>CM065689.1:28954421-29144421 GCA_017654935.2 Phymorhynchus buccinoides
TGAATAATTTTCTTCTTTGGGCTCCTCCGAAATAGGAATACGTCGGCTGAATGTAGCGGGGAGACCAGTGAAAACTGAAAACCGGACACATACGCGCCTTACCCTTTACGGCCATATGGCCTGGGAACATTGAAGAAGAAGAAGAAGATGAATGGAAGTCATTGTCGGACACGACAGACTTGCATGCATTGACCCCAACGTAAGGTCATTGTCAACCAATGATAAAAGCCAAGTTACGTGGTTGGTGACCTCTTCTGTCAGTGGTGTTAGACATCAGGCGACCTTGATGGTGCAAGACAAGTGCATTAGACAACGTGGTAACAGTGGGCTGCTAGGGAAAGAGAGGATGCAAAGCTATATTTTAAGCACACAGACGCACGCACGCACGCACACACGCACGCACGAACACACACACACACACACACACACACACACACACACACACACACACACACACACACACACACACACACACACACACACACACACAATTTTTGCATTGAAAATGTTCACTGGGAAGCAACATTCTGCCATTCTCTGGAAAATATAGGGTTAGGATCAGCCTAAGGTTATTGCCATGAAACTGGGAAAACAAAATCAGACTTTGAGATCGAGAGTCGTAATATTAGGGTGTGTGTGTGTGTGTGTGTGTGTGTGTGTGTGTGTGTGTGTGTGTGTGTGTGTGTGTGTGTGTGTGTGTGTGTGTGTGTGTGTGTGTGTGTGTGTGTGTGAAGTCAATTTAGCTAGGAAGGGAAGGGGGTGAAAGAGAGTGGTGAGGGTAAAAGTTTGGAAACAGTGGTGGTGGTGGTAGTTGGGTTGAAGAAGAGGGAGATTCTTCCTTGATTACAGGTTTCAATTAGGCACTTACCTTGTGATTGGAAGCAGAAGCCAGAAAGGTGTATTTGTCTGTCACGTTCCAGTTCTTTCTGTCTGTCTACGTGTGTGTCTATCTGTTGGTCTACCTATCAGTCTATGTTTTGTGTTTAGTGTTCTCTCTCTCTCTCTCTCTCTCTCTCTCTCTCTCTCTCTCTCTCTCTCTCTCTCTCTCTCTCTCTCTCTCTCTCTCGCTTTCTGTCTCTGTCTGTCTGTCTGTCTGTATCTGTCTTTCAGTCGTCTCTCTCTCTCTCTCTCTCTCTCTCTCTCTCTCTCTCTCTCTCTCTCTCTCTCTCTCTCTCTCTCTCTCTCTCTCTCTCTCTCTCTCTCTCTCTCTCTCTCTCTCATCCTCGGTTCTTGAAGACATCCAATGGTGTAGTAAGCCTAGTACAACGAGTGAGGGGTTGAGTTTGTTTCTGTTTCTGTAAGCTGTTGGACAATTATTTACATACTTGTAGCATTGTTTTTCATTGCACTGTTATCTCTGTGAGTGCAGCCACTGATTGCCAACAATAGTCTGCACTGTTCACAATGTGCGCAATTGTGAGCCAAACATTTGTGGGATTTTGACAGTAAGCTTCCTGATGTACAATGCAGAACTGGGTAGGGTTTCATGGTCGCCACGTTTTGTTGCGCTCTTTTTTTTAGGAAGAAGTGAGCAACTCTGTTTCGCACCAACTCTCCAAGAACTCTCCAGGCGCTGTAGCCTAAAGATCTTAGAATTGCTTTCGTTGGTCAATGGAAAAGAAGATTGGTTATTTATCGAAAGCATCATCATCGTCCGTCGTCGTCGTCGTCATCATCATCTCTCTCTATGCCCCCCCCCCTCTCTCTCTCTCACTCTCTCTCTCTCTCTGTCTCTGTCTTTCTTGATCGATCGATTGAGGACAGAGAGATAGACACAGAGAGAGATGGAGAGAGAGAGAGAGAGAGAGAGGGAGAGAGAGACAGACATAGAAAGAGACAGAGCGAGAGACAGACAGACAGAAATGATTATGAACAAGAAAAGGGTCAGAGTGAACAACAAAAGTGATTAGTGTCTGTTGTCCCCTGTAGGCCGTGTTGGTGTTGGTGGCTCCGTGGGAAAAACATTGCTGGTTCGTGTCTTGGGATGTGTCCAACAGCTTTTTTCAATGTTCGACAATCGCTGTTCGCATTATGTGAATGTGTACGCGCGCGTGTGTGTGCTTGCGTGTGCGCCCGCGTGTGTGTATGTCTGTATTTGTTTATCTGTGCCTATGTCTGTCTGTGCTTTTTTTGTTCTTTCTTAACAATTCAATGTGACATAATTAAGCATACAGATGTTTCGCTTTCTGTTCCGTCCAACTTCAGAGATGGGTTATAGAAAATGGAGGTGTGGTGAAAGTAAAAATAAGTGGCTAGGTGGGAAAGGAAGTTGGGAAAAGAGGAAAGACTTGTTATAATCCACAAACAAGTTCTGTTCTTTTGCTGTTTGATTTGATTTGATTTGATTGATTTAATTTAAAGCCTGTTCACAACAATGGTGATATATAAGACATTAAAAAAAAGAAAAAATAATTAAAGCGAGCTGAAAAAGCGCATGCGTGTGTGAGTGTATGTGTGTGTGTACTTATCAACAACAAAATAATAATCAAACGTCCCTAATGAATCAATTATAACAAATGAAAAATCTCAGAGCTGGATTTAACCTTTGCGATGTCAATCATTTCAGGGCTGTAAATGATGTCTTTTAAACTTTAAATATCTTTGTCTTTCTGTATTTGTGTAAGTGCTTGCATGCCGTTCACACACACACACACACACACACACACACACACACACACACACACACACACACACACACACACACACACACACACACACACACACACACACACACACTATACAACACTTTTAAAATAAACATAGCAAACTTTAGGCCTTTAATTTAAAGGCCTAAAGTTTGCTATGTTTATTTTAAAAGTGTTGTATAGGGGGGGGGGGGGGGGGGTGAACGGCATGCAAGCACTTACACAAATACAGAAAGACAAAGATAGACAGATGCACACACTGGTGGGCACACACTGTCTTTTCTCTCTCTTTTCTCTCTCTCTCTCTCTCTCTCTCTCTCTCTCTCTCTCTCTCTCTCTCTCTCTCTCTCTCTCTCTCTCTCTCTCTTTCTTGTTTCCTCACCTTCCCCCCTTGTTGTTGTTAAAGCTGCCATCCTTTACTTAATTCAGCTGCAAAATGTGCTTCGTATTCAAGTTCCGATAGGACCGACTCTAGCAGTATTAAGTAGTGGTGGACTAGGCCTAGTGGTAGCAAAAGACTTGTCACAAAAAAGCTTAAATGTCACAAAGAGTGATTACTTCGCAGCCTACAAACCTTGCTAAGAATGAAGCCAACTTTCTTACTTCCCACCTGGAAGGTGAAAAGGTGGAAGGTGGGAAGTGTTAAGTATGGTAACAGAGGCAGTGAGTGAGTTCACAATGATCCCCACCTGTAGTGTAGGTGAAAGGGTGGGAGTAACAAACCGGCTTGAATCAGCTGCGGACTGCGAACTCTTTGTATATTCAGGGTTTTGTTGGCAGTCCTTGTCCCATGCTGGGGAGGAAATACACAGGAAATAGCAAAGGAAAAAAAAGAAGAAAAACCCAGGCGACCAGCACTTAAAAGTACTGCCAGTAGCCTACATAATTCGAGGGGCATATGCCAGAAAGGACTATCACAAAACGAGTAAAGAAGGCTGGTAGTACCAATGCATAATATATCCTATAGTGTGTGTGTGTGTGTGTGTGTGTGTGTGTGTGTGTGTGTGTGTGTGTGTGTGAGAGAGAGAGAGAGAGAGAGAGAGAGAGAGAGAGAGAGAGAGAGAGAGAGAAAGATGTGTGTATGTGTGAGAGAGAGAGAGAGAGAGAGAGAGAGAGAGAGAGAGAGAGAGAGAGAGAGAGAGAGAGATACAGACAGACAGACAAACAGAGGTCTTCGCCTCATTAAACATGTAAAACAACTTTTTTGTCTTTCTTTTTTAATATATGGTAAAATGGCAGTATACAGAAAAAGTGCTGTGTGTGGCGGGGACTGGGGGGAGAGCGGGGGAGGGGAGGGTGTAAAACTGAGAAGGATGAGGGTCCATTGTCAATGAACGCCCTTGATATTTGTGTGTGCGCGCGCGCGCGCGTGTGTGTGTGTGTGTGATTGTACCCCTCCCTTGATTCAGCCGCCACTCTCCACCTTCACTATAATAACACTGCCCCACTTTTGCACTAATTTGTGCCCCATCTTCACAGCATAAATTATCAGGCAGCCGTGTTGAATCTGCATCTCTTTACCTTGTGTCCTAAAGCTATTTCTGTTCAGGATTTTTATTATGACAGGATTGCGTCTCCTTGTGGCAGTTTGGGACACCTCTCTTCTCTCTCTCTGTGTCTCTCTCTGTCTCTGTCTCCGTCTCTCTGTCTCTCAACTTTTTTTCACACTCACTTACTTTCGTACCACTATAGTATGTACACCACCAATGCACAATTTACAATGTTGTCCACCTTCTTCGACTCTCCCTCTGTGTTTTCTTGCCCACCAATATACTTATATTATACCTGTCGTAATCATAATACTGACACAAATGTCACACGATTAGAACCACATGAGGGTCACCAAGAAAACTGAACTGGACGTGATTGTTGTAAAGGTCACGAATATATTTTGACAGTGATGATAATAGGCTAGAAATGATCCATTGAAATATTATTAACTTGGTGTATCATTCACATCAAATTGTTATTATTCTCTTTTGGGGAGGGGGTATGCTACCACCCTTCTGTTTCAGTTGTCAGTACACTTCAAGACAAAAAAACCCAACTTTTTAATTAACTGATCATTTCTTCCGAAGTCGGAGTGTACTTGCTCACGTGGCGGGGTAATCAAAAACGGTCACACACGTAATGTTCTTATCCCTAGCTGATTCATTTGTACCATAGTGTTCAAGTGCTTCAGCTGTTGGGATGATCCCTGGAGTCTTTAATTAAGCCATGGAACAACAACAACAACTTATCATTAAATTGATTTGTTTCATGGTAAAGTAAAATAACTCTTGTCTTATACATGCCTCACATATTTGTTGATTTGCTTTTGGTGATGGACCTGTGTTCACGAGACTCGTAAGAATAGCAGCATGCTCTAAAAAAAATTCAACGTAACCGCTCATTGTGGATTATATCCATACTTCAATTATGTGTGGTTTTGTTTTTCTTGCCTTTCACGTTTAAAGAAGGAATTATAAGAATTCACGACATTGGAAAAATTATAGCCTGTTTAATCTAAAGATACAGAGTGTTGGTAAGAGTTTTCCTACCATCGTATACAATTTTGATGGCAAGTAAAATTCGTTTGCAGATGGAAAGCATCAGAGAGAGAAACATTTCTGGTATAATTCCACCAATGTTTATGTTGCGTAAGTTATTTTGAATTGAGCACTGTCATCAGCTTTTATTTGCTTGTTGCTGCTTCAGTTATGTTGTTGTTGTTGTTGATGTTTCTTTTGAAAATAAAACATTTAAACCAGATGACATTTTCTTCTGAACATGGAGCTTGCATAACACAGAACCTACAGCGGCCGTGCGCACATAAACGCTGAACAAAATGCGGATGTGTTTCTGCGGATTGGTATATGGGTACATGTAAAACAGTATCTGCGCGGAAAATGGCTTATGCGGATGGGTTCTGCATACATGTGCACATGCCTTCGCGTTTCCTACTTCCAGATTTATGTTTTTTGCGGATTGCAGATGAGGTACGCGGATGGGGTTCCGTTTATATGAGCACACGCCCTAGAGCTGTTAATTTTGTTATCTACCAGGGTGTAAAATTGGAAAGGGGATGAAATTTACAATGCAGAGCCACGTAAAGCACCTTTTTACCCCTTCAACTTTTGTTTCTGTCTCTCCCGGGGCTCGGGGCTCGTATACGCCCAGTAGTTGGGTGCTTTAAGGGCCAGCTACAACGTCCACTAAAATCGTACGACTGTACGACACGATTCGATCACACGGTCTCCAGGAACAAATGTGATTCGCGCTTTGAGATCACGTGATCGAATCGTATCGTACAGTCGTGCGAGTTTAGCTGACGTGTGGCTGGCCCTTTCAGGGAATAGGAAGGCCGGCCCTCGCAAGCTGTGCCCTTCTTTCTGAACAGTGGGTGACAGCGCAGACACGCAGTCGGCTGTGGGACACTACGGGAGCTGTGAGTCACCACTTTTTTTCTCAAGTTCTTGTTTGCGGAAGTTTGTTGTTTGTGCGCACGCTATTGACCGTGAGGCTTCAGTTGTTTAGGGACTTTAGTGGGTTGCTCGCGTGCTATGGTGCAAACTGTAAGTAAACGCTGGTGGTTGTAATTACTGTTCATCTGTCTTTACGTTTGTGTGTTTGTATCTTTTTTCTCTCTCTCTCTCTCTCTCTCTCTCTCTCTCTCTCTGATTTTCTCTCTCCATGTTTCTGTGTCTCTTTCTTTATTTTTTAGTCTCAGTTTCTCCCTACCTCCCTTCCCCTCTCTCTCTCTCTCTCTCTCTCTCTCTCTCTCTCTCTCTCTCTCTCTCTCTCTCTCTCTCTCTCTCTTGACTGTATTGTGTTTTCCTTATTTGGTGGAACAAATAGTGGACGCTTTATTGGCTTGATTTATTTTTATTTTACAATTTTATTGTTGAATTACCTTTCTAGCTCTACCTTTTATTATTACCTCGCTTAAGTTTCCCATCGTTGATTAATTTGAACACGTTTGTTTTTGTTTTAAGGTGTTCACTGTTTTCTCCTTAAGTTTAATTCATCCACACAAATTACTGATTTTTTAATAGATTTGTTAAAAATATTATTATTGGCTTTTTCCTTCATATTGTTGGTCTTATCTTTTGTTAGTGATTGTTTGTTTTATCTTTTGTTGGTGATTGTTGTTTTTAGGTACTTGTGTTACCATGGCTAATGTAACCAACAATCCAAAATGGTTATCGAAACCGGGTTTTAAAATCGGTTATTTAAATGCATGCCATCTGTTAAATAAAATGTCTGATGTGCCTTCTATCTTGTCAAACTCTAATACTTGTTTTCATTGTTTTGCTTTTGCCGAGTCTAGGTTATCTGATGTTGTGTCTGACAATCTAATTTATGTGCCTGGGTATAATGTTATTAGAAAAGATGCTTCAAGTAAGCTACACACAGGCATGGTGGCATACATCCACAAATCAGTGAACTATAGACAGGTGCATGACTTCGATAGGTACAACATAGAAGGTATCTGGATTGAAATTCGCATAAAGGGTCACACACCAATTATTGTGGGATTTTTATATAGAAACCCCGATGAACGAGTGGAGTGGTTTAATCGTTTTTCATCTATGATGGACAATGTTTCCTTATCCTATACTGATATCATATTGCTTGGTGATTTAAACTTTGATTTACTCAAACCCCATGATAACTGGAAACATATCTATGAATCTTACAATTTATCACAACTTCTTAATAATCCCACCAGAATAACACTACAGACTCAAACACTCATTGATCATATATACGTCACTAATCCAAAGCACATTGTGGAAACTTCTGTTCCTGTCTTCGGATTAAGCGATCACTTCCCTATATGTTTAACATGGTCAAAAAAAGGCGTCAAAATCCCTAAATGCTCTCATAGGTGTGTATCATTTCGTAGCTACAAATCCTTTAACCCTGAGCATTTCTTATACGATCTATGTACGACCGACTTTTCCACTGTGTTTCAGTACACTGACCCCAATAAAGCCCTTGAAAAATGGTATAATACCTTCATCCAAATATATGATAAACATGCCCCTTTTATAACCAAACGTGTCAAGCCTGAAGGTAAACCCCCATGGTTAAACGATAATATAAATGCGGAAATAAAGACTCGTGAAAATTTAGTACAAACAACTGGTAAGGACGAGGCTTTTAAAAAGCAGCGAAACAAAATAACAAATATGAAGCGAGTTGCAAAGAAAAAGTATTTTGGTGATCTTATACAATCTAAAAAAGACTCAAAATCTATCTGGAAAGCAATTAACCAATTATCCTGTAAATCTTCAACTCATAGCGCGCCCTTGGCTAACGATCTCTCTGTAGAAGAACTCAACAATCATTTCTGTACCATAGCCGATAAAACTATAGTAGCTGACCGAACTAGTTCTAACGATCTTTTGCTACTGAAGGAGTACTGTGACTCCAAAAAACTAGGCCCTAAACTCAGTTTTCAGTATATGGCTGTACATGAGGTGTACCAAGAATTACTTCAACTCAAGCATTCTAAATGTTGCGGCTTAGATCATATTGATAATTATATCTTAAAGTTATCTGCGCCTATTATCACGGACTGTCTTACCTATATATATAACCTTTGCATTGAGAAAGGCTGTTATCCCCAATTATTTAAAGACGCGAAGGTGATACCACTATATAAATCTGGTGACCCCCAAGACCCGTCTAACTACCGACCTATATCTATTTTGTCTAACCTCTCCAAACCTCTAGAAAAGCACTTAAAGCGTAATCTTCAGACATACTTTACTACACATGATCTTTTCCATTGTAACCAAAGTGGCTTTAGAGAAAATCATTCCTGCCAAACAGTACTCACTAATCTAGTCGAACAGTGGCATTCTAATATCAACAATGACCTTCTCACCGGTGTTATTTTCGTTGACTTTGCTAAAGCCTTTGATGTTATTGACCATGCCCTTCTATTAAAAAAAAAACTATCATTGTACGGTTTAACCCAAGATTCTATCGCCCTCGTTTCGTCCTTTCTATCTGACAGACGACAAACCGTCTCCAAAGATATTATTACATCTTCATTGCAATCAGTCTATTATGGAGTTCCCCAAGGCTCTGTCTTAGGACCTATGCTCTTCACCATTTATATAAATGACCTCCCGCTTCATCTTACTTCACCATGTGAACTTTTTGCAGACGACACCACAATCCATAAAAACGGTTATAATGCTGACTCAATCTGTTCTGAATTGCAGAGTGACATTAATAATTTAGTTGACTGGTCAGAGCAAAATCATATGGCATTACATCCAAAAAAATCTAAATTCATGTTAATCACAACAAGACAAAAGAGGCAAAACTTTAAAAATCAATTAAGTACACCAACTATCTATGAAAAGTCTCTAGAAGAAGTTACTTCACACAAATTACTCGGCCTATACATTGACAACAACTTATCATGGTCACAACACATGCAAATACTGGCCAAGAAAATATCAAAAAAAGTATTCCAGCTTAATAGAATAAAGCACTTTTTGGATCAACATACCCGTAAACTTTTTTTCCATGCCTATATTCAGCCTGACATTGATTATGCATCAACATGTTGGGATTCAGCTAGTAAAAACACACTCAAACACGTTGAAAGATTATATAAACGTTCTCTTAAACTCATACTCCTTAAATCGTTCTCCCTTGAAACCATTGACTATAAAGAACTCAACATTCTACCATTTGATTTGAAATGTCTACTAAACAAAGGTACCCTTATGTACAAGATCATAAATAAGTTAGTACCAAAATATCTTATTACTAAATTTAAAGTCCATGCAATTCGAAGCAAAACCAAATTAATAATGCCCCGCCCCAGAACAGATCTATATAAAGCATCCCTTACATACTCAGGTGGTAAACTGTGGAACGACATCCATGATAATTTCAAAAATAAAACTAGCGTATCTTCCTTTCGCAAATCTTATCACAAGTACATAATGGACAATTTTGTCCACCAGTTATGTTAATGAGTTTTACTGCAATTATCAACTTATGCCAAGATTCTTGTAAATTTTGTATGTCTCTCTGTATATCTGTTTAATGTTCCAATTTGATTCTCTGACATTTATTTCATGTGCCAATTTTTTGTTTCATTTTCTTGACTTGATTGTTTTTATGTCAATTTTGCATTGCCTGATGCATGGTGTGAGTGTGTGAGTGAGAGGGCCAGGTGTAAAGAAGCTATTGTAGCTTATCCTTTTTACCCTCAATAAAACATTCGTATTCGTATTCGTATTCGTATTCTCTCTCTCTCTCTCTCTCTCTCTCTCTCTCTCTCTCTCTCTCTCTCTCTCTCTCTCTCTCTCTCTCTCTCTCTCTCTCTCTCTCTCTCTCTCTCTCTCTCTCTCTCAGTCTCTATGTGTGTCTGAATGTATATCGAGTGTGTGTGTGTGTGTGTGTGTGTGTGTGTGTGTGTGTGTGTGTGTGTTCCTTAAGCGCACACAAAAAACACAACTTTTGTTGCCACAAGTTAAAGACACTCCATGACGGAAATAAAATGGATCACTTATATTTTTAATGTTGTCTCTTTTCTGTGTCGTGGTTAATTTATTTCTGTGTTGAGTTAATCTTTCCTTGTTCTTTCTTTTTTTTTGAATTTCTGTAGTGTGAAACATTGACTGTTGAATAATATCATCAAAATCTGAAGATCACTTTTTCATCAATAAAAATATACATTTTTATACCGTTTCTAAGTGATAATCCAAACAACTGCAGAATTTGATTTAAAAAAACGTTCGTTGTAACTGTTCAAATCCGTTCGAAACATTCCTTTTGTAAAGTTATCAACCATAGAGAACACTACTTTTTTTTAAACCATTACTTGGTTGGTTGATGGTTCGTCTCACGTGTGCTGCTTGCAGCCGAGCGGGCGTTAAACCCCATTTTCATAGAGAATATTATGCTTAGTTCGTTAATAAAATACACAACCCATTTAGACAGGGGGGGAGGGGTATACTGCGTATGTAATGTACACATATGTACGCATGCACCTTTCATAGTAGGCCTATGTTTGAGGAGCTTTTCTTGTATTGACCTTGATATATTGGCCCTATAATATATTGTATGCATATTTGCACATTATTATGTGCAAACACACTTATAGAAAGGCACCATCCAGTTCATATTCATACATTCGCGTGTATATTTACCATGATGCGGTAGTCGCATTAGAAGAAAGCGAACGATGATTTACATAGGATTGCGTTGAAGAGTAAGTGTTTGTACAAGTAGTAATAAGATATCAACGTACAGTTGTATTTTTTATCTTATATCGAGTAGGCTTACTTTTTGTGTGCGTGTCAGTCTTTTACAAAAATTGAAGTTGTTTTTTATGTGTAAACAAACTGTGTAGGCTCTGAACAAAGGCCTATTCACACCTTATGTTTGATTTGTCAGAAACACAACAACGATACGACACAAGTCATTTTCTATTCACTGAATTTAACACGTTATCGAATTTTACTTTTCTGTATGGGTCTTCATATTATTGTGACACAGGTGTGCGGTTTTCCTGAATAGCTTGAATACTTCAGTCCATTAAACTTTGTTTCTATTTGCTACGCTTCTTCCCTTTCGAGGCTATCTGATGTGTCACCCAATTTGTGAATAATTCGTTAGGGACTGAATTAAAGGGGATGGGTCACGCTAGATTACTTTCTTAGTTTCTCGCCAATAAGCACGACACGGCTAACCGCGGTTGTTAGGGGTTTAGCAAAGTGATACACTTAATTAAATGTAGTTAGTTTAACAAAATGCAAACTAAATAAACACCACCAGCAAGAAACAAACTAGGAGCAGTAGTGAGGTAGTTTCAGTTACATTTGTTAAGTAGGTATAATAGTAGTCATATAAATTTGCGTTGTAGTAGTAGTAGTAGTAGTAGTAGTAGTAGTAGTAGTAGTAGTAGTAGTAGTAGTAGTAGTAGTAGTAGCAGTAGCAGTAGTAGTAGTTATATTCGTGTAGTAGTAGTAGCAATCATATCCGTGTTGTAGTAGTCATATTCGTTTAGCAGTAGTAGCAGCAACAGCTGCTGCAGTAGTAGTGGTAGTACTAGCAGTAGTAGTACAGTAGTAGTAGTAGTAGTAGTAGTACATTAGCAGCAGTAGTAGTAGTCGTAGTCGTAGTAGTAGTAGTAGTAGTAGTAGTAGCAGCAGTAGTAGTAGTAGTAGTAGTAGTAGTAGTTGCAGCTACTACTACTACTACTACTGCTGCTGCTGCTGCTGCAGCTATTACTACTACTACTACTACGACGACGACTACTACTACTGCTGCTAGTAGTACTACTACTACTACTACTGTACTACTACTGCTACTACAGCAGCAGTAGTAGCAGCAGCAGCAGTAGTAGTAGTAGTAGTTGCAGCACGAACAGCAATAGTAAGGTGTTGTAGTAGTATTTGCTGGCATAGTGTTCTGACTGGAGGAGTAGCTTTATACATTAAAAAAAAAGAAAACAAGTGTACAGACCTACTCAACGTATTTATCATTCAGGCACATTTTCTCAAAATTCGACTGTGTGCTGTTTGTCACATCTCTTTCCGTGTATATGCATGTGTCACCCCTCAGGGAGTGGGACCGGTACTGTTGAAAGGGGTGGGTGTGGGTAAATTATTTTTCCGGTTTCATGTATAAACAGCATTGCCACAATTCGTTGTTTACGGGAAATCTGACTAGTAGGCCTAATGATAGTAGTAGTAGTAGTAGTAGTAGTAGTAGTAGTAGTAGTAGTAGTAGTAGTAGTAGTAGTGCAGCAGCAGCAGTAGTAGTAGTAGCAGCAGTAGTAGCAGCAGCAGTAGTAGTAGTAGTAGTAGTAGTGGTATAGTAGTAGTAGTAGTAGTGTTTATAGTCGTCGATTTTGGTGCTAAGAAGAAACAAAGTGATATAATTTAATAACTTAATGATTTATTGTATACAAAGAAAAAATTATAAGTTAAAACGTGTGTGTGTGTGTGTGTGAGAGAGAGAGAGAGAGAGAGAGAGAGAGAGAGAGAGAGAGAGAGAGAGAGAGAGAGAGAGAGAGAGAGAGAGAGAGAGAGAGAGAGAGGTTTTTGGTGATGAGATACACACTAAAGAGACCGCATAAGGAGAGGGGAGGGGCAGGTCATTACAAGAATAGTGGTAGTAGTAAAGTTTATGCCTTTAAATTCAGAAAAAGTATCTATAGCATTTATTGCATGTATCGTTCAGAACGGGGAAAAGTATAAACCCGAGAACGAAACCGCATAACACGAAGTTTTGGGCACAACCCTTTTAGAAATAGTTTTTAAAGGAAGAAAGTAGGTAAAACGAGACTTGGAGCATGCGTGTATGTTTACATACGTGTCTTTTTGCTTGCATAACGTCCTTTTCCATTCGGTTTCTTTCAACAAAGGTGACTGGTTAGTTGGCATAAGTGTGTAACTAATAATATAGTAAGAAGACGTGCCTTTGTTTGTGTCCTCTGTAACCTTTGACAGCCAGGTGTGAAACACTGAGTCCTGAAGCTTTCCTCCTACTATTTCAACAGCAAAGAAACGGCAATACTGTATACACTTCTGTCTATCTGTCTGGTGTCTGTCTATCTCTGTCTGTATGTATGTATGTCTCTCTCTCTCTCTCTCTCTCTCTCTCTCTCTCTCTCTCTCTCTCTCTCTCTCTCTCTCTCTCTCTCTTTTGTTTTTCCCCCTCTTTTTCGACCTCTTCGCCCTTTTTGGTTGCAATAATGGTCAAAGACGACTTCGGCAACTAAACAGTATTAATGGGAGTGTGACTGATTCTGGAAGTCGTGACAAAGATTAATAAATCGAAATGTTGACTGCTGACAAATGTTGAGCTTCTTGTTTTGTTTCTCCACCTCTCAGATCTGTTTCGGCAACTAAATGGAAGAAGAAGAAGAACTCACCATAAGTACACTTACATGCTTGCCATTCTAACCACAACCCTTTTCCTGGCCTAGTTGTGTGTGGACAAGTACCCTGCTGCAATGCAGTAGACAGAAAATAACTTGGCTTTCAATGCCGCTTTTAGGCTGTAGCACTCTAGTTTGGAGTTGACAGTGATACAACTAGTCAACTACACCTACAGGCGACTGGCAACACGAGCAAAGGAGATGATTTATTGGCGCCGGTGGGCTCAAGACGACATAAATGATTAGTCTTACACGGGCTAAGCCCCTGGGAAACTGAAAAGTAGCTCTGGCTTATATTGAAATACCTTTCCATTGTAGAATCCTTTTCTACCTTTTTTTTGGTAGTATAACCCAGCCAGATTAGATGTGGTCCCCCTCGTCCTTCTTTCTTTTTGCGCACGTGTGTGTGTGTGTGTGCGTGCGTGCGTGCGTGCGTGTGTGTGTGTGTGTGTGCGTGTGCGTGCGCGCGTGCGTGCGTGCGTGTGTGTGTGTGTGTGTGTGTGTGTTTGGTCTCATTTACTACAACTATGTAGGCCACGTCAACAGTCATGTAGGGACTCAGAATGAGCAAGGACAACAGAGACAACAAATTGTCATCAACGGATGATGATGATTATCGTCCTCGTCATGTCTTCCTGATTCTCAACCTTCTCATCAGCCATCAACAACAACAGCTCATTATTTTCGCATCATGAAGAAGAAGGAGAACATGCCTTTTCCTCATGCATAAAACATGCTTGTTAAAAAATAACAACTTTAAAACCAGCGAGCTGAGTATTCATACTCATAGCCATGCAATTATGGTGTCTCGTCCTATCGCATCCTGATCCATTACTACGGGTATCAGTGGTGAGGTCAATGACATTTGCGGATAATGGTCCGCATGGTCACTTCAGTTAATGTGGTCAGCTGGATGCAGATGCAGGGATGGAGGGTAACTGACCTCTGAATGGTCAATTACCAGCTTCATCAATCTCGACCATAGTTCTGGATTCATTGCTAATTTATTGGTGATGAGGGATCGATTTGATCTGATTGAGTGCTTTCATTGTTCGGCCTTGACCTGACTCACTGTTCCCATCAGCAGCAGGAGTGTGTTTGTTAGATGCAAGACTTCTTGCGAAACTGTTATAGGGCTAAGCTTGCCGCAAAGGAGGCAAGATAACAGACAAAAAAATTAAGAGAAACGGGTACAAAAACAACAACAACCGTTGCTAAACAATTAAGATTGCATCATCCAGTGAAATTGCATTCAACTCATTCAAATTTCACATATCTGTGCGCTCTTTTGGGCCATTTTGTCTTGCGAAGCAAGCCTGTTTCCGAGTTGGTCATTTGCTGTCAAATTTCGAGCGGCGAGAGTTGTCACATTTCTGTAGTGAAACAAACGAAAATTCTAGATCCCACCCACTTGAAAACGTGTCTTATATATCTAAGCATTCTTTCTATATCTCTCTGATCTAAGCTTTCAGCTTATCATGTTTTGGATTTATGCCGTCAATGTTTAGAGAGACAGAAGTTAATTCAATGTTTTTTCTCTTAGATGGGTTTTCCAAGAGGCCAGTATTTGAATATCTAATAATAACAAAATATTTTAGAACCGTCTAGAAAAGAATCACTTTTTGGAATTAAATAATTACTTTTTGGAATTAATAGTTGTGTTTTCCCCCCTTCAGATTCAAATTCTATGTTACAGTTTTGTGAGATTTATCTATTATTTTGTTGTTGTTACTGTTGTTGCTTGTTCGTGTGGTGTGTATTCATTCACTTGTTATGTTCTCTTAATGTTCCCTTTTTGCTGTTATTTCATTATTATGCTCTGTTCCAGTGTCTTATTACTTTTGGCAGCCAATATTGTGTAACATATCTGTGTTTGAGCGCCTTGTATAAGCTTTAAGCTTGTTGCGCTCATTTGCATTTGTTTATGTTGCTGCTATATTGATTTTCAATAAAATTCGTTTAAACCAAAATATTCACCCACCCCACCCCATTCCACCACATTCTCTCTCTCTTTCTCTCTCTCTCTCTCTCTCTCTCTCTCTCTCTCTCTCTCTCTCTCTCTCTCTCTCTCTCTCTCTCTCTCTCTCTCTCTCTCTCTGTGAAAGAGTGGGTGGATAGTGTACGTTAGCAACGATGGGAATTAGAAGAGTAAAGATTTACTATTCTATGTGAGATTTACTATATTGTGTGTAATCTGATCATTGTTATCAGGGTGCGAGTGGCTCGGGCAAGACAAGGGCAGAATGCAACACTGACGTCAAAATATCGTTATCCTAAAACAATGGAAGAATAGAAGGTCACGATGAAGTGGTAGCGTATAGCATAGATGACATAGGCAAAGACACACACGCGCGCGCGCGCACAAAGAGAGAGAGAGAGAGAGAGAGAGAGAGAGAGAGAGAGAGAGAGAGAGAGAGAGAGAGAGAGAGAGAGAGAGAGAACATTGAACACTGAACACTGAATGGTTTAATGTACAGTTGGCCTTGGGCCACAATACATGGATAAGGAGCAATGAGAATGAAAGAAACAAAATCAGATCCTTCACGCAAAAGGTAAAAGAACAGAAAATCAGTACATATTGTATGCGTCATCACAATAAATTCTGATAATGCACTTTAACATTCTAAATGTTAATAAATATGTAAGAAACATGTTAGTACAATACATGTATTGTTCATTCAAAGTAAGCCTGAATATATCACTAATGTATGTCCATATAAATCAATTCCGAGAGAGAGAGAGAGAGAGAGAGAGAGAGAGAGAGAGAGAGAGAGAGAGAGAGAGAGAGATTATATTGCCAGTAATTTTACCATTCAGCAAAAACACGAAGTATAATTTGCACATCACAAACGCAAGATATGGTTGTGTGGTCATCGTTATCGGGATGCATAACAGAGAGCAAACATGTGAACGGATAAACGGGGAAATAGTACGATTCAGATGGGGTGGAATAGAGTAAAGGGGGAAGGTGGCCTGGTATACATCAATGACAAGTAGTGGGCTACCTTAATAAGTTTACCCTCTCTTAAATCCAGTGCAGAATGCTGGTGTGGCGTGAAGTGTCACCGTAAACCCCCTGGGATAGTTTCTTATCGCCCCGTCCCGTTCCTAGACATTATGCCCCAAATTTCGTCCCATTATCACTTGTCCCCTCAACGGCCATCATTTAATGATCCAGTGACATCAATGTCGATTATCTCCCGTGACAGGAAGCAGTGGAAAAGGAAGCGGAGAGAATGAAGGATGCTGGTTACTCAGTGATGGAACGTTAGTTAGCCGCCAGGGTCAGGAGGATGCACACCACAAATGGACCATTGCCTTGCATTTGTGGCACTTTGTTGTGTCATGTGTAAATATAGCATCCATGGTTGTGTGATGCGAGTAGGCCTATGGTTGGTAATTTATTTTTCTGGTTAAAGACAACATGATTATTTCGGCTACATCATTATTTTTTTTATTATCATTCGTCTAGCATCATCAATGCCGTTGACAGACGTTGAATAAACCACTGAACAGAAACTGAACTGATGCTACACGTCCTGGCAGTGTGAATGTTGTGCGATGTCGATATGTAAATTATTTTAAATGTAAATGTTATGTAGCTTATGTCGATATGTAAATTGCTTCACGGGTAAAAGTCAAGTGCAGCTGATAGCCTGTGTTCTTTTTCGTGTGACGTTGATAGAGGCCTGGCATAGAATAATGGACTGCGTGTTATTAACAGAATTTTTGTTGAAAGGAGCACCAAAAAGTGTACTAGAATTAATGCATTGAACGATCTTCAACTCATTGGCATACATGTAGGCACTATTTAGAAAGCTAAATTGTGCAGTAATGTTTGTCGTGCCTAAAATATTACGTTTGCCGGATACATTTACTCTGTGCAACACACAAAAGCATATCACGCTTAATAAACAATACTTTTTGACGCGATAATATTCTCAGTATTGAGCTCTTTTGTGCGGTGGTGAAAAGGGAATAAGGAATCAACATTTTCTCCGATAATTCTCCGATAGTTTGTGCCTATCTCTGAATACTCGAACTATTCATTTTAAAAAAACACCCACCCTTAGGATGTTAATTCTGGTGTGTGACTGTCAACGGTTCGTGATGTGTCCGTTAGATGGATGGTTCATTGTCAGCAGCCCTCAGGAAAAGACCCACTTCCACTGTCACGCCCATCTCTGCCCCACATAATGACACCACAAAAGCTGTTGTTGCAGCCAATGTCATCCAGTTAATCGCAATGAACCGGCATTATGTCCGTTACTCTCTCTCTCTCTCTCTCTCTCTCTCTCTCTCTCTCTCTCTCTCTCTCTCTCTCTCTGTCTATGTCTCTCTCTCTCTCTCTCTCTCTCTATCTCTCTCTCTCTCTCTCTCTCTCTCTCTCTCTCTCTCTCTCTCTCTCTCTCTCTCTCTCTCTCTCTCTCTTTCTGCACGATCCCCAATGTAATGACCGGTCTTAAGGCAATAATCCTGGGTCAATACTGACCTACCCTGAGTAAACAGTCTGGACATTGCACGCCTCTGTCTTTGTGTTTGTCCGTCCGTGTGTCTGTCCGCCTCTCTCTCTCTCTCTCTCTCTCTCTCTCTCTCTCTCTCTCTCTCTCTCTCTCTCTCTCTCTCTCTCTCTCTCTCCCTCTCTCTCTCTCCTTCTCTGTCTCTCTCTCTCTCTGTGTCCCGTTTGTGCGTTTGCTTGCGAGCGTGTGTTTTGTCGTTTAAATTCATGCCATTGATTCTCTGCAGTTTTACCTGAAAGCAAAACAAAGATAATACATCAAAATGTGCCGTGTGACCGGAATTTCATTACAGTAAAACGTACTTTTATAATATAGTGTTGGGACTTTCTGTGAAGAAAACGAGTTTTAATTTGATATGGAAATAACAGTTTTCTTTTTATCTGAATCGTCGTAACACACTAAAGATACTGGGACAAATATGTTTTAAGATATTTGATCTGATCGAGTGATGACGGTCATGGGATGTTATTGTATAGGTTTGTTGGGTTGTAATGATTGAGCACTATTATTTAATGTCATTCAATAGTGTTCTTACACACTTTTCGTACATGTGTAGACTATTGGATTTAGTATGCTACATGCGCACCAAGTCCAATGCTTATGCCTACCTTTTTGAATGGCACTCTCCAATTTGCATCCCAGCATTGTCCAGGAAGTTCGAAGGTTAAAGGTCAACGTTATTATGGATAAAAGGTCAAGTTTTGATTATTCTAGTGGTTAGAAGAGCAACCTCTCTCTCTCTCTCTCTCTCTCTCTCTCTCTCTCTCTCTCTCTCTCTCTCTCTCTCTCTCTCTCTCTCTCTCTGTGTCTGAAATGCGCTTGTTCTATTTTATTATGTGTAAAGCAGTACTATATTTGATCCAGGTCTGTTCTTTTTAATCTTGTATTGGAAGCGTCTGTGGGGAGCTAAGATTGGGAAAAACTGGAACTAAATTTGAGTTTGAGACTAAAATATTTATCCTAAAAATAGTTGACGGATTTAGTCGGAAATTTAATTGATTTGTCTCCAATTTGGATTACTTTTCAAGAGGTCTATGCATTTAAATTGTTATCATACAGGTGTTTGTTCATTGCTTCAACCATAAATGTATTTGTGGGGATATGCGTGTGTGCTTTGAATCATTCTCTGCGCTACGCGCGCGCATGCGTGTAAAAAACTTTCTTTGGAAAAGCAAGCAAAGCAAAGCCAAACAAAGCCGTGGTGGTCCCCAACCCTCTTCAATTACCTACTTTCCTGACTGAGGTATGAGACCAATAATTATTTCATGGCGTAAACAGTAGCTTTTGGCTGGAGCTCTGAGAGAGCTCCATTGAGAAAGAAGGAAAGGAAGGAAGGAAGGAAAAGAACGAAAAAAGAATGGTGAGTTGACAGTCTACCCCCCCCCCCCCCCCACACACCCACACACACACACCCACACACACACCTACTCGGTAAACGTACGTAGTGTACATATCTCTGTGGCTCTTCCCAGGTCGTCAACCTTTTCCACCGAGAATTTCCCATCACCCTGTTATCAACGGCCAATGAAGGTCACTGAAGGTCGATGAGGGTCACTCAGGGTCACCAAGGGTCAGGGATGAGGGTCACTTGGGGACAGCGAGTGGGGTGGGGGTGGGGTCATTTCAGAGAAAAGATGTTGACAGACAATGATGAAAACGGGGAAATGTTTATTTGCTAAAAAAACACCTTCAGTCAGGTTCTGGCTTGTGCTTATTTCTGTGATGAGGAGCGTGAGGATATGAGGGCAAGCGAGAAAGGGGAAGAACAAAGTAGAGAGGAGGTGGAGGAAAAGGGGGTAAAGAAAATGTGAAAGGGGATGGACATCTCATTTAAGTATTTATAAAAAAAATTAAGTATGAAGAATAATTGTTGGATAGTGTCTACATACACACACACACACACACACACACACACACACACACACACACACACACACACACACACACACACACACACACACACACACACACACACACGCATATACGAGAGAGAGAGAGAGAGAGAGAGAGAGAGAGAGAGAGAGAGAGAGAGAGAGAGAGAGAGAGAGAGAGAGAGAGAGAGAGAGAGAGAGAGAGAGAGAGAGAGAGAGAGAGAGAGAGAGAGAGAGAGAGAGAGAGAGAGAGAATCGTTGCATGCAATATTGATATTTTTATGGTTTACGTTATCCAAGAATTTGAGTTATATGGCTTTTGAAATCATTATGTAACCACAAATTTGCATTAGTGTGTGCGTGCGTGTGTGTGTGTGTGTGTGTGTGTGTGTGTGTGTGTGTGTGTAAACAATTAGTCTATCATGTTAACAAACCTTCAAAAAAGTATTATCTTTTGAAATGACCACGCTTCAGTCGTGTTCTAAATTAATGCCATGCCTTAGTCCGTTAACATAGCAACGTAGCCTTACTGTTTTGATCTTTTGGGTGGTCAGGCTACCATGGTATTTGAAATTGATGCTCTTTTGACACGATCATGTTACCATAGCATACGTTGTCATATGTCAGTTATTGCCATTCCTCGCGGATCAATGCACTCCAACGGTGCAGCGTGATATGATGGCAGCTGTTGCGTATACCTACCGTATATTCCTCCAGCCCCTCCCCCCCCCCCCTCCCTTTCTTTTTCTACGATGACCTTTCTTCGCTCACTCGGTGTTTTCCATGGATGCTATATTTACAGTGTTTATTTGTAGTGTCCATGGTTTTTCCCTCTGGCTCTCATTTACGTACGTACGTGACTAGTTTGTTGTAAAAATCTTTTTGCGTTTAATTTGTAGTAAACATGTTAAATGTAACTCTCTGTCTGTCTGTCTCTGACTCTCTCTCTCTCTCTCTCTCTCTCTCTCTCTCTCTCTCTCTCTCTCTCTCTCTCTCTCTCTCTCTCTCTCTCTCTCTCTCTCTCTCTCTCTCTCTCTCTCTCTCTCTCTCTTTCTATTTCCATCTCTCTCCAACCTTTTTTTTTATATAACATAAATACACTAAGTATTGTTGTGTATTTATTTGTGTGGTACTTTTTTCAAACGTAAATAATGAAACATACCTAGTGAGGAAAAGAGAAAAAACCCGAAAGGGGGTGGGGGAGGGAGGTGGCGGTGTGGGGGAAAAGAAGGCAACGAACAAACGCGACAAAAAAAGATTGTCCCAAATATGTTGACTATGAGAAGAATGCGGCTTGAGTGTCCCAGATGTGTTCATTATCACCAACATTTCACAGACTAAAGCCATGTTGTTACCTGTGCTGGAAGTAATAGAGAGACAGAGACAGAGACACAGTGAAATATATTTATAACTTGACAAATATCAAGCCTTTGAATAACATAATCATGTTCTCATCGAAGTTTATTATCAAACAAAACAGCATGCACATGTGTCTGTTTGTATGTAGGCTATGTGTTTGTGTTGACAGTTGAATGTATGTTTAGTGATATCAAAGACACTGAAAAGACCCTTTTAGAGTCTTTGGTGATATGCTTATGCATCTGCGTTTGTGTCAGCGCAAATCTGTGCATTTGCATTTGTATGGTCAAACCAGTCTGTCTCTGTCTCAACCTGTGTGTTCCTCTGTCTGCCTGTTTGCCTATTTGTATGTATGTCTGTCTCTCTCTCTCTCTCTCTCTCTCTCTCTCTCTCTCTCTCTCTCTCTCTCTCTCTCTCTCTCTCTCTCTCTCTCTCTCTCTCTCTCTCTCTCTCTCTCTCTCTCTCTCTCTCTCTCTCTCTCAAATGTAAGTGTATGTGTGTGCTATGCGTGCGTGGTTTTTTTAAATTTATATAATCGATCGTGTGTATACTGTGCCGCTTGGTAACATCTGCAGATGAAAACCATGATTGATGATTTTTGCACACATGTAGGCCTACGAGTTTAATTGTTATCCTGCACTTACTTGCCAGTGTGTGATATTGATATTAAGTTTATATGTATTGTATGACCAACAAATGTTTCTTTCTCTCTCTCTCTCTCTCTCTCTCTCTCTCTCTCTCTCTCTCTCTCTCTCTCTCTCTCTCTCTCTCTCTCTCTCTCTCTCTCTCTCTCTCTCTCTCTCTCTCTCTCTCTCTCTCTCTCTCTCTCTCTCTCTCTCTCTCTCTCTCTCCCTCCTTTTTTTTAAAACGCACGCGCGCATGTGAGCGCAACTCGTATATGCACATATGATACACAACACACGCACAGACACATGCACAGAAATATATGCACACACACGCATACATATACACGTATTCACACACACATTCACGCACACGCACACGCACGCGCTTAGAGAGAGAAGGGGTATTGATCTACTTTCCCCCATCAACCCTTCCTGTCACCCCTTCTATTTATTTTTCAACCCTATCTCTATGTTATCGATATTTCTAATAGAATAATGGACCCAACGACGGGGTGGAAAAAAACCAAGGGTGAGGGGTAGAGTTGAGAACCGGTTTTAAAAAATCCGAACCGGTTTAAAACCGGTTTTCCCTCTTCGAACCGGTTTTATTGGACCGGATTTTTTAATCAGTACTCGCATCATTAGTTTCACCTATGCAAACACATTTATTTGTCAAAATATTCACACACACACACACACACGCACGCGCACACATACACACATGACGTTTATGACGACAGGATGTAAAAAAAGCTTTATCAAGCTTATTCTTTTATCGTCAATAAAGATCATTTTGACTTGACTTGACACACACACAATAAAGAAACTTATGACTTATGACACACACACTCAACTCAACACTCAGTCAAAGTCAAAGCCATACACCACCACAAAACTAGAAACAGCTACTCTTGGTTTACAAACACCCAATCTGCACTGAGAGTCAGTGTTGTTTTTCGAAAAGAATGCGTTATTCTAAGAAAAGCTTACTTTCAGTTTGCAGTTAAAAAACCCGGTTAACAGCAACTCGAACCGGTTTTTAGAACCGCAAACGTTTCAAGTTAGCGCCGGTTTTTCGATTCAAACCGGTTTTCCCCCCCACCTCTAGTGAGGTGGGTATTGTGTAATCATCAAACGTATTAAACTGAAACACACACACGCGCCGTGCACAGAGAGAGATGGAGGGGGGGGGGGGGGGTTAGTAGGAGAGAGAAAGAGACAGGCAGACAGAGACAGAGATAATGAAACATTTGGCAAACCTTTACAAATAATTATGAATTTGTCTTAAACTACCTTAGACGAATGGAAAAAATAAATGAAAAACAATTCAACATGCTAATTCCGCATGTCTCCAAATTTCAAAGTAAAGTCTAGTGTCCTTTTTGGGTACCCAAACCGTCGATCAAATTATGGGGTTTTGCGATTTTAGCATGAATTTTAGTAACAGTTTCTTCCTCTATTTAGAAACGGTGCTGAGATCCACGTGAAAAAATATTCCCAAATCCGAATTAAATTTATTTAGAAACAGTGCTGAGATACACATGAAACATATTCCCAGATCCGAATTAAGCTTAAGTAACTAAGAGTGGTTGATTTTTTGCACACTATGTACACCAATTTTAGAAAACAACGGAGCATTCCTGCTACCAGACAAGAAGGGGGAAAAGCCAAAAATTTTAAGAATAGTTTTAATAAATATCCACATTAATTCTAACATTTCATGGAATGTTCTCTACCCTCCACACAATTTCATCCAACTTCTTCCATAATCTTTTGTTTGCTAACAGTTTTGTGTTATCTCTTTCAGAAACAATCACAAACACATTACTTCCTTGGCGTAGGATTGAAAAACAAACAAACAGCCCAGCAATCAGCCAAATGGCTACAGCAATGTTGAACTCTCTGTCAAACCTAAAGGGACAGTTCTATCTTCTTGAATTACTCTCCCTGCAACATTATTAATGCTTTTGTTTTTTGTTTGTTAGTTTGTATGTTCGTTTCGGTTTGTTTTTTGTTTTTGTTTTTTTTCTTCTTATTTGTTTGTCAGGATGTGTTTTGATCGGTGGGTTTTTTGTTGTTGTGGTGGTGGTGGATTATTTAGAATTTTTTTTTAAATTCTGATTTCAAAGTTTGTATCGAATTATAAAGCTAAATGGTTTTTATTTTTCTAGAGCTCTGAATGCGTTGTGTTCTTTTGTGTGTGGTGGGTTTGTTGTTGGTTGCATGTCAGTGCAGTGTCTCTTGCTGTCTCCGTGTTGTTTGTTGCTGTATATATGTATTCACTGTTGCTGTCTCCGTGTTGTTTGTTGCTGTATATATGTATTCACTGTTGCTGTCTCCGTGTTGTTTGTTGCTGTATATATGTATTCACTGTTGCTGTCTCCGTGTTGTTTGTTGCTGTATATATGTATTCACTGTTGCTGTCTCCGTGTTGTTTGTTGCTGTATATATGTATTCACTGTTGCTGTCTCCATGTTGTTTGTTGCTGTATATATGTATTCACTGTTGCTGTCTCCGTGTTGTTTGTTGCTGTATATATGTATTCACTGTTGCTGTCTTTTTGTTGTTTGTTGCTGTATATATGTATTCACTGTTGCTGTCTCCGTGTTGTTTGTTGCTGTATATATGTATTCACTGTTGTGTTCCATGTTGTTTGTTGCTGTATATATGTACACCCCCGTGCTGTCTACGTGTTGTTTGTTTGCTGTATATATGTATTCACTGTTGCTGTCTCCGTGTTGTTTGTTGCTGTATATATGTATTCACTGTTAATGTCTCCACTGTTGTTTGTTGCTGTATATATGTATTCACTGTTGCTGTCTGTCCATGTTGTTTGTTGCTGTATATCTGTATTCACTGTTGCTGTCTTTTTGTTGTTAGTTCCTCTTTTTGTTTCGTCTGAATCTGGTTTTGTCTCGATGTGTTCTTCGTTGTTGTCTTCGGCGTTGATGGGCCTATTTATTTCTTATTTAGGCGCAAAACGACAGCATGACGCATCTGCGCTCATAAACAGGAAAGTTCCCGAACCTTGTGGAAGAACTGCGTTGTCTTTTGTTGTCTCCATGTTGTCTTGGTGTTATCTGTTGTTGTCCTCAGTTGAGCTATCTCTTGTCTGTTGCTGTGCGTTTTCTTTAGCTGTCTTTATGTCGTCTATTTGTTATCAATAAATTTCATCTTTAAGCGTCATCTGTTGCTGTATGTGTGTTATCTGCTGCTATGTGTGCGTTATCTGTTGCTGTCTGCATGTTTTCTGGTACTGTCTCTGTGCTACTTTTTTAGTGCTATTGTGCATCTTGTTTTTAAGGTACTAAGAGTAAACTTAGGAAAAGGCCTCGTAGTTGTCCTCAGTTGAGCTATGATTATCTGTTGACTAAAGCGTTATAGCTTTAGCTTGTCATTATGGGGTCTATTTGTTATCAATAAATTTCATCTTTAAGCGTCATCTGTTGCTGTATGTGTGTTATCTGCTGCTATGTGTGCGTTATCTGTTGCTGTCTGCATGTTTTCTGGTACTGTCTCTGTGCTACTTTTTAGTGCTATTTGTACATCTTGTTTTTAAGGTACTAAGAGTAAACAAAATTAGGAAAAGGCCTCGTAGAAGACTTGTTGATATGATTATGTTTGACTAAAGCATTATAGCCCACACTTGTCATTCTGGGGTCTTTGATAATTAACAGTAACAGTAACATGCAATATTTATACGGCGCTGAATCTTGATATAAATCAAATCAAAGCGCACACACACACGTTAGCATTCATAACGCATTCAAACAAAAATGCAATACAAAGCGAAAACACACGTATGACATTAATGGTATACAGCAGAAAAAGACCTAAAGGCAAGAGAGAGAAGAGAAAGAGAGTGGAGCCTCAATGACGGGGGAACAGGTGGGTTTCGCTGACATTGTCTACGATGAGAGGACTAACTCTCTCCATCACTTTGCCCAACTATAATCTTGTAACATAATTCTTCTGAACTCATCACTACCCCTACACCAGCACCTCATTCTTTTTTTCCATTACCCCAGCCACTATGCGCCATCACTCCGCCCAACCAATGAACCCAACTCCGCACAACCTGTCTGTCTCTCTCTCTCTCTCTCTCTCTCTCTCTCTCTCTCTCTCTCTCTCTCTCTCTCTCTCTCTCTCTCTCTCTCTCTCTCTCTCTCTCTCTCTCTCTCTCTCTCTCTCTCTCTCTCTCTCTCTCTGCGTGCATGCGCGCTGGTGCGGGCATCTTTGTGCATGACTGTCCACCCACTCTCTGTGTGTGCCTTTCCCCACCTCTGTCTGTCTCTAAATGCCCCCACCATATCTCCACCATTCCTCCGAAGTTGGAGTGTGGCTGCCCACATGAAGGGGTAATCCAAAACGGTCACACACGTAATGTTCTCATCCCTAGCTGGTGCATTTGTGCCATAGTGTTCAAGTGCTTCGGCTGTTGGGGTGATCCCCGGAGTCTTTAAGCCAAGGTAAGACAACAACAACAACAACATCCCCACCATCACCCACTAAAGTGTTTACAACAAGAACATCGTCATCGTCGTCGTCATCATCATCATCATCAGCAGCAGCAGCAGCAGCACTAAGCATCTCATCGCCATAATCATTAACCACTACCCCCCACCCCCACCCCCTCGTCATCATCTCTTTGTCATGCCAATGAATGTGGTCACGAAGTACACGATGATGATGTGGTGTAGATATCGCTTGTCTCCGCCCAGCGTGCGTCCTTCATTAATTACAGTAGAGTAGCCATGGCAACTGAATGGAAGCCTCAAGGAGAGAGAGAGAGAGAGAGAGAGAGAGAGAGAGAGAGAGAGAGAGAGAGAGAGAGAGATAGAGAGAGATTTGTTTTCTCTGAAAATATTTGTGAGCTACTTCTTTGTGATGAAATATACTTCTTTCTTTTTTTTAAAAAGAAGAGACATTTTCTTGTTAGCTTTATTTTAAAGCTTTGCTGTACAGTGTGTGTGTGTGTGTGTGTGTGTGTGTGTGTGTGTGTGTGTGTGTGTGTGTGTGTGTGTGTGTGTGTGTGTGTGTGTGTGTGTGTGTGTGTGTGTGTGTGTGTGTGTGTGTGTGTGTGTGTGTGTGTGTGTGTGTGTGTGTGTGTGTGTGTGTGTGTGTGTGTGTGTGTGTGTGTGTGTGTGTGTGTGTGTGTGTGTGTGTGTGTGTGTGTGTGGTGTGTGTGTGTGTGTGTGTGTGTGTGTGTGTGTGTGTGTGTGTGTGTGTGTGTGTGTGTGTGTGTGTGTGTGTGTGTGTGTGTGTGTGTGTGTGTGTGTGTGTGTGTGTGTGTGTGTGTGTGTGTGTGTGTGTGTGTGTGTGTGTGTGTGTGTGTGTGTGTGTGTGTGTGTGTGTGTGTGTGTGTGTGTGTGTGTGTGTGTGTGTGTGTGGTGTGTGTGTGTGTGTGTGTGTGTGTGTGTGTGTGTGTGTGTGTGTGTGTGTGTGTGTGTGTGTGTGTGTGTGTGTGTGTGTGTGTGTGTGTGTGTGTGTGTGTGTGTGTGTGTGTGTGTGTGTGTGTGTGTGTGTGTGTGTGTGTGTGTGTGTGTGTGTGTGTGTGTGTGTGTGTGTGTGTGTGTGTGTGTGTGTGTGTGTGTGTGTATAAGTATGTGTGTCTGCCTTTTGTTTTGGGATCTAGTTCAGTGGTGGTGGTGGTGTTGCATGTATGTAGGCCTATGTGTGCGTGCATGCATTTATGTGATTATGTGTGTACATGCGTATTTGTGCTTGTATGCGTGTATGTGTGCAAGCATGTATGAGAGGTGTACGTGTGTGTGTGTTTGTGTCTGCCCTTTATCATGATACCCTGTTTACTTGCAAAAGTACTATATTTTGTCTTTTCTTTCTGCCTGTAATGTATGTGCGTGTGTGTGCGTGCGCGCGCGCGTGCGTATGTGTCTGTGTTTGTGTCTGCCTTTTGTCAAGATACCTTGTTTACTTTCCTGCAGAACTGCTATTTTTAACGTCGTCCTTCATCTCAGCCTATACTAATAGTACCCTTATGCTTTGTTTGTTGGTGTATTGGTTTCTTTGTTTTTACCTACTGTTGAAGAAGGCCATGCAAAGACTGTTAGTGTTATTTTCACCTTGCTATGAGTGCCTAACAATTCCCTCTTTGTTGCGGAAAAAGACAGTCATTATAGCGTATCCCTTACACGCTGCCTATTAATGCTAACTTGTATAACTATGAGGTCTGCTGCCAACTCCTAATGGGTGGTGTTTTACAATCGGGACAAGGGACTGTGTGTTCCTCTCTCTTTGTTGTACGTTTATTTGTTTGTCTGTCTATATCGCCCCCTCTCTCTGTCTCTCTCTTTCTCCCTGTTCCCCTCTCTCTGTCACTTATTTATCTGATTCTGTATGCGCGACTGTCTTTTGTCTCTCCTTTATATATCTCTATCTCTCTTTGCCTTAGTGCCTCTTTCTGTTTTCTTTGATCGTCTCTCTGATTGTCTTTCTGTCGCCCCCCCCCCCTCCTCCCTCCCCTCTCCTCCTTCACCCTCTGTGTGTTTATTCAGATTTCTGGAAGTACGCTTTGGTGCTTGCCAACTTTCTGGGTGATTGGTCTAATGGTTCGCTGACAGTTTGTACTTAGCGTTGTGGCTTGGGGTCAGCGAAGTCACAGGTGAAGAACGTAGGAGTGGGGTTAGGGGAGGGTAAAGGAGGCATCAGTAAGGAGGAGGAGGGAGTGGGGGGGAGGTTACTTTGTTGCGGCATTTTTAGCTGTAAAACCCCGGGTGGAATGCGTAGGCGGTAGGCCCGGGCTATGAATAGTAAAATGTATATTGTTGTGTGTGCTTGGGTGAGGGGGGTGGGGATGTAAAGCAGGGAAAGGGACGATGGTGTAAGCATAAATAGTTATAAGAAAGTGGGTGGAATAGGGAAGGGGGGCGTGTTAGTCTGTCGCAGACAGTACTACTTGACTAAAAAACTTGGTTAAGGACAGAAAGAGCTAGTAAGGTAGATCCACTCACATAAAGTGTTGCGTGTGTGTCGGTGCGTGCGTGCGTGCGTGCGTGCGTACATGCATGTGGGTGTCGTATTGTGGGTGTACGCTCTCGCGTGTGCGTATGTGTATGCGTGTGTATGCAATATTCAAAGAAAGAAAAAAGAGGGTAGGCCTACAAACGAAATGAATGCGGTATTGCGTTGATGTTTGATTGGCTTTTTTTTCAGTCTGTGGTTTGAGGCTTTAAGCGCTTTCAATTTATCGTTCGACGATAAGGAAGCACACACGTACACACGCGCGCGCACACACACGCGCGCGTGCGCGCGCGCGTGCTCACATATGCGAGATGTTGGGTCTTGTTGTTGCATGTAGGCCTACTGTGTTGAATGAGACCACACGCGCACATACACACACACACGCAGGCGCGAACATATTTACAAACGCGCGCGCGCGCGCACGCACACACACGGAGAGAGAGAGAGAGAGAGAGAGAGGGGGCGAGGTTAAAAAAAAGAAACAGAATATTGTGTTAGAAAAACAATTAAATCTATCCAAATGTATATGCATCTTACATACACAACAACAAATGACAACAACAAAAACAAAATAAACTCTGGGCTACGATCCAAAATAAACATTCTTTTTTTTTATTTAGTGTGGAGTTCAAAACAGTCTTGTTAGAGAGACAATAGGGGCTTTTATGTTCACTGAAGTTGCCCTGTCTTCAAAGGAAATGAGAAACTAACAAAAACAACAACAATAACAACAAAGAAAGAAATATTTCCGGGAATGGACACACAACACACGCACGCGCGCGCGCAGGCACGCACGCACGCACGCACACACAGAGTCTATGCGCGCGCGCGCACACGCACACACACACGGCACACACAGCGGGTAGAGAGAGAAAGAGAGAGAGAGAAAGAGAGAGAGAACACACATACATACACACTCTCTCTCTCTCTCTCTCTCTCTCTCTCTCTCTCTCTCTCTCTCTCTCTCTCTCTCTCTCTCTCTCTCTCTCTCTCTCACACACACACACACACACACACATACACACACACACACAAACGCACGCACGCACGTACACTCACACACACACACACACACACACACACACACACACACACACACACACACACACACACACACACACACACACACACACACACACAGGTTTAAATTGTGTTATTATATTTTTGTTGTTAGCCATTTAGAAATTAAGACACACTTGTTTAACTCTTCATGTTACATAAGTCAGTTTGAAATGTTACTGTATGCCCCCCCCCCCCCCCCCCCCTCCCTCCCATCTTATATATCTGCTAATGTAATTTTTGCATGCACTCAGTTAGTTTTGTATGAATAGATGTGTAGGGAAAACACATAAATAACACTACCATCCACGCACTCACACACACTCTCACTTCAATAGCTATCTGCTGTAGGCTTAATTAATTTCATACACACACACTTTTTGTTGTTTTGTTTTTGTTGGTCTAATATCACTTGCGGGTGAACAGACGTAAAACTAACCAGCCCATCGCAATGTCCGTTCACCTTCGGTGACGGACAACGAACGAACAGGTACAAAGTGGCACAGAGGTAACGCGTTCGACTCATATACAATAAACCCGAGTTCGAACCTGGGCTAAAGGGATTTTTCCTCTCACTCTGCACTAGGCCTTACGGTCTGAACGTGGATACTTTCGGTTAAGATCAAACCGAGGTTCCGTGTGCCCATGCACTTAGCACACGTTAAACCCAGTGGCAACGAAACAGTTGTCATTTGGTTTTTAAAAAAATGTCCTTCCTCATCAGTCACACAAAAATTGCATGGACAATTTTTAAAAAAAGGTTGGCGCGCCTCTGGCTGCGACACGCTCTCCAGGTAGGAGAAACCCGAATTTCACAGACGGCTCTGTGACCCAAATACCAATACCAAACACACACACACACACACACACAAATACACACGCGCGCGCGCACACGCACACGCACGCACACGCACACGCACACACACACGCACACACACACACACACACACACACACACACACACACACACACACACACAAAACCTGCGCACACTAATATGCAACAAGTTTATCAGCAAGGAAAGCATGGCAACGGAGAGACAACCTTTTTTTTTTCTCTAGAATAATCAGAAGATTGCATTCTGTAGGAAAGCTGCTATTATGTTGGAAAGACAGACAATATTGAGCAAAAATTCAACTACTCTGACTTAGTCCATGAGAGAGAGAGAGAGAGAGAGGGAGATAAGCTTTTGGCACACATAAAGGAGCTCTGAGAACAGATTTTTTTTAAATGCATCATTAGTATGTAGTGAGTGTGTGTGTGCGTGCGTGTGCGCGCGCGCGCGCGCGCGCGTGTGTGTGTGTGTGTGTGTGTGTGTGTGTGTGTGTGTGTGTGTGTGTGTGTGTGTGTGTGTGTGTGTGTGTGTGTGTGTCACACAGAGAGAGACAGACAAAGAGAGAGAGAGAGAGAGAGAGAGAGATCCTGTTTCTAAAATTCATCATTTGCAGTTGAACTGAACACTCTTGAAAACAACCTCCACCCTACACCCTAATAAAACAACCGATCCCAGGGATCGGGTCTCGCTAGTCAGAAAAGTTCTGCATGGCAGCAAGAAGCCTCTCGCTCGCAGTGGCTCGCACCACAGGGGGGAAAAGAAGGGTAAAACGTCTCTGTGGCGTGCAACGATTCAAATGATCACGTGCGCCTCGTGCTTCCCTCCTTTTATACTCCTGGTGCGGCTTTAAACAATTCTTATAACATAATAAAGCTGAATTATAATCTAGAATGTTACCACATGGACTAGCTGGTATCTTTTCTTCTCTTATCACTGTGATATCTAAGTGTCCTTTTTGAACATCGAGCTGTATAATTAAATGTATTCTCTTCTCCTCCTCCTCCTTCTTCTTCTTGTAAAATGTAGGTGTGAGTAAAGAAAGTGAAACCTCCGTAAATTATTTGTGTTTTGCAGAAGCCAAAGATCGTGTCATTTAGCCTGTCATTCTCCTTGTTGTCAAATCTAAAACGCTCTGTCACGCAGCAGCTGAATGGATGGTATTTGTGCCGCCACCAATAATATGCTCTTGCGCACCAGTCTACATGTTTAGTTAATCAATAACAATGTAAGCACTAGAGCGTTAAGACGCTAGATCACCAGCCGCGTGGCAGCATTTTCGGCTGCAGTGCTTCGCCTCGCGGCTGATAACGAACCTCTATTTCACAAGGGTAACAGAAAGAGAGAGACAGAGAGAGAGATAATAACCCTAACCCTAACTCTCAATTGACAACATTAGTGAATGAGAAAACCAGGTCAACCACTCCACTCACACAAAGCCACTGAACTTTGACTCAAACACGTAAAGGGAAGTAACAAGGTGCAGAGTGATGGCCAGTTTTGAAGCAAGATGTGTTTTCCTTGGTCCGTGTCTTGCAAAAAACGGCTCCAGTGACCTTGACCTTTGACCAATGACCTTCATCTTCGAACTTGGCCTAGATATCCTAACTGCCTATCCATATGCAAAATTTGAGCTTCCTAGAACCCTCCATTCAAACGTTATCGTGGTAGCATAGCCACAAAGATAGATAGATAACAGATAGTCACATAGCCAGGAACAAACAGACTGCTCTGAAAACATTGCCAGCTTCGCTCCGCGGCTGGTAATAAGCCCAGGCAAAACTTTTGTGTGTGTGCAACTTCGTGTTGTATTGACTTCAATTTTGATAACAGCTGGTCTTTAAAGCAGTGACAAACCCAAGTTGTTTAGGCTTGGGTTCGAATTCCCCGTAATATTATAGACAGCAAATCTACCTCACCTTTTATTTTTTTTTAAATAAGTGAGGGGTTGTTTTATCAATGTGACTGGCAAAACTGACGTCTCAAGTAGAGGTGGAAGAAAAAACCCGGTTTGAACCGAAAAACCGGTGCTAAACTTTCGCGGTTCGAAAAACCGTTTCGAGTTGCTGTGAACCGGTTTTAAACTGAAAAATGAAAGTACGTTTTTCTTAGAATAACGTATTCTTTTCGAAGAACAACACTGATTCTCAGCGCAGATTGGGTGTTTGTAAACGGCCAAGAGTATCTGTTTCTAGTTTGTGGTGGTGTATGGCTTTGACGTTGACAGAGTGTTGAGTTAAGTGTGTGTGTGTCGTAAGTCATATTATATTTTATTAAGTTTCTTTAGTGTGTGTGTGTGTGTGTGTGTGTGTGTGTGTGTGTGTGTGTGTGTGTGTGTGTGTGTGTGTGTGTGTGTGTGTGTGTGTGTGTGCGTGTGCGCGCGTGCGCGCGCGTGCGTGCGTGTGTGTGAGTATTCTGACAAATAATATGTGTTTGCATAGGTGAAACTTAGTCTAGTGATGCGAATACTGGTTTTAAAAAACCGGTTCGGTAAAACCGATTCGAAGAGGGTTTTGAACCGGTTCTCAACTCTAGTCTCAAGTCATCATATCAGTTTTTTAAAAAAAAGGAATAAAATTCCACATTGAATCTTAAATAACTTATAGAAAGGACATAGTCAACAAAGGGCGTGGCTCGGATTGGGCCTTCCACATACTATTAGTAGGGTCCACTCTAACTCCGTATTTTCCTTTAGAGCCTACTTTCCAGGACATTCAGAATCAACCTTCTTTAGGTGGGTTTTTTCCCCCTCAGGTAGCCTAGTATGAAAGATGATATAATGCCTGCAATGAGTGTGTCTGTACTGTGGTTCTATTCTGATTCTATTTTGGAGTGCCTCTTTTCTTTAACATCAGGCCCCAAGTCTTAATCATTTATTTAAATAAATTTAAAAAAAGCTATTCGATCGTGGACCCTCGCATAACTGCATGGGCATAAACAAAAAAGTAACTGAAAGTGAAGGAGAGTAGATTTGGGTTGAAGTGCATTGTTTTTTAAATGAAATATCTGAAGCAATTAAATGCTGCCCAAGTTAGTCTTTAGGCATAATTGGTCGTCCAATGCTGAATCTATTTTAAAATGAAGTTAAATACCTGCTATATATGTCTGTCTCTCATGTGCGTGTGTCTCGATATGGTTATGTTTACGACCATCACTGAAACTGTGCATGAAACACACACACACAACTCAAGTTTGTTTTATTTTGTTCTCATCACCACACACCACAGAGAGAGAGAGAGAGAGAGAGAGAGAGAGAGAGAGAGAGAGAGAGAGAGAGAGAGAGAGAGAGAGAGAGAGAGAGAGAGAGAGAGACACAGAGAGAGAGAGAGAGAGAGAGAGAGAGAGAGAGAGAATCCGAGCGACGCACAGTGCAAGCAGGGCCTGTGTATCTAAATACACTGGCTCTGGTGCAAGCGCCTGTGACCTCGTGGCATGCCGGGAACGAACAGACAACTGGTAGCCTATGTTGTGAGAGGAGGAAGTAACGTTTGACTGCTTTTACTTTCGTTCATTAGTGTGCTTCACCAGTTGGTGACTGAAATCATAAGTATGTAAGAATCAAACGTTCATATTTTATTGTTTTTTGTACTGATTTTCATTTTGCAATTTTGAGTGCAGATCTGACGTGCACAATGTTTGCCCGCGTGTTTGAATGTTGATTATTTTGCGCGGCAGCCATTTTCTTCGTCTGCTGTAATATTTTGAAGCCTTGAATAAGGTAAAAAAAGAATTTGAATGGAAAGACAATGAATCTGATTGCACTGAATTAATGTTTATAAAAACAAAGTAAGTTAATTAGCCGTATGACGGGGTTTCTCTGTCAATACTGTTAGGTCTAGCGGTGCGACATTCGGTCAGTGCGTGTTTGACTGTCAGTGCCAGTCCGGCAGTCGCTGACTGTCAACACAAGAAAAAGAAGAGTCGTTCTCAGTTCTCAGATTAGCCTATCACGCTCTTTTGCTTTCTGTGTCTGCTTGAGGAAAAAAAACCACCTTTCGTTTACGATCAAGCAGTCTTTTCTGAATCAATTGTTTGAAGTGGAAAGGCTATAATATTTCTGATTTCGATCGTTGTTAATTTAGGTTACGCGGCCGTGACAGGGCACATGTTCGACCATCTTGTGGCACAGTGTGTTTACTTTTCGAAGTTATCGGCCTTGATCCGTCGCGTCCCTCACGATAAGTTGACCTGCCTCTCGAAGTTGACAAGTCCACGCAAAGTTTAATTAATTTTGTTAGTGTGTGTTGTTTTAACAAAGACGGCTTAAAACACACCAGCTGCATCTCTGCTAAGACAGCACACAAGACTTGTGACAAGTGTTGGCGATCGGCCGCAGGCGATGCTCGTTCGTGGAGGGCTTGCGTAGGATTTTCCGGTTGTGACCCAGTGACAAACTTAGCGTGGTATGTGAGGCTACTATTACTAACTAGTAGAAACTTAGTAGTCCCATGCGTCATACACACAACACGGAACTGATAGGCTATTTTGATTAAAGTGGGAGTGCCCCAGTATGCATCATTCTAATCATTGTCAGGTTTGTAGTTTTAGTGGACAGAAGCTTGTGTGCTTGTGGATACTTTGTAATTTGAAAGCACTGAATCAAAGTTTTCCAAACGCGTTTTATCAAAGTTTGGCTATCTGAAATATGAGATTGAGATTGCCCAAAGTTTTATAATACTCATATGGTTACCTGATCTGTGTTGTTTAGTGTAGTTATCCACTCAGCATCTGTAGCTCAAGCGAGCACATAGTGGTGAAAAATATTTAAAGCATGACTCGATCTGTGATCCAGGTAGGAACTAGATACAGGGGAAATCGGCTAAGTCAAATTTGGAGGGACTGAAATTTTGTTTTGACTACATTTTGAGATAAAAAGACTGTGGCATAAAAATGATTAAACTGGGACAAAAATGTTTTTGAGTTATCCAGTCTTTTTTATGTGTACATTTTTCAGTTAACAGGTTTCCATTGTATCCATTAAGATATAAATTTGTATAATTTCCTCTCATATTGGTTCGTAGGCCTGAGGCTATTTTCCTTCATGGTTTTTTCTTTCTCTATGTGTGTGGTTGTGTGTGTATGCATGTATGTGTTTTGTCTGTGCTAAAGTCTAAGTCTTTCTGGCTGGCTGCCTGTCTCTCTCTCTCTCTCTCTCTCTCTCTCTCTCTCTCTCTCTCTCTCTCTCTCTCTCTCTCTTTTCTCTCTCGTCCCTCTCTCAGTCTGTCTTTCTCTGTGTCTATCTCTCAATGTATCTCGAATTTCTGTCCATTTCTCTCTCTCTCTCTCTCTCTCTCTCTCTCTCTCTCTCTCTCTCTCTCTCTCTCTCTCTCTCTCTCTCTCTCTCTCTCTCTCTCTCTCTCTCACCCCTCCCTCCCTCCCTCTGAGTCCCTCTCCCTCTTTGAGATTTTGTGCATTTCTAGCTTTCGTGTTCCTCCTCCCTACCTCCACCCACCCCCACCCCTCTCTATTGCGCTTGTGTATGCCATGCTATATATGCATACATTACATGTGCACATTGTTTTTCCCCTTAACATTTGTCTGTATACATGTCTGTGTGCCTCTCTCCTCTTTCTCTCTTTTTTCTCTCCCCCTCTCCTCCCCCCCCTCTCTCTCTCTCTTTAGTTTCTCTGTTTTTAGAACCTTTTGCCACTATTAATACATTTTTACATATGTATAGATCTGTGTAGAGTGGCACAGTTGCCTCGTGCACAGTAAACCCGGGTCCAAACCTGGGTATAGGGGATTTTTCCTCTCACTCTGCACTAGGCCTTATGGTCTGAACGCAGTCTTTTGGATGCAACGATAAACTGAGGTCACATGTGCCGATGCACTTAGGCTTAGCTCATGTTAAACCCAGTGGCGACGAAACAGTTGTCATTTGGTCAAAATTTACCCCGCCTCCATCCCCTTTCCTTCCTCATCAGAATTTCAGTTGCAGATGCCATGTTCTTTTCTTGAAGTTATGACAGGAATTAGAATGTGCCTAGCACAGTGTTTCATTAAGACAATGAGTAATGACTTTTCATTCATTTAAAAAAAAAAATTATTTGTTTTATTGTTGTTGTGTTTCAGAACAGAGAGAAGGATCCCGATGAGATGGGAGACCCCACAGCAAACCAGTCATCCCCCAAGAAACAGCAGCAGAGGACGGGCAAAGGCTTCAACTGCGAAGTAGTGCTGCTGGACGGAGAACATAAGAACTTTGAACTAGATGTGAGTACCGACAGGGCTCCCAGGGACCCCCATTTGAGGTACTAAAATTCTAAAGGTACTAAAATTCTAAAGGACCCTCTCTGTAAAAGAATGTGCAGTCCTGGGGGTCTGAACATAGAGGGTAAAAATTTTAACTATTAATACAGGGATGACACTAGAGGGTAAAAATTTTAACTATTAATACCATTTAAATACATGCATATTTAGAAAGGATATAAATGAGGCAAAACATGTGCAAAGTGGCAGGACAACTTTTCAACCGATTTCTGAGAAAATAGTGATAATGTGGTGTCCCCCACCTGATGACGAACATCAAATTACATCACAACCATGGTGTTATGTCACAGTATTTTCTTTAGCATTCGCAATGCCACTGAGGGACCCTCTATCTGTCCTTAAGATGCCATAAAAAAACCAATTACAACTTAACTGAATATTTTCTACCAAACCTCTATGTGTGACAAACATCAAAGTTACCTACATCATTTATTTTCCTCTATGCTGTAAGTGAAGGAGTCCCTGGGACCCCTTGTTTTGCAGAACGATTGGGAGTCCTGACTGATATTTTCTGAACATGGGCATGTCATCGATAAATCTGTTTCCTATATATATACACAATTTTCTATACATTACAATGTTAATTCTTTATTTTATGCACAGATGTGTGTCTATGACGCTCAAATCCCCCATATGATACATTATATTTCAGGCCAGTGCATCACAAAATGTAAACAAAATTTCACCTTATGCACATTTTTTAAGAAAAAATGTTACAACATTATAAAGAGAAACCTCCTAAAATATCCTTGTGACCCTTTGAAAGTCAGAAGCTTTTTTTAAAAATTATTTAATTTTTTTAATGCAAAAGAAAGAAAAAAAAAATAAAAAATTATGACTTCAGAGCTCAAAACTACATTATATCCCAAGTTACCTCCCTTAATGGAGTTTGGCACTGTGTGTGTGTATGTGCATGCATGCATTTTGTGCATGTGTGCACGTATCACTGTATGTGTTTGCTTTATGCTTCAGATCATAAAAATTAATGATCACAACACTTAAGTGTTTATAGCTTTCAGTTGAGTGGATTGTTTTTCTGGGCACACATGTCTTGCAACATAGCAGAGTAGTGGATTAAAACTAAGAATAGTCTAGTGTTTAAGATCAATACTTCGTGCAGCTGGTGTGCTTACTTATATATATAATGCACTGAGCTGAATATCAATAGCCGGAGACCAAGAAGGATACAGTGTTTTTTTAATTTTATAATTGAACCTTTTCTTAGTCTATTTAGGTCAGGATATTGTGTGTGTACATGTACAGTGGACCCTCCCTTATAAGACCTCCCATTATAAGACTCCCTCCCACATAAGACCTACTTCTCTGAGACATTGCCCTTTCATAAGACCTCATTTTGGAAGAATTTTGAAGGTCTTATAAGGGAGGTTCCACTGTGATTTGTGAAGGTCTTATTATAAGGGAGGTTCCACTGTATTTTGAACATCTACAAACTTGAATTAAGTAGTACGTCTTTGTCAAAATATTAATCAAACTTCGTAATAATGCAATTTACTGAATATGTCCAATGTAAACAGGATTTAAGTGGAAAGAATAGATGTCATTGTTTTTAATGTTTATGCTATTTATAGACGATGTGTCTGCGATGCCTTCCAGGTTCCCTGTGTTTTCTTAGTATTACAGTAAAACTAAAAGCAATCACTGGTTACACTGTTTTGGAAAAAAAAAGATATATTAACTTAATTAAGATCAACCAGTGAACATCAGATAATCAGTTTAATTTAAGATGACTGTTCAGATTGAAACTGCTGATTTTTGTGTAAATGCTGTTTTTGTTTGTTTTTATATCCTACTGCAGTTATACAATCAGTGGAATTTACATGGTTTAAAGTTACACTGCTTCCTTTTCAGGAAGAAAATCCTTTTTTTGAAAAATCAGTATAGACTGAAATCCGTTTTTTTGAAAAATGTCAACTACAAAAATATAATAAAAACGGCTTTGCTGTAAGTGTAAGCCCGATTGCCACATAGAAACTGGTTTCAGTTTTGCTTTAACTGAAACAGAAGTGCTTGCTGGTCCATGTCCTGCCAAGTGTAAACCCCGTAGCTAGCATGTTTTCCTGTTGACCTAGAGTTTCAAGAGGTGAAACGCCACCCTGACACCCCAATAGGGGCTCTGCCCCTATACCCCGCCGGGGCCTAGGCAGCCCCTGGACCCCTGTCTCATTTCCTTTTTTTGAAAATCGTCAGGTTTAACCCTTGAATTTAGAAAAGATGCTAGAACTCTATCCAGATTTAAGAGATTTTCAAAGTAAGATTTTTACTTTTTCTCAGCTGAAGCCCCATATGTAGAACTTTTTATGTCTTGGCACTTTTAATGATGTTATTTGTCGCTGGTGCTATGTTTTCAGAGGAATGCAGATGGCAAAGACCTGTTTGACAAAGTGTGCCAGCACCTGGATCTCATTGAGAAGGACTACTTCGGTATTCAGTTTGTAGACGACAGACTACAAAAAGGCTTGAAAGTAAGTAACTCGTCACCAGGGCAAAAAACTCTTTATTTGGTCAGTTAGATTAACCCTTTCAATGTTGCATTTCTGCACCACACTGATCCCCCATGTCATTAAAAGCCTTGAAATCAGACTGTTATCTAATGATCTAGTGTTCTTAATTTTGGGAGGTAAGGATAGGCCTTATTTGAAACAAAAAAGTCCGTAATATTGTAGACAAAATCTTTTTTCTACCTATGCAGACCTGCCTACTGCTACGATTTGGCCATAGCAGCTACGAAAAATAAAGCTTTGCTACGGAGCTACGGCAACCTTAACGTTGCTACGGAAAAAACAAATTGCCGCCGCATTTTATTTTTGCTTATGCCGTTCCCGGTTTTGTCGGTTTCTAAGAGCAGACGCCGTGTCACGCGCGATAACCTAGTCACTTCCGTTTTTATCAAAGTGACTGCGCATGCGTTCTTATTACTTTCTCTGAAAAAAATGGCGGACTCCAGCAGCAGTAGCGATTCGGGAGATGTTTCAAGCGAAAAAAAACCGAACCCAAACCAGAAAACGAAAATCATCTGGCACACCATCTTGTTCTAAGAAAAAACATCGGCCTGCCGCACAAGTTTTTAAAATAGCTTACACGGAGGAGTGGCCTTGCATCGTCAGAAGTTGACTCGGTGCGAACCATGCTCGCTGCAGGCAACCTCTGCCATGCGGACTTCTCTGTGAATCATGGCGGTAGAGACGATTGCCGTCAACACGTTCAATCAGCGAAACATAAGCAGTGCATTTCGGCTCAGAAAAAGAACAAATCGATTGCTGTTGTTTGTGGATGCTACGGAAAAATTTGCCATGCTACTGAAAATTGATGGCTGGGCTACTGATTGGGAAAATTCCAAGTAGGCAGGTCTGCCTATGTGAGTTTGAAGGGAAATTGTGGCTAAAAATAAATAGCTGTCAGCGAAAGGTTTAAACTTGAAATTATATCTTTACTAAGGTTTGTTTAGATTTTCTTTTAAGAACTCCTAATTTTCAGGCTTAGGTTTTAGCAACTCGATGTTCGCAGCACATGGTACACTAAATGGCCCATACAAAAATTATAACTGTGCTGACCTTGGCTTTGAAGTTTGACCCTGAAACCTGAATTTTTTTCTTGTGGCCATATCTTTCACATAATTGGACTTACGATACTCAAATGTGGTATGCTGGTGCATTGGCTTATGGTACTTACCAATATTGAGTATCAATCAAGGTCAAGCTGTGAGGGGACTTTACTGCCGCTAGGCAACACACTTGTTTGTTATCTAAACCTGCATAAAATATTACAACTTTCAGTTGACTGTACAATTATTCATTTTGTCAGGATTTTGTGGGCAGTTTGTTCTTGTTGTAGGTACAAAATGGATAACCTTGCTTAGAATATAGTTCTGGAATTTGATTTGTCATTGTTTTTCTCTTTGTTTTCAGTGTTGGTTGAGTCCAGACAAAAAACTCGCCAAACAGAAAAAAGGTCAGAAAGATTTTATTTTGAAATGTTCGCTTTTTTCTTGAATTTCTGAAGTCATATTGTTTGTGCGCAAAGGTTGATCAAACTCTTTGGAATTCAGTTTCAATGTGACTTTTCTTTTTTTTTTATTGTAGTTTTGTCGGTGTGTTGTGTGTGCTTGTGTCTGTCATTGTGTAAATATTCATGTTTCTGTTGTTGTTTGTTTCTTTTACTTTTTGAAATATTTTAAGATTTGACACAAATAAAATTGCAGAAAACTAACTGACAGCTTGAACCAGGAGAAATTAAAAGTAAAAAATCTAATGATTGGTTAACCCCTTCACTGCCGGAGAAAACTTAAGAAACTATCTTCTTTATTATTATGAAATGAAAAAGAGACCTGTTAGACTCAGTCTCCTGCTTTTTTTTCTATAAATTCTTACAAAGATTTCTTCAGCCAAAGTGGGACATGCTGGACCTAACTATTTCTTAGGCGCATAACGGCAGCATGATGCATCTACGCTCATATGACAGTGACAGAAAATTGAGCGAACGAAACAGACGAAGACTCAGTCTGACAAAAATGGTCTAGAGACACAGTATAATCTTTCCTGACTTGTCTAAAACAGAAACAGTCATTCTATGAGTATGACATCAAAAGTTATGACATCATCAATGACATCACACACCTGCAGTACATAGGGGGCCAGGTAGGGAAGGGGGTAAAAGTTTATATTCATTGTTTGGGGACATATTTTATTATTTTAATTTTTTCCTATTTTTCTTTTTTTTGTGCTTTTAGAATTGATGTTAAGTTTGTTGAATAATATTTCTTTCTTGTTTATTAACAATTTGTTGATGTTTCATTTTCAGGAGGGCCATGGCTGTTTGAGTTTGCCTTAAAGTTTTATCCACCTGACCCAACACAGTTGAGAGAAAGCTTAACAAGGTGAGTCACTGTTAAAAGCCTTTGCTCTATGTGTGTGTGTCACTGTGTGTGTGTGTGTTTGGTGTATCAGTGTTTAATTTGTTCAGTGCACATACCATATTTTTCGGACTATTAGTATTAGGCGAAAAAGAGCAGCTTGAATTTCTGACTCGACTAGACAAGTAATTCCATTACCAGTCCTTCAGAGAGAGTGATTGTTTGCCATTTGAATGTGTCATGTTAAAGACCCACCAGATCAAAGACCCACCAGATCACGAAACATTTTAAAGAGCAGTCAAAAGACCACACGGGACTTAATTGGTGCGTCAGTGTCTTTAATGTTGATTTGCTTCGTGCTTCTGTATTCATGCTTGTGTTTTGTTTTCAGATGGCTGGTAGTGCTTCAAACAAGAAGAGACATTCTGTGTGGAAAGTAAGTAGTCTTTAGTCATTTATTTTCACATACACATGCGTGCGTGCACATACGGAAATGCAAACCTAATGCACATGCTTTCATACAAGCAAGAAGTATTAAACTATCATGGATTTGTTGATGTCATTCTTCATTCTGGTATTTCTTCACATCTTAAGAAATGCCTTCCTTTTGATCAAAATCAAATAATAATAATAATAATTCTGGACACTTATCATGCGCTCTACTCCCTTTGCAGGGAGCTGTACATTGACATTGAGCTAAACACTACGAACAATGTGCCCCACATGGCCGAGAGGTCGCAGAGGGCGTGAAACCTTATTTCGTTCTACAAACAATGAGTAATGCCTACACGTACACACAAGAAAAATAAAATGAAATAAACAAAGCACTGTACATAAACACTGATTATATATGAAATGATAGAAACACAGATCATAATAGATATAACGAACAAAATAGGTTTACATTATTTACAATGAGGAGGGGAAAAAAAGAAATGTTTAATATGCTTTCTTCCCTTCTTGTGTGTGTGAGAGAAAGAGACGGAGAGGGACATGCGTTTGTGTGAGAAAGAGTGGGGAAGAGAAGAAGAGGGAAAGTATATAGAGTTTGCATGCGTGATTAAGAGTAAACATTTTGGCTCCACCAAGTGAACAGTTTTCTCTTCCACAACCAAGTCTGTGCATGATAAAGTTTAATAAACCAACAATCTATTCTATCCATACATTACCAACACCTAAAATAAGTGCATTCAGCTAAATCGACCTGGGTTAATACCATAGTATAAATAAAAACGAAAGTAGCCCGTGACAAAGGCCCTACTACTGATATGTGCTGGGGGTTACTCCCCCTGATCCAGTAGTGGCTAGTCACGTGGGCTACTACTTCCGTCATACGGAATCTACCCATGATGCATTTGCTGTAGGCCAGTGTTGTTTGAAAGTCTGTGCATGATAAAGTTTAATAAACCAACATTTTGCAGCAAATGACTTGCATGGCTACTTGTGTTAATCTGCTTTTTTATTTTTTAAAGGAATATTTAAACAGTACCTGATAAGAGGTTAATAAACCGAAATAACGTACTTAACTGTAGACAATTGAGAAATTATCTTTATTATTATTATGAAATGAAAAACACACCTGTTAGACTCAATCTGATGAAAATATAGATATCTTTGCTGACATGTATAGAACAAAACAAGCATTTTAGGGCTATGACATCAAAAGTTATGACATCATCAATGACATCACACACCACTAGTAGACACAAGGCCAGTCAGGGAAGGGGTTAATAGGTGACGTATTGCTACTTATGTTAATCACCTTTCTTGAGGAACGTATCTTCGAAATAAAAAAACTTGAAACTTTCTTTTCTATATTTTTTTCCAGACTTCCGGCCACGTTTCTGACGCAGGCTATGCTGGGGTCGTACTGCGTGCAGGCGGATGTGGGGGACTATGACCCCAGCACCCACCATGGCATCGAGTACATCAGCGACACATCCTTCTCCCCAAACCAGACCACGGACCTTCTTGAGAAGATTGTGGAGCTCCACAAACAGCACAAGTATGGAACCGCGCATTATTCCCGATTGTTTTCTCACCAGGGGGTCTTTTGTAAAAATAGTTCCCCCACCTTCTGAAAGTTCTGTGCTTGTAAATTTCTCTAATCTGCCACTCTCTTTGGCTCTGCCTTTTCCCTTTGCTCTCTGTCATCTGCTGTCTTTCTGACTTGTTGGCCCATTCTCCTGCCTTTAAAACAAAAAAATCTTCGAAATTATTTTTCTCCTTTGAGCTCCTCCGAAATCGGAATATGTCAGCTGTACGCAGCGGGGAGACCAGTGAAAACTGAAAACCGGACACATACGTATCTTACCCCATATGGCCTGGGAACGCAGAAGAAGAAGAAGAAGAATTCATTATTGCTGTTTGATTTGGGACTTTTCTTTGCATTGCCTGTCACAACTTTGTGTGTTTTTTCTTTTATCAGAAGAAAAGTTTGTATTTGTGTTGTTCTAATATGATTGTGGAGATTGAATAGCAGCAAAAACAAGAGCTTTTTAAACAATTCTTTTAACCCTTTCACCGCCAGCCACATTTCAGCCAAAAAGTTCCATTAAATGTACCTGGGTAGAGAACAAAATCCATCTGCAGTATTGGGGATTCTTCTGTGACATAGATAAAATAAGGTCTATCCTTACTTCCCAAAACTAAGACAATAGGGTCTTTGAATAATAGACCCCAATTTGATGCCTTTTAGTAACATAGGTGTTAAATCACTGTGGTGCTAAAATGCGACTTTGGCGGTGAAAGGGTTAAATGCTTCTAATAGCCTATCAGTACAGTATCAAAAAATCAAATTGTTGATTGTGAATACTAAATGGAAGAAGAGAACCTTTTCATTAGCATTTTCTAAACAATACTTGTATAAATGAATAATTTAATTTTTATAGAACTTTATATGAAGTGGGGACAAAAATATGAAACGGAGAAAAAACAAACATTTGATTTAAATACAGTGGAGTCCGGGTAAAACGAATTTTAACGGAACACAGACTCAGTTCGTTGTATCAGGATTTCGTTATACATGTACATGTACAATGTATGTTGAAAACAAAAACAGTTCAAACACTCGCCAATGATAACCGAAAACATAAACTTGACCAGTTTGGATCGTCTGTCTTAATCACGGGATGTACAAGGCTTGAAGAAGTTCAGCAGTGTTGTCTGACGCTGATCTGTTTTGGCACTTTTGAACAAGTTTGTCCATTAAGTGACAACACATCACACAAATTTAATTTGTTATAGGCTTTCACGAACTTTTCGATCTTTATTTTGAGCGCGAATTGTAAAGCGACCTTGAGAAACCGAATGATATGTAGGAAGCCTAGGCCTAGCAGACGACCCAGTGTGAATCTAAATGAGTTCACGCATGCGCAGTTCATATTTTCCAACTTCCTTCCTCTTGACAACACGTTCTAGCTTGGAGTTTGAAGGCCTAGGTTTTTGCAGCGCATCGCACAGGCTGAGTTCGTTATAGGCTATTTTTCCAAGTAAATAAAATTATCCTGGGGCGTAGAACATGAGTTCGTAAAAAGCGGATGTTCGTTATTTCAAAAGGACTTTTTGTTCGTTATACCCATGGCTTTGCAAGTGACAAATAGAAGGGCATTTGCCGGGAAATTGAAGTCAGTTCGTTAATCGCGAAATTTCGTTAAAAGCGAGTTCGTTATAGTTGGACTCCACTGTATTTAAGTACCAAATTAATTTTATGGAACAAAAGAGGAACGTATGACCCACATAGTGTATACCCATTATCTCAGTTTATGTCAGAACTCGATTTTGCTGGGTGTAATGTCCCATAAATATGTTTTCAATTTAATATTTGGCTACATACTTTCTCTCATCTCTCTCTCTCTCTCTCTCTCTCTCTCTCTCTCTCTCTCTCTCTCTCTCTCTCTCTCTCTCTCTCTCTCTCTCTCTCTCTCGTTAAATAGCAGTTGATTGGATTGGTAGGTTGGTTGAATAAAAAAGAGACTTGTTAGACTCAATCTGGAAAAAAAATGGTCTAGTGATATATCTTTCTCGATTTGTAGAAAACCAAAAAAATCATTCCAGAGCTATGACACCAAAAGTTATGACATCATCAATGACATCACACACCCTGGGGGCCAGACAGGGAAAGGGTTAAAGAAGAAAGCACTATAGGAAAAAAAAAGATGCATTTACATCAAAGCCTTTTGCAGGGATGTGAGAGCTACACGTAAGCGCGTAAATGCGCTTTTTCTATTTTAAAAAAACGCACAGAGACAGATTGTCGAGTTAGGTAGCCTTTTTTTGCGCGCACACAGTGTAAACGAAAGCAGTTTGTAGCATGAGTACAGTCCATTGAATGAATTTTGTAAGCTTCTCTGTGGTTGGCCAGTTACGTCCAATGGCAATGCGTCCTTTTTTTTATGTGTTCGGCTATGATTTCGAAGGAGGATTTTGATGTTTTTCAAAGCTATTGAATGACTGTTTCATCGTCAACCATAAACATTATTTATCACACCATAGATGTGAGGAAAGAGGAGATCGACAAAGGATGCCAGCACAAATTTGACAGGGCTTGGATGGATGAAACTAACGGACAGTAAGATCCGTGTAGGCGAGCAGCGAAAAAAAATTGATGTCGGAGGCAAAGTTTTGTTTGAGTACTTTGATGATGCCATCGGTTACGCTTTTTTGTTTGGGGCCCTCTCACCACATCAAAGCCTTTTGTGCGCAGGGGTCAGACGCCTGACGAAGCAGAAAGCAACTTTCTGGAAAACGTCAAGAAGTTGTCCATGTACGGGGTAGATCTTCACGATGCACAGGTTGGTGCCTATAAATAGTTCCCCCACCTTCTGGAAGTTCTGTTCTTGTAACTTCCTCTAATCTGCCACTCTCTTTGACTCTGCCTTTTCCCTTAGCTCTCTGTCATCTGCTATCTTTCTGACTTATTGGCCCATTCTGCCTTTTTCAAAAAAATATTCCAAATAATTTTTCTCGTTTGAGCTCCTCCGAAATCAGAATGTGTCGGCTGTACGCAGCGGGGAGACCAGTGAAAACTGAAAACCGAACATGCGTATATGTATATATATATCTTACCCATTATGGCCATAGAAGAAGAAGAAGAAGGTGCCAATATGTTGTTGTTTTTAATTGCTGCTGGTTTGTTTACCATATTTTTCAGAGTGTAAGGCACACCTTAATGTAAGGCACTTCCCCTAAATTTTACACAAACTTCCAATTTTCTTATAGTGTTTTCTTACTATATTAGTCATATTGTAAGGCACAGGGGTCTGAGTCTGGGGGTGGACATTTACTGCCTTAAGTTATAGTAAAATACAGTAATGTGTTTTTCAGACTATAAGGCGCACCCCCCAAAAAAGTTTTTACACAAAACTTAATTTTTGTTATATATTTTTTACTATATTATCAGTCACTTTATAAGGCGCAGGGGTCTCAGTCTGGGAAAAAGGTATTGCCTTATAGTCCGGAAAATACAGTAATTTTGTTTATTTTTATGAGTTTTTGTGTGCTTCGTTTAGGTTTTGTGAATTTAAGAGGATTAATGATTGCTGATAGAGGATGTGTTTCTTATGGTAGAGGTTTCATCATTGTGTTGCACATGTTCTTCTACTCAAATGGCTACCTCCATCTCCTTCTGAAAGCATGCCGTTTTAAGAACTTTAAAAACTTTTTTTTATTTTTTGTGGATTCACCCACTAGGGTGGGCACAATGTGTGAGCCTTTAGAAGATTGGACATGGCAATATTCTGATGCCTGTTTAGTTTGCAATACCAAGGCATGGGTGCAACTTTTCCTGGTATACACGGATTTCCTGTTTTTGAATTTTACCAGAAAAGGAAGTTCCTTTTTTTTAAATTTGTCAAACCAGATCTTTGTGTGTCTACTGTATTTTTCAAACACTTTAAAATAAGCATTTGTATAAATTGTGGGAAAAGCAAACTAAAATACCTTCATAAATCAATGTTTGCTTCAGCTGCAGGGGGACTTTACCCCTGGACCCCAACCTTTCAGGTTTCATGATGTTAGGGGTTGCAGGTCTACATGGAAAAGGCAATACAGATATCCATGTAACCTAATGGATACCCAGGTATCGTAACAGAACATTCTGTGGGTGTTTCGGGATGCTAACAATATGGATGTTACACAAGGAAAGAAGCTTTGTAGATTATCTAAATAACTTTGCCCACCCTGGCCTATTCTGATGGTTCTTTCAGGATGCCAGCAATGTGGACATCACGCTGGGGGTGTGTGCCAGCGGGCTGCAGGTCTACAGCTTTGTAGATGATCTAAAGAACATGACCTACTCTGGTGGTTCATTTCAGGATGCCAACAATGTGGACATCACGCTGGGTGGGTGTGCCAGTGGGCTGCAGGTCTACAGCTTTGTAGATAATCTAAATAACATGACCTACTGTGGTGGTTCATTTCAGGATGCCAACAATGTGGACATCACGCTGGGTGTGTGTGCCAGCGGGCTGCAGGTCTACAGAGAGAAGCTGAGGATGCACCGCTTTGTCTGGCCCAAGATCCTCAAAATCAGCTACAAGAGACGCCACTTCTACGTCAAAATTCGACCCTCAGACGTGAGTGAATTATAAAAGTAATGTATGCATAACAAGAATAATATTAACCAACACTGCAGGTGTCTGTAGTTCTCGGGCCTGGTTAACGCCAGGATATCATTATGAAAGGAAACGTAGAATACAGCCCTGTCATGCAGTCTCAGACCGATACAGAGCTCCATTGCATCATCATCATCATCATTGTCATCTGCCTCATTTCCATCAATCATTCAAAAGAAAAAAATGTCTCAAATTCTGTGGCTTTGCATGCCCTGCTCTCATGGTGACCTCAGTTTCGGTTTCCAATCCAGTCTATGCCTTGGTGCGTTCGGGTCAAAGTCATGGGGATCAGTGTGTTCTGGGGAGCTGTCGGTGGACGGTCGTGGTGGCGCCCTCAGAGGAGACCTCACTCATGCGAGCTCCGCGACTAAGAAAATAGTGTCATCAGTAGGGGGCTTAGTAGGTGGTATCCTGAACAGGCTCTGCTGAACTCCACCGAAGTGACTCAGCAGCAGTGCAGTGTCTCCTCGGTTGGTTGCCTCCTGACGGCCTAACATAGATTCGCTCCCCTTGGACTGCGCTTGAGCAACGCCACTGTGCGACCCAGAAGATGGGACAGCACAAAAAATAATAATATTAAGCTGAGGATGCACCGCTTCATCTGTCCCAATATCCTCGAAATCAACTACAAGAGACAAATTTTGTCTTTCAGATGTGAGTAAGCAAATAGTAATAATAGTAGTGATGATATTGATAATGTTCTAATAATAATATGATTATGTTGACAAAAAATAATTATTAGCTGAAAAGCACCACTTCATCTGATCCAAGATTGTTAAAAAACACCCAGCTGCAAGCAATGCTGCTTCTATGTCAATATGTGACCACCAGATGTGAGTAGGCAGACACATGGCTAAATGCTATATCTCAGGCATGAGATTTTTCAGCCTTTAGCCTGATTTCAGGCTTTTTGATGGCCCCAGAGGTCTTCTTTTTTTTTAGATAAAAAGGAGACCAACTGAGTATAGAAATACTTATGAGTGAATAAAAATGAACTGAATATGTAATTTTTACTTCTAATGCTGTTTTCAAGGCTTAAATTACAAAAAAGCTTCAGTTTCAGGGGGCTTCAGCCTTTTTTCAGTCTTTTTCATCTGCTTTTCAGCCTAAATTATAATTTACCAATCTCATGCCTGATATCTGTAATGCTGTTGTTTATGATAATAATAATAATGTAAAAAGATATGCAACATAATTATTTAAGGTGCTCAATCTTTAAAAACTAAAATTTAACTAAGCACATTCGCATATCAATGATTTACAAGTTAAATTAAAAGGGGCTGTTTTCCCCTTAGGTATTGTCCTTTTACAAACAGTAGACCCATTCATCATCCTTTTGTTATAAATGTTTAACCCCTTGACTGCCAGAGAAAATTAAAGAAAAATTAATTGGGCAAATCATGACATGAAAAAGACAACTGATAGAGCCAATCTGGCAAAATGGTCTGGGGATATTACTCTCTTGACTGTTAGAGCAAAAGCCAGCATATCAGGGTTATTCCTCTTTATCTGATGATGTCATCAGGTCAGTATGTGATACGTTGGTGGCAGTCAAGGGGTTTTAAACATTTTTTTTTTATTGTCGTTTTGTTTTGTGTTGTTTCCAGAATTCCCCGACAGACAACACTGTTGTGTTCAAGTTAGCGTCCCACCGCCTGGCCAAGAGGTTATGGAAAATCTGTGTGGAACACCATGCCTTCTTCAGGTTAGTGTGCAACACTTCACAGCTTCAGATTTCATGGGTCATATGACCCCAGGTTGCACAAAATGAGGTCAATTTGGGTAATTGACCTGGGCCCCCTGACAATCTGAATCTCTGGGTCATGACTTTTAGTTTGGAAAAAAGTTCTTATCCTAATAGAGCTAGTTATGCAAAGAAAAAAATATGAGTTTTACGTCCACTGGCACAGGCACGTTGATATGGGACGTTTTAAAGGCTAGTCATGCAAACATGAAGTTCCCGGTGAAGTTTAACTTTTAAAGTTGATAAAATACGTTTAGTCTTATTTAAGTGATGATTTCTAATCTGATAACTTTTCCACAAAATGTCACAAAAATCTGTATAGTATTGATTATATAATGTATTGAACAGTTCAACCAAATTTAAAAAAAAGGAAAGCAGTAATTTAAAAAATCTACAACAAATTAAAACAAAGTCGAAATTAGCACTGGACAACGGGTTGAACCCGAAACGTCGTGTTTTGTTTTGCTTTGTGTTTTTTTTTTATCATTAAACCGTTTCTTCTGGGTTTTAATTTCGACTTTGTTTTAATTTGTTGTGAATATTATTGAACCCAGCAGTCATCTTCGTTTCTTCACATTCTTAAAAAATCTAGTCTCTGAAGTTCAATCCTGATTCAATTAAAGAATATTGAATAAAGAGAAACATCACCCTCACATGGGTGCTACTCTCTCAGTTTTACACTGATTTCAGTATTTTTAATTTGACCAGAAACTGAACTTCATTTTTTTTAATTCATACAAAAATAAACTAAGCAAAAAACATTTGACCACAAGCGATTTGGGGCGTTTTGAACTTGGTTGTTCTATCTTGGAAGTTTACAAAGGCAGTGTAATAATTTTGCAAGGCTTATCAGGCTCAAACTGTTTCTGTCTATCATTTTAACTGTGTCTCGTTATCTCTCTCTCTTAAGTTGCCCCCCCTGAATCGTCCGACAGGGTTATCCCTGCCTTTCATTTATTTTTCATTTTTGGGATTTGCACCCATGCCCTCACATTTTTGCAAGAAAAATATGTTCACAGTTTTTAAGTAAAGTTTGTACACAGTCAACCAACTAGCCATACAGACAGCCCAGCAACAAACAAACACATAATAATGAGTCTGTGATTGAAGAACAAACTCGGGGAAATTAATGTTGAAGAGAAAGGGAGCAATAGCAAAACTAGATAGCTGGACTGATGTCATTTGGAACAGTTCGATCATAATTGCTTGCTTTTATGCTTGCCACACAACGCTGCACATTAACTCATTCGCATCGCAACGATTTTGAAGTGTTAAAAAAAACCTCACAAATCACTCCAGCCATACACACAAACAAAAGAGACATAAACAAAAAGAGAACTGAAAGAAGATTACAGGTTCTTACTTCAGGTTAGACATAGGGAAGTGGTAGATCAGACTTTTTATATAGAGAGACTTTAAATAGAAAAACTCTAAGCAATTAGTTCCCCTCTTCAAACCACTACAAACGCCTAGCAAGGGGTCTAAGGGAGCGAAGCGAGTTTAGAAGTGACCAAAGTGTGGTGTGCACACAGATTTACTTCCCTTGTAACAAATTCATCAGATTGTCAGCTTTATATTAATTCCGGCTATATATGGATGGAATGACTTGAATGAGTTAGTATAGACAATGTGGCCCACATTTTTGTGTGTCACATTTGCCATTGATTATGAGAAACATTACACACACCCTGCGTTGTATGTTTACCTTAGATTACGGGAGACGGAACAGGCGCAGAATGCAGCCATGTTCCCGCGGTTGGGGTCCAAGTTCCGCTACTCTGGGCGCACGTTGTACCAGACGCGTCAGACGTCACAGATCTTGGACCGACCGGACCCTTACTTTGAGCGCAGTGTGCCGGCAAGAAACACTTTTGCTGCTTCCAATAACCACTCACACAGTGTTGATGAAAGTGAGTGATCCTCTGTGTGTGTGAAAGATCTGTTCATGGATGCTCCTTTCAGGATGTCCTGAATTGCAGGATTTTTAAATTGCCTAAAGCCGGCGTCGCCGGATTATGAAAATTTGAGAAACAACGATTTTCTTACACACACACACAAACTTGTACAATAAAAAGGGCCTATATAAGCATTTTTTATTCAAAGGAACGTAGCACTTGTACAAGTCTAGAGGGGTGAAAAAAGAGCAGTAAATGTGTGTGTGCGCGCGCTGCTCCTGTACTCCGCTGGGGCCGGCCCCTTGCAGGAGTTTTGAAAATTCCCGGGAGCACCCATGTCTGCTGAGCTAAGGAAAGTAACCCATGTTTGACTCATTTGTGTATGGGTTTGATTGATATTAAAGTGCATGATGAAAATAAAACAAATATATAAATTGATATTGACTTAACACTTTCAACACAACCCCTCTCGCTGCTCCATGTGTCCTCAGGACACTGCAGTCAAGGAGTAGAAATTCCTTTGGAGACCCGATTTTGGCCCTTTTGAATAAATTCTCTTTAAAAATCTGGAGATCGCAGTGACTTTAATTTTGTATAGTGGTTTAGATTTGTCTGTAATCTTTTTAATGATATAAAATTTGAATACCAATTCTTTATTGTGTGTTTAACTGAATGAATTGAACGCAGCCACACCACTGTCGGCCACAAGGGCATTGTGCCTGTTGCTAACATACTAACAGCGTGTCGGCGCATGCTAGTATTCTAGCAACGTGTTGTGAAAAAGTTTATTCACGTTCATTTTCAGGTCCTTGCCATACACTGAGAGAATATCGTAGGTGAAATTCAAAAACCTTGTATCTCAATTTTGGTAGTTTTGAGAAAAATTAAAAAAAACTTTAAAAAATTAACCGCGTTGACCACAATTGATTAACTATGATGAATATGTTGTTCAAGACATTGCGGGTTTAGTCCTGCATTTCGTTAAAATTACTTAAAAAAATAATAATTTAGACTTGAAAAGAACGAAGATGCGAGGTTTTGTCCTTAACTAGATCTGAATTTGGGACTTAATAGTTTTTTGTCTATTTTCACAACCTCATTTACCCCAGATAGAAAGTCGTTAGAGATACTAGCTTTTGGTGGAAGGTGGCGGGAAAAATTAGAGAGCTGACTATGTATCTAACTCACCAACGATATGTTTGTATTTTTGAATGATGACGCACAGAACATCAAACAACGAATTTGTGGCTTTAAAAACTGTTACTTCTGGTACCGGTAATTAACCCTCTTGCATTCGCATTTGTTACAGAAAAAACTTCTTCTAGTGTTCACATTTTTTTTACACATTTTCAGGAAAATCTGTAATTTGAAGCACACAGAGCGCCATGCAGTTACTACTACTTCATTGCAAGTGAGAAGCTTCTTCATAGTGTGTGTATAACAAGCCAGAACTTTTTGCGTGATAAAAATGCCATCAGAGGGGGTCTCAGAGTGGGGGCAAGCTATGGGCGGTTTAGGGTGGTTTGAATACACAGAGGCAACTTCCGGCTGGGTGGTTTGGGGCGGAATAAATGCAAGAGGGTTAAAGCATTGGATGTGTCTTCTCAGGGGTCACAAACATGTAATGTGTGTGTATATTTGTGTGTTGCAGTCTCTAATCGTCCAGATTATTTTAACGATGACGAGGATTACAAGAAGCGACCTGACGGAAAGGACGGACATGACGCAAAAGACCTTAAGGATAATCCCTACGCCACAGCAACAAGGGTAAGATAGCCAACATTTTGTTTTCTTTCATTATTTAAAAAAACAAACCTGAAAAACCCCCACATAACTTTCATTCTTTAGGTCTTCTTTAGTTTTTATACCTTTAGAGGATTAGATTAGACCCTTGAGTATTTTGATGCCTAGTTATGTCGCTTTCGTCTCAGACATGAAACTGGCTGTTAATCAATGTTTCTCCCATTTTTTTCCCCTTCATATCTGGCCTACTGAGTGTCCACCTCCCTATTAACACTTGTAACCGCGATTAAAATGAAAATGACGACTCTACTCCCTGTAACCACCAAATTAATGTTGTTAAACTGGGCCCGAAATGGGTTTTTTTGTTTAAAAAAATATGAAAAAATAACTACTTGATGGATTGACATCAAATGTTCAGGGTTTGTGTATAAATGAAGAATGTTTAACTTGCTATGGGTTTTTTGTGATGTGATATTTGTGATTTTTTTATATTGCAATTTTAACTCCAACATACATAACGAAGTGGGTGTACGGGGGCGGTTTTAGACGGCTTGGTAGGAGAAAGCAATGGATGTCATGGGCGGAATCAGGCTATAAGGGGCTTAAAAAGTTAAGACCCCTCCCTACGATGACCTTTATGTGGCTGATTTTCCATGGTCTTAGTAGCGAGGTTCCACTGTATTTATGCCTTTTTTTTGCCCAATTTATTTATGATTTAGTAATATGTGTGTGTTTGCAGCCGGGCAAGGAAGGCATGAGACCCCTGGGCAGCGAGGATGGTGGGGCTTTGGAGCCTGGAGCCAACCGATCCATGGATGGCAAAGACCGACTGGACCGCAAGCCAGGGGAAGATGTAAGACCGTTGTTGAGACTGACAGCACTTGTGCACACGTGTGTGTGTCTGTTGTCTCAGGCATGGTAGACCTCCGCGAATCGTGGAAAAACAGTTTATAGCAAAAAAAAATTTGAAATGGCATGAAAAAGTGAACATTTTACTCATTTATTGAATGTTATTGAATGTTCTTCGGTCCCCTGGACCCCCGGCCATTTTCCTTGAAAACCACTTTGCCCCCACTACCATGCCTGTGTCTGTCTGTTTGCATTTTTTGTGTGTGTTTACATGTAAAGCCAATCCGTGGATGGCAAAGACCGACTGGACCGCAAGCCAGGGGAAGATGTAAGACCGTTGTTGAGACTGACAGCACTTGTGCACACGTGTGTGTGTGTGTGTGTTGTCTGTCTGTTTGCATGTGTGTGTTTATGTGTAAAGCCAATCCATGGTCATGGCAAAGACCGACTGGACCGCAAGCCAGGGGAAGATGTAAGACCGTTGTTGAGACTGACAGCACTTGTGCACACGTGTGTGTTGTCTGTCTGTGTGCATTTTGTGTGTGTGTTTATGTGTAAAGCCAATCCATGGTCATGGCAAAGACCGACTGGACCGCAAGCCAGGGGAAGATGTAAGACCGTTGTTGAGACTGACAGCACTTGTGCACATGTGTGTGTGTGTGTGTTGTCTGTCTGTGTGCATTTTGTGTGTGTGTTTATGTGTAAAGCCAATCCATGGTCATGGCAAAGACCGACTGGACCGCAAGCCAGGGGAAGATGTAAGACCGTTGTTGAGACTGACAGCACTTGTGCACACGTGTGTGTGTCTGTTGTCTGTCTGTTTGCATGTGTGTGTTTATGTGTAAAGCCAGTCAAAGAAATTGCGCCTTATAATAGGACCAATAAAATAGTAAGATAATAATTTTTATAACAAAATCTAAATTTTCTGTAAAATTGGGGTGTGTGCCTTATAATCTGTAAAATATGGTCTATGCCCCCCCCCCCCCCCCCTCTCTCTCTCTCTCTCTCTCTCTCTCTCTCTCTCTCTCTCTCCTTGTCTCTCTTTATGTACTATTGGTCTATAGTATCTGTCATTCTGTCTATCTTCTTCTTCTTTGATCGCTCAGACAGTTTCTTGTCAATTATGAGTGCGGATGCGTCATGCTGCTGTTATGCGCCTAACTAAGAAATAGTTAGACCCAGAAATAGAATTATTATTTTTAAGGTGTTTCTTGAAAAAAGGCAGGAGAATGGACGGGTAAGGCAGATAGATAGTAGATGACAGTTAGCAAAGGGAAAAGGCAGTCAAAGAGAGTGACAGATTAGAGGAAGTTACAAGCACAGAACTTCCAGAAGGTGGAGGGAAGTATTTATACAAAAGACTCCTGGTATTCCCATTGGGAGATTCTGTCTATCTCTGTAGTTAAGTTTGATAAAACTGTTCATCTGACTGAAATCTATCTCAGGATGCCACACTTAACAAAGATGGGGATACGATGGGCCTGACACCTGCAGAGCTGCAGAAGAAAGCGAAAGAGGATGAGAAGGAACGCAAGAAGCGAGAGAAGGAGGAAGAGAAGCGAAGGAAGAAGGAGGAAGAGGAGAGAAAGAAGGCAGAGAAGGCAGCCAAGAAGGGCAAAGGGAAAGACGGAGACCCTTCTGCAGAGGACAGGAAAGATGTTATGGTACGTGTGATTGAGAGTTGATTTGGGTAGATATGTGTGTTCACACACTCACAGGAATACACACATACACACACACACATTTAGATGTACATAAAAGACTTAGATGTTTGCACACACACTCACACTGACATGCATGCCCACACACTGACACATACACACACACACATGGAGGGATGAAGGACAACTTCCCTATTTCTAATTGAATGAACCCCAAGCCCTTTTTTTTTACTTAATAATAATAATAAATCTTCTATAGCGCTATTCTCCTGACACAGCAGGACTCACCACGCTTTACATAGAAAGAAAAATGTAAAAAAGTAAGTTTACTTAAACATGTACTTAAAGCTACTTCTTTGGTACAAAGACAAAATGGAAATATGACAATTGGTTGGGTTGGGTGGTGGGTTGTTTTTTTGGGGGGGCATTATGTAAGGAATAAAATACTGATTTGTACTAGGATTGGCAGCGTTATACTAAGTCAACAGTTAAAGATTAGGATATTAAAGGTGGATTTCTGTGAGTGTGTGTACAGTGTATGGGAACAGAGACGCGAATAAGGGCAGCAGCAGTGGAAGGGGGGGGGGGGTATTATTTCAGTTTTGAAGAGGCTGATGAGTCTTTTAGGCTGGAAGGAAAAGTAATGTTGATGATCTTTCAGGCTAAAGAGCATTGAGAAGAGATGTTTGGGAGAGGGTGTGATGTTGTTCGTATTCAATAATTTGAAGAAATGTTGATGGTCTTTCAGGCTAAAGAGCATTGAGAAGAGATGTTTGGGAGGGGGTGTGATGTTCGTATTCAATAATTTGAAGAAATGTTGATGGTCTTTCAGGCGGGAGGTGAGAACACAGCTCTGGGCAGAACTCCAGGCAGTCATGGAGACCACGAAGGCGTGAGTAACTGCCTATTTATTGATCTTTATTCGTCATTATTGGAATTTTTTTCTTTCATGAAGTTGCTTTTTGGTGGTTTTGTCAGATGTTTTTGTGTTAAACGAGATCTTTTCATAAATTATCTGTCTGTCATTCATTAGCCACTCATTCAGAAAAGAAAAGCTATGTAATGTATGATGTCTTTTTACATCACAGACGTCATTTTTATTTTCATCATAGTGTTTGTCATTGTTGTTCTTTAACATCATCGATTGCGTCTTTTCATACACCTAGTTACCATTCTCTTTCTTGACTTGGTCAATGGCCGATGAAGGCTTTTATTAACAGATCATAAAGCTGAAAATTTGTACTTTTTCAGGAAAAAAGGCTTGTTGTTTTGTGTTCTTCATCGTATAATGTAACAATATATAACATGATATAGTAAGAAAAGCTTTACAGTGTAAAGTTTTTTGCTTTTCAGCATATTGTTATGGTTTTAAAACCTTTTCTTTTTACAATTTGTGGCTTTTCATTGCATAATGTCCTATGTACAGTGAGTGATTCAGTGTTGTCAACTCCCAGGTCTTTGATGTCTTTCATGATTGTGTTCAATAATCCCATAAAAAAAAATTCTTATGTACATTTTTAGTGGTGTGTGTAATTTGTGAAACCTTATAAAACCAAAATATTGCAGCACTGATATGCTCACCAATGTAATATGAGTTGTTTGATCATCTGTGCATTTGTTTGGTTTTAATTTAAATACACTTAGAGAACTTTTGAAAGTATAAACAAATAGAAATGGCATTCATAATTTTCCTGTCTTCCTGAAAGGGTTTTTAGCTTCAGTTTCAATAAACAATCATTGGAGCAAAAAGGCTAAATAACATTTTAATTAATGACATTTTAATTTACTTTTGTCGGCAGTATGAGGGTTATTGTGTACTGTATTTTACAGACTGCAAGACGCACCTGATTATAAGGCGCACTCCGCAAATTTTACACAAAATTCAGATTTTGTTATAGTTTCTTACTATATTATTATTCCCATTATAAGGCGCACCCCGCAAATTGTACACAAAATTCAGATTTTGTTATAGTTTCTTACTATATTATTATTCCCATTATAAGGCGCAGGGGTCTCAGTCTACGAAAAATGTATCGCCTTATACTCTGTAAAATACGGTACATCTTTTTCCTGTTTGTCACATCACTAAAAGAAATTAGAGATCTACTGTGTTTACTTTTTTGTAATTGATATTTTCTGTTATAATTGTATGAGAATAATGTTAAGAGTTCTTGAAACACTGATATTAATAAACATCATGCTTTAAAATGTAAGCATTGGAGGCTTCAGTTTGTACTAACATTGTGCTAGACTTGAGAAAAAATCCTACATTAATTGATGGTTATTAGTGGTTATTTGTTTACTGCTTTTTTCCCATTTAAAAAATTATATGATAATTATTTTGAATTGTTCTCCATTGTCACAAAATGGAAGAATTGTTTGTTTTTTAATTATTATTAAGTAGTTTAAAACTATGGTATCTTTTCCCCTTTTTCTGTGAATACGAGATTTAATCTTAGAAAATCAAATTGATTAAAGATTACTGTAATTTTCCCCAATTCAAAACAAGGCATGGGTTCAACTTTTCCTGGTATACAAGGATTTTCTGTTTTGGAATTTTACCAGAAATGGAAGTTCCTTTTTTTTAAATTTGTCAAACAAGATTTTTGTGTGTACTGTATTTTTCAAACTCTTTAAAATAAGCATTTGTATAAATTGTGGAAAAAGCAACCTAAAATACCTTCATAAATCAATGTTTGCTTCAGCTGCAGGGGGACATTACCCCCCTGGACCCCGGCCTTTCATTTTTTTTCATTTTGTATAGTTGCACCCATGCATAGGGTTAGGTTCAGTAGCTCAGGTGTTAGTATCATGCTTTGAAGTATGTTGACCATGTTGTAGAAGAGATTCAAAGGGCTGTGGTGCCTGGGCCAAGACAAACCACACGGCTACAACAAAGTCCCCCACAAAGATAGAAAAGATCAGCACAGCACTGGTCCCCATTCTGAACATGCACGAGAAAAACGACAAAAGAAAAACAGCTCTGGTTCTAGCGACAAGGGAGGCCGACATCATTTGACTCTGGACAGTGGAGATGATTCTGAAGATGACAAACGAGGAGCCAGAAAGGGAAAAGGTGATGACTATACTCCAAACAAAGATTCAGGGAATGTGAAAATGACTGTTAAGAATCCGTTAAAATTGGAGACTGGTGGCAGCAGAGAAATACAGAAGGGTGGGAGAGCTGAAAACCTGAACAGACAGATAGTGGAAACTGGTCATAATGAAACATTGAACCTAGGACGAAGAGAAAAAGAGGACAGACCATCTGGAGATGACCGAAGTGTGGCAGTGCCTGCTGGGGGAGTTTTGAAGATAGGGGGAGTTAGTAAGCTTCCCGTCGAGGAAAACAAGCAGGGTTCTGGTGCCAGAAAGAAATTGAGATATTCCAAGAGAAGCAGTGACTCGGAAACTTCGGAAAGTGAGGAAGACATGCCGCAAAATGAATCCAAGAACAAAAGGAACACAGACAGGCGTGAGAATGTTGAAAAGAGTAAAAAGAAGAAAAAAGCCAGGTTGCCTGGATGCGAATATGGAAAAGATGACGAAACTTCTGGGAAAGACAAGCGCGGAAAAACTGACCAGAGAGGTAAAGAAAGGAAAAGAACAGATGCTGATATGGAAGAGAGTGAAAATGTAGACAGGAGTACAGATGGAGAAGCTCACACATCTGATGATGGTTATGAAATGGAAAAAGACAAACATGGGAAAGACAAGGGCAAAAAGAAACTAAAGGAAAATGGGAAAGATGTGGACAACGGTGCCAACAAGCATATGGAAGCTGCAAACAACTACGTGGAAAAGCCCGGAACTGTTAAAGATGCTGACAAACATGGGATAGATAAAGCTGATGGCAAACATGGGAAAGACAAAGAAAAACATGACAAACATGGAAAAGGTAGAGATGCTGACAAACATGGGAAAGACACTGACAAACATGGGAAAGACAAAGATGCTGACAGACATAGGAAAGACAAAGATTCCGACAAACATGGGAAAGACAAAGATTCTGACAAACATGGGAAAGACAAAGATTCCGACAAACATGGGAAAGACAAAGAAAAACATGATGACAAACATGGGAAAGGTAGAGATGCTGACAAACATGGGAAAGACACTGACAAACATGGGAAAGACAAAGATGCTGACAGACATAGGAAAGACAAACATGGGAAAGACAAAGATTCCGACAAACATGGGAAAGGTAGAGATGATGGCAAACATGGGAAATACAGAGACACTGACAAACATGAGAAAGACAAAGATGCTGACAGACATGGGAAAGACAAAGATGCTGACAAGCATGGGAAAGACAAAGATGCTGACAGACATGGGAAAGACAAAGATGCTGACAAGCATGGGAAAGACAAAGATGCTGACAGACATGGGAAAGACAAAGATGCTGACAGACATGGGAAAGACAAAGATGCTGACAAGCATGGGAAAGACAAAGATGCTGACAAGACATGGGAAAGACAAAGATGCTGACAAGCATGGGAAAGACAAAGATGCTGACAGACATGGGAAAGACAAAGATGCTGACAGACATGGGAAAGACAAAGATGCTGACAGACATGGGAAAGACAAAGATGCTGACAGACATGGGAAAGACAAAGATGCTGACAAGCATGGGACAGACAAAGATGCTGACAGACATGGGAAAGACAAAGATGCTGACAGACATGGGAAAGACAAAGATGCTGACAAACATGGGAAAGACAAAGATTCTGACAAACATGGGAAAGACAAAGATTCCGACAAGCATGGGAAAGACAAAGATTCCGACAAACATGGGAAAGACAAAGATGCTGGCAAACATGGGAAAGACAAAGACACTGACAAACATGAGAAAGACAAAGATGCTGACAAACATGGGAAAGACAAAGATTCTGGCAAACATGGGAAAGATATAGATGCTGACAAACATGGGAAAGACAAAGATGCTGACAAACATGGGAAAGACAAAGATTCTGACAAACATTGGAAAGACAAAGATTCTGACAAACATGGGAAAGACAAAAATGCTGACAAGCATGGGAAAGACAAAGATGCTGACAAACATGGGAAAGACAAAGATGCTGACAAACATAGGAAAGACAAAGATGCTCACAAGCATGGGAAAGACAAAGATGCTGACAAACATGGGAAAGACAAAGATAATAACAAAGGTACAAAAGAGAAAGATTCTGACAAACATGGGAAAGATAAGGATGCTAAGAAACCTGGGAGAGATAAAGATGGGCATGAAAAAGAGAAAGACGGAGATATGAACAAAGCTAGCAGAAGCCAAGATAGGGAGGGCAACAAGCTTGATACTAAAGACACCAGGGACAGTGACAAACCCAAAAGCAGCCAGAAGGGAGGAGGATTCTTCAGCAAGTTCAAACTCAAGCTGAAAGGCGATTCGAAGCAGTCAGAGGATGGAGGCCAGTATCCCTGCATCCAACATGCCGCTGAAAAACAGGTGTCAGATTCTCTGTAGATTTCCAGGCTGCTTTGTTTGAGCGTCGACTTGCTCTGCTTATTCTTGTTTGTCTTCCAGTGTAGTTTATAGTCGTAATTCGAGCCATGAATGCTGTCGAGTCTTTGTCATTTCTTGGCTTTGACTTTCTATGAAACCTTTTTCTTTTTCTTTCCATTTGTGCCATTCCTCTGCATCTGAGACTCAGAAGGATTCTTTCTTCAAAGAAGAAACACAGTTGACTGCGAATACAAGAAACAGCTTGAAGTACATTAATTCTGCTAAGATCTTTTTCTTCGATCGCTCAGACAGTTTCCTGTCATATGAGTATGAGCGCAGAAGCATCATACTGCCGTTATGTGCCTAATAGTTAGGCTTAGCATGTCTGTCTTTGGCTGGAGATGTTCTAGTTTGAGATATGGTAGCATTTCTTAGGGTGTTTTTTTTCTTTTCTGGGGCAGATTTTTTTCTGCACAACTTTCACGAGAATTGTAATTGGCGAAGGTTTTGTTTGTGTTGTCGTTCCCTGGCTAGGGACTCCAGGGATCATCCCAACAGCTGAAGCATTTGAACACTATGGTACAAATGCACCAACTAGGGATGAAAACATTACGTGTGTGACTGGTTTTTTTATTACCCCACCACATGGGCAGCCACACTCCGACTTCAGAGGAATTTTATTTTGTGTTTGTCCAGCTTTACGGTTAGAGTAAGCATTGCATGTTGTAGCATAAGCTGCTTGATTATCTTGAGTTTATTGCCATGATAACTGATTCAGGCAAAAGACTTTGAATAGCTCTATTATTTTAAAATGAAAATGTATGTTGACAATGGATCACATAGTTTTGCAATGACTATGAACTGTTTCCTTGTGGCTTAATAAGTCTTCTTCTTTGATCGCTCAGACAGATTCCTGTCAGTTATGAGCGCAGATGCGTCATGCTGCCGTTATGCACATAACTAAGAAATAGTTAGGCCCAGCAAGTCCAACTTCGGCTGGAGGAAATGTTTTTGAAAGTTTTGTGAAAAGGCAGGAGAATGGGCCGGTAAGGCAGAAAGACCGTAGATGACAGTTAGCAAAGGTTAAAGGCAGAGTCAAAGAGAGTGACAGGTTAGAAGAAGTTACAAGCACAGAACTTCCAGAAGGTGGGGGAACTATTATACAAAAGACAAAAGACCCCCCAGTGTCCCCATGGGGGGAGATTAATAAGTGAAAAGCAGAAACTGAACCATTAAAGTAAACATTAATGACACTCATTGCTAACAAATAAATCTCTAACCTTTTCACTTTTCTTGTTTGATGTGCAGCAGTTTCTTGTTTTTTTGTTTGGTTGGGTGGTTTTTTTCCTTTGAAACATGTCCACATTTCAAAATGAAATAGCCAGTTATTTACCCAACTTAGGCCAGCATGCTCATTTAGATAACTGTCACTTTTTTCTTTTTGAAAAATCAAAGCTGCAATAAAATGAAAAAAAGTTTGCTTTATTTCTGACTGGCATTGATGCTTTTCTTGACCTTAGCTATGAGATGGCTTTCTTAGTTTCTAAGGTTGGTAAAGCTGTAAGCAACCTGAACCGATTTTGTTTGATTGATGTTATTTCTTTTTTGTTTTGTTTGAAGGTTTTGTAAAGGTCAAGATGTGCCGCCACCCCCCGCGTTTCTTGGTTAATTCCATTTTCCCCTTTTTGCCTTTCTTACCAAACATAAAGTTGTATTTTATTAACCTTTTTGGAATACTAACCCTATCCCTAACCCTAGGCCATTATCTAATAGGACCCCCCCCCCCCCCCCCCCCCCCCCCCCCCCCCCTATGTATTGCAGTACACAGCGCCATTTGTCACAGTCGTGGTACATTGCGTTTTCCCGTCTTATGGGGGGGGTAAGGGATAGGGTTAGTATTCCAAAAAGGTTATTAGCTAAAAAGGTTCATAAAATACAGCTTTATGTTTGGTAAGAAAGGTAAAAACGGAAAATTGCAATTAACCGAGAAATGCAGGGGGGTGGCACATCTTTACCTTTGCCGAAGTTGTTTTTTTCTTTTGGGGGGGGATGGGAGAGGCAAAAGGAGTACACTAGTTTTTGTCAGTATTTGGTTCTTATTTGCTCACTGTCTCTCAGTATTAGTTGTTTGCAGAAAGCGAATCACAGATTTTTTCCCCAGTTTATGGCAGATAGAAGACTATCTTCTTTGCTATCTGAGCATTTTGCATTTTGGAATGTTTGTGTATGACTTTCTTTGCTTTGTTTTGGTTCGTTCGTTTAGTATTTGGGGGTGGGGGGTGGGGGGAGAGAATCTTGTTTTGTGTTTTTGGTTTGTGTGTGTGTGATTTTTCTCTTTTTTTCTCTCTTTGTTTCAGCAGTTTTGTTGGGTTTTTTTGTGTTTCAATGTGTTATTCTTCTTCTGCGTTCCCAAAATGTATTATTCAAAGATGTTTGATATTTTGTAATATTTCTTTGAAATATTATAGTGTTTTTCAAGTGTGCTGATATCAAGGTAGAAAGTCTCTACAGCCAATGTGTTATTATTTTTGTGTGTATGTGTGTATATGGATAACAAAGATTTGATGCCACAAGTTTGTAATTGTTGTTATTAACCTATAATTTGTTGGGGGGTTTTCCCCTGTAAAATCACAATTCAGGCTCTAAGGGCAGTAAGGCTTTCCTAAGCATTAACAGTGCAATTTGTTATTGAGCACACAAGGGTTTGTGTCATGTACAAATGGTTTTTGTTTTTGTTATTTTAACCCTTTCACCGCCAATGTCGCATTTTTGCACCACAGTGATTGAACACTCATTTCATTAAAAGTCTTCAAATGAGGGTCTGTTATCCAATGATCTTGGGTTCTTAATTTTGAGAGGTAAGGATAGGCCTTATCACAGAATAATCCCCGATATTTCAAACAAAAATATTTTCTCTATCCATTTAAGTTTAATGGAAAAAATTTGCTAAAAAATGGCTGGCGGCTAAAGGGTTAATGGTTAACAATGTTTTGACTACATGTATTTCAGTGATCTGAATTCAAACTCATGTTTTGACGAACTTGACAGTCAGCTGAATAATTGTAAAATGAAGAGAGTGTGACCCAGTGTCTCCTTTAAGTGTGCGCTGGCAGTGTCCTTATAATGCACAGTGGTAGTGGTTGATCTGAAGTGTAACTCCTACTGAAGCGTAACGGCAGTTCACTTGGCTGTTGATCAGGGCTACAGGGCAGAGGCAGGCGGTCATCTGGACGATACCGATGGCGGTCAATCAGCAACTAAGGTGGACACCGTAGTGTCTATCTAGAGTCCTCTCTTCTGCATCATTTCTTATGTCCAGCCTCTGGTCTTTCTTCTGTACTTCTGCGTCCTTTCGCTCGCTGTCCAATTCTCAGTCTTGTCGGTTTGTACTGCATCGTTTCACACACATCTTGCCAGTTTTTTGTCAGTTTTTCTGTCTTTTTTCACTCTGTCCTCTCCGCCCTCTCCTTCCCACTACCCGACCACATTTACATAAACTGTCAGTTTTTCTGCATCATGTTAGCCATCTCCCTTCTCCCCCTTTCCCCTCTTTCCCTAGTCTGTCAGTGATTCAGCATCTTTTCATTACTTTGTTTTCTGCCTTCAACTTTGCTTCTTTTATTTCAACATCTTATTCACTTCTTCAATTTGCATACTTTTCTGTAAAACATACTTTTCCCCTCCTAGTGCTCTCCATCTTTTTACACATTTTCTACACCCAAATCGTTCCCCTCTTAGTCCTGTCAGTTTTTCAGCTTTTATACCTTTTCTTCCCTCAAATCTCTCCCCTCTTAGTCCTGTCAGTTTGTCAGCTTTTATGCCTTTTCTTCCCTCAAATCTTTCCCCTCTTAGTCCTGTCAGTTTGTCAGCTTTTATACCTTTTCTTCCCTCAAATCTCTCCCCTCTTAGTCCTGCCAGTTTGTCAGCTTTTATACCTTTTCTTCCCTCAAATCTTTCCCCTCTTAGTCCTGCCAGTTTGTCAGCTTTTATACCTTTTCTTCCCTCAAATCTTTCCCCTCTTAGTCCTGTCAGTTTTTCAGCTTTTATACCTTTTCTTCCCTCAAATCTCTCCCCTCTTAGTCTTTTATACCTTTTCTTCCCTCAAATCTTTCCCCTCTTAGTCCTGTCAGTTTGTCAGCTTTTATACCTTTTCTTCCCTCAAATCTCTCCCCTCTTAGTCCTGCCAGTTTGTCAGCTTTTATACCTTTTCTTCCCTCAAATCTCTCCCCTCTTAGTCCTGTCAGTTTGTCAGCTTTTATACCTTTTCTTCCCTCAAATCTTTCCCCTCTTAGTCCTGTCAGTTTGTCAGCTTTTATACCTTTTCTTCCCTCAAATCTCTCCCCTCTTAGTCCTGCCAGTTTGTCAGCTTTTATACCTTTTCTTCCCTCAAATCTTTCCCCTCTTAGTCCTGTCAGTTTGTCAGCTTTTATACCTTTTCTTCCCTCAAATCTTTCCCCTCTTAGTCCTGTCAGTTTGTCAGCTTTTATACCTTTTCTTCCCTCAAATCTCTCCCCTCTTAGTCCTGTCAGTTTGTCAGCTTTTATACCTTTTCTTCCCTCAAATCTTTCCCCTCTTAGTCCTGTCAGTTTGTCAGCTTTTATACCTTTTCTTCAGAAAATCAACCTTTTCTTCCCTCAAATCTTTCCCCTCTTAGTCCTGTCAGTTTGTCAGAATATCTCTCCCCTCTTACTGAGTTTGTCATTCCCTCAAATCTTCCCCTCTTAGTCCTGCAGTTTGTCAGCTTTTATACCTTTTCTTCCCTCAAATCTCTCCCCTCTTAGTCCTCCAGTTTGTCAGCGATGCCTATTTCTCTTAGTCCTTCATTTCACTATGCCTTTTCTTCTATCTTTCCCCTCTTAGTCCCAGTTTGTCAGTGATCCTGTCACGAAAAAGAGCTTTTATACCTTTTCTTCCCTCAAATCTCTCCCCTCTTACTGCCACAGTTACCTTTTCTTCCCTCAGTCCCATCAGCTTTTATACCTTTTCTTCCCTCAAATCTTTCCCCTCTTAGTCCTGTCAGTTTGTCAGCTTTTATACCTTTTCTTCCCTCAAATCTTTCCCCTCTTAGTCCTGTCAGTTTGTCAGCTTTTATACCTTTTCTTCCCTCAAATCTCTCCCCTCTTAGTCCTGCCAGTTTGTCAGCTTTTATACCTTTTCTTCCCTCAAATCTCTCCCCTCTTAGTCCTGTCAGTTTGTCAGCTTTTATACCTTTTCTTCCCTCAAATCTTTCCCCTCTTAGTCCTGTCAGTTTGTCAGCTTTTATGCCTTTTCTTCCCTGAAATCTCTCCCCTCTTAGTCCTGCCAGTTTGTCAGCTTTTATGCCCCCCCCCCCTCTCCCCTCTTAGTCCTGCCTGTTTTTCAGCCTTTTCTTTTAGTCGGGTTTTTATACTATTTTTCACTATTAACAACACTCAAACAGCAGAAAATCAACAAATGTGAATAACTGATGCATTTATTTCAGCAAATATTTCGAACCCACTTATCCTTTTACGATGCCTATTTCCTTATTTCACTATTATCTAGTCGCCATGTAGTGATCGACGAAGAAGAGAACGACAGTTATTTTTTTCCAGTCTTTCAACTGCCGCCCCCCCCCCCCCCCCCCCCCCCCCCCTTTCTTTTTAGATGTCAATTTTTATCATTTCACAAATGTTTTTCTCCTTCATTTCTTTTTCTTTTTTTACTTAGCTTTGTTCCCTAGGTTACACTGTTCCTATTACCCGTACACACAGACATGCATACATATGAATGTCTGTGCGCAGACCGTTCTTTCTCAGCATTCCTTCACTGGAACCCCATTTCCTTCTTACTCCCTTCAAGCTCTCCTCTCTTGTAGTTGTACACAGTACAAGTGATTTATAATCCCCTACGGCCGTGTACACACATAAGCGGATATTCCATGCGGAAACCCGTGCGCAATCCATAAATAAGTGAAACAAAAGGGAAAAGATTTGCACACGTGTCCGAATTTCCCCTACATGCGTAAACTTTTATCCTTTTTTCTTCCACTTATCTAGGGTTTTCCGTAGGGTAACTTACACGTCTAATGTGAACCCGGCCTACCTCTTTCTATTCAATCTTTCTATTCCGAACATAGAAAAAAGGGGGTTTCCTTGTTAACTTTTGATGATTGTGTAGACTTAGCTTTGTATTCTCTTTTCGATCATATGGTGACTTTTAGCTCTATTCTTTCTTGTACACAAGACTATATTTCTTCTTGTAGCTTGCATAGTAGTAGGCCAACTATTATAAAGACTTTGCACTATTACACCAGCTGTGTTTTTATTTTGAATTGATGTTGATCTGATTACCTCTATGATGTTCTGACAGTGTTTGATGACAATGCCCTTTGCCTTGAGAAAGGTGGATTATGCCTTCCACACCTCCCCACCCAAATTGGAAACCACTTCTTGTTTTTGTTTGCTTGTTGTTGTTGTTGTTTTCTACAAATGTATTTTGAATGAATAATGTGATGAAACGACAACCTGTCCATGCCCTTGCAGCATCGCAAAGACAAGAGCAAGCGAGCGTCGCTGATAGCTAGTCTGTGCCCAGGCCAGTCCCCGGGCAAGAAGGTTGGAGCGTCCACCATGGCGTCAGTCAGTTGTTCGACAGGCATCAGAATTGTTAGAGCTTTTGAAAATTTCGCCGCATTCAACAAAGGCTAGAAATAGTGAGGCAAAGAGAGAGGATGAGAGAAAAATTGGTGCCAGAAATAACTTTGGTGATGGGAGTTAATTACAGAGAGTTACCTTATTTCACTATTATAAAGGATATGTTTCTGAAGCCAAAGTTTTTTGTTGAAAAAAATCTCTTTGCCCCCCCCCCCCCCCCCCCAAATATCAAATGCTTTCTTTGAGAAACTGCTTTTTTTTTTTGCTGCCCTGTTAACCTACAGACATCAGGGTATTTTTTTGTGCCCTTGCTTTGAGAGGGATACATTTTAGACTATTCTGATGCCTGATCAGCATGTTGTCCCCTTTAGTCTGTCCATACTGTTGTCTTTTGTTGTAGGTAGGTCAAAGTTTCATGTTCAGTCAGTCATTTTGTGCATTATTTATTCTTTTACACGGGAATCTATGACATTTAGAATCCAGGCTGGGGAACTTTCAGTTTATCAGTTTCAGTGGTCATGGTTTCAGAGAAAACAAATGATTTCTTAGAGATAAAGGAGGAAAAAAACCATCTGAGGGTACTGCAGGGCTCCCAGGGACCCTCATTTGGGGGTCTATGAAGTACTAAAATTCTAAAGGACCCTCTAAAAGAATGTGCAGGGGGTCCCAGGGATGCACTAAAAAAATTATTTTTAGCATTCGCAATGCCACTGGGACCCTCTATCCCGCCTCTAGTACCCTCTATGCTGTAAGTGAAGGAGTCCTTGGGACCCCTTGTTTTGCGGGACGATTGGGAGCCCTGGTACTGACTTAAAGCATTGCCATCAGATTTAGATAGGAAATGTAAGGGTGGGGATGGTGTGGGTCCAAGTGTGATTAATACCTTGACATTGTTTTTGCAGATTCATGCCATTAACGAGTTCCCCAGCCTGTCAGTTGCTTTATGTGGTCAGTCATTCCCTTGCACAGGTTTCTACACGTGTGTGTGACACTTTGAATTGTTTTCTAGGTTGTTGTGAACGAACCAGTCAAACTCATTATTGTTTGGTATTAATATTTCTTTGTGATATAATCCCAATATTAGTGTTCTAAAATTATATGAACGTCTTTGCCTATTCTCGAAGTTTGGTGTTTTTTCTCATGACGGATTTTGAGAGGACAAGTTTCTGAAAACCATGCACAAAAGACCTTGACCAGCTGACAAAACATCTTCAGCTTAAATGTTTGAGCCTACATGAACACAAATTGAGATGGAAAGTGAGAGAGCTTTACCAAGTTTGTTTACATCATATGGCCTATAAAGCAGTGGTTTCAAACTGTTTCAACTCAACCCCACACCTAGGTCATTCGTTTTTGTAAGGACATCATTTTACCTTCCTTTGAATTAAACCTTTTCAGATGATGATTACTTATGTTGTTGGGGAAAAGAATGATCCAATCTTTTGCTGTTGTTGTCATCATCGGTATTGTAGTTGTGCACTTTCTTTCTCTTTGATTTGTGTTTACAGTTCTAGTTTCCAGTGTATTTCACACACAAACACTGAATTAATTGAACATTCTTTCACAATTTTTATTTATTTATGATGTTGTGCAGATAATGTGTCATGTTTCCAGTCTTGTAGATTGATGTATGTGGACACCTTGTTCAGATGTTTACCGGTACTTCTCCACATTCGCTAAGAATTGTAAATAAGAAGGTAGAAGCTATGTACTAAAATTATTTTTGTCAAAGGTCAACCTTGTTTCTTTGTATATTGGCAATAACCAAAGATGGATAAAAAAAAAAGTTCTTGAATTTGTTGGATAATATTAATATAGTAAATCGGATGATCATTTTATTTTGATATAAGTACCAGTATTGCTGACTGCCTTTTTACCTGTGAATCTTAGCAAATGTTTGTTACTCTGTTAGTATTGTTTTGGGCACATTTTTTTTATTGTCTGACTTTGGTCAAAGACTGTATAGGGGAAGATAAGCATCCGGTCTCTTTTCCCTATATGAGTAGTGAGGACAGAAACACTGGTTATGTCCCTTTTAAACAGGACACATTTTACACGTCGACAGGCCAGTTGAATTCTCCGTTCAAATTCCAGTCTGAGTTTTTGGATAGCCTGCACTGTGAATAGTGTACTGTCCCCACTAACGATAACTCTATCAGCCCGGTTCGCCGAGCTCTTAAGTAGTCCATCTGACCCTTTTAGAATATCTGCTTTGGTTTCTCTAATGTGTAACTTGCTTTTGTGACTAATAAGTTCTGTTTCATGATTTCAGAGACAGATCTAAATGTGCATTCTTGATGTTGTTTGGGAAGAATGTGTTTTGTTGCCTTCGGCCAATATGTATTGTCGAAATCAACCTGACTGTGGAATTAGTGTTTATCACTGTCACTTCAATGCATTCTGTATCAGGCATGTCAATCTTCAGAGAAAAGTGGATGTGGAAAAGTCAAATGACAGAGGGGGTTTTAAGCTTCAGGAGATGCTCTTTTCCCTAATTTTAACAGTTTTATAGATTTATCTTAAAGAGAAATGCCCCCTGATCACCATGAAGGGCTTTTTACCCCTTGACCACACCTAGAGACAACATCTTATGAACCCCAAAAATATTTTCAGAGAAAAATGCTTTTCCCCCCATTGCCATGCCTGTGTATAGATGTATTTATTATTTTTTTAAACTTGAATTCCCTTGTGACTTGTCCTGTAGAGTATGTTTTGATGTGCACCATTGTTATGTGTTAGTGATTAGAATTTTATTTTTGTTCCGACCTCTGTAAACATTATTTTAAAATGTGAATTATGTTACCATACTTAAACTTTTGCCTTTTCTGGTTATTTAGAAAATGTTTATGATTTACATGTGTATTGTTGAAGCAAGAAAATTTGCTTTGTGTTTGATTTCTTTGATTACTTTATTTGGTTTCTGAAAGACTAATTTGTATGTCTTAAGGACTGATGTTAAGTATAGGTATAGGTATTAGGGACTAGATAGGCCTTGAAGCCTTTAATATCCTGTCATTGTTATTTTACATATCGTCCGTGAAATTCAAAACCTCGAATCTCGGTTTTTTTAGTTACATATGTAGTGTTGTTGAGGGCAATTCACACGAAGACCAAGAGACCGCTTTACTCTTTATTCTCAATCACATCAAATCTGGCTTTCTCTGTTGGGAGTCGGGGCCTGACTCAGCTTTCTCACGCACGTCTCCACAATTACACTTCCGATCGCTCAGAGTTCATTCCCATCATTCCGAATTCACTCGCACGTGCACGACATTCTAAGCATTCTCACTTCGCCCTCTCACACATACATAGTCAGCTCTCTCATTTTTCCAGCCACCTTCCACCAAAAGTTTGTATCTCTAACGACTTTCTATCTGGAGTAAATGAGGTTATGAAAATAGAAGAAAAACTCATGTAAGTCCCAAATTCAGATCTAGTTAAGAACAAAAACCTCATATCTTTGTTCTTTTCAAGTCTACAAAAAAAATGTAAAAGTAATATTAACAAAATGCAGGACTAAACTCACAATGTCTTGAACAACATATTCATCATAGTTAATCAATTGTGGTCAACACAGTTAATTTTTAAAACAGTTTTTTTTTCCTTTTTTCTCAAAACTACCAAAATTGAGATACGAGGTTTTTGAATTTCGCCGACGATATTCAATGATTTATCAGGGTTTGCTGCTTGCGCGAGTTTTAGTCACTCATCAAAGTCGAGTGAATCTACACTTTTCTTTGGATCATCATGCAGAAAACTCTTAAATTTTGTTAGTGTTGGTGCCATTTTTGTGGTTAATTCTAGTGCATTCCAACTCTGAACAACTCGATTCTTAAAACTTCTTATCTGGAACTCTTGTCATTGTTGAAAATGAATTGGTGTTTGCATTGCCGAGAAAGTTGATTGCATCCAAGGACTAAAAATGTGTGGGAACTGTTTGCTGTCTGCATTGTTTGGGTGTGTGATTTAAAAAATCATTTTGTGTTTGATTTCTTAAAATACTGTCATATGAACCTAAAGATTTATTCTATTATCCTATACAATCAATGTAAAAGTTGCCCGTAAGTTTATGTTTGTTTTGTGTATGGTTATAAAAACTAATAAGCTTTATGGGTTTTTGTTGTTGTTTGTTTTTACTCTCAGCTATTGATGTGAAATGCCTGTTATATGACTATTTTGAGTGTGATTTCTTTCTAAGAATGCTCTTCTGTAGTATGAGCCTTCAGATTGTTTTATTATGCTCTATATTGGTGTGTAGGATGCCCGTAAAGGTTCGGTTTCATCAGAGGGAGACACTGCAGAAGTTTCCAGCAAAGCTGCTGCTGCACCTGATCAGGTTGTTTAAACTGGATGGATTGTCAGTCTGTGGCTGTTATCTCTTGGGCGGTGTTGTCTGCATGGTTGGATAATGCACATGATCAGGTTGTTTAAACTGGATGGATTGTCAGTCTGTGGCTGTTATCTCTTGGACGGTGTTGTCTGCATGGTTGGATAATGCACATGATCAGGTTGTTTTACCTGGATACATTGTCAGTCTGTGACTGTTATCTCTTGGACAGTGTTGTATGCATGGTTGGATAATGCAGTTGATGGTCTTATGAAGATGGCTGATCCAGATATTAGCTTTGTGATAATTGAATGTTTTATATTGAAAAGTTGTGAATGTTGTGTTACATAGAAAAATTGTCATTCTACATATTTCTCTTCTCTTCAGAGCTGTTGTTTTGCATGGTCATATGATGCAAGGCTTGTGAAGGTGTCAGCTACAAATTCCAGCTTTATGATTTGGTGTTGTCTGGTCTTGACTATGTTGTGGGTGCAAATCTGTCATCGTCTTGATGCTGTTGTTTTCATGGATGATGCATGACTTGTGAACTTTGTATTGAAGATGGAAAGGCCAGCTTCTTTATTATGCAGTAATGTCTTATCTTAAATAAGACACAAGTCATAATGTTGTCAGTCTAGATCTGTGGTCTCATTTTATTGTCGCTGATGATTTGGTTGGTCGACAACAGACGCGGTAGTCTTCATGAAGGTTTCTAATATAGATTAAGATTTATCATTCAGTTTTGTCTTATCTTGACCATGTTGTAGGTGTGTATGTCATTTATTCTTCATTCTTGTTGTTGTTGCTGTCGCTTGCATGGCTGATGCACTTATAGGTTTTGTGAGGATCCAACTTTTGATTATTCAGTATTGGCTTAACTTTTTCTTTTTCTTTTTCGTGTTGTACATTTTTATTTCAACAGAAACCTACAAGTAACAACATTTCTGAGTTGCACATGAACATGTAATACATCCACGATGTATTTAAAGATTGCAACAATAAAAATGAATCAATGGCACCAACGCATTCAATGGCACAAAAGAAAAATATTCACATAGAATAGCATAGCAGAAGAATGGCATAGCAGAATAAGAAGAAAATTCACATGCACACAAAATGTTTCTCTCGCATCATACAATAATTCTAACTAGTGTGCATTATTTGCATTGTAAGCTACAAAGACATCCTCTCCCGGCATGTAGCAGAATGCTCCCACCCATGCATCAACTTCACCCCTTCCAGTATTGGCTTAACTTGAATATTTTGTAAGACTTTGTGTGTCCTGTCTCATTTCAGCTATTCAGTATTGTAAGCACTATATAAATATACTATTATTATATTGTATTTCATGATCCAGGGATGCGCATGGTGGGACATTCTTAATGCTGTTGTAAGAAATCTTTCCAAAACATACTAGATGCTTGCACAAGCTGGATGTTTTCCTCTTTTAATGGAATGATTTGTAAAAAGTATGTTATTGTCAAATAAGTTTGGGTAGAAGAATACATTTTTGTAGTCTTAACAAATCAAAGAAAGCAAAATTATCTTTTAACCCTTTATCAGTTAGAATGATGGTTGTGGTGGTTGGTTGATGGTTAGTCTCACATGTGCTCTTTGTGGCCGAGCGGATGTTTAACCCAACTTTCATTCATTCATTTAACCCTTTATGGCCTGACTAATAAATAGCAAATGTTGACCTACGGATAGCACTACCAGCTGCAGATTTTTAAGCCTAGCTAAAATGTTTACTAAACACAAAGTCTTCTTACAAGTAGCATTAGTTAACTTGTGCAGAAAAAAGCAGACAATTGAAGAAACATTGTTCAGCTGGTTTCATTGTTTCATATAATTGGAGTAAATGTTTTTATTTTAAATCAAGTACAGTGGAACTAATATTAGAAAAAAATTATTTTCTAACAGAGTAATAAAGTTTTGGAATACTCTTCCTGCACATATTAAACGAGCACAGAATCTAACACAATTCAAAAACCTCCTTGGTGGATACACCAACATATCAAAACTTCAATATGAGCATGACTAAAAGGCAGATTTGCCGAAAACAAAATACAAAAACCTCTCAGCTGTGCAAAAGTTCAAACAAAAATGACAGGACAGTGAAGAGGCCGCGAGGCCTAATGTCCTAACTACCTGACCTGACCTGGAACCTCCCTTAAAAGACCTTCACAAATCATCCAAAATGAGGTCTTATAAGGGAGGGGTCTTATAAGGGAGGTAATTTTAACATTTAAAAGAAGGGTAATGTCTCAGAGAAGTAGGTCTTATGTGGGAGGAAGTCTTATAATGGGGGGTCTTATAAGGGAGGTTCCACTGTATGTTGTTTTGTTGTTATGAAATGCTGTTTTAAAGAAACTCTTTCCCGGGTGAATGTTGTTTATGTGTTCACTGTTGCTTGGTATTACTATTACTGGTAGTTTTTCCGTAGTTTTACTGTTCGTGGAGTAAGCCAATGATGAGAAAGTATAATTTAATGCACTTTTTATTTTGTTCATTTTAACCCTTTCAACGCTAGCCATTCCTCAGCCAAAATTTACCATTAAACTTACTCGGGTAGAGAAAAGATTTTGTCTGCAATATTGGGGATTCCTCTGCGGCGTGCATAAAATAAGGCCTGTCCGTACCTCCCAAAATTAAGAACTGAAGGTCACTGGATACCAGACCCTCTATTGATGCATTTTAGTGATATGGGTGTTAAATCATTGTGGTTAAGCACTTTCAGTACTCTGTTAGCATGTTTTATTGTCAGAAACTGCTTGGGCATGTATACCTCTTTTTTTGGGCATGATTTTTCAAAAAAAACACCAATGGATCCAGTGTTTAGTTTTTTAATTAATGTGTATTATTGATTGCTGTATGAAAATGAAAAATAATATAGCCTGTTTCTTCTTCTTTTTCTTCACCTACTTTCTATGAAATGATCATGGATATCTAGATTTTAGTTGATTGGAAGAACTGTATAAGAAGACAGGAAAGTTGTTTTTAAGTACATAACATTTGACTTAATATATGATTTTTATGTTTTCAAATATGGAGTTTCACTATATGAATATTGTTTTTATACTGTACTAGTAAGTTGTATCCAAATGCATGTTGATAACTTGTGTGAGTGTTTTCGTAAAAAGGTAACTGATTACCAGTTATGATTTTTTTGTCAGGAAAGTAATACAGTGGAACCACCCTTATAAGACCTTCAAAAATCATCCAAAGGGAGGGGTCTTAGAGGCCTCTGCAACTAGGGTTATTAACGCCCTTGACAGTGAGAGTGATGCCCTTGCTGGTCAGTACTGACAAGGGCATTAACTCTTACGAAAGGCAGCCATTTAGTGGCATCAAATAGGGTCATTGGCGAGTTATCCCCCTGTTTGATCAGTACTGAACCATCTTCCCCCACCCACCAAGGGCATTCACTCTTGCAAAAGGTGTTCGTTGCAGACCCCAATAAGGGGGGTAATTGTAATACTTACAAAGAAGGGCAATGTCTCCGAGAAGTAGGTCTTATGTGAGAGGGAGTCTTATAAGGGAGGTTCCTCTGTACAATGATGAACACAAGTACATGTTTCATAAAATAGTCTGCAGAACAAATAGTTGACTCTGAAAGTGATGATGACAATAGTGTGAATTGTTTCAGGAATCCGTGTGCCCTGTCTTCCATCCTGGGTTGCTGATTGATGGTGGATCAAATATTGATTATTTGATCAACTGGTTGATTGATTATGGTGTGAATGTTGCAGGGGTCCATGTACCCTGGGTTGCTGATGGTGGATCAAATATTGATTATTTGATCAACTGGTTGATTGATTATGGTGTGAATGTTGCAGGGGTCCATGTACCCTGGGTTGCTGATGGCGGATCAAATATTGATTATTTGATCAACTGGTTGATTGATTATGGTGTGAATGTTGCAGGGGTCCATGTACCCTGAGTTGCTGATGGTGGATCAAATATTAATTATTTGATCAACTGGTTGATTGATTATGGTGTGAATGTTGCAGGGGTCCATGTACCCTGGGTTGCTGATGGTGGATCAAATATTGATTATTTGATCAACTGGTTGATTGATTATGGTGTGAATGTTGCAGGGGTCCATGTACCCTGGGTTGCTGATGGTGGATCAAATATTGATTATTTGATCAACTGGTTGATTGATTATGGTGTGAATGTTGCAGGGGTCCATGTACCCTGGGTTGCTGATGGTGGATCAAATATTCATTATCTGATCAACTGGTTGATTGATTATGGTGTGAATGTTGCAGGGGTCCATGTACCCTGGCTTTGGTCCTGGCTTGCTGATGGATGGGGGAGACATGTCGGGTGTGGTGGGAGAGGAAGCCTGGATTGACAACAAGCTGAAGTTCGAACCCATTGTTCCTCCAAAGAAGGTCAGTCAGAGGGATATAATCTGTTTGTTTTGATAAGTTTGATCAGTATTGTAATCAGTCATGTTGTTTCATATTTACTGTAAAATGCGGACTATAAGCCGCTACTTTTTTTCCTCAACTTAGGCCCATGCGGCTTATAGACTGATGCAGCTTATCTGTGGATTTTTTTCCATTCTACATTTATCAGTATGATTAAATCTGTTTCTGGCCACATTCTTTAGCCTATTTTAAGCTTCTTTAGACTCAAAACTGATTTTGGAAATCAATTGGTTCAAATCCCATGTTTAATGTGTCTGAGAACATTAAACACTCATGTTCTGATAGATTTTCTATGGTTGTGTTGGTTTGTGCACATACAATTTTCTCTGCGGCTTATAAACTGGTGCGGCTTATATGTGAATAAATACCTAATATTTTGTCAATTTAAGGGATTCCTGTGCGTCTTATCGTCCAGTTTTTACAGTACTAATTCAGTAATTGGCTGGTTCCAGCTTTTCTTTTAGAGCATACAATCATGTTATAAAAAATAATTTTAAACTGTGGACAAAAAAGTCACTTTAAGAATTATGTGATTTGATGTTCATGTCTTTTGAAAATATACCTCACTATTCTTATAATTGTTTTTACTTATTCTTTCTTCTTCTTCTGCGTTCCCAGGCCATATGGACATAATGGGTAAGGTACATATGTGTTCGGTTTTCACTGGTTTCCCCGCTGCGTACAGCCGACACATTCTGATTTCGGAGGAGCTCATGAGAAAAATTATGTGGAAGATTTCTTTGAAAAAAGGCAGGAGAATGGGCCAATAAGTCAGAAAGACAGTAGATGAAAGAAAGCAAAGGAAAAAGGCAGAGTCAAAGAGAGTGGCAGATTAGAGGAAGTTACAAGCACAGAACTTCCAGGTGGGGGAACTGTTTTTACGAAAGACACCCCCCCACCCCCCTGGTATCCCCACGGGGTATAATTTTTACAAATGTTATTATTGTTATCCTTTTCAGGAGACCAAAGATTCGCTGAAGTCGGGCTACGGCATCGACCAGACCATGCCTTACTTCTCCCCCGATGCCACCAGTACTGTGGGACGACCCAACAAGGGGGGACCCCCACCCGTCCCTCCCAAAGTCAACTCTTTCGACGATTCCTATGACAGAACAGATGTGGTGAGTGTGTTACAGGGACCCCCATTTGGGGGTCTATGAAGTACTAAAATTCTATAGGGCCCTCTAAAAGAATGTGCAAGGGGTCCTAGTGATGCACTACAAAAATTATTTTTAGCATTTGAAATGCCACTGGGACCCTCTAACCCGCCTCTAGGGCCTCTATACTGTAAGTGGAGTCCCTGGGACCCCTTGTTTTGCAGGACGATTTGGAACCCTGGTGTTGGGAGGTGCAGGTTCTTTGATTTTTTTTAAACTGCACACATTTTTTTTATTGACTTTCAAAGCATTTGGAGAATTAACGTTTTAAAGGCCTAACAGAACTATATAAGGGCTAGCTCGAAAGGCATATTTTATGCAACACTGCAAGCAAACTGTTCTTTTTCTCCTCTTCTTTGTAGAAACGCGTGTGCAAAAATAAGCACCTGATTCAAAGAATCCATTGTTGCGGTTTTAAGAACTGAGAGGAAAGATTTAAGAGTTGAAATTAAGCTTGAAGAGTGTAATCAAGATTCATAGTCACGCAAGTAAAACATAATTATCTATAAAAAATTTCTTGAATCGGTTTTGTGTGTAATTTCATCACAAAACAACCTTATCTTTTTAGATTTTTTAGAAGAGAAAATGTTCTAAGATTTTTGTTCTCACATGTGTTTGCAATCAGACACAACTCCTTCCTCCCTACCCCCCATTCTCTTGGCAGAAATAATGTTTGTGGTTGGAAAAAGTGACAGAAAATAATAGTCTAGTGATCTAGTGAACATATTATTGTACTTAAACATAGAAGAAGAGGAGCGAGGGTGAGAGTGATCGCCATCTACAATCAGCAGTGATTTCAGTACTGCTGTGCTGTTTCATAAAATAAAGCACTTGGAACTTGGTTTTAAGCCGAAAACAAATAAATGTCCTTACAATGTAAGATCCTTCTAGCGCTTTGAAAAGTTTAACCCTTTCACCGCCAAAGTCGCATTTTAGCACCACAGTGATTTAACACCTATGTCACTAAAAGGCATCAAATTGGGGTCTATTATCCAAAGACCCTATTGTCTTAGTTTTTGGAAGTAAGGATAGACCTTACTGTATATATGTCACAGAAGAATCCCCAATACTGCAGATGGATTTTGTTCTCTACACGGGTATATTTAATGGACATTTTTGGCTAAAATATGGCTGGCGGTGAAAGGGTTAAGCAGGTCACATTTCTTTTCTGTTTATTGTAAAAAGGAAAACAAAAAAGACAACAGAAAAAAGCTGTCGACATTGCTGCAGTTTAATTTATCTTAGTAATAATAGTAAGAGTTCTGTGTTCAGTGCATGGAAAATACACAGCTGTTTCTATAGGAAAACAAAAAAGACGACAGAAAAAATCCAGCGACATTGCTGCAGTTTAATTTATCTTAGTAATAATAGTAAGAGTTCTGTGTTCAGTGCATATAAAATACACAGCTGTTTCTCTGCATTGTGATATTGCAGTACAAGAACAACAAGGATGGCATCCAGGAAACCCGGGTGCAGCACAAGATGGTCCTGTCTTCAGCAGATGATGAAAACTTCGACTACGATGCTGTGAGTCTCTCTCTCTCTCTCTCTCTCTCTCTCTCTCTCTCTCTCTCTCTCTCTCTCTCTCTCTCTCTTTCTCTCTCTCTCTCTCTCTCTCTCTCTCTCTCTCTCTCTCTCTCTCTCTCTCTCTCTCTCTCTCTCTCTCTCTCTCTCTGATCTTGTCTACTCTCTTGTTCTCTCTCTCTCTCTCTCTCTATCTCTTATTGACCCCGTCTCTCTCTCTCTCTCTCTCTCTCTCTCTCTCTCTCTCTCTCTCTCTCTCTCTCTCTCTCTCTCTCTCTCTCTCTCTCCTCCCACTCACCAACATGATAGTATGTCTACATAATGATGTTGTTATCTAATTGAGATGTGTAGTAATTATGATGACATTTTTTGTTTATTGACCCCGTTTCTAGGAGCTAGTGGCCTAAAGAAAATAAACAGTTCATTGCTCTCTCTCTCTCTCTCTCTCTCTCTCTCTCTCTCTCTCTCTCTCTCTCTCTCTCTCTCTCTCCCCCCCCCCCCACTCACCAACATGATAGTATCTCTACATAATGATGTTATCTAATTGAGATGTGCAGTAATTATGATGACATTTTTTGTTTATTGACCCCGTTTCTAGGGGCTAGTGGCCTAAAGAAAATAAACAGTTCATTGTTCTCTCTCTCTCTCTCTCTCTCTCTCTCTCTCTCTCTCTCTCTCTCTCTCTCTCTCTCTCTCTCTCTCTCTCTCCTCCTCTCACCAACATGATAGTATGTCTACATAATGATGTTGTTATCTAATTGAGATGTGTAGTCTCTCTTATCTCTATAATATTTTTCTCTCTCTCTCTTGACCCCGTTTCTAGGGGCTAGTGGCCTAAAGAAAATAAACAGTTCATTGTCTCTCTCTCTCTCTCTCTCTCTCTCTCTCTCTCTCTCTCTCTCTCTCTCTCTCTCTCTCTCTCTCTCTCTCTCTCTCTCTCTCTCTCTCTCTCTCTCTCTCTCTCTCTCTCTCTCTCTCTCTCTCTCTCTCTCTCTCTCTCTCTCTCTCTCTCTCTCTCTCTGTATGATTTGTTTAGTCCTGTTGGTTGGCAGAATTGATCATAATGCTGTAAATAAATAACAAGTTTTAATTTTATTGACAGAATATATTACATTAGCAGGGGTGCAACTTTTCCTGGTGTACAAGGATTTCCTGTTTTTGAATTTTACCAGAATAGGAAGTTCCTTTTTTTTAAATTTGTCAAACAAGATCTTTGTGTGTCTACTGTATTTTTCAAACACTTTAAAATAAGCATTTGTATAAATTGTGGAAAAAGCAAACTAAAATACCTTCATAAATCAATTTTTTTCTTCAGCTGCAGGGGGACATTACCCCTGGACCCCGGCCTTTCAGGGTTTTTTCATTTTGTGTAGTTGCACCCATGTATTAGAAACCACTGACTGAAATTTGGGGTCATCAGAGTCGTAATTCAGACAATGTCAATATAATTTGCCCATGTGCCTTCACACATGCATGACTTACTCATATCAGGGATAGATATTTCATACGACTTCAGAACTTTTCACAAGCCTATCTCCTGGCAATGCTCGGTGTCAAAGCTTTTTACTTAAAAAGTAGTTAACCCTTTCAACGCTAGCCATTCCTCTGCCAAAATTTACCATTAATCTTACCCGGGTAGAGAAAATTTTGTCTGCAATATTGGGGATTCGTATATGACATGCATAAAATAGGACCTATCCTTACCTCCCAAAATTAAGAACATAAGGTCATTGATCAGCAGACCCTCATTTGATGCCTTGTAGTGACATGGGTGTTAAATCTTCAGTTCGATGAAGGTGGAAGATCAAACGAAGAAGAGAAGAAGAATCATTGTGGTGCCAAGAGACGACAGTGGCGATGAAAGGGTTAAACAGTAAACAGTACATCTCTGCTCTCTGCATCTTGATCAAAACCCAAGATTTATGATTGGGATGATGAAGGTTTGTATCTTTATTGGCATTTTCACACAAACATTTGTCCTTTTTGGCATCTATTATGAAGTACAATATGATAATGAGCAGCTTAGCTGGCTGATTTTACCGCCAGGTGGCGACAAACTCGAGAGGTTCTTATCCTCATGATATTATCTGTTGGTGATAGAGAGGGAGAGGAGTCCCTCCCTCCCTCTCTCTCTCTATCCCCAACAGATAATATCACGAGGAAACTCCTCTCCCTCTCTCTGTCTATCCGCAACAAATAATATCACGAGGATAAGACCCTCTTGAGTTTGTCGCCACCTGGCAGTGAAATCAGCAGCTAAGTTGACCATTGAAAGGGAGAGAGAATAGGAAGTTTCTTAACTATATATTATGAAAATATCTTCCTTCGTTTTTCAGGCCCTTGCAGACGCTATCCGTTCAGTGACGGAGTTCAACCCTGACATGTCTGTGGAGCGAATCGAGTGTGTTCAGCAAATCGAGGATGCCAGGGAGAAATAAGGTCAGTGTTTGAAGATGAACAAATCTTCGTCTTGCTTTAGTTATAGCTTCATCTCTTTATCTTTTTAATTTGTCAAAGTTCAAGTCCTCTTCACAATCGCCAAATGATTTGCATCATTATGAACTGCATTTCCAAACCAGTGATGTTAATCTCAACCCCATGACTTTAGTTACGAGACTCCAAACCCTGACCAGCTCATTGGTCCTTATGTCTGATTTCTGAGGTTACGTTTGCTTGCAAAATTGGGTTGTCAATATCCCCAGTTCTTGGGCTGATTATTTACTCTCTTGTTGCGGAGCTTGGTTAATTGCAATGTTTATTTTACTGAGTAAGTTTTTCCTTGTGACTGTTATAGTGTTATTATAAAATATTGTGTTCTTGACACAGATACTTTGTTTCATGGGCTTTCGTAATGCGTTGACCATGATCCGTTATGAATGTTGACGGGTGAAGATAATGAAAAGTCTTGTGTCCTCGATATTTATGTTCTATAAATATTATACAATGGAACCTCCCTTATAAGACCTTCAAAAATCATCCAAAATGTCTTATAAGGGAGAGGTCTTATAAGGGAGGGGTCTTATAAGGGAGGTAACTTGTAATACTTACAAAGAAGGGCAATATCTCAGAGAAGGTCTTATAGAGGAGGGAGTCTTATAAGGGAGGATCTACAGTATCCCTTCATTGCTGTTGCGAGTTATGAATTGACCACAATACGTTATGAATGTTTACAGATGGAGATCATATTCAACTGCAATGACTGTGTGGCACCACATCAATCGTCGTCGTCATCGTCGTCATCTTACCCCCATAGACGATCTTCATCATGGACAGCTCCCACCATGGGTTCATCATAGCTTGGTCATTGTGAATAGTTCGGTCAGTTAGTGCTAGTGCGAGGTGTGAGCGTTGTGTTGACTTACCTCCATCGTGTTGTTATAATTATGTTGCTCGCTCCCTTGCAACTTTGACCTGTTGTGAACGGTCCAAAATTGTGGATTTTCTGACATCATTATTATAGTTGGATTGTTCGCACTTCAACGATTTCTAGCAAAGCAATGTCCCGTTTCAGAAAATCCTGTAAGAAGTTTTGTTATAAGATCTAAATCAAAATGTCGCATTCCTCCACCTTTATCTGGAGCTATGTGTGCTTGGCACAATTAGCGAGTGTAAACCAAATACAGTTACAGACCTGTTTGCTCTACTCTTTTCGAGTAGCATTCTACTCAATTCAGACCTCTACTACTCTTCAAAATTGAAAACAATGCTCTTTACTACTCATTTTCAGTGAACATTGTTTGATGGTGTAATGAATAAACTACACATTTTGCTCCAGAACTACTCATTTCAGCTATCCAGACTACTCAAGACTTGTGTAGGGTGTAAACAGGTCTGCAGTTAAGGGAATACATTTAGAAAGATTGTATGAAGTTAAGATCCATTCACAAACGTTGCAATGAATGAAGAGAGGGAAAGGTTGCATGATTTTAACAAAAAAGAGTACGCTCCTCAAAATTTACTGAAACTGGACATTCTTAAATTGGGCCTTCATTGCATCATCAATGTAGCCAGTTGTTAACATTAGCCTGCCACTATATGTTACATGTATATTTTTGCAAAGCAGTTTGTACTGGTGGTTTTTTTTTTTTTAATTAGATTTTTAATCTTATGCTATTTTTTTCAGTTGATGAAAATCGATTGAGAAAACCTTATGATTACGCAATGCTATAATTATGTATACATGGATGTAGATGTTTAACTCTTTGTACATATGTTGACAGTTAATTATTGATTATGGGCTATAACCACATTCTTCATCATGTTTGCGGACCAGTGGCAGTTTCATTGTTCGAGCACATGATGGTTAAGATGCAAAAGGTTTTTGGGTGGGGTTTTTTCCGAGCTTTACTTATTACAATGCATAGTAGTGCTACGCTCATAACGCCAAATTGTGTGGTAAAGGATTGGAAAAAAGAAGTGAGCATGGGATGCTTTTCAGGGGAAAATTGGGTTTTTTAAAGCAAAGCAACATGCAAGTGGTTGCTGTTTTTTGTCATGTCTTTTTCGGAGCTTGCTTGTAGTGATACGGCTTTGTGTTGATGAAGCAGTGAACTCAAAGACTGAGTGTAAGTGTGCATATGTTAAGCAGAAATTTGGTGTAAAATTTATTTGCACAAATGAAATATCAGTGGAAAAGTGGGGTTAGCTTCACCTGGAACGTTTTACCATGCTTGTTTTACCTGGAACGTTCTACAATGTTTGTTATTTGAAAGTTTGTTTTATTTCTTAAAAGAATTGGTTCCTTGTGTTCGAGAGTTGGTTATGTTGGGTTTTTACAGTTCTGGTTGATTGTTTGCTTTTATTGTTTACATTTATTATTGTTTTAAATTGATGCCATTGGAAAATAACTGGCCTGAAATTTGGGCAATGGTGATGAGAAAAATTATGGTGAAATCGTTTGTATAAATTTGTAAACTATCAATTATTAAACTATTATAAAGAAAGAGCTTACACAACTTGTAATCAAGTGGCCTTTTAACCGTTACATTTGGTTACACACATCAACAATGTTAACATGCAGTTTTACAACTGTTTCATCAACTTACACAGGCAAATGCTAATTAATTCTTATAACATTTTCACTGCGTTTTCATTTGCTTGCACACATTTTAAATTATGAAAGCAATCAAAACAGATTAGTGAATTAAAAGTTGTTGTTTTTTCTGAGGGAAATAAATAGAAAGAAAATAAACTACCCAGCTGACTGATTTTTAAAATACTATGTTAGCAAAGGTTGAATATAATGCTTAATTATGGATTTCTCTATTCTGTTGCGATCATGATTGATACAAAGCTGCAATAGTCAAACTCAGCAAGCAATAGTTTTCCCTATTATCGGTAATCTGATCAGTCCAAGGAACCAGCAGTGAAGTAAAAGAGAGTCAAAATAAGGATATTAAGATGTCATTTTATTAGATGAGCATTTGCAATTGTGTAGCTGAGTGTTCCAAGACTGTGTGTACCATCATGTCATTCGACTCGGATATAAAACAAATCAGTCATTGTTTGTGACATTGAATTGAATTAATAAAAGCACTGGAAATGAAAAGTACAACATTAAGATATTTTGGCCGTTTGTCAATGCATTCATTGATGTTTTATTTATCGGTTGTGTGCATCTTTGATAGATGAACCAACTTTAACTTATATCAGGTTGTTCAGAATGAAATGGGACCCAATGTTTTTGAAATCTTGAAAACTCCCACCAATTTGACCATGACTGCCCAAATTTTTGTGCCTTTTGATGAAGTGTTTTTGTTAACATTCCATGCTTTCTTTCCGAAGTCTTTAAAAACTATTTGCATTTTTAATTATTTTGAGTTTTAAGAGTTGTTTAGAATGCCAGTTTAAGTATTTCTTTTAGAGTTGCATTGAATGATTGTTAACTCATTTGAGTGAAAAACAAATTGAATGGCTGCTGAAATAATGTTGTGATGGCTGTGTGGAAGCTGTCTTGTTGGGTTCATCACAATTTTTCATCATCTTCTGTTACTGGTCCTATGCTTGACAACTATGCCATTCAGATACATGTCATTTCAGTTTGTTTTCTCACAGACTCTGCTTTCGCTTGGACTAGATTAGGTTTGTGCTTAACGGGGTGATGCCTTTTATTGATGGTGCATGCTTAGTCTAGTTTGATCAGGAGTGTACATGTACTTAGAACAGCTGTTAAGCTGTAAATAAACGTTGAGTCAGTGCAGCTTTAGTTTCAAGGTTGTTTTACCCAACAGTGTTTTTGGTTTTGTATCCCTGTGCTTGTACATTTCACCGTCTGCTAAACTGTTACTGGCTTGCATGTACAAATAGCTTTACCTACAGTTACATGTATCACATTTGCAATTGTTAAAACGTCCGTTCAGCAAGATGTATGAAATTCAAATATATTATTTATCCGCTTTTTTTTTTTTCTAATGTAAATTGGCAGATTAACGTAATTTACTGTACTATGTTGTGATTATTTCAGAAAAATATTTGTTTCATGTTTTTGTTATGCTGAAGGAAATAGTAATATCATTAAAACACAACGTAATTGTTGTTTAATAAAAGGCAATGCTATTACGATTAGTCTCTTATTTCCATATGAACAGCTTTTCCATGTCAAGTTTATTTGTCTGCTGCCCTTGTTGCTGAAGCAAGCGGTGTAATTTAAATCAAGCCTGACTTAGCAAAATCAGATTCCTTTGATGTGAATTTTAGAAGAAAAACAAATGAAAAGAAAGACAACTGGAAACTTGTTCAGTTATGCCCCCCCACGTTTCTTTACTAGCATTCTTAAAGGAAATGATTTTCTGAGCCGTTTCTGTCAATTCAACGCAAGGATTGATTTCATCCTTTCTTGTATCATCTGACGAGGGGTTTTCTTTCTTTATAAAGCATTTACTGGGGCCTAAAGGTAAGAGATAATCACAATAAAGCGTAATGGTTTAAGATTCGTTTTTATCAAGCTTTTATTATGTCGCTTGTTGCAGAAAATATATTTCAGTAGCTGATTGTATTTAGTAATGGTTAGGAAGGTGCTGCTTACCTTGGTTGGTTTTTTGGTTGGTTTTGTGCCTGTGCTTATTTTCCGTGTCCCATCTAAAGCTGCAAGGGTCAGAATTGTTTGGACAGAAATGTCTGTTAACCCTTTCACCACCAGCCATTTTTTAACCACAACTTTCCATTAAACTTACAAGGGTACAGAAAAGAATTCATCTGCAATATTGTGGATTTATCTGTGACATGTTTAGAATAGGGCTTATCCTTACTGCCCAAAATTAAGAACACAAGACCATTGGATAACAGACCCTGATTTCAAGGCTTTTAATAACATGGGTGTTAGATCATTGTGGTGCAAAAATGCGACATCGGCGGTGAAAGGGTTAAAGTCAGTTGCGTTCTTTGTTAATTGTCTCAACTTTGCAGTACTTATTGCCTCCTTTTTTTTAAAAGCACAATCTTTGACTTCATTATTGGATTTATGCATTCAACACTTTAGCTAAATGGTATAATATATAATTTTTAATTTAAAACAGTCACTGGAACCATCTCATGCTAATGTCACAGTGTGAAACTTTGAAAGCCAGTTAATAATGTCTTATAAGTTCTAATGTTACTTGACATTGAATTTTGCACAACATTGAAACGTTGAAGATGCCTTTCACACTTATGCCAGAGGAAATTGTTCAAAGTTTAATGATGCCAAAAGTCAACATGTGAAGAATACCCTGTTATAAAATTATATACTCAGTATTACATTTTGTCTAAGAATGATTGTCTGTGTTATACATATTGGCACCCAGTATTAATATGTTCCATCACATTCTGCTGTCTTTCATTCCCTTGTTGCAATCTTTAAGGAACCTACACAGAAATTAGAATTGAGCTGGTTGATGTAAGTATAATTGCTAACTACAAAAAACAATTAAAGACGTGTATAAATAAAGGAGAAAAAAGGAAGTCACATACACACCTATTTGAAAAGTTTATGCATGCTTCCTGAAAAAAGGAATTAGTAGCCATTAGCCACATTTTCATTTTCTAGTAATATTTGTCATATTGAGCTTTTTTTCTCTGTGTACCATTTTTTGTCAGAGACAAAGCTTGAAGTTTGCATTGTGCTGAAGTACAAATGCCACGTTAACATTCTCACTTGGTCAATGACTCACGAACAAACTTTACATTCTCAGCGAGAATATAATTTATATTATACCTTTTTCTTTGTTCTGCAAGTATTTGCTCACTGGTTGAATGCCTTCGAACAATTCTGACCTTTGTTTTGAAGGGAAAAAAAAGAGAAAAAAACTGGGTTTTTTTTAGCACTCCTGTCTAAAATCATAGCAAATATAATATCCCATAAGCAAAATATTGGAGAGAGAGAAAAATGACCCAACATTTGGATGAATTGATTTGTGTATGCCCGCTAATTTCATGACAAACACAACATTTTTGCCTTTTTATGTGACATTGCATAGGAAAAAGGGGTATAGCAATTTCAGGGGGGGGGGTCACAAATGCCAATTATCAATTCAGTACCCATAAAGCATAACAAATCTTTTGTATTAAAAGTACACTTTTCAGATATCTTTTATGGGTTTGATGTTACTATTAGTATGTTTGACAAGACTTTACAGTCGTTTGAAGTTTGGTGATCAAGAAGTCAATTTAAAGAAAACTGATTTAATTAGAAATGCATGCTACAGACTGGATTTGCAGTTTGTGGTGAATGCACACGCGCAAATTGAAAGTAATTTCTAAGGCTATTCCAGACCTGTTTACATCCCGAGTCAAATTACGGCTATGGGAAAACAAAATCCTAAATATAAAAAAAAACCTACAGTTGCGTCGGTAAGCGAAGCTTTTGAAACGATGCGGTGAAAAGTCATTTCGCGCCATTTCCTTTTCTGTTTCAAAATGGCGTCCAAGCGAGTGCATTCCGAAGCTTCTGTATCTTCTGGTCGAAAAAATCAAAAGAAAAGACATCAAAAGCCACTTAAGTGGCACAGAAATTCCGGGAAAGTGACCTAAAAATTCCAGGAATACATCGTTCAGCACTAGGTGACGAGCATGTGTTCTGTGTCTACTGCTCGACGGACATTAGTATTGCCTACTCAGGTCAGTACGATATCGACGTTCATTGGTCACGCGTTGGATTACAGTTTTCTCTCTCAAAATTACGTGTTTTTTTGTTTCAGAAATTACAACTTTGCAAAATAGGGGTAAACAGATCTGCTATTCCTTTGCCGTATTATATTGTTTCAGGATAATATGGTTATGTTTCACGATGACTGAATTGTGTATGAACATTCCTTTTCTGACTAATCAAGAACAGTGAAGAACACTGGAAGAAAATAAATGTTTGGGCTCTTTCATTATTTTAGACCACTGGTAAAAAAGTGTCCAATACATTTTCAAGGGTGTATTTTAAATGTGCAGGATATAAACTGACAAGACTTAATTGGACATCATTAGAAATCTGCTATTGCTTCTGCTAGAGTTCTCTGCTGTTTTTGCATATTTGATCTTGCTAGGGCTCTTTATTTTTGGACTTTATACTCTGCAAAACGTTCTCTGCTTACACCTGTTTTTCTTCTTGCTTTGTCACATATGTTTGTACCATGCTGCTTTTGATACTTAACCCTTGAGGCCATGACAACTATCACTTGGAGCAGAGTGCTTTTTTTGCTTCCTTTATATGATTGCAGAGAAAAGATATATTTTATTGTAACTTTTAAACGGTTTAACAAAGCATGTAGTTGGCTTTGACCAGGAGATGCAGCCCTGAAAGCTCCATTCTTGTTGAGCTGGTCGTTCATTCATTGTGGGTTTGTAACACCGCAGCTCCTTTGCTTGCCTTTGCTGAGCTTGACCTGAATGTTATGTGGACTTGACATTAGTCTAGCTTTCTCAGCCATCTGCAACAAATAATTCACAACAATAAAGTTTTCAGTCATACAAAAAAGCTTGTCTGTGTTTGACTGCACATGTGTTTTGCAAGAGGCAAGACTGTGACTGCACGTGTGTTTTGCAAGAGGCAAGACTGGTTACACTAGTGTAGAGTGGCACATTGGTAGCGCGTTCGCTTCGTGTCAAGTAAACCCGAGTTCAAACCTGGGTACAGGGGATTCTCCTCTCACTTTGCACTAGGCCTTGCAGTCTGAACGTGGAGTCTTTCGGATGAGACGATAAACCGAGGTCCCGTGTGCTCATGCACTTAGCACATGTTAAACCCAGTGGCAACGAAAAATTTGTCATTTGGTCCAAATTTACCCCCCCTCCCTTCCTTCAGTCACAGAAATCGCATGCAAAAAAAACAAAAAAAATTGGGTGGCGCGCCTCTGGCTACGACGCACTCTCCAGGTGGGAGCAACCCGAATTTCACAGACGCCTCTGTGACTTTAATGCACCTAACCTAATCTAACCTACACTTCATGAAGAGGTGTTTTCAAAAAAACAATCTGTAAAACATGACTTGTTCATTTTATTTTGTGGCAAATTTTGAGCTCAGATTCATTGCATTTCATTATATTCTCATCTGGTACAGTAATCATGAGTGCGTCTTACAATTAACACAGGTAATATGTAAATTACCTGGTAGAAGAAACTGCCAATACGATTGGCTGTTTATGCTAATTTACATGTTACTGCCCGAGTTTACTGTTTAAAGATGCATTCGTGAATACCCTACCTGGTGTTCTTTGAGCTTTTCAAAACCTTAATCTGTAGGCGATAGTTTTCAAGCAATTTTCTATCAGAAAAGATAGATGATCATGATCCCGGTCCTATTTGGCTCGGTGTTGTGTTCTGGAAGCATGCTCTTTTCAATTTTCTCACTTCAGGTGGAAACTTTGACTGGGAGAAAAATATGATGATAAAAAAAACTGCGTAGATTGGGCTTGGCCTTCCAATACCCAGCCTTTAGACCTTAAATTAGAGTAAGTGGGACACAGCAAATGATTAATTTATACTGTCTGCTGTCTCTCTTTCTCTGTATGTTTGGTGTATTTTTTGGTATTTGGTATATTCTAGTCACAGAGACTTATCTCTGTGAAATCCGGGCTGCTCTCCCTCGGAGAGAGCGTCGCCACAAGTGCAGCGCCTACACAATTATTTTAAATTTTGTTGGGGGGGGGGGGGGCACACTTGGAAATCCTAGCTGTCAATTTGGCCATACCAGGCAGTGGGATTTCTCCCTGCTCTTACCGACTTTCAGCTGCCGTAGGAGTTTTACGTGCGTAAAGCGCACGGGTCAGACTAGCTTTAAGTCCCCATCCGAAGGACTGGACGTTCAGTTTGATTTCCTGTCAAGCTAGAAATAAAGGGCGAGGCCGGGATTCGAACCCTGGTCACTCACGCTGTGGGTATGATTGTATGGATAAGTGAGTGTGGGGGACTTATTGGGCCTGGGACCAAGTCAGGCATCGCGCTAGAGTTTTTCAAAATGCGTTTGGCTTACGCAAAGTCAGCCAAAAAATGCGTAAACTCGGCTAAAAAATTGCGTAAGATCGTAACACTATCAAATTTTTACAAATAAAAATTGTGTTTTACGCCTATCCCCACATAACCACCTGGGGTGGGTTTTTTATGCTTACATCATCGCTAACATACGTCACAAGCCCTGCTGATCAAACCAACTACAGTGCCAGTCAATGCCTGCCCCTGACCATTCACTTCGCATCAGTGTGTCACTGTGTGTCAACACGAGTGGAGATCTAGACTACAGTAGATCAGACTTTTGAGCAGATATGTTGACCCCCTTTCACAACTTAAAGACCCACCAGATCCATGAGTGAAATTCACGGATATCCCTCTCTCGCTGGTAAGAAATCTTAATTTGACTCCCATACAAATGCTCCCAAATTGAAAACGAGACAGACTTTAAAGAGCAGCCTCAATTTGAAGTTGGGCATTTGTGTGTGGGTCACACCTACCCAGAAAAAAACAAGGGACTTAATCTTGCTGGGTCAGTGGGTCTTTAAAGAAGCTGAGAGTTGTTTTCGATCAAAGTAAAGTTTGCTAGCATTGAGACATTAGGGTTCTGCACAATTAAATCATTCATTCATATAGTAAAAAGCCAAGTGTCCGTCCGTGTGTGTGTGTGTCTGAAACACGAAACGGGCCTTATAACTCCGCCGTTTTTCGACCGAATCGCGTCAAATTTGCTGTGAGCCCTAACGGGGCAACGGCAACCGAGGCGGCCGTATCATTTGCGCGGTTTCGCAAATGCGCGAAACGCGCATCCACCGGCCTCTCGGCGCCCGTATCTCCGGCGTTTCTGGGCCGATTGCCTTCGAATTTGGCAGGAAGATGACCGGGGCCGGGGACTATCCGTGTGCCAAACCGGAAGCGAATCGATTCAGAAATGCCGGAGATACGGGCGCCGACAGGCCGCTTCACGTTTTCACAAACCGCGGCGTAACCAGAACCGACAGTGACTCGAGATTTGGAACATGCGTGACCAGGGATAGTGACTATCGTCGTGCAAAATTTCAACACCATCCGTTCATAAACACGCGCTTTAAACCGATTTATTTTGCAGGACGCTAATTTTAACCAACACTTGATACATAACCAAAGACTCTAAAAGGGGAAGATGGACTACTTAAGAGTTACGGCGAGCCTGGCTGATAGAGTTATCGTTAGTGGGGTAGTTCACTGTGGCGGCTTTGCAAAGACTCAGATTGGAATTTGAACGGAGAATTCAAATGGCCTATCAACGTGTTATGTCATAAAGATGTTTAAAAGGGACACAACCAGTGTTTCTGTCCTCACTACTCATATAGGAAAAGGGACCAGATGTTAGTCTTTTCTTTTCAATGTCTTTGGCTCTTTGCTTGCCTCCCGGGGCGAGCGAGCGCACTGCAGCTATTTTTATACAGACAGTGGAGAGAGAGAGAGAGAGAGAGAGAGAAACTGACTGAGGTGTGGGTGGGGGTGGGAGTAGAACACAGCAAGCTTCCCCCCCCCCCCCCCTAGGGATACTGGGAGGGGGTGGGTCTTCCATACAAATAGTCCCCCCACCTTCTGGAAGTTATGTGCTTATAACTACCTCTAATCTGTCAATCTCTTTGATTCTGCCTTTTCCCTTTGCATGCTGTTATCTACTATTGTTCTGCCTTTCCGGTCCATTCTCCTGCCTTTTTTCAAGAAATACTTTCAAAAAGATTTCCTCTAGCCGAAGTCAGACATGCTGGGCCTAATTATTCTTACTTAGGTGCATAACAGCAGCATGATGCATCTACATTCGTAATTGACAGAAATTCTCCTGCCTTTTTTCAACAAATACTTTCAAAAAGATTTCCTCTACCCGAAGTCAGACATGCTGGGCCTAATTATTCTTACTTAGGCGCATAACAGCAGCATGGTGCATCTACGTTCGTAATTGACAAACATGCCTGAACGACCGAAGAACAAGAACTTAGAAGACGAAGAAGAAGAAGAAGTACTACTCTCTCTCTCTCTCTCTGCGTGCGCGAGGTCAAAGTCGAAATGATTATGAAACACTCTTTCTGCGATAGGTCAAGATGTGCCCCCCCCCCCCCCCCCCCCCCCCCCCCCCCCCCCCCCCCCCCCCCTGAAAAGAAAGACCTTACACATTTGTGATCCATTTTCTTGGAAGGTGAAATGCTGCCTTCTTCTTGGAAATGTAAAACCGAAAGTTTCACTTTCGTGTGTTTGAGACTGGCTGTCTGTTGAAAGCCACAATAGCAAACAAGTGTGTCGTCGAGTGGCAGATAAGTCCCCGAGCAAGTAAATGTGGGGAGGGGGTAGGTGTAGGGAAGAGATAGCTGCCACGGGGTTAAAACTGCCACGGGGGTTAACTGCCACGGGGCGATTGCTAGTAATAATAATAATAATAGTACATTGATTTTGCGCTTTACCTCAAATGAGCCCAAAGCGCTTTACAATCAATTATTCATCAACAAGTAGATAACAAAAATACAAAGCACTCTCTCTCTCTCTCTCTCTCTCTCTCTCTCTCTCTCTCTCTCTCTCTCGCACACACACACACACATGCGCGCGCACATTTATCGACACCGACTCATTATTCATCTTTCATTCAGTAAGCCATAGCAACTGAGTTGCACGGACTGACCACATACACCAACACTCATACACAAAACGTCAGAGGATACACATACAAATACACACAACGTACGCACGCAGGCAGACACATACATGCATACAGACACACACATACACATGCGTGCACACATAACCCACAAAACCAAAACGCACACAAATATAAATATCAATCAGTATCTGTTGAAAAAGTTCAACGAAGGGCTTCAAAGCTTGTTAAGAAATGCAGGAATATGAATTATGAAAACAGACTTCTTTATCTTAATCTCTATTCCCTTAAAGGCAGAAGAGTCAGGGGAGACCTGATTGAAGCATCTAAAATATTTAATGGTTATGTTGATTTGTCATGGGATGATTTCTTTACATCTGTACAATATGATAGAACAAGGTTTTTATTAAGCGATATAATACTAATTTTAGAAAATATTGTTTCACCAACAGAATTGCTAACCTATTATATGGAATGATTTACCAATGGAATTAAAATGCGCACCCAATACTAATACATTCAAAAGTCGTCTGGATAATCATCCAAATTTTATAAATATATTTAGCAGCTTTGATTAAAATTGCATGATAGGAAAATGCAACCGTATTACACCTTGATGAAAGAAACATTCAAGTTTGATGAAACGATGGGACTGCCAACAAGCTTGACGGCTTATTTAGTCCCTACCCTACTACTACTAACTGGAAGGCACTGCACCAACTATCGTGCCGAAACCAAAGCGCTCATGAAGGCCGTCTCCACTGTTCAGGCATCTGTCGGTGATTACACACAGGTGGTTTTCCTCTCTGTTCTGCAGGCATCCCAGAATGACAAGCTCCCTCGCCTGTCCAGAGCCCTACAGCAAGTTGTCAGAAAAAGAAGGCCGTGCGCCCCCCCACCCCCTCCCCCCCCCCCCCCCCCCCCCCCTCCTCCTTTTCACGGTTGTTTCCACTTTTTCTGTCTTGCCTTTCTTACTGCAGATTGAGTACTTCATCCTCTATCGTTTGCTATATTTAACATTAATCCATTTACATATGCATTCAATCAATAGTAGAAGATAATATAAAGGCAAGACGGAAAAACGCAATGAACCAGGACTGTGACAAATGCTCCGCGGCTGTTGTGTGTACTGCACTACATGAGGTGGGTGGGGGTGGGGGGTGTTCTATTAGATAATGGTCTTTATCATGACTGCGATTAATTATTCAACAAAGGACAATTAGCTGAAAAGGTTAATAAAATACAGCTTAATGTTTGGTAAGAAAGGCAAGTGTGAAAATGCGGGGAGAGCCGAGAAATGTAGAGGGTGGGGGCTATCAATGTGACACTGGCTCTCCTTCGTTCGCCAAGAGCCCTTTTTGTCCCTTCTTTTCTCTCAAGCGATTTTCCTTCCAAAGTCAGTTACCATCCCAACGTCCGAAGAGAGAAAAAGAACCGTGTTGCACGCCCGTTGCAAGTCATACGCAAGTTGCACGGGACAAACGTGTTCATTAAGTGACAACTAAGTTGCCTCACCGCGGACTTTGCGTTATTTTTTTCCAGCCTTGCCCAGGTAAGACCCAAGGCCAATGTCTTTGCCACGGTCAAACCCAAGGTTATTGCCAAGGTCACTGCCCAGCTCAAACCCAAGGACAACAGAATATCGTCACCCGACACGTGGCAGCCTCTGTGTACGTTCCACCATCACCTTCCCCCACCTCGTCGTCGTCGCTATCGTCTTTGACAATGAGCTCAAAAAACGAATTGAATGCAAATCAACCGCAAAACCAACCACATCAACAACCCCTCGCTCTAATTCAACGCAGTAGGGGAAGACGGGGTAAAAAGCGCATGGGCGGGTAAGAAGCCCACCCCAATTATCTCATGAAATAAAGAAAATTTCAGTCAAATTTGCCCATGAGACGAATGCTATACATTAACGCTCGTCTCATGGGCAAAATGAGACTGAAATTTGCTTCATTTCATGAGATAATTGGGGTGGGCTTCTTACCCGCCCATGCGCGTTTTACCCCGTCTTCCCCTAATAATAATTATCCAATGTTTTACACACCCACCCCTTGCATCGTGGGTGTTGGCGGGTATGGCGGGGTATGGCGGCCGGTTCCTACCCTATGTACCCTACGTATTGGGGAGGAGAGTTTGGGTCTTTTCCTGGAGTCGGACCTGTGCCTACCATGATGGTGTTGCCTTCAAAAGGTGTGATGATGACCTCGGCAGCGTCAGGAGTTGGGGAGAGCGGTAAATGGGGAAGGAGGGTGTCACGGGCAGACAACGGACTCCGCACTGAAGTGCTGGCTTCTAATTCCGCAGGCCGTTATAAGAAGATGAAGGAAAAGAAGGTGGGTGAAATGTATGTCCCGGTTTTGTTTATTGTGTCTTTTGCCGGTGGGCTCTGCAGTCATGAAAAATGGATTGGTACACCCATGGGGACATTTCGCAAGGACTCCTTTGTATCGTATCCGATGGTCACCAAGCCTGGAGTAGCAAAATATGGGCCTTGTATACTTAATGGAATCAGTGTCCCGTGTGTGCCTGCTCCCCAGTAACACAACACGTAGGGCTTCCAGGGCTGGAGCAGGGCTGCTCTCGCGTTGATGGGGCGGGTGTGGCTGGTGCATCTCTGGGTCCCATTAGCACCTCCGGGTGTTTCTACTTCATTTCGCAGTATCAAGGCACAGCTCCTGCCTTTCATTTACCACTACTAATTGCCCCTAATTCCCTGTAGTTTAATGTGTGGTTAGGACAAGGGGGGGGGGGGGGGGGGGGGGGGGGGGGGTGGGGGCGGGGGGGGGGGGGGGGGGGGGGGGGGGGGGGGGGGGGGGGGGGGGGGGGGGGCTAAGGCAGGGTGGTTTGGTGGAGGTGTTTGTTTGAAGAAGAAGATGAAATCAACTGAGTGATCGTGGACCCCAAAGAGAAGAAGAAAAGATTGCTATCCTGGAGAGCTCAGCTGGTTTGTAAAGTTAATGTGCAAGGTTGTGTGTGTGAGAGAGAGAGAGAGAGAGAGAGAGAGAGAGAGAGAGAGAGAGAGAGATCGTCTGCAAGAAATCGGAAGTATGCTTGCGAGTTGCCGTTCTTGAGCATGCGCATTATGACCCAAATAAACGCCATCTTCAGCAGTGGAAATCGAATGCTGCGTTTTTAAGATGTCGACTTTTGCAGATCAATTTTGGGTAAGTGGATTCTTTACATAATTTTGAATCATGTTACATGTGTGGTAGTTAAGTCATTCAAAAGATGCAGAAGAGTTTTTCTGTACTATTGGACTACACAAGTTGATATTGGATGGCAAATTAGGGCATACTGATGGCACTGTGACTCGCCCACTAGCCTCTAGGCCTAGCAGGACAGATCTATTTTGTGTTCAAATCAGCGAGTTTGTAATTTGCGTAGATGTCCTTGTCATGAAAATCAAGCTTTAATCTACTCTCATCACTTTGAGCACATATTAATTATGCTTTCTAAAGCGCCTAAATAAGTGTATTTTCTTTATTTTATGCATTTTAACGTCGTGTTGTGAAAGTCATCGAACCGGAAGTGGTGATGTAAACCAAGTGTTTTTGAGACACACCTCCCTCCCCCGTCACAGGCACATGGAGTGACTTGTCAAAAGCTGTGGAGGCCAAAGTTCGTTCATTTCTTTGATCAAACATCTTTGATTCAGTCTTTTATTATGTCCAAGGGCAAAATATTCTGTCACATTTCATTATTTTATTATTCATCATGTATTCTAAAATTCTAAATGGAACACACCAGCACAAACTTAGTGACAAAGAACATGACACTTAAATAGTGACAATAGCACATTTTAAAAGTTTATATATTATTATAATGTACATTTTAAAAGCTTGTGCATGGGTGCAACTTTTCCTGGTATACAAGGATTTCCTGTTTTTGAATTTTACCAGAACAGGAAGTTCCTTTTTTATTTATTTGTTAAACACTTAAACATGATCTTTGTGTGTCTACTAGTACTACTACTAGTAGGTATTTTTCAAACACTTTAAAATAAGCATTTTTTTTATACATTTTGGAAAAAGTAACTAACATACCTTCATTATTATCAATCAGTTTTTGCTTCAGCTGCAGGGGGACATTACCCCTGTACCCCGTCCTTACCCCTGTAACCCGGCCTTTCACTAGTTTCAGTTTTTTTCATTTTGTGTAGTTGCACCCATGCTTGTGTAATCTATGCCTTGCTTTTTCTTCATATTTGCTCACTGCCTTGGATGAAAACAAGGTTTCTCTTCTATCTCCCCTTGATATTTCTGCAGCGTTTGATACTAATTACTATTGACCACTCTATCCTCATTTCTAGACTTCACACCTCCTTTGGTCTATCTGGGGCTGTTCTTTCCTGGTTTTCTTCCTACCTCTCTGATCGCACACAGACAGTTGTTGTCAATGGTTCTTCATCTCTTCCAAAAGGTCTTCAGTTCGGTGTGCCCCAAGGTTCAGTCTTAGGCCCTATTCTTTTTGTTCTTTATACCCAATCTCTCTCTGCCATCATCAACCAGCATTCTCTTCTACATCATAGCTTTTCTGATGACAATCAGCTGTACATTTCTGCCCACCTGAGTCAGTTAGATCAAATGATTTCTTCTTCTAAGTTGTGCATCTCTGCTGTTAAAACATGGATGTTTTGCAACAAACTGCAACTAAATGCTGAAAAGACAGAGATGATTCTTGTAGCCTCTAACCACACAATTAAAACTCTGGTTCTCCCAGGTTCTGTCGACATTGATGGCACTGAGATCAAGCTGTCAGCATCTGTCCGCAATCTAGGTGTTACTTTGGACCAAACCCTCTCTTTCAAACAGCATGTTTCCAATGTTTGCAAGTCTTGCTATCTAGAACTTCGAAGAATTAGTTCAATCCGCCGTTTCCTCTCTCAAGATGCCCTGAAGACTCTAGTATACATGTGCTTTTGTTCTGTCTCGCCTTGACTATTGTAACTCACTTGTTACTGGCTGTCCATCAACTCTCATCTCTAAGCTCTAACGGGTCCAGAATAATGCTGCTCGTCTCATTTCTCGCTCCCCTAGGTACGATCATATTACTCCGGTTCTTCGTTCTCTACATTGGCTCCCAGTTCAATCACGTATTGACTACAAAATTCTCCTCCTTGCCTTCAAGTCACTGAATGATCAAGCTCCCTTATATCTCTCTGATCTCCTTCATCTCTATGTCCCAGCTCGCCAACTACGTTCGTCTTCTGATTCTCGTCTCCTCTCCCCTCCCTCCATCCGTCTCAAATCTGCTGGCCAACGTTCTTTTTCCTGTCAAGCACCATCTCTTTGGAATTCTCTGCCTTCTCCTCTCCGACACTCCAACTCAATCTCCTCGTTCAAAACCTCTCTTAAAACCCATCTTTTCCCTGCTGCACCCTAAATATTTGATCAGCTGTCTATCTTGTGTGCACGTGAGGGAAGATTGAATAAGAGGTTTGTGTGTGTGGGGTGTGTGTGTGTGTATGTGTGTGTTGTGTGTGTGTGAGCATGCATGTGTGCTTATGTGTGTTTTGGTTCTGTGGGTTGTGTGTGCACGCATGTGTGTCTGTGTGTTTGTCTGTCTGCGTGTGTACGTTGTGTGTGAGGGTGTTTCTGTATGTGTTGGTGTATGTGGTCAGTCCGTGCGGCTCAGTTGATGTGTGCTTACTGAATGGGGAATGAACGAGTCGGTGTTGTTAAATGTGTGTGTATGTGTGTTAGAGAGAGAGAGAGAGAGAGAGAGAGAGAGAGAGAGAGAGAGAGAGAGAGAGAGAGAGAGAGAGAGAGATGCTTTGTATGTATGCGTTGTTGGTTGGTGTCATTCTTGAATGCTGTTTTTGTTGTCTATTTGTTGATGAAAAATTGATTGTAAAGCGCTTTGGGCTCATCTGAGGTAAAGCGCTATATAAATATACAATTATTATTATTATTATTATTGATTCAGCCCAAAGCAGATTTGTTGAATGTGCTTTGTTTCAAAGCTTTTATAAGAGCAGTGGACACTCAGAACAATCTTGATGGTGCTATTGTAAATGCCGGGTCACTAAGCAGTTTAAAGAACAAAATAGACAAGGTCCTCGAGGACTATATCAGTATATGTATTGTACTCTGTAGCAACGTGAGTCACCCGCTGCGTGCCACAACCAGTGTGTCTGCTGCAGACCAGACCGCCCATGTGAATAGTTAAGAGAAATCAAAACATTGCTAGGTTGTAGCCCAAAGTTAGGCTAGTTTAGTTTTCTTATTAAAAGATCCAGGCCTCGCAGCCTACATACGCTGTGCAACTATACTATACTATGCTATACTATGCTAATTACTATGCTATACTATACTATACTATGCTGTACTATACTATGCTAAAGCTTTAGACTAAATAAGAGTACCACCTTCAGGGCTTCCAATAAAGTAATAAAGTAGTATATTTTACTTGGTTTAGGACATTGGGGCAGTTTTACTTCTAATTTTAGTATACTTTGTGAAGATTGTCCTTCCATTATCACAGGTGATTAACACTAACTGTAACAACATCATGATAAGCTGATATGGATATCTTATCTGTTCAAAAATCTGCTGGGTAACCAGCAAATAAGCAAAGCACACGCACGCACACACACACACACACACACACACACACACACGCACACGCACACACACACACCATCACACACCCTTTTAGTGGATGGTATGCATAGTGTATCTTCCTGTACTGTGAACCCACTTTCCTCCCCAAGTTGTGTGAGGTAAGACAAGTAGGACCGATAGATAACTGGATTCTCCTTTCACACACACACACACACACATACACGCGCACAGAAACCGTAAGCACACATACACACACATATAAACCAATGGGTCTGCATGAATGAAGTGTGCGCAGATTAGATGGGAGGAGGGGAACAGGGTATGTAGTAACTGAGTTTGTTTGTTTGTGTGTGTACGCGTGCATATGTGTGCATGTACATGTGTGCGTTGATGTGAGTGTGTTTGTGTGTGGGGAGGGAAGGATGCATTTGTGTATACTGTATACCATTGATGTGTATATACTATATATATATATGCGTGTGCATGTTTGTATATCTATGAGTATGTGTTTGCATGGGGGTGACGGTGGGAATGCGAGCGTATGTGATATAGATCTATTGACTGCAAGAGCAAAAGCCAGCATATTGTTATTCCTCTTCATCTGATGACATCATCAGTGATGTCATCAGGTCAGTATGTACGTAAGTAACTTAATAGTACATTTATATAGGGCTTTACCTCAAATGAGCCCAAAGCGCTTTGCAATAACTGTAACAACACACATTGGTGGTAGTCAGGGGGGTAAATATGTTTGGGGGAGGGTAATTTTCTTTTGGGGCACCTCTTGTTATTTTTAAGAGGGTTCTTTAAAAATTAATAATTGTGGTTGTTTAGCGACATTGCTCTTTTTATGGTTATGATGTTAATATTTTTAAGCGAATACTTATTTAATTTTAACTCATAACCTTTTCTTTAAGCTTAATACAATATTGAACGTTGCTGGCATTCAACAAACATGATTAATTAATGAAAGAGGAAGACTTTGAGTTAGACGGTATCAAGGATTGGGTTTATCTAGATGAAACTTTGCCCTTGTCAAGTGTATCAACTTTCAGTGGGCGTGTTGGCACAAATGGCTGTGAGGGGTCAGGGGTAAGAGTCAGGAAGTTAAGAGTATAGAATAATGATGGGGTGGGGGTTGTTACAGTCATTAGCTCAGAATAACAATTAATACAGAACTATGCACTAATGTAGAAAGTTAGGATAGCTCTAATTTATGGCACTGCTGTAGCAATAACTGGCGTGTCTTGAATTTCTGTTGTTGTTTTTTAGAGAAAAAATCGTTGTAAAAGCGTGATTGCATGGGTGCTACTCTTTCATTTTTACACTGATTTCAGTACTTTTAATTTTACCAGAAACTGAACTTCATTTTTTTGTTATTCATCCCAAAAAATGTTTTGACCACAAGCGATTTGGGGCGTTTTGAACTTAGTCTAGTTGTTCTATCTTGGAAGTTTACAAAGGCAATGTAATAATTGTACAAGGCTTATCAGACTCAAACTGTCTCTGTCTATCATTTTAACTGTCTGTCTGTCTCGTTGTATCTCTCTCTTAAGTTACCCCCCTGAAACGTCTGACGGGGCTCTGCCCCTGTACCCTACTGGGCCATGGGTCCCTGGACCCCTGTCATTTATTTTTCATTTTGGGGAGTAGCACCCATGTCATTGTTTTTAAACAGGATTGAGGGTTCTTTCCCCACAGATTTTCCTAGAAAGACATTAATAAGATCTAGTTCTACTGATTTCATTATTTTCCCTTTCACATTCTGATTCAGGCGAATTAGATCTTGCCTGCTGGGCTGTATATTGTGTTGAAGTTATGACAAGCACATTATCATGCTGATACTCGTTGTAGCTTATGCACTAACATTGGAAGAGTTTTATGCATTAACCCTTTAGCCGCCAGCCATTTTTTTGCCAAAAAATACCATAAAACTTACTTGGGTAGAGAAAAAAAATCTGCAATATTGTGAATTCCTCTGTGACATCCTTACCTCCCCAAATCATGAAAATAGGGTCTTCAGATAACAGGTCCTGATTTGATGCCTTTTAGTGACATGGATGTTAAACCATTGTGGTGCAAACATGTGACATTGGCGGTGAAAGGGTTAAAATGAACCCACCCCTTCCATATGACATAGTGGTTTTTTCTTTTTTGAAATTATTTGTGGGCACTGAGTGGGATTGCCTTGGGTGGTTTCAAGTAATTCATTTCTCTCTCTCTCTCTCTCTCTCTCTCTCTCTCTCTCTCTCTCTCTCTCTCTCTCTCTCTCTCTCTCTCTCTCTCTCTCTCTCTCTCTCTCTCTCTCTCTCACACACACACACACACACACACACACACACACACACACACACACGCACAGCTTCTCTTTACTTATTTTTCCCTCCTGTTTTTGACCTGCAGCGCGCATCTTTCTTGTTCAGTCAGCAGACAATATGGAAAGGTTTTGAACTTGATTTCGATCATTATTTTGTTTTCAGGGTGAGAAGAACAATGGTTTCTTCGCACTGTACCATAACATGAAACATGGACAGACATCCATCAAAGAGCTTGGGGAGTGCCTGCGAGAAGTGTAAGTTTATTTATACGTTTCTCTCTCTCACTCTCTCTCTCTCTCTCTCTCTCTCTCTCTCTCTCTCTCTCTCTCTCTCTCTCTCTCTCTCTCTCTCTCTCTCTCTCTCTCTCTCTCTCTCTCTCTCTCTCTCTCTCTCTCTCTCTCTCTCTCTCTCTGTCTCTCTCTCTCTCTCTCTCTCTCTCTCTCTCTCTCTCTCTGTGTCTGTCTCCCGTGATCAATGTATTAATGACTTATGTATTATTCATTAGTGTCAGTCAGTAAAACTGTTATGGGTCATTTGGTTTAAACAATAAGATTTCTCGAATCAGCTTATTCGTTTGATAAAATGTCTTGAGACTTAGGTCTCTCTGTCACTTTCTTTCTGTTCTTTTTTCCCCCTCTCCTTTCTCTTTGCCCCCTCCCCCCCCACCCCCCCCCCCCCCTCCCCCCCCCCCCCCCCCCCCCCCCCCCTTCCTTTCCGTATTTATCAGTGTGTTTGTCTGCCTCTGTGTTTGTGTGTGTGTGTGTGTGTGAGTTTGACTTATGGTGACTTATGATATAATTTTGTGTGTGTATCCCTTTTCGAAAAGGTTTCTAGAAATTATAAACCCTTATTCATTCATTTTCTTTGCCGTTCTACCTGATCAAATCTCTGTCTGTTTTTTCTCCCATTTCTTCATCTCTGTCTGTTTCTGTGTCTTTCTAAGTCTCTGTGTTGAACCTATTATTCCCAAGAAAAAGGAAGCTCAGTTATAGCTTCTAAGATAAATGTTGTTATTTACCTATTTCTATGTTAACTCTTTCACCGCCAGCCCGTTTTCAGCCACATTAAGCTTAACTGGGTAGAGAAAAAACCATTATTTGCAATATGAAATCCTCTATGACATGTATAACATTAGGCCTATCCTTACTTCCCAAAATTAAGAAAATAGGGTCTTCAGATAACAGGCCCTGATTTGATGCCTTTTTAGTGACATGGGTGTTAAACCATTGTGGTGCAGAAATGCGACATTAGCGGTGAAAGGGTTAGTATTATGTGTGTTTTCTGTTGTGTTTTGCAGCCTGGCAGTGGAAGAAAGTTACAGCAAACTTATAAATAAGTTGACAAAGAGCATAGCTACCACAACCCCTGTTGGGTGAGTATATTCTACATTTTGTTGTTGTTGTTTTTGTTGCTATTATTTAAGAAAATAATTAGTTATTTTCAAAGCATTCAAGGAGAAGCATGCCCAGTCTCTATTTTTGCAAACAAAAGTGAACCAACTACACTGTTGTTCATTTGCTGGACATAAAACCTGTTCTGACAGGTATGGAAGGCCTTCATGTTGGAAATATCCAGTCTGCACATGCACATGATGCACACCTTAGCAAATTAGTATTAATTTATAGACAAACAAGGAAAAAAGTAAAGCTTTTTGTTTCATTTTCCCCAGACGTTCAAATTCTGACAGATATGGAAGGTGTTCATGGAGAAATGTACTTTTGCTTTCATTTCAAACAATGATTCAAAGTAAACCAGCTATGTTGTACATTTCCAGGACGTTCAGCCCGTTCTGACAGGTATGGAAGGTGTTCATGGAGAAATGCACTTTTGCTTTCATTTCAAACAATGATTCAAAGTAAACCAGCTATGTTGTACATTTCCAGGACGTTCAGCCCGTTCTGACAGGTATGGAAGGTGTTCATGGAGAAATGCACTTTTGCTTTCATTTCAAACAATGATTCAAAGTAAACCAGCTATGTTGTACATTTCCAGGACGTTCAGCCCGTTCTGACAGGTATGGAAGGTGTTCATGGAGAAATGCACTTTTGCTTTCATTTCAAACAATGATTCAAAGTAAACCAGCTATGTTGTTGTACATTTCCAGGACGTTCAGCCCGTTCTGGCAGGTATGAAAGGCCTTCATGGGGAAGCTGTCATCTTTGCACAATGCAGATGATGCACACTTATTGCAGTAATCATTAGTATTAAAGATGAGAAATTCAAGTGAACTATGTTGTACATTTGCAGGACGTTCAGCCCGTTCTGGCAGGTATGGAAAGCCTTCATGGGGAAGTTGTCATCTTTGCACAATGCAGATGATGCACACTTATTGCAGTAATCATTAGTATTAAAGATGAGGAACTCAAGTGAACTGTCGTACATTTGCAGGACGTTCTGGCAGGTATGGAAAGCCTTCATGGAGAAGTTATCGTCTTTGCACATGCAGATGATGCACACTTATTGCAGTAATCATTAGTATTAAAGATGAGAAATTCAAGTGAACTATGTCGTAATTTGCAGGACGTTCAGCCCGTTCTGGCAGGTATGGAAAGCCTTTCATGGAGAAGTTATCGTCTTTGCACATGCAGATGATGCACACTTATTGCAGTAATCATTAGTATTAAAGATGAGGAACTCAAGTGAACTATGTCGTACATTTGCAGGACGTTCAGCCCGTTCTGGCAGGTATGGAAGGCATTCATGGAGAAGCTGTCGTCTCTGCATATGCAGATGATGCACACTTATTGCAGTAATCATTAGTATTAAAGATGAGAAATTCAAGTGAACTATGTTGTACATTTGCAGGACGTTCAGCCCGTTCTGGCAGGTATGGAAGGCCTTCATGGAGAAGCTGTCGTCTTTGCACATGCAGATGATGCACACCTGCTCCGACCTGCTCAAAGACCTGGCCCGCTACAGTGAGGAGCAGCACAAGAAGCACAAGACGGTTCGTTTCCATGCAGTTATTGTTACTTAGGATAAAGAAGCTAAGCAAGCTAACTGTATGGTTGCAGGATAAGAAACACAAGTCGTTTTCTTTAGCATTTCACCTTGATTAAGTTTCAGCTGATTTCATATTTTCAGAGAAACGTGGATGATCTTACAAGAAAATATTTTTTAGAGGGAAAACAAAATCTGTGAAGAATTTGTAACATTTTCTACAGATCTTAAACTTTAGTGTCTATGTTTTTTATAACCTCCTCTTGTAATCCATTCATGAATGCTTCTTTTTTTTTCAATGGTAATTTGGATGGAATTTTGGCAATTACTTAATCAATTCTTCCATTGAAGAAAAAATGAAGGCAAATGCATGAATAAAATTCAGTGTTTGTTTGTTTGCTTTTGTAGATGAAGGAGAATGAGCAGCCAACTCTGGAAGCAGTTCAGAGTATTCAGACAACGCTCACTGCTGTACACAAGGTATTAGTTTTGCTGAATATACCTGAACGCCTTTTATAGGGTGCATTTTGCTCTCTGTTTGTCTCTCTCTCTCTCTTTCTCTCTCTCTCTCTCTGTCTCAAATTAGCCTTAGCCCAAATCTGGTATTGTGCCTTTGTTTGTTTCAATCTGTCTCTTCGTTCTCCACCTCCCCCGCTTTCTCACCCTTCTGTCTTGTGAATACTTGTGTTTATAGGACTTTATGCAAGTTTGTATGCAAATCGGGGCAGTGGGTGGATGCTTCATGCCTATATACCGGGAGCTGACGACCCCGCCCCCTCCACGACTCTCCCCGTGGGGATACCTGGGGGGTCTTTTGTAAAAAATAGTTCCCCCACCTTCTTGAAGTTATGTGCATATAACTTTCTCTAATCTGCCACTCTCTTTGACTCTGCCTTTTCTTTTTGTTTTCTATCATCTACTCTTTTTCTGACTTATAGGCCCATTCTCCTGCCTTTAAAAAACAATTATTCCAACTAATTTTTCTCCTTTGAGCTCCTCCAAAATTGGAATGTGTCGGTTGTAGTGCACAGCTGGAGACTAGTGAAAACTAAAAAACATACTTTACCCATTATGACCTGGGAATGCAGAAGAAGAAATGTATGGAAATGTATGGATTTTTTCATGTCATAAAAATTAGATGAAAAAAAAATTACTTTGTGAAAGCATTGTTTCAGGCCTAAGAAATTTATCACATACACAAAAATTTGACATTGTGAAAGCATTGTTTCAGGCCAAAGAAATTTACCACACACGCTGCATCGAGAGAGAGCGTCTCAAAAGGGAAAATGCGTCTGCAAAAGAAATTGAGAAGGTGAGTTTCTCCCACGCCTTAGTTTATGTACATGTGTGTTTGTGAGAATGAACATTTTTAGTCCCCGAGCCGAAGGTTCGGGGAGCTATTGTTTTTGTCTGGTCCGTCCGGTGTCCGTCCATCTGGCGTGCCTCCGTCCGTCCGGCTATTCGTCCGTTTTTCTCAAAAACTATTCAGTGTATCATCAAATTTGGTATACTAGTTTGCCAAGATGCAAGCTATCCACTGATGTATTTAGTCTTACATTAATGTCAAGGTCACGCCAGTTACGGGGTTCAAACCCCGAAACACATAATCGCTAATATCTCGCAAAGTTTTGCATGTATTTCAATGGAGTTTTTTTCACAACATTTCTTGATGAATGGTCTATAACACAGTTGTCATGAATTTTTCTGTGCGCATGATCGCGCACGCTCAAATCACGGGTCCGAACCCCAAGGCTATATATAAAAAACTATTCAGTTACGTGCTGTTTTGATGCGTTTTTATGTAGTTACGTGCTGTTTTGATGCGTTTTTATGTATGTGTACAACCGACACATTCCGATTTCGGAGTAGCTCGGCGATGCTGCGAGGGGACTTTGCAGCCGCTCGGCGTTGCACTTGTGGGATTTATTACAAGTGCACATCAGCGTACTCCAACTTGATTGTGATTTCAAAGTAATGTATTTGTTTTTGCTATAAGGCGATACTTTTTTCCCTAGACTATTAATCCTGTGCCTTATAATATGACTTATAATATGACTAATAATATAGTAAGAAAATAAAATGACACCCCTCCCCCTCCCCGTGAGGATAGGGTTTTTTCCCCCGTACAAATAGTCCCCCCACCTTCTGGAGGTTCTGTGCTTGAAATTTCCTCTAATCTGTCTCTCTTTACCTGCCTTTTTCTTTGCTTTGCGTCGACTACTATCTTTCTGACTTTTGGCCCGTTCTCCTACCCTTTTTCCCCAAAAAATCTTACATATAGTTTTCCGTTTTGAGCTCCTCCGAAATCGGAATGTGTCGGCTGAATGCAGCGAGGACACCAGTAAAAACTGGAAAACGGACGCATGCGTATCCATTGTGGCCTTATAACGCAGAAGAAGAAAAAGAAGAATAACAAAATCTGAATTTTGTGTTAAATTTGGGGGGTCCACCTTTAGATGATGAAAATCCGTTTAACGTCCTCCGGTCTGAAACAGACACATATGGGACATTAGTAGATATAAAGATGGTGGGAACGATCCTGGAGACAATGCCCGGAGGCAGTGCAACTCCAGGAAAGTCCAGAATTTTTAACGATACAGATAGTATGTTTGATGCTTTTACACTAAATCACCTTATAATAAGGTGCACATTTTTATGGTCAGAAAAAAATATGGTATGTCTTTCATGTATTTGTAAGAACTCTATCCTAAATAAGTTTATTACACTGGAAAATGCGCCAAGTAACAGTCCATTTATCAAGAAAAAAATTTGTTTTAATTTGGAAGAAAACTGCTAACCTGTGTCCATTGGCTAAGCAAAAAAAGATTGTCAATACTCAAAATGATCTCAAACCTGAAACAGTCCCTTATGTATAGGAAGGAATAAGGTGCTATAGACATTAGTATCCATAAAATACAAAGCCAACATGATTTCTTTCCTATCTGTCTTCCTGACTATTACTTTTTTTTTAAAGGTAAAATTAAGGGAACATTGCTGATTTGTTGCTGCATTATGTCGCAAGCTATGAACATTTTGTTTCTGCTGTATTTATTAGTGTATTGTTCTTTATGTTATATTTGCAGGCAGAACAAAAGTACAAGAGATCGCGTGAGTACACCAAGGAGTTTGTTCATGTTGAATCTCTTAAACTTTGTTTCATTGCTTCAAGAACTTGCATTGAAATATCATCTTGTCGTGTTGGTTCCATGCCTTTAGCACATAAATGGAGAAGCCTAAGTGTAGCGATTTTATCATATTTTGCTATGACCAGCAACGATTTGATCTGATGTCACACCCCAGTAAAAATGCTTTTGAATTGCTAAAGTCAATTATAGCACTGTATTTGTTAGATTTTACTGCATCAGCTTCTTCCTATTCTCGATTTTGTTGTTTTTAAGATGTTGCATTTTAAATTTGATGTATGTTCTCTCTCTCTTTACTTTTGCGCACACACGCATGTAGTTGTACACACGCACACACATGTACACACACACACTCTCTTTCACTCGATCAAAGTGTGTGCACAAACGTAAGCTTCCACATTTATACTTGCTCTCAATCTCAGTAGTTAAGGATTTGCAGCACTGTTATTATTCTGTTTCTGCTATTGTTAGTGTTAGCATCATTTGTAACATTTGTTGCATTGATGTTTATGTGCAGATGATGAATACAAAAGTCTAGTAGACAAATACCAAACCGTCAAGACAACCTTTGAGAAGAAAATGACAGAAGCTTGCAAGGTGAGATCAGTTCTCCATGTCTCATATATTTATGTCTCTCGAAAAGTTTTAAAGAAAATAAGCTATCAAGCGTTTACATAATTGAGAAGCTTTTTTGTTTTTTTCCAAAACTTCTCTTCATTTTTGACAAATCTTCTCACACGCTTTTGACTGTAATAAGAGGACTTTGTGTGTGTGGGGGGGGGGGGGGGGGGTGTTCAAGGGTTTGATGGGCTTCATGGACAACATTGTGGATATTGGGAGATAGAGGGATGGGGTAGTGGGGGTGGGGAGAGGGGGGGGGGGGATTCATACTTTAGACTCATGGTATTAAAGAAAATGTTGCTTCTATATTGTGTTGATTAATAACTTGCTGTTCAATGACTTTGGTCTAACATGCTTCCATATAGTGCTGATTCATACTTTGCTGTATACAGTGATATCCCGAAGCCCCGGTCATAGGACATTGACCTATTAACATTGAAAATGTCTTATTGTGTTCTCTGTCGGGACAAATGTCTGGTTGGATTTTTAACACTGGCACACTTTGTCTTTGCTGATTTCTGCAAGAGCCAGGACATTGTCCTATTATTTCTCTTGAATCAGGACAGTTTGTCCTATCAATTTTTGATCCTCAGTACATCACTGTGTGTGATGACTTTGGTCTAATAAAAGACTCTTGGTGTCAATGAAAGACGTTGCTTCCATATTGTGCTGATTCATTCTTTGCTGTATATTGACTTTGGGCTCTTCATCGTGGGGAAATCGGGGGTATTTTGTAAAAATAGTTCCCCCACCTTCTGGAAGTTCTGTGCTTGTAACTTCTAATCTGCCACTCTCTTTGACTCAGCCTTTTCTCTTTGCTTTCTATCATCTACTATCTCTCTGACTTTATTGGCCCATTCCCTTGCCTTTTTTCAAAAACATTTTCTCCTTTGAGCTCCTCCGAAATCGGAATGTGTCGGCTGTTCGCAGCGGGGAGACCAGTGAAAACTGAAAACCAGACACATACGTACCTTAGTCCTTACCCATTATGGCCATATGGCCTGGGAACGCAGAAGAAGAAGAAGACTTTGGTCTAAATGAGATTGATGATGTATGTGCATTGGCTGTGTAGCATTTCCAAGAGCTAGAGGAGGAGCACATATGTCAGATGAAAGAAGAGACTGATGATGTATGTGCATTGGCTGTGTAGCATTTCCAAGAGCAAGAGGAGGAGCACATCTGTCAGATGAAAGAAGAGATTGATGATGTATGTGCAATGGCTGTGTAGCATTTCCAAGAGCTAGAGGAGGAGCACATCTGTCAGATGAAAGAAGAGATTGATGATGTATGTGCATTGGCTGTGTAGCATTTCCAAGAGCAAGAGGAGGAGCACATCTGTCAGATGAAAGAAGAGATTGATGATGTATGTGCAATGGCTGTGTAGCATTTCCAAGAGCTAGAGGAGGAGCACATCTGTCAGATGAAAGAAGAGATTGATGATGTATGTGCATTGCCTGTGTAGCATTTCCAAGAGCTAGAGGAGGAGCACATATGTCAGATGAAAGAAGAGATTGATGATGTATGTGCATTGCCTGTGTAGCATTTCCAAGAGCTAGAGGAGGAGCACATATGTCAGATGAAAGAAGAGATTGATGATGTATGTGCATTGGCTGTGTAGCATTTCCAAGAGCTAGAGGAGGAGCACATATGTCAGATGAAAGAAGAGATTGATGATGTATGTGCATTGGCTGTGTAGCATTTCCAAGAGCTAGAGGAGGAGCACATATGTCAAATGAAAGAAGAGATTGATGATGTGTGTGCATTGGCTGTGTAGCATTTCCAAGAGCTAGAGGAGGAGCACATATGTCAGATGAAAGAAGAGATTGATGATTTATGTGCATTGGCTGTGTAGCATTTCCAAGAGCTAGAGGAGGAGCACATATGTCAGATGAAAGAAGAGATTGATGATTTATGTGCATTGGCTGTGTAGCATTTCCAAGAGCTAGAGGAGGAGCACATATGTCAAATGAAAGAAGAGATTGATGATGTGTGTGCATTGGCTGTGTAGCATTTCCAAGAGCTAGAGGAGGAGCACATATGTCAGATGAAGGACTTTGTAGACACCTACATCAAAGCCTGGGAGAACCAGCACGTCCTGCTGGGTCAGGTCAGTGGGGCGTGGGTTTTTTCATGATTGTTTTCTCTTTGGTGCTTTTTTTTCCTGGCTTGATACTCCTAAGTTCAGCCAGCTAGTTACCAGCTTTAGTGAAAAAGTTACGCTTGCATCATTGTTGGTCTGTATATGTGTCAGATTGTGAACAATTTATTCTTGAAGTTATGAATGTATTTGGATATAATTGTCTTGTTTGTTGTGAATTAAGGTATCATTCAAAGAGAGAATATTTTATTAAATTTTGGGGGTGTAATTTGAATAAGCTATCTCACGTGTGGACGAACTTGCTCTTCACTGAAGGCCTTGAAAGAGAGGTCACCACTGCTATGGGTAAAACAAAGTTGGCAGTGTTGAGTCTAGTCTACAGTACGAATGCCTGCGGCAAATGGCCTATTGTTATTCAGATAAACAAACATTTATAAAGGTTTTAATTATCTTTTCTCTTTTTTGTTGTTTTTTACTTGTCTTGGTTGACTTTTGTACCATGTTAGTGCAGTCTAGTTTTTCTCAAAGAAAATGTAAATGTATTTGATTTCTTTGTTTGTATTGTATAACACTTGCATGTATTCCAATGTTTTCTGAAATAAAAACGTTTGTCGTCTTTAAGCCTTTTTATGCTTTCTTTTTTTGCTTGTAGTAGAGTTGTAAACAAGATAATGGAAAAGATTTTTTAAAAAGAAAACAGTGTGCAGAGCAATGTTCCCGAGTGGGAAGCAGGATCCAGGGTATATTGATGCTCCTGCTTTCAGGATGTCCTGAAGTTCAGGATTTTTTTTATTGCCTGGAGCCGGTGTCGCCGGATTATGAGAATTTGAGAAGATGCATTTTGCTGGTTATAGAGGTCGTAAAGTTTAAACAGAAGTGAAAGCGCAACGAAAGCCTGTCAATTACATTGAAAACTGTTGTTTTCCTTTAGCTTCCAGGGGGCATTGCCCCCCGGAACCCCCAGGAGAGGCACTGTCCCTGCACTCCGCTGGGGCCTGGGCGACCCCTGGACCCTTACCTTGCAGGATTTGTTTAATTTCCCAGGAGCACCCATGAGGGTATGCAGGATGGAAAATGTTCTGTCATGCAAAAATAGCATAAATCCTTGACTGCTTTCAGATTCAGCATGAGTTCAAAACCAACTGCGATGAGCTGACAGTGCAGAAGCTGATCAACAATTTCATTCAGGCCAAAAGCACTGGAACCCAGAAACCAGGTAAGTGGAAACATTTGGTAAAAAGGGGTGAGGGAATCTGTAAAATTGTCTGAATGAATATAGTCATCTGTAGAAAGTGTCAGGATCCGTTGATGTCATCCAGAGTATCTGATGTTATAATTTCTGATCAGGTGTCCAATTTCATGGGCTTGGGGCTTCTTTCCATCCACACAGGCTCAAACTCAGGAACATGAACACACTCACTCTCACACATGCACACACACACACACACACACACACACACACACACACACACACACACACACACACACACACACACACACACACACGGATAGATATACATATGGCTGCAAAAGTACTAATTATGAGACACAGGAAGGGAATAGATGACTGTTTATTGAGGATTTGTATGATAGCATTGAGTGTTTATGTTTGATAGTGTAGAGTTAGAATGTCAGTAAAATAGAAAGGGCAGATAATTTCAGAAAGATGCAATCTTAAAAGAAATAGCGAGCCTTGGCCAGGCAGTTTTGAGCGTAGTGGAAAAAGGGGGATTCAGACAAGCACCAGGCAGCTTTGAAGCTGGTGGAGGGAAGTTAAAAATCATACAAGTTTGCCGTAACCCCAGTGATCTTTCTGACAGGTCCTGTGGAGTTTGTGGAGCCTGATCTGACCAGCCTTCCTAGCCCTGCCACCAGACCCATGTCTCCGGAACTGGTGCCTACCGACAACAAGCGAGACAGTTTCACAGAGAAACAGAAACAGGGTGAGTGAGAGAGTATGAGTGTGTGTGCGTGCATATTCGTGTTGAGAGGAGAATGGAAGGTTGCCTGCTTCTAGCTTGACTTTGTATTCTTTCGATCAAGTGGAGGGTAGGGCAATTATGCAGTTTATTAGTGGTTTGTTTTGTTTTTCCAAAATACTAATGTTAATGTCTGTCTATCATTTGTTAGCTTTTATGGTTTGCTCATGTTGTGAAGGGAGCAGTGGTACACAATAAATGTTCATATCGCATTTCTGGTCTGATTAAATTTGTCTCTACCATCACCTAAAATAATATGCTGTAAATTCATGACTATTTTACGTGTTTTAGACTCCTAGTTTTCTGCCACCTCACTACCAACCCCCTATCCATCCACATTTAGCTGGGTTGGGTTGATGATTTTTATTTGTAGTCTAGTCTGGTATGGTTTTATTGATAAGTGCAAAATTATTTTTTGTATTGTTAATTAACTAGTACCCTTCCTGACATAGTTTTCAGTTTTACCATCTTTACCTAGATTTTCGTGATAAAGGATGTTAGTCTAAATGAATCCCTAGTGCTGCACAGCAGAGGTTCGGAAGACTTTATGCTGCCCAAGCTTTTTCAAAAGATGTTTACTGATATATTTAGTTTTAAAAAGCAGGGCCTGTATTCACGTTGAGAAAGTATGAGACTTATCGTCATGATATCTTAGAAGTCCTTCTAAAGTAGTAGGATTTAATAGGACTTTAGAAGGACTTCTAAGATATTGTGATGATAAGTCTCATGCTATCTCGATGTGAATACAGGCACTGGTGATGAATTGCTCAACATTTGTTATGGGCATGAAAACATGGTAGCTCAACAGCATCGGCTGACCACTGAGGAGAGTCATTAACATCTGATTTGTTATCAGAATTTATCTTCTTTTTTTGTATAATTTTGGACTACAATGAAAATTACCTTGGTCAGGTCAGATTTTAAATCTAAAGAATTCCAATGCTCTTGTTTGTGATTATTTTTTCTTATTACTATTTAAGGCTGTTCTTCTAAAAAAAATTAAAAAAAGAGATCATTATGCTTTTAATTTTATTTGTAGGAATTCAGTGGATATTTCTGATAAATATATTTCAGTTTCATTTTGTCAAACGTAGACTTTTGTTTATTGTACAGCCTTCGTTTGTATCTTCACATGTTAAGAAAAAACACACACATGCACACCAGATCCCTTGTAGGCTGTATATATGTATCTACATAAGAATGTTTCAACTCTTCAAGAGTGTTCTAATGCTGATCAATGTAACCAACTCACTGTTTTCAGAAGTTGTCACAGCAGGTAGTTCCATGTCATTACCTAGTTCCATATCCTTAACTGGTTAGTACCCGCTGGGAGAGCCAAGTCTCCCTTGCGGTTTTCTTTTTTCTTCTTTTTTTGGGCACTCTTTTGCAACTCTTTCTGCACCCCCCCCTTTTACTGCATCACCTCCCCCCTGTTCCCTGGTTTGAATTGAAGTTTGATCCTTGAATCTGTCCATCCATTCGTTCATTCATCCATATATCTATCTATCCATCCATCCATCCTTCCATTGGTGTGACAGACCCCCCACCCTCAGCACAATGTTGACTATAGTAGATTGGCTAGTCTCCTCTGTGCCCCAACTGTCATCTCTCTGGAAATGAACAAGGGGAGGAAACTCCGTTATTTAGCTCCCCTCCACCAATGTTGCTTGTGACAACCTCGCCTAGCACTGCATGCAGACCTGCCTACCCTTACGATTTTTCCGTATTTTGTACACGATTTTGAGCCCCAGTACTGCAGTACGGTAAATGGAAAATTAATACAGCAAAAAATTGAACTTAAGGTCTTCTAAGTCAAGATCGGTCAAAATCGACTGTTTTTCGTCATTTCGCATGGCGGTTTAATGTTCTGTAATGTTCCGTTTTTGGGTCTCCTTGCAAAATACGGAATTTTGAGAAAAAGTACGGAATTTTATTTCGTGGAGTACCTAAAAAAGAAATTGAGGGTAGGCAGGTCTGTGCATGGTTAAGAGCCAAAGAGGAGCAAACCCAGCAATATCCTCAAGAAAGGGTGTATCAGATTTGCCCATAATTTTTTGGATGATGTTGAGTTTGCTCCCCTGTGGCTCTTAATGCAATACTTACTAGGCGGGGTTGTCATAAGGAACTTTAGTGGAGGGGAGGTAATTAACAGAGAGTTTTCCCCCCCCCCCCCCCCCCTTTATTTCCTCTCATAGCCTCACTATTTCAGTCTCTGTCATCTCTCTATTCTCTAAAATTGATGCGGATGTGTAGCCCCCAAGTTGATTCGATTTCACTCGTCTCAATAAAACTGTGTCAATGTCTGCCACTGTTGATGTCCCTCGTACTCTCTTATTGTGTTTGTCTTTCTGTCTATCACTGTGCCTTTCTTTCTTTCTTCCTTTCTCCCTCCCTTTCTCTGACTCTTTCTCTCTTCCTCCTTTGATTTTATCTCAAGTCTCTTTTTTTCTTTGGTTTCTCTTCTATTTTCCTCATAATCTACTGTAACTTTTATTTTACTTTCATATTTTCAGTGTATGTATGTGTGATTTTGTCTGTCTATATGTCTGTATATATAATATATTATTGTGGATGACACTGACATGTTTAAAAAAAAAGTTTTTTACTCAATACTATTTTTTACTGACCTTCACAATATTGTCAGAAAGTAACATTTACAGCCTAGTGATTGATTCCACTAAAAGATAACATGGTTTAATGCCATTTATGTTGTTATGGACATGATGATAAGCAGAACAGATTAAAAAAATAAAAACAGTAATCATCAATAATGTGGAAGCTTGGCCCACATGAGTTTATTACACCAGAGCAAACATTGAAAGACTAAGAGGTGGTAAAATGCTACCGCTTTGTATTCCTTGGTATCGTCACATCTGTGGAGGAAATGTTAATTTAAAACGCCAGTCTATCTCAGCTTTGGCGGAAATGTTAATTTAAAATTAAAGCAATTCTTAGTCTTGATGTGCTGTTGAAGAATATAACCTGCATGGCGAAATTTGTTGTGCCATTCGTTAATCTTATCGGTAAAGGTCAAGATGTGCCACCCCCCCCTACCTATCTCGGTTAATTGTATTTTTCCGTTATTGCCTTTCTTACCATACATAAAGCTGTATTTTAGGAACATTTTTAGCTAATAACCTTTTTGGAATACTAACCCTAGCCCTAACCCTAATTGATCCTAACCCGATGATGTACCATTTACTCATTGACCATTGTACCCCCCACCGTATAAGACGGAAAAACGCAACGAACCACAACTGTGACAAATCGCGGTGTACTGCAGTACATAGTGGGGGGTAGGGTTAGGTTTAGGCCTTTCTTTCTTTCTTCCTCTCTCCCTACCTTTCTCTGACTCTTTCTCTCTTCCTCCTTTGATTTTATCTAGGTTTCTCTTCTATTTTCCTCATAATCTACTGTAACTTTTATTTTACTTTCATATTTTAGTGGTATGTTATTTTGGGTTAGTATTCATGTTTAAAAAAAAAGTTTTTTACTCAATACTGACTGACCTTCACAAATTGTCAGAAAGTAACATTTACAGCCTTAGATTCCACTAAAAGAAAATGGTTGCCTGGACAAATAACAGAACAGATTTAGTAATCATCAATAATGTGGAAGCTTGGGTGAAAGACTAAGAGGTGGTAAAATGCTAACTTTGTATTCCTTGGTATCGTCACATCTGTGGAGGAAATGTTAATTTAAAACGCCAGTCTATCTCAGCTTTGGCGGAAATGTTAAAAAATAAAGCAATTCTTAGTCTTGACCGAGAATAAATGCATGGCGGTGCCATTCGGTGGCACAATCTTTACCTTTGCCATCTTATCACTATCAGCATTTGAAAGACTCTTCTCAGCAATCAACTGAAGGAATTTAACTTTGTAGAGTTTGTTTAGTTCATGAATTTTTGGCATGGACTTTCATGTAGGAGGGAATTTAAATGTAAACAGAGTGTAATATTTACAAGCCTTAATGCTGAAGATAAGCTGGTGTTTGCTAAGGTACTTAATACCAATTGAAATAAGAATTTTAGTTTGTTGTTGTTGTTGTCCTTGTTTTGGGGTGTGTTTTTTCTTTAGCATAATCTAAACATTTTTCAATAACAATGCTAATTGGTAGATGCTCTGTATATTTATTCTGTTATTTTAGTATATCATTAAACATATGCTTATGCATAGTATGTAAAATACCAAAACTTGTAGATTTTTGTCTTCTTTTTATGCTAACCTTTCTTTTTGTAGATATAATATTGACAATAGATGCAGTTAGTAATTTCTTTAAATACATTTAAAATTTAAAAGAAAGATTTGTTAAAAAAAATGCAAGCTGTAATCAACTCCTTGCTTATGAAATCGTTCTCCTATCACAATTATCTTTTTTATTCAATCCATACATAAAACAGACCCTTTAACTCATTTGCATCGCAACGATTTTGAATTATTAAAAAAACTAGCAAATCATTCCAGTCATACACACAAACAAAACAGACATAAACAAAAGGAGAAATGAAAGAAGATTACAGGTTTTTACTTTCAGGTTTAGACATAGGGAAGTGGTAGATCAGACTTTTTTTGTTTATAGACTTTATATAGAAAAACTCTACGCCGATTTGTTACCCCACAACAAACCACTACTAAAGCAAAGTCAGAGGCAAAATTGTGGTCTAAGGGATCGAAGCGAGTTTAGAAGTGACCAATGTGCACACAGATTTACTTCCTTTGAAGCAAATGCATCAAATTGACAGCTATCTATTAATTCCGGACATATATGGCTGGAACGACTTGAATAAGTTAAATCTAGACCTAAACTGACCCATTTTTTGTTGACAGTTTTTATACTTTTAGCTTGACATGACATGACAGGACACCATTCAAGGGACAGTTGGGACTGTTCTGCTTTTATTATTATTATTATTATTATTATTACTCTTACTGGCATTGTAGTTTAAGCTATAGGTTCTGCTTAACACACAGACTCACACATAGCCTAGCAAGAGACAGAGAAACGCACAGGCCCTCATTTCAGTTGCAGTGTACTCACAGTATAACAGAATTGGGAATGATAAAAAATACTACAGTGTAAAACAAACAAACAACTTAGTATTTCTGAAGATTTTTCTCTGTGTCTTTGGGTTAGCAAAATAGGTCGTACACATATTAAGCACTAGCATGCACACATTTTTATGTCCACAAGCACACACACAAAGTGATGCGTATGCATTCAAACATGTGCGCACAACGTGCTTGCTTACTTCACACCACTGCTTGATCTAGTTTTTTTTTCTTTCTCTTTAATATGAAGGGGAAAAAAGGTCCGGAAGCACATTATTTCAGAATTATGATTCTTTTATTTTATTTTATTATTTTATTTTATTTTTGTAATTTTGAATCATTGTCTTTACACGTTAGAGATACAAGACGTAGTAACATGATAATCTTGTAGTATGTATCTATTATAGGTATTTCAAAATGTATTGATGTACAACAAAATATTGCAGCATATAAAGTTAGAATTTCAAAGAGTTGTAGTATAATTTACCAGTATTATTAGCGTGTTGAACTTCCGAGATTAAAATCTTTCAGCATAATCAAAGTAATTTTTTTAAACTTTAGCTAATAATGTGATAAATTTACACTTGAGAAATAAACTGACAACTTATACATAGCCTACTATGTTAGGTAGAAAGGTGTGGGCAAAGAGCACTGCAAAGTAGAAAGGGTGTGGAAGCTCACATGATTTGTCTGTCAGGGTGAAGGATGATATTATTTTGTGTATTCTTCCTCTAACACTGTATTGACTGTGCGGTGGACTGGGGTAGATGGATCGGTTAGTTACCCAAAGGCCTTTTGCTTTACTCTGAGTAGTAAACCTAACACATTATGACTACCATATCTGTCAGTGTGGGGATACAAACGGTATGGTCATCTGGGCAAAACTCCAGTTCAGGGTTCTACATTTTTGTTTATATCTATAGATTATTGTATCTTCAGACCTGTTTACCATCCCGATTTTGCCGTAATTTTACGAGGAAAAAGTCAAATTACAGCTATGGAAAAAAATCCTAAATATAAAAAACCCACTACAGTTGCGTCGGTAAGCGAAGCTTTTGAAACGATGTGGTGAAAAGTCATTTCGCGCCATTTCCTTTTCTGTTTGAAAATGGCGTCCAAGCGAGTGCATTCTGAAGCTTCTGTGTCTTCTGGTCGAAAATCAAAAGAAAAGACACCAAAAGTGGCACAGAAATTCCCGGAAAGTTACCTCAAAATTCCAGGAATTCAGCACTAGGTGACGAGCATATGTTCTGAGTCTACTGCTCGACAGACATTTGTATTGCACACTCAGGTCAGTACGATATCGACGTTCATTGTGATACGCAGAAGCACGCGTTGGATTACAGCTTTTTTCTCCTCAAAATTACAGTTTTTTGTTTCAGAAATTACAACTTTGCAAAATAGGTGTAAGCAGGTCTGTATCTTGATCAGCTGGTATCATGTTCCTGGTGGACTTTGACACTGGCTTTCTGTTATTGTAATTTTAGCTGTTTTGTTTACTTTAGGGTTTAAAATTTCCTCCTCAGTGTTATTTTTCCCGGCAGTTAATATTGTACTTCTGATGATTAAAATCACTTTACATGGTCTGGAGTGTAGCTCTCTCGAATCCTCAGTGTAGAATATTGTATTAAATTATGAAGGCTGCTTTGCATGAGGACCAAAACATGTAAATGATATGAATTATTTTTGAAAATCTGAAGGTCAGATACATTTTGGCTTTCTTCTTCCCGTTGATTGGACTCCTTCATCAGATTGAAGATTCTGTCGATGATGTGGTTCATCAAGATCCATGTACATGTGTCTTTATTGGTTTGGACACACAAACAAACAAAGTAATAGGTTTAATAAACGGGTTTTTTGGTTGTTGTTTTTTCTTTTTATGATCATAACAAAAACTAAAAACATTATTAAGGTCGTGCCTGACTTGGTTCTGAATGACAAGAGTAAAATGAAAGTCAAAAATCAATGTAGGAAAGAGAAATGAAGCTGTTCAACTGTGAGTTTTGCCCGATATTGTTGTCTCGTGCTGACCCTTTTGCTTTCAGGCTGTGGGCATTGGGAGGGATGGTGGGGTCAGGCAGACAGGCATTGGTCATTCAGGGGTTAGGGGGTCAGTGCCTCAGTGCCTGCCAGGGGCAGTAACCTGTGTGCTGGTGCCTTGCTTTCAGACTCTAGCGGCAGCCCCAGCCCTGTCTTGTCCGATCAGCCTGGCCCACTGAGCCGCAGCGTCAAGCTACGAGTCTCTCGCACATGTAAAAAAAAAAAAAAAAAAAGCGGACACTTCACTTTACTTACTGGCTTGATGTTTTTTTGTTTCTTTTTATTGGTGTTGTTTGTTGTTGTTATTACAGCCACTGCATTGTGTGTTGTTTGGTGGGCGATGCAGTCAGTTCCATTTCAGATTTCTCTCCTTGTCTTTTTAGTTTTATTATTATGCTGATATACTTTTTTTTAGGATTAAAATAAGTAAATAATGAATGCAACCTGCCTTTATGTAAAGTTTTATGGAAATATTAAATTTTTTTTTTTTTAAAATACATGAAAAATCAACATGAAGACAATTGTAATCTTTATTATTGTGCTGAGTATACTGAATCCATGTTTTTTCCCAGACTTTGGCGAGGAAGCGTATTACAGGGAAAGTAGCAAGCACTCTCTTTTAACTATCGGACCCAAGTTCAGGGTAATAGTTATATTAAAAAAATCTATTGAAAACAAAACAACAAATCTTGTGTGATTTATGTGACAATTGAATGATTGATACTACTTTAAAACAAAAAAAGAGAGAGAGCATAAGTGACAGGAGAAAAGACTAAATACAGGTTCATGTGTGGCAGAGCTTTGAATGGTTGCTCTAAAGATGGGACTGGCTGCATACGCACTGTTTTCCAGCATATGCGTGACGTTTCTTTGATCTTTTTAGTAGAGAGGCTATCCTATGACAGATCTGTGGTTCTGTAGAGCTTTGTTCAGCAGTGTTGTCGTCCTTTCATTCAACCAGTCCTGGGTAGCTTTCGGTGCTTTGTGTTGTATTCAGAATAGGCATTTACATACTGATTGTTTATTTATTCCACTGAATAATCCTTTTGCATGTTCTTCCACAGACCTGTTTTCCTGCACTATTGCATTTATTTGAAGTTTAGAATTTGTAAAATATAAGAGCAACTTAAAAGATGTTTAGATGCACACTGAGTCAGAGTTTCTTGGTTTTTATGAAAATTGAACTACAACAGCCAAAACAATTACCAGTTCATGAATAAAGCATCAAAGCATTAAAAATGGGCTGCCAACATACATCACTAATTTAAAGCAACATCAATGTGAGAAGAGTAAACATAAATGCTTCATTGTGGCAGTGGAGGAAAATGAATTATACACAGATTTTGATAATGCTTAAGTTATTACCTAGTTTAGTGCCTTGACAGATTCTTTTTAATCAGTAAAATTAGTAACCCAAAAGGTGTTATCTGTAAGTCAGGTTAGTGCCTTGTTGGTATCTGTTCAAACCGTATTTTAAAAATGGAGTTCCGGTAACTCTCTCTCTCTCTCTCTCTCTCTGTCTCTCTCTCTCTCTCTCTCTCTCTCTCTCTCCATGTTGCACTCAATAAACATATCTTGTCTGTCCATTGCCACAGCCCTTTCAGCATAAAGAATTTTTCCATTTCAGTTTTTAAAATGGTGTATAAACATTGAAATGTTATTATTTGATGTGCTTTTTCATTTCCGTTTCTCTTTACCGGTAGTTGGTTTATTTATTTAACGTTTATACAGTTGTAGGGTTGAATTAGACAACCAAGTACTGGTTTGAACTCATGCATACTATTCTTTGTATTGGTATTTCATATTATTATTAATGTGTCGTGTTTCCTTGAATCTTCTTCACAAATTTTCTGTTGAAAGATGCAATGCTCGTAGCATCAGACAATTCCAAAAGCTGTTATCCTTAGAAATTGTTTTGCATTCTAAAATAAGTTTAAGAACTCAAGACATAATTTTGTGAACGCTAGGTAGAATTGTGCATGAACTGTTCTCTCATGCGTTTGTTGGAAAAGGAGGACAAGATAATTACTGTGGTACAACAAAAAAGAAGCTTTTCAAGGATGCTTACAAAGAGAACAAGGGGGGTCACAGCTTTCATGTTGTGTCCATAAACATATGTGTTCAACTTCAAGAATCTTGAATTCTTATTGTCTTTTAGACAAGTGCGGTTTTGTTTTATTGTTGTGTTTGATGAAAAAAACAATTACGTTATTTTTAGCCCTGCTTAACGCTTCAGTGGTATTGGACTAATAGTAATATTGAAGCACACATTGGACTTCAGTATGGGGGAAAGGCATTACTTTTATGCTTTCTTTAAACATTGAATAGGAAAATATTGCCTTCCCAAATATCACGCAGTAACAACATGAACACGATGGAATACCACCTTAAAAAATGAAGAAGAAAATATTGCCTTCCCAAATATCACACAGTAACAACATGAACACAATCAATGGAATACCACCTTAACGTTTTAAGCCCCTTATAGCCTGATTCCGCCCATGACATCCATTACTTTCTCCTACCAAGCCGTCTAAAACCGCCCCCGTACACCCACTTCGTTATGTATTTTGGAGTTAAAATTGCAATATCAAAAAATCAAAAATATCACATAACAAAAAAAACATTGCAAGTTAAACATTCTTCATTTATACACAAACCCTGAACATTTGAAGTCAATCCATCAAGTAGTTATTTTTTAATATATTTTTAAGCAAAGTACCCCATTTCGGGCCCAGTTTACCAACATTAATTTGGTGGTTACAGGGAGTAGAGTCATCATTTTAATCGGGGTTACAAGTGTTAAAAAATGAAGAAGAAAATATTGCCTTCCCAAATATCACACAGTAACAACATGAACACAATCAATGGAACACCACCTTAAAAAATGAAGAAGAAAATATTGCCTTCCCAAATATCACACAGTAACAACATGAACACAATCAATGGAACGCCACCTTAAGGAATCCCTAACACACACATGAGAACAAACAGCAAGGGAAACAGGTCTGCCCGTGGTTTCTGTTGAAGTGTCCTTGCTTATCTATTGTAGCACGCTTTGATAGTACATGTATGCCAGAGCAGGAGGTATCACTCAAATAGCCCGTTATCATTGAAGAAATGAAATTGAGACGTATTCATTCTTAAAAAATCATATAAATTGACCCCCCCTGAAACCCCCCACAAAAACACTGAGCTTTGAGGTACTTGTTGATGAAAAGTGTCTTAACACACTCGGGACGAATGATCCGGCTCATGGCTCGCACAACCGTTTAGGACGAATGGCCCGGATCCGGCTCATAAGAGTTTTCAAGAGGTTTTGATTTCTGGCATGTAACCAGTTTTCAAGTGCGACGTCATAACCTATTTTCGGTTTGCTTTGACCTTGCATCTCTGCAGACTTTACATTCATGTTTGGTTGTAGAGGGGAGTCAAAGATCGGAATGTAAAATTTTCTTTCTTTCTATGTGTTAGCTGTTTTCGTCAATAGGAGACAAACGACGAAGGTATGGAATCTGATATTTTTCGATCGTTTAGTGCATGGTGTTAGTAATCTTATCTTAAAATATCAGTCCATAACTTTTTTGTGGTGATGGGTTTTCGGCCCGTCCAAAACGGTTGTAAGGGGAAGCAACTGGCCAGTGCCGAGAGAATTAACCAAACGGAAAAGCTCAGCTGTGACATCTTCTGCTTTGTGCATACAGTTTACAGCATTTGGGAGAAGGACCCCCATACCAGCTGCGGGGAGTGGTTTTATTTAGCATGCATGTGTATTATTTTCATAGCATATTTTGCTAAACTTGCAGTGTTGTACTCCAGTTATTCTGAGTATTGTGCTTTTTGACGACATTTTGTTTAATATAATATAGCAGACTAATTAATTCCAGGCTTACGGGTGGTTATCTTGAAATGCTGAGATGTAGTTACCTGCCCTTTGTTGCTTTAAACAAAAAAAATTGTGCTTGTGGTTTTCAGGATGTTTGTTTTTGCTTTCTTTGTTGTTGTTTTTCTTTTCTCTTGTTCCTTCTTCCTCCCTTTCTTTCGTTTTTTCTTCTTTTGTCGACAATTGTAGGATGCATGTGTTCAAGTTTTGGCTGTCGTCTTAGTGCAGACTTTGTTTAAGTTTTGTGTTTTGGGGGTTATTTTTATGTGTTTTGATAAAGCACTTTTAGTTGTTGATTTTGTGGTCTCCAGTTTACTTTCTTTTTCTTTCTTTTTTTCTTTCCCTCTTTGTGTGTGTGTATGTGTGAAACACATTTCTCTTTATCTGTCACTATCGCAACGCCTAGTACTGGCAATGCACCGTACTGGTAACGCCTAGTAACGGTAACGCCAAGTACTGGTAACGCTGAGTACAGCAAATTTGAAGCGATTCGGTTAAGAAACGGCGGAGTCATAAGGCCCCGTTTCATGTTGGCGCTGCTCTGAGAGTGACGCGCTCTCCCGATTGTCTTCCAATTTGCTGCTAGGCTTTACCCGGGCCATAGCAAGCCTGACAGCAAATTTGAGGCGATTCGGTTAAGAAAGGGCGGAGTCATTCGTGAAAAGGTAAAGCGGCGTATAGCGCGCGCTTTTCTGAACCGATTCGCTTCCGGTTTGGCACACCGATAGTGACCGTCCCCGGTCATCTACCTGCCAAATTTGAAGGCAATCGGTCCAGAAACGCCGGATATACGGGCGCCGAGAGGCCAGCGGATGCGCGTTTCGCGCATTTGCGAAACCGCGCAAATGACACGGCCGCCTCGGTTGGTTGCCATCGCCCCGTCAGGGCTCACAGCAAATTTGAAGCGATTCGGTTGAAAAACGGCGGAGTTATAAGGCCCGTTTTGTGTTTCAGACAGACACACACACACACGGACGGACGGACACTTGGCTTTTTACTATATGATGTTGTTATCATTTTCTTTGTGTATTTGTTCTTGCTGCTGTTGAATGTACCGGTTACTTACATTTCTGTTCTTACTTTGCTTTTCTTTTTGCCCCATTTTCAAATGCGATTTCTTCTTGCTTCTTTACTCTTTTTCTTTCTCCCATTTCATTATAAAGCTGTAATCTGCCATTTTTCTGCTGTTTTTTAGCTAAAGTTTTTGTTTCCTACTCAACTTGTCTTTCGAAACTGAATCTTCTGTTTCAAAATAGTTAAACAGCATCCTCCTCCGCCCACCCCATTCTCTCTTCCCCTGCTTTTTCATCCCTTTCCTCACACAACCCCAACCGTAAACCTTTTATCTTTGTGCAGTTTCCTCCTCATGCATGTTCCTGAATCCTTGACAGCAAAATGGTCCTTTTCCTTTGTGAACCTGGCTTTCTGTGCTCACGTTTTTCTATGATTATGAAGTCAGAGTAAATAAAAAAAGAACGGATTTGAGAAAGAGTTTCATTTTCAGAAAACCCAATGTCTTCTCTCTTCTCTCTCTCTCTCTCACCCCTCCTTTCTTCTCTTGTTTTGTCCACTCTTATTCGACTCTAGCCCAAACTTCCGTCTTTTTGTTTCTCCCAGTTGTCTGATCATCGATGCATTCCCATTTCATGCTAGATGATTTTACTTTGCACTGCTTTTCATGAGCAAGGGAGTGGCCCAACTGTTTCATCACTACAGTCGAACCTCGCTTAACGGGCACCCCGGTATTGCGGGCACCTTAGTGTACTGGATAGTTTTTCTCAGGCTGTAATCTTTCCCCCCTTCTTATTTATGACTAAGGCCGGGTTCACATTAGACGCGTAAGTTCCGTACAGAAAAACCTAAATAAGTGGAAGAAAGAAGTCAAAAAGTTTACGCATATAGAGGAAATTCGGACACATGCGCAAATCTTTTTCCTTCTTTCACTTATTTATGGATTGCGTATGGATTTCCGCACGGAATATCCGCTTATGTGTGTACACAGCCTAAGGGGGTCTCCAGTATAGCAGACCACCCAGCTATTCAGGACAATAGACTGAATTCTGATTCTCAGTTTGAATCGTAATGACATTTTTCAAACTGGTCTCCCGTTATCTTTAAGTTTGTTTAGCATTCTTTGCTTTATAAAAAGTTGTTTTTTATGGCTGTCATTTTGATGTTTGAAGTGAACCGTCAGGCTTTCTTTTTTTGTGTTGTGTTAGGGTACTATTATTTTTTATTGCACTGTTTATTCTCAAGTTGTCTACAGTAGTAATTATGGCAGTCCTAGTGTAGTTTTAGCAAAAAGGTGTGTGCACAAGGAATGTTTGTGTGTGTTCCAATGCGCATAATGTGTGTGTGTGTGTGTGTGTGTTAGACCAGCGTGTTTTGTGCTTCTTAGTATTGGTGCATATTGCAGTTACCAAAGATGATAATATTAAAATAGATTCTTAGCTGTTATTATCGTCCCTCCCTGTAGTCTGCTTTTTACCAGCACTTGCGTGTTTTTGTGTGCTGGATTTTAATTGCTCATTCATGCTTCTACATGTGTATCTTTTTGTTTTAAATATTGTTCTCTACCCCCCCCCCCCCCCCCCCCCCACCTCTCTCTCTCTCTCTCTCAGTCTCACTGTCCTTCCATCTGCACTTAGCCCCACCCATTCCTACCCTCTTTCTTTCCATCTGCTCTCCTGCTTGATGGGTTTCTCTTGCATTTTCCCTTCCCCTTTCTTATTCTGTTATCTCCCCTCTTTTGCCTATATTAAGCATTTAGTTCACAAGGCTCATGGATCCAACATTGCTATGCACATGAGTTTTGAAGAGCTGTGCTATATTTTGAACTGCACTGTACAATCAAATAATGCTTAAAGTGAAATAAGTTAGAAGACATTGTAATCCAGCACCATAATATACTATTATACATCTTACAGCGATGGTGGTCATTTATGGGTAGTTTTAATTTCTGTATGTGGCATGTGTGTGTATTAGCAAAGATTAATCAGATTTACTATCCATTGCACCGCAGACCGTTTTATTTCATGTCCCATTCTTTTTTCCGTGCGCCATTCTTGTTGCTTTTCGTTGTTTGGTGTTTTTCTTCTGGGCTCCCCTTCTTTTGTAAATCTGTTGGTTGTAGCGAAAAGTTAACAGGAAAATCATTGGGGAATGTAACTATCCTGTTCCAGATTTAAAAAATTCAAGGGGAAAAACACATGGAGATGAAAAAAGTTGGGGGTCGGGGATGATCAGATGACAGCATGTTCCATTTTAGCTACAGACAGGGATGTCAGGATCAGTTAGTGTATTTTTTTGGTGATTAGGCGGCACTTTTTCCCCCCCAGACTGAGACCCCTCCGCCTTATAATATGACTAATAATATAGTACGAAAATAGAGTAACAAAATCTGAATTTGGTGATAAATTTAGGGGGTGCGTCGTATAGTCCGAAAAATACAGTAACCTTTTCACCGCCGATGTCGCATTTCTGCACAACATTGATTTAACACCCATGTCACTAAAAGACATAAAAGTTTGATCTGTTATCCAATGACCCCATGTTGTTAATTTGGGGAGATAAGGAAAGGCCTTGTTTGATGCATGTCATAGGGGGGGGGGGGGGGGGGGGGGGGGGGTGTGACAGTATTTCATCACCAACTTTTCTTTACCCAGGTAAGATTGACCACCACCACCCCAAAAAGGCTAAAAAAATGGCTGGCAGCAATAGGGTTAAAGCCTGTAGCATGTTCCACTAGCTACAGACACACTTGAAGACATTACAATATTCTGCACAACCTGTATAAATGCTTTCTTATACATGTATATCTTTTGCTATTTGATATGACAAATTTATTTTGTCGTTGTCAATTTGTGTTGTTTCTTTTATGTGTGTGTGGCGTGCCGCAAGAAAATTATCCTGTACTTGAGGACATAAATGATTGATTGAAAACTGAGAAAGTTTTGCTTCCACAAAAATAATCTTCTTTTTGGGGGTGGGGGGGGGGGGGGGGGGGGTCTGTACTCTTTTATTTTTACCCACCAGAAAGGAAAACACCTCACCTGCACTGTTGCTGTATAAAACATCTTTGGTCAAAGTTTATGATTAACACAGCATTAATGGCATGTCTTTTGCCTGATGTTAGTACTACATGTTCCTGATGTTAGTACTTCATGTTTGTTGCTAAATAATGATCACAAAAACTGTGATCGGTTAGAACAGTTTTACAATAATAATGTAGGTTATAGCTTTGAAAATGCTCCTGTTCAAACTTGTCACTGAAAATGTCAGTTCAACATGTTTAGTAAATAATGTACCCATTAAACTATGGCTTAAAAAGGGACTCTGAAATTTGCTACACGTACTGCTATGCCTACATTCTGTTTCATAGCAAAATTGTTTTCAACGTTTGTTGATTTATTATACAGATTTTTAAAAAACATGTTGCTAGTGTAAACCATTTTATTTGTAAGGAATTTTTGTTGTTACCAACCAAAAATAGACCCAACAAAGTGTAAGGTGTGTGTGTGTTATACCCTGTGTAAAATAGCCATCTTTGGACAGGAACATAGAAGTGATATTGATAATTCCTATTAAATAGCGCATCATGATCAAGCTACTTTAACTATGTTTTCCTAACAAAACTGGTTTGGTTACATGTTGAATATTCCTTCTTCTTCGGCAGTGCAACTTGCTAAAGTGCATACAAATCAATTCAGTGTAATGCATTACATCTATTTTTACACCTTTTGTGGTGATTGCATGCCGTTTCCTAAGGTTGCTTACCTCGAGTGTCTTAGCTGGTGTTTACTGGGTTGCACCCTGTGCTACATTTTGTACTCAAGTTTGTACGCATATTGTCCCTTGATTATCATGTTTTATTTCTTTATCTTGACTTTAGATTTGTTCAGCGTTTTAGTTGTGATTAAGAGAATTTGAAACTAGTTTTCAGTGAGTTGTTGGCATCGTGTATAACAGAGGGGACAAAAAGAAAAGAATAGTATAATGATTCTACACTTGATTTTGTGTGTGTAGATTGTTTCTTTTTTCCCTCTGATTTTAATGCTTGTAAAGAATGATCTCTTACACAGGAAATGTGTGTATGTTTACTAATAATGATAATGGGCATTTCTAGCGCTTAATCTTAAATAAGCCCTAAGCGCTTATAATAATAAATAAGTTATTAATAGATTAATAAACCATCAATAGAAACAAATGAACGTCAACAATATGTTAAACACAAGCACGCACACACACACACACACACGCGCACGCACACGCACACACACGCACACTTACACACACACGCACACTTACACACACACACACACACACCTTAAATGTCGTAAGAGTGGTTCTCTGAAACTATTCTATTTTAATCCTTGCTTGAGTAAAGCAAGATCTTTTCTAAGATGCCGATATTAAAGTTTATCAAATTGTTTGTTTGCTTATTACCTATGTCCTGTCACTTGTTTCTGTACTATACCACGAGTTCTTTTTGTTTACAGGGTTTTTGAAGAACAAGAACAAAAAGAAAGAGAAAGAGAAGAAAGGGAAGAAGAAGAAAGACAAGGATGGGGAGTCGATGTAAGTCGCTGCTTATTGTTCTCTAGAGTACTAAGGGGGGTTGCGTAAGTCATTATCGTAATATGAAGTCAATTTGTGGATCTCCAGTTCGATATTGGAACAGATTCAGATCACCAGCGTCTGTTAAAATGTTTCTGCTTCCACTGTATCAACGCTCTGCTTTGTAACTGAAACCGTTTTCTAGGAGCAAATGGATTTCTGAAGACTGACAAATTGGCTATTGTGTACCGGTATGGGTCAGTATGCACCCTACATACGAGTGTTGCATTTTTATCTATATACACTTATATGTAACCCATAGCAACTTTCACCCCACACCAAGTGAGGATGGAAACCTTAACGTAAAGTGAGTAGGTTTAGATTTTACCTTCTAACTCCATGGAAGTTGGTTTATTTCGTTTAAAGACTGGAATCTGGGAAAAATAAACGTCATTGTATTAAATGACGCAATCTCATGACGCAATTTCTTTACAATCTCTACGATTTTAAGGGTGGGTACGCACTCACCCAGCCAACGCATAGACTCGTACGTACTCTATACTTTAATATTTTTGCTTTTGCCTTTTTGTACTCCTAGTTCTATAACTAAGATCACATTTTTGTACAGGCTAAAAAAAAGTCATAAATGCAATGGACAATACAGATTTTGCACAGAATGTAATGATAAGCATATTGCTAAAAAAATCTTTTAGTTTGTCTATTTTTTCCACGGCTCTGCAAAGACAGAAACCTTGTCAGAGTATCTATAATTAATTTGTTCTCATTACTGTTATACTGAACTATGAATTATGTACTGGTTTTGCTTGAGGATGAACACAATTAAATATATTTTAGATATAAGTGTGCTTAGTGCTTGTGTGTGACCTTGTTCAGGTTTAAGGAAATCAGTTCATTTCACATTCATTTTATTATACTTTCTTACTTAAGACAAAGTGTCTGTGGATGAGAGTCAGTTTGCTCTTGCAGTATTGGTGACAGTTGTTGTTTGTGTCTGCTTTCAGAGATGCTGAAAGTCAAGGGGTAAGTGTACAAATTTGTTACTGATTGCCCCATATCAGTCAAAGATTGCTTACATAAGTATGAAAGTGTGTGAGTGAGAGAGAGAGAGAGAGAGAGAGAGAGAGAGAGAGCGAGCGAGCGTGTGTATGAGCATGTGTGTATGCGTTTTATTTGCTTCAATGAGCAGCTTAGCTCGCGGATTTGACCGCCAGGTGGCAACCAACTCCTCTCCCTCTCTCTCCCTCTCTCTCTCTTGCTCTCTCTCTCTCTCTCTCTCTCTCTCTCTCTCTCTCTCTCTCTCTCTCTCTCTCTCTCTCTCTCTCTCTCTCTCTCTCTCTCTCTCTCTCTCTCTCTCTCTCTCTCTCTCCCTCCCTCCCCCAACAACTAAGGATATCATGAGATAAGCCCCTATTGAGTTGGTTGCCACCTGGCGGTCAAATCTGCGAGCTAGGTTGACCTTTTTTTTTATAGTTTTAATTATCCTCTAGGAAAATTCCAAGAAACCTCTTTGATGTTAATTAAACAGAAGAACCCTGTCTCATGTTATTTTCAAGTGTCTGCTGTGATAGCAAGTGAGCAGACGACTGATGCAGTGGTGTTTGTTGTGAGTGAAACGGCAGTTTGACCGTTGCAGGAAGGTCCAGAGGCCCCCGAGGTGGATGAAGATGGCTACTGCATTCGTCCAGAAAACCCCATGGACAGTATCCTTGACCTCAAGTGTGCTAACTGGCTGGCCTTTTCCCACAATGCTTTTATTCTTCTTCGATCGCTCAGACAGTTTCCTGTCAATTATGAACGCAGATGAGTCATGCTGTCGTTATGCGCCTAAGTAAGAAATAATTAGGCCCAGCATGTCCGACTTCGGCTGTCAGAAATCGTTTTGAAAGTGCTTCTTGAAAAACGGCAGGAGAATGGACCGGAAAGGCAGAAAGACAGTAGCAAAGGGAAAAGGCAGAGTCAAAGAGAGTGACAGATTAGAAGTTACAAGCACAGAACTTCCAGAAGGTAGGGGAACTATTTATACAAAAGAGCCCCCGGTATCCCCACGGGGGGACAATGCTTTTATGAACTTCATCGTTTTTATTTTTCATGACTTTTTTTGTTTGTTTAACTTATACACACACATACAGTGCACACGCATGCACACAGGCACACGCGTGCCCCCCACGCACACTCACACCGCCTCTTTATTACATACACACATATACACACACACACACCTCACACGCATGCACACACTTGCTCACACACACCTGTGCAAATGACACAAGCAGGCCTGAACCCATGCAGGCACACATCATGCAAGTACATACACTCGCACACACACACACACAAGCACACACACACACTTGACACAGAATTGCAATCTAGTACGAAATTGGCACAATATAAACTTTAAAAAATACAGAATATTCCCTTGACGTTGGTGCAGATAATGGCGATAAGAACAGCTGGTATTCGAGCGACAGTGACTCTGATTCCGGTAAGTAATAATACTTATATAAAGAAGAATGATACAAACAGAAAGGAAGTATAATTCGTATAAGAACAATAAGATTTACATTTGATTTATAAGAGGGGAATCCTATTAAAAATAATATGTAGAATAAGAACAATAAACATATTGGGCATTTGTAATGCTCTGTTTTCATCCAGCTAACACTAGTAACAGTGCTTATAAATTAAAAGAAAAAGAAAGCTGGTCAAACGATTAGGGAGAAAGGTGGCAGAGTGGTTATGACGTTCGCCTGCCAAATGTCATGCATGACTGCAGCGTGAGTGACCCATGTTCGAATCCCGGCCTCGCTCTTTGAAGTCTTTCTTTCTAGTTTGACAGGAAAATTGAATTGAATGTAGAGTCCTTTGAATAGGGACTTAAAACTAGTCTGACCCGTGCGCTTTACACACATAAAAATCCCATGGAAGTTGAAAGTCGGTAAGAGCAGGGAGAAACCCCCCCCCCCCCCCCCCCCCCCCCCCTGCCTGGTATGGCCAAATTGATAGCTAGGTTTTTCAAGTGTGCCCCCCCCCCCCCCCCAATTTTTTTAATAATAAAAATGGGTAGGCGCTGCACTTGCGGTGACGCGCTCTCCTAAGGAGAGCAGCCCGAATTTCACAGAGATAAGTCTCTGTGACTAGAATATACCAAATACCAAATACCTTTTAAGTTGTGCTTCTCTTCCTTCCTGTTGTCCTTTTTAGATTTCTGTTTGCATGGGGTCTTGTTTTTTTGTGGGTTTTTTGTTTGTAAATGATTTGGGTATGAAATAGTTCTAGATAGCCCTCTTTATATTGTGCTTGTGTCTATGTGTTTTGCGTGCACACCTGGCCAACAGATGGTGAAGAGAGTCGGCGTAAGATCAAAGTGTCGATTCGCCCGCGGAGTCCCAATCAAGGAGCGCCGGCAACCGGCAACGTGGAGGACATCAAGGCCTCCATGCAGGGCCTCAGCCTGTCGCCAACTGCTGTGGTAAGACACAGGACGTGTGTGCAGTCTTTTATGGAGTTCACGTTTTGTCCTTTTTTTGTTTCCTACTGATAACTAAAACGTTCCATTCACTTCTGTGTAAAACCTCGGCGCATCTCCCATTGATAAGACAGTAGTTTGATTAGATTGTTGGTTGGGGTTTTCTTTTTTATTAATTCATTGGTTTTTTTTTCTTTTCACATGCTAGCATGCATGTGTGTGCGCGCGCGCGCGTGTGTATGTGTGTGTGCACACGCAAAGGTTTGTGATTGTGCTTATTTGTGTGTGTGTTCACACTTGCTCTTTTATTCTTGTGTATGTGTGTGTGTGAATGGGTCCGCTCACACTTATTCCTTTCTTTTTATGTAAACAAAGTGCATTTTTTCATTGTTTGTTCTTCAGAGGAAACGTGCCCAGACGCCTGTGGATAAAAAGATGATGAAGCGGTCTCAGTCAGAATCTGACACATTAGAGTAAGTGATTTTGGTGTCTTTTTTTTCTGTCCCCCTTTCCTTTTCAGGCCTTTTTATTTTTACATGTAAGGATCTTCAAATGCCCCATTTGGTTAACCCTCTTGCATTCACATTTGTTACAGAAAAAAACCTAGTGTTCAGATTCTTTCAAACATTTTCGGGAAAGTCTGTCTTTTGAAGCACACAGATCGCCATTCAGTTACTATCACTTCGTTGCAAGTGAGAATCTTCTTCATAATGTATGTATAACAAGCCAGAACTTAGTGCGTGATGAAAAAGCCTTCAGAGGGGGTCTCAAGAGTGGGGGCAAGCTAAGGGTGTTTTGGGCGGCTTGAATACATAGAGGCAACTTCCGGCTGGGCGGTTTGGGGCGGAATAAATGCAAGATGGGTTAATTAATCTATGTCATAGAGGTGATGGGAAAGGATTTCCAGATCTGTTCGTGCCATAGCAATATTTAAGGTTACCAGTATTTTAGTGGTTCAGTATGATAAAACATTGATTATGTAATGATGTCAGCAATTGGATTGTCTTAAAATATATAGATTTTCATAGATTTTTTTTTATTGAAATAGGTGTTTTTTTGGTGGTGCTTGCTAATAAATGGTATACTGTATTTTTCAGAATACAATTTTACCATTTCAGATTTTGTTATTATATTTCCTTACTATTTTATTTGTCATATTATAAGGCACAGGGGTCTGAGTTTGGGGGAAAAAGTATCGCCTTATAGTAAAAAACAAAACAAAAAACAGTAAGTGGACAGCATTGAAAGCGTGCCATAGCAACAATCGAGGTAAAGAACCGAGAGGTTCAGGACTTACAGTAGATCGGATATGGAATGTCATCAGTACCCCCACAGCACCTGGTTGTCTTGTCTGCTTGGTGGTGGTCGGGATGATTGGGGGGGGGGGGGGGGTAGCGATCAAAGATCCCTACACGCAGAATTCATCCCCAGACCCTCTTCCTCATGACCATCAACCCCTTTGCGGCCATCTCCACATCGACGGAGCACCAGAACAACTTGTCCCTATGAGGACGTAAAAACTCCACTCAACAACAACAATGTCATCAGTTAGGTTGTATTTGTTTTTAGGGTTTTATTTTAATAACATTGTAAAACCGGACATTCAAGACCTGCTTAACTTTAAGCCTTTCACCGCCAGCCATTTTTCAGAAAAAAAATCCCATCATACTTATCTGGGTGGAGAAAAAAAATCATATGCAATATTGGGAATTCCTCTGCGACATGTATAACGTAATGTCTATACTTACCTCCCAAAATTAAGAAAATAGGCTCTTTGGATAACAGACCCAGGTTTGATGCGTTTTAGGGACATGGGTATTAAACCATTGTGGGGCAAAAATGCGACATTGGCAGCGACAGGGTTAAGGACCTATTCAATAATTTCTCATCATTGCAAGGCTGAATGTCTTACCCTTTTGCTACCATGCACATTTCAGGCGTTTGTAAATAAATTCAAAGATACAAGGTGCCTGAAAGCAAGAAATAGATTGTTGTTGTTGTTTTTATTTTTACTTTCAGCAATAACCAATTGATTTGTCTTTATTTTCAGAGTGGTTTCGTGTTGCTTGCATACATAGTTTTTATACACAGAGGTGACTAAAAGCAAGAAATGGATTGGTTTTTTTCTTTCAGCAATAGCCAATTGATTTGTCTTTATTAACAGAGCGGTTTTGTGTTGCTCGCATACATAGTTTTTAAAAAATTTTACACAGTGTCTTTTCAAAAAAAAGTGAAAATATTGGTTTCAAAATTGAGTTCTTGTTTTCAGTTGTTGTTGTTGTTGGCTTACTTTGGCTAAAAGACTCCAGGGATCATTCCAACAGCGGAAGCACTTGAACACAATGGTATAAGTGCATCAGCAACGGATGAGAACATTACGTGTGTGACCGTTTTTGATTACCGCACCACGTGGACAGTCGGGGTATTTTTAATGTTTAATTTTGAACACCAGCCCTTCTTGTGACACTGTTTTCAGTAAACCCAACCAGGATCTGTTGAACCTGGACCTGTTCAACTCCTCCTCCTCCTGTGCCTCCACCCCCACGGGGGCCAGCTACACCCTGCCCTCCCCCCTCTCCCTGCACACCGAGATCAACTGGAATCTCACATCCGCCCCTCCCGCCGCCCCCCTGCCCGCTGCCTCCTCCACCACTACTGCTGCTTCTTCTTCCTCCTCCCAGCCGGCCTCTTTGACTGGCAACGGTAAGTTTTTTGTTGTGAATTTGTGTGATTCATGGATTTATGTGTGTGTGTGTGTGCTTGCTCGTGTGTGTGTGTGTGTGACTCTTGTTTCAGTCTGTGTCCATGTTACGTGATTCGTTTATGTGTGTTTGTCTCTATGTGTGCATGCATGTGTGTGTTGGTCACACTTTGTGATGTGTTTGTGTGCGTGTTAGCATCTGTGTGTGCAAGTGTATCTGATGTGTGAGAGAGAGAGTGTGTGAGTGTGCGTGTGTGTGTGTGACTTGTTTCAGTCTGTGTCCATGTTACGTGATTCGTTTATGTGTGTTTGTCTCTATGTGTGCATGCATGTGTGTGTTGGTCACACTTTGTGATGTGTTTGTGTGCGTGTTAGCATCTGTGTGTGCAAGTGTATCTGATGTGTGAGAGAGAGAGTGTGTGAGTGTGCGTGCGTGTGTGTGTGTGACTTGTTTCAGTCTGTGTCCATGTTACGTGATTCGTTTATGTGTGTTTGTCTCTATGTGTGCATGCATGTGTGTGTTGGTCACGATGTGTTTGTGTGCGTGTTAGCATCTGTGTGTGCAAGTGTATTTGATGTGTGAGAGAGAGAGTGTGTGTGTGTGTGACTCTTGTTTCAGTCTGTGTCCATGTTACGTGATTCATTTGTGTGTGTTTGTCTCTATGTGTGTGTATGTGTGCATGCATGTGTGTGTTGGTCACACTTTGTGATGTGTTTGTGTGCGTGTTAGCATCTGTGTGCGCATGTGTATCTATGCGCGAGAGAGAGAGTGTGTGTGTGTGTGCATGCGCGCAACATGATCTACATGTATGCATCCCATTTCCAGCGGATCTAGCAGACCTGTTCAGCACGCCCAACGAACTGATGTCCACCCCACTATCCTCACCCCCTTCCTGCACCCCCCAGATCACCTCCCCTACCTCCACCACCACAGCCACAGCTGGGGGGGTCCCCCTGCCCCCGGCCCCCGTCAGGCCTGCCTCCAGAAACAGGGGGGTTGTGCCACCCATTCCACAGGTAAGCAGGAACGTTTTGGGGGTTTCAAACTTTGATCTTCTTCTTCTGTATTCCCAGACCATATGGCCACTGCATCCATGCAAAGAAGAAAGGAACCAATACTACAAGGCAAAAACGATCAAAGAGAGAGCATGCTATTATTGCATGTTATTAGAGAGATTAGTGTGTTTTATGTTCATGATAAAGAATAGATGATAAGACTTGAAAGAAATTCCCCAATTTGTTTTCTTAGTTTAGAAAACAAATAAAAATCTGATCTCCGGCTTTTAAAAAAAAGAGACCATATGGCCACATGTGTCCGGTTTTCAGTTTCACTGGTCTCCCCGCTGCGTACAGCTGACACATTCTGATTTCGGAGGAGCTCAATTTTTTTTTTTTAAGCAGGAGAATGGGCCAATAAGTCAGAAAGATAGACAGAAAGCAAAGGGAAAAGGCAGAGTCAAAGAGAGTGGCAGATTAGAAGTTACAAGCACAGAACTTCCAGAAGATTGGGCAAAGCAAGGCAAGGCAAATTGTTTATTTCATACCCACTTGGGGCACAGAAATATAAAACAAAGCACACACATATTTAAACACTCAAACATCAATACAGAGTGATGTCTATACTAATTTTTGCGAAACACCCCCTGGTATCCCCACGGGTAAAGATCAAACTTTTTTTTACAATGAATGAATGAGAACATACAAACTTACAAATACATTTGACATTTAGCGTGGCGGCTTTGCATGTATCCATTTTGTGTGTGTGTTTGTATTGATAAAGACTAACAGAAAAGCAATAAATAACTAAATAAATAGATAAACCATTCAAATAGAGATACATATAAAGGTAAGCTGGGACTTCTTTATGGGAAGAAAGAAAGATATGGGAAAAACCCATGACAACCAAGCCGACACCTTTGATTTGATGTACCTCATGTAAACCCATGTTATACTTTTGGCTTATTTTCCCTGTAGAGAGGCCTTCATTGCATATTTTACATTCCAATCACTGTGGGCTTCTGAGACCGGACCCCCCCAACCCAGTGTATGTAACCCTCCCTCTTTGACTAACTGGTCCGCCCCTGTTATTAAATGTTCTTCTTCTTCCCGTTGATCGGCCTCCTTAATCAAGTTGAAGATTCTGCCAATGTTGAGTCGTACATTGTTTGTGTTCTCAGCCGGTGAAGTCTCAGAACGGCCCGGTGTCCTCACTGCCCCGGTCAGACAGCGGGTCGACGTTCAGCACGACCTCGATGCCGGTCGGGTCGTCGCGGGGGCCCAGCCCGCTGACCATCGGCATGTCCGACACCATTCCTCTGGCCGTGGCCTTCACCGACACTGTCAATGCCTTCTTCAAGGGCACCGACGCCACAAGGTATGGAAGGGAGAGAGATAGACAGACAGATAGGCAGACAGAGAGACAGACAGTCCGATAGACAGACAGACAGGATAGAAGGGAGTTCCCAGGTCATATGGCCATAATGGGTGAGGTACGTATGTGTCCGGTTTTCAGTTTTCACTGGTCTCCCCCCCTGCATTCAGCCGACACGTTCCGATTTCGGAGGAGAACTATGTTTCAATTTAACTAAAGGATAACTTGGTGGTCTTTGACCTTGTTTTTAAAGTGTTCTGCATGTTGTCGGTTTTGTTTGATTTTATTGATGCTTTGTAGGTGTTGGTTGTTCTTCAAAATAACTTTTATTTGCACGTTTTAGCAGGTATACAGAATAAATTGTGAATATTTTGTCTCATTTTAAGAAGTACAGACAAACCCCTATTTTACGACCCTCTGTTAAGCGACCACCTCTCATTTGAGACCGGATTTGTTGGCACAGATGCATTTTACTATGTAAACGACCTCTCTTAAACGATTTCCTCTAAAATGCGACTTACGACCGCCATTTTGTTGGTTTTTACGACCGTTGCTGTCGTCTGCATAGACTTCGAGTAAAGGGAAACAACCACGGTCAAGGGCCTGAAAGCGGAGTTGCTTCCCTTGTTGTAGAAAAGATGGCGGAGAGCGTAGGAAAAGCACGAAAACCACTGACTTTGAAAAAGAAAACCACTGACTTTGGACGAGAGTGGAGGTGATTAAAAGAAGTCGGCAAAGTGAAACTGTAATATCGATTGCACAATCCTATGGAGTTGGAAAGACCCAAATCCAGTTTTAATTGTATGTCATTGTATGTGTGCATGAAGAAGAGAGTATGAACTGTGCTGAACTTTTTCTTTCTACGGCTGCCAGTGAAAACCTTCATACGACCCCTCCAATTTACGACCGATTTTTCCGGACATTTTGGAAGTCTTAAAATAGAGGTTTGTCTGTAGTATATATCAATTCTAATATCCTTTGAAATACATACTTCTGATATCCTGTGCCTATGACAAAAGTTACTTTGTGGCATGTATTAACCTCAGATGCACTGTGCGAGTGACGGGCGTTCTCCACATGTCTTTCCCTATCGGCATCATCCGAGTGTTCATGGAAAACCCCAACCCTCCAACCCTGATGTTCAAGTTGAAGAACGTGTCAAAACTGCAGACTGTGGATCATTGCGACTTGGTGTCCAAGTGAGTTACCTGCTTTTTACTTTCTTCTGCTTGTCTGTTTATTTCTTGTGTTTAATAATCTGGTTTGCGTTTTAACAATTTTAGTAATAATAATAATAATAACTAACATTTATAGAGCACCCTTTCTCTCTTGAGCTCACGGCGCTTCACAATTATTTAAATAAATACATAGATCATAAATAAGCTACTACAATATTAACTATCACAAACATGCACACAGCCACGACACGTACGCACACGTCCGCACACACCCACACCCACACACGCGCGCGCACACACCCACACACAATGTGGGGAACATAATTTTAAGGCAGGAAACAGGACAAGGAAGAAATCAGAGACATTGCCGTAAAAGATTTTAGGAGCGGATTTGAAAGATTTAGCAGAATGAAGTTCATATGGTAGGGTGTTCCAGACAGAAGGGGCGCTGAAAGAAAATGAACGTTCACCATATGTCTTAGTGTTTGTACAAGGAATAGAAAGGATAAGTTTTACTTTAGGAACTCCATCCCAACCTGGGAAACGAAAACCAACTTCTACTTGCCCAGTAATTTGTCCGGTGCAGGGTGGAGTGGGTTGCGTACTGATGATCTCAATACTCTTGAGTATTGCAGGTTTTACATTTGATGGACTGAAGGGACATAATGTTGTGTAAAATGTGAATGCTTAGTTTTTGATAGATGAAAGAGTACAATCCCCGGGGTAGAGACATTGTATGTTACGATTTATTTACATGAAAAATTATAATTAATGAGTTGTGAATATGAAATGCCTTGATTTGAACGGGCTGAAAAGTAAACTGGAGTTGAATTGTGAATGGCGTGATTTAGAAGATTTAACCCTTTCACCGCCAATGTCGCATTTATGCACCACAATGGTTTAACACCCATGTTACTAAAACTAAAAGGCATCAAACCAGGGTCTGTTATTTCAATATCTTATTTTCTTAATTTTGAGATGTAAGAATAGGCCTAATGTTATACATATCACAGATGAATTCCCAATATTGTAGATATTTTATTTTCTCTATCCCGTTAAGTTTAATAGTATTTTTGGGCTGAAATATGTCTGGCGGCGAAAGGATTAAAGAGTGAAATGTGAAATGAGTTGTGGCTGCTGCCTGTTTTCAGGGATGCGTCACAAAGCACACCACAGAACACCGTGTACGCCTTTGACATGGCTACCCTCAAGGAACACCTACGGAAACAGGGCGAGCAGAATAAGACTGCTTACTTCAATTTGGAGATTCTACGATATCAGGTAAGCTAGGCGCAGTTGGAATCCATCGCCAGCTACCGTAATCACGAGTGCGTCTTAAACAGTCAACACGGGTAGTAAACAGGCAAAGCGACTGGCAGTTCATTTGAATTTTATTAGGTACTTTATAGTCACAGAGGTGTCTGTGAAATTTGGGTTGCTCCCACCTGGAGAGCGCGCCACCGAAAAAAAAAAAATGGCATGCAATTTTTGTGCGACTGATGAGGAAGGAAGGGGGGGGGGGGGGTAACTTTTGACCAAATGACAAATTTTTCATTGCCACTGGGTTTAATGTATGCTAAGTGCATGGGTACATGGGAACTCGGTTTATTATCTCATCCGAAAGACTCCACGTTCAGACCGTAAGGCCTAGTGCAAAGTGAGAGGAAAAATCTCCTGTACCCAGGTTCGAACATGCTACATGTTACTACGTGGTCTTTAACAGTTTAAGACGCACTCATGATTACGGTATCAGGATACAGTCAATATTCCCTGAACATGCTTTCGCTGCTCATATAACAACAGAGAAATCTGTAACCCCCCAAAACTGTAATGAATAAAGGAAAACAAATCGGATGGTTAATGTTGAAATTCTCAAATGAAACAGACAATTTTTTTTATTTTTAAAGTCCAACGTAATATATAGTACGCAAAAGAATTCAAGGGCCATTCTCATATTTGGCATGCTTTTTTTTCAAATTCAAATTGGTATCACAAATACAAACATTCCTGATCAAACTTCATATGAACCTGAAAGATAATGCCACAAGCAACATGTTTTTGACAATTATTCAGATGTTTCTTGTCTAAACATGCTACATTAACCCCGAAAAAGAAACGCAAACCCCCCCCGAAAAATGGCCTTATTTTTGGATGCTGCAAAAGTAGAAATGTGCGCAGTAAAATAACAAAATCTGAATTTTATGCAAAATTTGGGGGTAACTGTAAGCCTTATAACAAAATGCGCCTGATATAGTTCGAAAGATATGGTAAAGATGGTTTGTGAACGTCCACCAGGTGAAGGTGAAAGTCGGGGTGGAGAGCACGCCCTTACCGCTGGTGGTGTACTGCAAGTCTTTAACTCACTCGGGACGAATGAGCCGGAGCCGGCTCATGGCTCGCACAACTGTTCAGGACAAATGGCTCGGATCTGGCTCATAAGAGTTTTCAAGAGGTTTTGATTTCTGGCGTGTAACCAGCTTTCCGCTGCGAAGTCATAACCTATTTTCAGTTTGCTTTGACCTTGCCTCTCTTGAAATCAACCAATCATTGCATAGTTTACATTCAGCTTTGGTTTTAGAGGGGAGTCAAAGATCGGAATGTGAAATTTTCCTTCTTTCTATGTGTTAGCTGTTTTCGACAATAGGAGACAAACGACGAAGGTAAGGAATCTGATATTTTACGATCGTTTAGTTGCATAGTGTTGCTAATCTTTTCTGAAAATGTTGATGCCTATCTCTTCATAACTTGGTTTTGGTGATTATTTTACGAACCTAGTCAAATGCCCTGTCCCCACAGAACAAGGGGAAATAATTCGGCCAGTCCCGAGTGAGTTAAAAATATGGTAAAGATGGTTTGTGAACATCCACCAGGTGAAGGTGAAGGTAGGGGTGGAGAGCACGCCCTTACCGCTGGTGGTGTACTGCAAGTCTGAAGAGAGCAGCTCTGACTGGCGGCTGGACTACCGCTACAACGCGGCCGCCATGTCCTGCCCCGCCACCATCAAGAACGTCACCGTGGCCGTCAACATGCCCCCCGACGCTCAGGTCACCAAGATGCAGAGCATCCCCTCGTCCGGACACTGGTCAGTGGGTGGAGTAAAGAAAAATCACAAAAATTGTACATATTTAAATGGCATTGGAGATTAACTTTAAAATATTCACTCCTTAACGCTTGCAAGAAATGTTACCGAAAATATACCTTTTAAAAAGTAAGTTCTTTAATTTTAAGCTACCTGGCTTTACATTATCTCTGACCTATCCAGCGTATTGAATATACACCAGGCATCAGCAGACTTGCATTTTTGTTGTTTATTATTCCGCATTGATTAAAGAAAAAACCTAACATTCGCTTTTGGTAAATGTTTTCATCTATACAGCTCTTTTTGTTTTTAAGCCAGCCATTAAATCGCAGTTTATCATTTGAATGAGGTCAAAGTTTTTCCACCTCCAAACAAAGAAATAGCTAAGAGACTTCGATAAAATAAACGTCATTCTTGAACAAATTCCCACATGCTTCATCGGTTCCCAGGGACGCTGAAGCCCATCGTGCCACGTGGAAGCTGAACGACATCTCCGATGTGAGCGAGCAGGCCCCCCAGGGGTCGATCCGTGCCAAGTTCGAGGTGAAGAACGGGCCCATCAAGCCCATGACCACCATGCTGCAGTTTGGGGCCGAGGGGGCCAACCTCTCGGGGTCAGACTTTGAGCTGGTGGGGTCAGGCTACAGGATATCGCTGACCAAGAAAAGGTTTTGTACAGGTGAGAGAAAAACGGGTAGTTTTGGGTGTGAGTGTGTGCTAGAAGAGTTTGTTTTTGTATGTGTAATGGTTGCTCTGAAAGACTGATTTTAAAACAGTGGCATCAGGCTCAGAATATCGCTGACCAAGAAAAAGGTTTGCATAGGTGACAAATAATGTCATGTTGATTGTGTGTGTGTTCATGCGTTATTGTATAGGTTTAAAAGTCAGACTTTAAAAAAAGGGGGTCTCAAGCATGAATGATGTTTGCACATAAAATGTTTTCATTTATGCCTTCTTTTTTTCTGATAAATGGGAGAGCTCATGGTATTTGTGTAAAAGGTTAATATGTACTTAACAGTGTGTGCTTGTGTTGCAGGCAAATACTATGCAGACCCCGAGCCCAGCATCAGCGAAGTATGACCACCTCTCTTGCCCTTCATCTGTGATCCATGTATAATAGAAACACAGGACATGATAGAGCCACCAGCCCCTTTCAACGCCTGGCAGGCCTGTCTCTATGCAAAGATGTCCTCGTTTTACCCTCCCCTCTTCTCCCCTACACAACTCGGTAGGCGTGCAGCATTCCTGGCAGTGTGACCCTACACAGTGGTGTACCCCGATCGCCCAGTTAAAGAAACGGCCTTGGTCAGCTAAGTGTGGAAACCCAGTGTGTGCGAAGCTGTGGTGATAGAACTGCAAGCTGTGTACAGACACCTTTCAGTTCGCAATGTTGATTCAGGAAGTAGGATCGCACTTGTGAGATCAGTTTGACTCCTCGGCTGCAAGTGTAGCAAAGAAATGGTGTGGTTTCTTGTGAACCAACTTCGCATTAATTGTGAACTGATTTGACATCAGTTGGATTTGATTTTGCATCCATTGTGAAGGCACCTTTGTCAGTGGGGTCAACAGTGGTGTGTGTGGTGGGTGCCGACAATGGTGAAGAAATCAGTTCATTTATCTTCATGTTCCACTATTTGCAGCCCTGTAAAGCGGGCATCCTACATGAAGGAGCTATTTATGTGGAGAACTGTTTTGCATTGCGACCGAATAATAAAACTGGTTGCGAACTGTGTTATATATAGACTGGGAAACGGCACAAGTTGGTTCTGCCTTAACATTTTCCAAGACTTTTGATCGGTGTTAACTTTGATGTGAGATAAACATTCTACTTTCTGATAATGTTACAGCCTCACACATCCCTATGATTTCATTGTAATCTGTATGAATGACGATAGTACAGCTTCCTGACTGATATTGTATGTCGTTTTCTTTCTTTTAAAGTGGTCAAGTCTGGGGGGTGAAATGCTCGGCATTTCTGCTTTTTGTTAATTATCTGTGCTCACACAGATGATTATGTTCATGCAATAATGCTATTTTTAAGAACTCCTTGCTCCAAACATTTTTTTTTAATGTGTTTATTTGACATAGGTAACGTTCAGTCCAACTTAAAAGTATAAGTTTTGAAAGTTTAACGTGATCACATTGCAAACATAATCATCACATTAATGATTATCAGTATGAAAATTTTAATATTATCTATTGTACATTGGGATTAACACCCCCCCCCCCCCCCCCCCCCCCAGATGATATAGAGCATGAAATAATATAAACTTATACAAGTCTCTTGTAGGCACAGTATTTTGAATTTTATTATTTTCTTAATATAAAGACAGCATGGCTTAAACCTGTTCCATTTTAGGACGGAAATCCGTCCATGACAAAATCAGTAAAGATGGAAATCCGTTTTTTCAAAATTGCGCCCCCCCCCCCCCCCCCAAAAAAAAAAAGGAAAACGGCTGGCTGATAAGCGAAAACGTGATTGCTGCATTGAAACCAGTTTCGGTTTAACGGAAACGGAGGTGATTACCGATCCGTGTTCGGCCAAGTGTGAACCCCGTAAGAAGCGCAATTTCCTTTCATTGAAAGTTTCAACAATGTGAGATGCTAAACTTGTCTTCATTGTGAGTTGTGAAAAGAAAGGGAGGAAAAAAGATAAGAAAGAAGAGACCGTACTGGAGTTCAGCTTCGCCTGCCGAAGATGCTGTTCGTTCAAGAAAACATGGATGTGTCTGCCATTGACACTAAGATTAAAAACAAATGGCAGTCGTCCGTTTTTTGAAAATTGTCAGGTTTAACCCTTGAGACAAACATGTTAAAAATGATCACGAAAAGTGAATAGTAATTTTTTTTAAATATGCAAGAACTAACAATACTGGGGATGTGGGACGTCTGACAGCTGAAGAGTATTTAGGAGTCTTGACCTGGGTGTAGCCAAGCCCTTTTGGGAGTACATTGTTTAGAAAATGCTTGTGAAAGGGGGCTTTCAGAAACGGGGACTAAATGGATTGTGATTAAATTTAGCATGATTGTTCTTAAGATAAGAAAATAATGGTTCCTAAGATGTGAACACTGGCTTTTTCCAATCATACATCCATCAAGAATATTACCTCAACAGTTTTCATTTTGAATTGTCCATACCGGAAGGTAAGCAAAACGTATGACCACCACATATATGTAAAGATGACCAGCAAGTTATTCATCGTACATTATGGTTAGAATCCTTGTTTGCAACCCAAGATCAGTTCCCCAGTGTGACAACTTTTTGTTTCCCTTTTACTTCCAGTTCCATGGGGAAAAAAAGTATCTTGTAACCAATATTTGTGTATCTCTGTAGGCAATTGGGATTATGGTTATCAGCCAGTATCCATTCTTACGCACAGATATGCGCCTATGATGCTCAAGTCTCCCCCATCTGACTCATTGGATTTCAGGCCAGTCTCACAAAAGTTTCACCTTTATGCACCGGTGTTGTTTTTTAAATGTTACAAAATTATAAAATTAGACGCCCTGAAATATCTATGTGTCCCTCTAAACATCTTGAGGCATATTTCTTGCACTGATTCTGACCCCCTGAAATATTTATGTGACCCTCTAAACATCTCGAGGCATATTTCTTGCGCTGATTCTGACTCCCTGAAATATCTATGTGACCCTCTAAACATCTCGAGGCATATTTCTTGCGCTGATTCTGACTCCCTGAAATATCTATGTGACCCTCTAAACATCTCGAGGCATATTTCTTGCGCTGATTCTGACTCCCTGAAATATCTATGTGACCCTCTAAACATCTTGAGGCATATTTCTTGCACTGATTCTGACCCCCTGAAATATCTATGTGACCCTCTAAACATCTCGAGGCATATTTCTTGCGCTGATTCTGACCCCCTGAAATATCTATGTGACCCTCTAAGCATCTCGAGGCATATTTCTTGCGCTGATTCTGACTCCCTGAAATATCTATGTGACCCTCTAAACATCTCGAGGCATATTTCTTGCGCTGATTCTGACTCCCTGAAATATCTATGTGACCCTCTAAACCTCTACAAGCATCTTTCTTGCGCTGATTCTGACCACCTGATTTCTGAGATAGAATTAAGTGCTCTCCCACGGGCTTCCGCCTTGTCGTGGTGGGGGAGCTCTAAACTAAGAGTAGCCCCTCATCTCCATTTTTCATTCTCTCCATCCTCATTTACAATTTTTGACATGCCAGGTTTGTTTTTGTTCATTGGCTTTCACGCGTGAGACCTTATGCACTTGAGTGGGCACATGTTGCCCATTCTGCAGAGCATATTTGCCTATATGGCCTTTTTTATTATTTTTACTAGGATGTGTTTGTTATCCTTTGTTACTGTTTTTTTCAAACCTGGATCCGATAAGTACAGTAGCGTGGCTCAACGTTTCCAGCACTGTGTGAAATTATGAGCTATAGGGTACAATGATGAAGATGCCATGTCGTGAATTGTACTGGGTTTTTTTTCAGGTTTTGGGACGTTGTTAAGAATCAGTGATGTGTGTTTTGCTATACGTGGTCGAATTTTATGCGGTGACAGTCCTGAGATAACCATAGCTGTTGACGGGGCTATAACAGATTAACTAACTAATAGAATTAAGTGCATTGAGCTTTAAGATAATGCGCTATAAAAATGTCATAAATAAATAAATTAACACTGGTTATGTAGTTGTTGGCTTGCCCTGGCTAAAAGAGTCCAGGTACAAGTGCATCAGCTACGGATGAGAACATTAGGTGTATGACCGTTTTTTATTACCCCGCCATGTGGCCAGCCACACTCCGTCTTCGGGGGATGTTATGTAGTTTATTTTCTTGTTTTCATTTTATTCTACTGTCATTTTCCCCCCCTAACCTCACCCCATGTTAACTACTTCAAGTTTGTTGGTGTGTGTTTTCTATTCTTGTCCCCCTGTTTGTTTTGTCATCATATTCTATTTCCTTGTTCTCTCCTTATGTCACTCTTTTAACTTTAACTAAAGGTTTTTGAATTGTGATGCTGGGATTGTAGAATGGGATGGGATGTACCAAGCTTGCCATGTAAAGTTTTCTTATTTTGTTGCACAGAAATGAAGGATATTTTAGATAACGTTGTTTATTTGTAGCGTAGAAGAGATTGTGAATGAAGGCGGTGATTTTTTAAATAATTTGTTTTGTCCTTATGGTAGGGAAAGGTATGTCGATGAATAGTAATTCAGTAAGGGTTTGTCCATTATGTGCTGGGATAGTTGATGTATGTGTGTGTGTGTGTGCTTGTTAATTGCACAAGTGGGTATGTATAAGGGTGTCACTGTGTGTATGTATGTGTATGTATGTGTGTGTGTGTGTATGCATGAGTGTGTGTGTGTGTGTGTGTGTGTGTGTGTGTGTGTGTGAATGTAAGTACTGTTGTTTTCATTATATATAATGTGTGCTTTTCAGTCTTTCTCTCACTGTCTCTCATTTACTTTTCTCTTTCTCTCTCTTTTGTTCTCGCTCATTCTCACATATCCCAACCCCTTCTTAGTTTCATAGACATGTATCCTTCTATGTTCAAAAATGTGTACATAAGTATGAGTGAAAGAGAAGATAAATGGCTATTGGTAATTTGATTTCATTTGCAAATTCAATGTTAAAAGTGCATCATATTTGCAGAAAGTGATATGTAGTTAAAAAAGCAGTACAACTACAAGCCACCTTCATAACTGTGCCATCATGTTTTGGTTTGTTTAATAACATGCATGCCTGTTCTGTTCACCATAGTTTGTTGAATCCTTTTGTTGTGTAAGAACACCCCCACCCCCCTCCTCTCTCCCATCCTTTTTTTTCTAAAGGCTTGTCTTTAATTTTGACCTATGTTTTCCTTTTTCTGTTCAATTTCTGTTTATCTCTTTGTTAATAAATATTTTGTGTGTATTTAAATGTAATCATAAAAACAAAATTCTCCAGCACTGGTTATCAAAAAGTCATTTTGTTATTCATTTACTAACTTTGCGCAACACCATCATGTGTATATATAGAGAGAGAGTGTGTGCGTGCGCACATGTGTGTGTGTGTGTGTGTGTTTATGTATGTGTTCAGCTAATGATGACAACTTATCGGTCGATTATGATTGGGAATCATAAATGCAGTTTGTTAAGTCTTTATCTATGCATGCTTGTTTATGTCCAATGATTTTATTTCTGAGAATATTACAACAGAAAACACACTAACACATCTGCAGTTTAACGCAGATAACAGCGATCTTTTCTTTATCTGTTTCTCACCAACACACACACACACACACACACACTAACACACACGCATGCTCACACACCTACCACATACATATTCTCCGTTGGAGATTAATCAGGGATCCGTAGGCTTTCCAATGATTTGGGGCATATCTAGATTAGATCTATGCATAGTAGTTGCTTTCAGAGACCTCCGTCAGTCAGCGTTCATTATGGCGATGGCTCCACTACCACACATCACTCTCTGCATGTCTCATATTTGCATACAAAATGGAAGATTTTGTGTGCCTAATGTATGCATTATTTTGTGTTGGTTTTATTCATTTGTGGATTTTCTTATGACTAATCAAAATCACTGTTTGACTTCGTCCTTCATATTCTACTTCTGGTCAGGTAAAATCCTGCTTCACACTGAGTTGATATTGTTAAAGATAAACAGATTTTTTGTTGGATTTACCCCATTGCGTCTTTTTTATATCAAAGATTTTTAAGAACCTGTTTTCAAGCGTGGCTACATCAGGACATATCGTCTTCTTCCATTAATCATCCGCCTTCATCCATTTGAAGATTCTGATGATACAGTACTGAGACGGGTTCTGCGCATGTTAGTAAGTAAGGTGAAATCCGGTTGAATGTGAATCAGGGGTGATCAGTGTCAATTCCAGGGTATGAGTCTCAGGGTTTTTTAGTGGGATGGGAGTGGGGGGAGGGGGACACTGGAGAGGTGGAATAGGGGTGGGGGACTGGGAGTTGAAAGGGAGGACAGAGGGGGCGAGGGGGTAGTTATATTTGGTTCTTGAAGGCTTCCACCGTGGTTGATGGAACTGCCACCGGTGGAAGTGCAAACCTACTCGCAAGCATGCCTCTTTGTGCTCAAGATTTCTCTTGAAACTTTGTTGGTAGCAATAATAAGATAATTTGTTGAAACTGATGAAGTAGAAAAGAGTGTCAATTTAACCAGATGGCTTTAGCATCTTATTGGTCACAAAGGCAACCACATTTTCTCATTAGCGGCAGTCGTGTTAATTGAAGTCATGTGCAATATTGTGATGAAATGTTCGTAAGATTGCTGTAAATATTTTCAAATGCCACAAACGCGTTGAAATGGAAAGTTTGTCACTTAACCTGAAGGTCCTTTATGCGTATGGACCTTGGTGTATTTCTTATTTTCAACTGTTACCACTTGGTTTGTTGCCTACATTCTCTCTCTCCATCTCCATTCTCATCCACCTCTACTTCCCTCTCTCCTCTCTCCACGCTCTCTGATCCTGACCTTTTTTTAATTTGATACATTACACATCAGTGTTTGTATGTTTGATTATGGTCTTACAATCAAGTGTTTCTGTGCTGGAATGAATGAAATTTTTGCTCTCTTTTTATGTTTGTCAATTATAAAAAAACATAAAATATTAATACTGTTAAGAAACATGATTATTTTTTTCCTTTACATCAGATTATCCGTGCACTTTTTTTTTAAACAAATGATCTAATGTTTTTGGTGTTGTTTTTTGTTTGATTGCGTTGTTAAGGAAATCAGAAATGATGAGAAAGCAATACATTTACAAACTGGTAGTGCTCAAAACCTCGAATTAAGAAGATTTATTTTCCTATTGTTTTAAGTATTAGACTATGCTTTGTTATGAAGGCTAAACTATAATTTCTGGCAATAGAAGGGTCTAAATGCAATTTGTTTAAGAGTAGTCTAAGGCTAAACTGTAATTTTTAGTTTAACAAATTAAGGCCTATGCAAGGTAATGGCCAGTCTGATGCATTCCCTCCAGTAGTTTATCAAGTTTCTTCAGTGTCAGTTTACTCATTTTCTTTAGTTAATAGCTACCACTGGTTTCTGTTCTTCAGTCTTAACACTTTTTTTTTTTTTTTACAGTCAAACCATCTTGTTTGTGCTCAGGGCTATGCAATGCCTAACTAGGAGAGAGTGTGTCTGTTAGTGAGTGAATTAGTGTAACTTACCGACACAGACACAATGGTGAAATTCTTCAGATCAGCAACAGAAATAAGCTGTAGGTTCAGCTGAAGTCTTTTATCCAACCAGAACCCAGTAAAGCCTGTGCATTTGGTTCTAAGCTGTTGAAGCAAGGAGGTCATGGGAACTCCATTTTCATACCTGCCAACCCTCCTGGTAAATCCGGGAGTTTCCCGGATGTTGTCACCACCACCTCTCCCGGTCTTCCCGGAATTCACGTGAAACTTCCAGATTTCGAAATTTCCAGCTTAGATGACCTCACAAATGAGTGTTATGAAACCCGAAAACCGAAACTGGGTTTCAGGAAGCTTCGCGGAGCAGAGTTCGTACTGTGCATGTCGGAAGCGGGGGCTACTTTCTCCTGCAATCCTTTGTTCGGCGGTCTTTAGGCCTGTCTCACGCCGCCATTGAAGTAACCTCGCCACGATGCCGAAGGCAAAGGAGAAGACGAAGAAATGAAAGACCGTCTTTTCAGACAAATACAACAAATTTGACTTCATCGACAGCTGTCCACAGGACAAATACTGTGCTTTTTGCACAGTTTGCCGCTGCACAGTAAGTGTGTTGTATGAAGGGAGGACGGCAATCAAAGATCACCAATCCCCCTCCAGGATTTTGTTTGGGAAAAGTCGGCAGCTATGCATTTTTTTTACACACAGAGAGCGTATGTGTGTGTGTGTGCACGCGCACGCTTTAAGAGGTGAGAGAATACTTGATTAATAAACTAGGTTATGTTCATGTCTTTAAATTAAATTCATATGAACTATTATACTTTCACCCCTGCCCTTTTTTTCTTTGACTGAACATGTTACTCTACTTTCTTTTTTTCAAATAAAATTGATATATAAATATGTATATGGAATGTTTTCATTCAACATTGCATGAAATCATTTTATGACCATTTCTGATTTATGACAATGTGGCATGAAACCTTAATTGATAAAGCGTTTTGTATTGTGGTTTAGCAAATGATAACAACAATTTAATTGATGAATTACATAGTCGGACAATTCTTGTGGTTTTGGTGAATTTCAGGAAAATAATTTATTATTTTAACATGATCGTACACAAGTATGTACATGTTCTTGGACAAAGGAATGACTGACAGAATTGTTTTGTAAAAAAAACACATTATTTATTGAATTATTATTGATATAGATTACCGGTACCTATTCATACTATGGTGCGGGTAAACCAATGAGTTTAACTTTAATGTAGCCTAATAGCTTTGCACATTTTTTTTTTTTTTTGCCTTTTATCGATGTTGCTGTTGATGAAATCTGAAATTTTATTAACTTGTTCATTGGAAGAAAAAAAATCCACTAAATCAGAAGTTATGTTTGCTTGTACTCAGAAAAATCAATCAATGTACATCTAGATGTACGTCCGAGATTTAAAATATTCATCACTTATGTTTCAGCTTTTGACATCCGTTTTTGCCATGCACTTATAACATGTACTCAAAGGCAGACAAATTTCAAATAATGACGCTCGTTCTCTCCCCCTTTCTTAGCTGATTTTTCTGTGTGCTTGTGTAAGCCAGAACTGATGTAATATGCCACAAAAGTCAGCAGCGACTGCCTGTTTCTTTGTTTGCATGCCTGGCAAGTTTTGTTGGTTGTATTTGTTCAACAGCACATGTCCAGACAATCCTTTAGATTATTACCCAGCCTTCTTATTAACACACACACAATCAAACACACTCAGTCACTCAAAATCCTTTATTTAAAATGAATATCCACTGTTCTTTTCTTCCTAAGTCTTAGACACCCCCACCCCCCTTTTTTTTAATGTCTACAAAAAGTGTTTGTGGATAAAAAGAGAAAAAAAAGTATTCTGGCCTTATGAGGTACAGAATTTGTCATGATCAGAATCAATTCTCGCTTCTTAATCAAAGGTTTATGGTTTGTTTTGGTGTGATTTTTAGTTGGTGGGTAGGAGAATGGGGTGTTGGCAAAAAAACGTTTGGTTTCACACAACAAAATGGTATATTTAGTATCTCCTATAACCTAAATGCTCTACTTCCATTTTAGCAGAAATAAAAGTATATTGCTACTGGTTTTTAAAAATATATATACTTACCCCAACCCTTCTTACACTTTGAATGAAAACTAACAAAAATTGAAGATGTAAAGATTTTTTGTAGTCAGCAAAAGAGTATAATTTTGTTGTTTTTCTTCATTCGTTTGTTTGGCATACCTGTGACATTGTCATTGTGCTTTCATAAGTGGTGCTTTTCTGTGAAAAGACAAAATTGTACAGAAATGATTTTTTTTTTTAGGGGAGGGGTGGGGGGGAGATCAGGGGTGGAATTAGCAGCATTGAATTGCTGTTGGAATGGCATTGAAGTTCACTGCTGCTTTCTCTTAGTGTATTTTCTTTGCTTGGCTCTCTGTGTGCCCTCGGCTTTCCGTGTAGTGTCAAATGATCACCTTTTGTTGTTTTACATTGGTTATAATATCTGCATTTTCCCACCTTTGATCAATTTAATGTTAATGATGAACATATTCAAATGTAAATCGGTTGTAATGTTATTTGTATTGGGGGGGAAGAAGGCTGGGGTGTGTTTTATGCATCATCTCGTTCTTTTATCGTTTTGAATGAAGAATGAGACAAATATGTATTGATAACAGGTATCCTTCTTTCATAACTTGGTGTCATACATAATAAAAATGACAAAGAAATATGTGTAGATTGTTCTCAGGTGCATTACTTGAAAAGTTGTACTTTGTTCTACTAATGTGTGTGCATGTCTGTGTGAGAAGCATTTTTATATTCCACTTCACAGAGCCAAAACTACTGCACCAATCTCATCAAAATTTATCAGAATCTCCTGTGTTCTGGAGTTGATGCTTGTTGTGACAGTTTCATTAGATGGCAAACCACATAAACATACTCCCAGTTGATTGATTTTTTTAACATTGAGAAATAGCAATCAGCAACTAGCTTCATTCATTGTTTCGATAAAGTTCTACTAAGGAAACATATTTTGGTTTTATCATCTTCTTCATCGATCACTCAAACAATATCCTGTCTCAGACGCATCATGCTGCCGCTGTGCGCCTAACAAATAGTTGGGCCCAGCATGTCTATCTTCAGCTGGAAAAACTTTGTAGGAATAGTTAGAACAAAGACAGGAGAATGGACCAGTAATGCAGATAGATAGTAGCTGAGCGATAGATTAATAATAATAATAATTAATAATGCTTATATAGCGCATAATCTTGCAAAGTAACTCAATGCGCTTTTCACTCACCATTCGTGCAAACATTTCTAACAGACTGGTTCACGTATCTTCACCATGCATCTCTATGAAAATGAATACATTAGAGAATGACAACACACTAACACCTACCTCCCTTCAACCCCCAACCCCCCCCCCCCCCCCCCCCACTCCACCCACCCCCCCCCCCCCCCACCCCTACCCCATACACACGCACACGCGTTAACCTCATACTCAATGTCAATGAGCTGGAAGACAAGAGTGGGGAAAGGATCATAGACTTTACAGAGAGAAAGCTTTCCTGAAGAAGTGGGTTTTTAGTTGGGAGAGAATTCCAAACGCTTGGTGCAACAAAGCTAAACGCCCTCTCACCCGAAGATTTCAAGGACCGCTTAGGAACTTTAAGAAGTTTATGGGAAGAAGAACGAAGAGTGCGATTGCTTTGGTAGGTGCAGAGAGAAGAAGAGAGGTACTGAGGAAGAGTTTTGTCAAAGTGACGAAAAGCGAAAGTAGCCATCTTGAACTGCCAGCGGAATTTGACAGGAAAAGAGGTGTGGTGTGCTCACGCTTTCTTTTGCCACGAACAAGCCGAGCAGCACTGTTCTGCACTCTCTGTAAGCGCAAAATCTGCTCTGCTGGAAGCCCAGCATACACCGAATTACAGTAGTCCAATCTGGACAACACGAAGGCAGAAATAAGTCTAACAGCAGCATCTCTGGACAGGAAGGGTCTGATGGAGCCTTAACTCTAATAAAGATGCACGACAAACACTAGATATTTGCTCCTGCATCGACATGGTTTGATTTAGGGAGACACCGAGGTACTTTACAGTCTTCCGAAATGGCAATTCAGATCCAACAATATTCATGGAATCTGTTTCAACCTTCCTCAGGGAAGATTAGAGGAAGTTACAAGCACAGAACTTCCAGAAGATGGGGAATTAAAACGGGAGCTGCATAAACACAGCAAACGAAAAGAAAGCTGCTAAAACACAGCTAAAGAAAATGAAGCGGTTCAAACACAAGCAACGAGCACAGGGCCACAAACATCTATAGGCAAAACAACGGACGTGACAAAACCGAAAAAATATAATAAAATCCCCTGTCAAAGTCCCACCAGTCTGCTCTACGCAGGGCGGCGCTGAGCAGGGGAGTCCAAGTCCATGAGCCCCCGCCCCCGTGGGGATACCAGGGGATCTTTTGTACAAATAGTTCCCCCACCTTCTGGAAGTTCTGTGCTTGTAACTTCCTCTAATTCTGTCATTCTCGTTGACTCTGCCTTTTTCTTTTGCTTACTGTCACCTGGTCCATTCTCCTGCCTTTTTTCTTTAAATTCTTACAAAGATTTCTTCAGCCGAAGACGGACATGCTGGGCCTAACTATTTCTTAGGCGCATAATGGCAGCATGACGCATCTATTCATATGACAGGAAACAGCGAAAGAAGAAGTCCATGAGCTCAGGGCCAGAGGCCTCTGTAGGCCTCTGCAGCTCCATTTCTTCCTCGTAGTCGAGGAGATCGTCCGAGGACGAGTTAATTTTAAGGGACCACAGGCTCCGACAAAGGAGGGACGGAGGGATTGTCCGGATGAGGGAAAGATTGGGAAGAACAAGTAGCAAGTAAAGCACTGACGTGCTGCATACTCTGCCTGGCTGTCAGAGAGGGAGCCGACAGATTCCAACAGGAATCTTAACCCAGTATAGCCGAACTATTATTAGAAAAAATGTCTTTTCTAACAGAGTAACGAAGTTTTGGAATACTCTTCCTGCACATATTAAACGAGCACAAAATCTAACACAATTCAAAAACCTTGATAAAAAAAATATAAAAATCTAGTCTCAGCTCTGCAAAAGTTTAAATAAAAATGAAAGGACAGTGAAGAGGCCTAACGTCCTAACTACCTGACCTGACCTGACCTGAGGAAGTCACCATGTGCACCCCAATCTTTGAGCCCAAACTCCCCACCGTTACAAACTTCAGAAGAAGAGTGACCACTGTAGTCTCTTTCCTTTCATCCAGACAGTTCTTCTTTCAATAAGTATCCTCCTTCTGCAACAGTTTAAATAAAAATGAAAGGACAGTGAAGAGGCCGCGAGGCCTAATGTCCTAACTACCTGACCTGACCTGAGGAAGTCACCACGTGCACCCCAATCTTTGAGCCCAAACTCCCCACCGTTACAAACTTCAGAAGAAGAGTGACCACTGTAGTCTCTTTCCTTTCATCGAGACAGTTCTTCTTTCAATAAGTATCCTCCTTCTGCAACAGTTTAAATAAAAATGAAAGGACAGTGAAGAGGCCGCGAGGCCTAATGTCCTAACTACCTGACCTGACCTGAGGAAGTCACCACGTGCACCCCAATCTTTGAGCCCAAACTCCCCACCGTTACAAACTTCAGAAGAAGAGTGACCACTGTAGTCTCTTTCCTTGTCTTTCCTTTCATCCAGACAGTTCTTCTTCTTTCAATAAGTATCCCCCTTCAACATTTCGAAGATCATGATACTATATAACAAGGGGCTTCCGTAAATATTATAATCTAAATGAATGGCTGCCCAGATGGTTAGCTACAAGGGGACAAGGAAGGAGGGGGGGAGCGATTGGGGAGGGGGGGGGGGGGAAGCAGAAGGATGGGTTGGGGTTTGGGAGTGGGTGGGAGGGGGGAGGAGGAGGGGTTAGATCAGGGCTTTGAATTCCTCCACCGAGGCTGATGTTGTTGCCTCAGATGGAAGACAGTTCCATTCCGCCACAGCCCTCGGAAAGAATGAAAACTTCCAGCAGTTTGTCTTGCGTGTTGGTAGTAGGTAGGTTGCGGCATGCATTTGTCCACTGGATCTCCAAAGAACTGTCAGAAAGGTCTGACACACTTTCACTAGGGTCCGTTGCAAAACTGATCCTTTGGAGAGAGAGAGAGAGAGAGAGAGAGAGAGGGGGGGGGGGGGGGGTAAACAACCAAAGGAACTGAAGGAATATTAATGTTCGTGAATAATGTTGTGTCATGGTCCAACAGTAAGTGTAAATATTAACCCTTTCACCGCCAATTCATGCACCACAGTGATTTAACACATATGTCACTAAAAGGCATCAAATTGGAGTCTATTATCCAAAGACCCCATTGTCTTAGTTTTGGGAAGTAAGGATAGACCTTATTTTATATATGTCACAGAAGAATCCCCAATACTGCAGAAGGATTTTGTTCTCTATCCAGGTAAATTTAATGGAATTTTTTGGTTGAAATATGGTTGGCGGTGAAAGGGTTAAATAGTGTGCAGGGATCTTGATTATTTGACTGGCAGAGACTGAAAGTCCAATTCAGGACGTAAAACACCTGTGGGTGAAGAACTTGTGGGGAGAGTAACTCTTTTTGAAACAAAATTTGTGTGAAGAACTTTGGGAGAGCATAGGGGGAGGGGGTGGGGGTGTACTCTTCAGTTGGTGTGGAAGCAGTGCCAGGAATAACTGTATGTTTACCTATTCAAATTGTACAGTAATTATTGCTTGTTATATGATGTGGATATAGGCCCTTTACTTGTGCTTTTTCAAGTTGTAGGACATATCAAGAGGCTGCGAGGCCTAGCTACCCTAAAAGCCTGACCTGACCTGACCTAGGGCAGAGATGTGTGGAGACTTTCTACATCTCTGCCTAGGGCAATGTTTTGGGCTATCTGAAACTGTGGCTTGTTTCCACGGTTGTGGTGAAGGGGAACAACTCGTTCAGAAATTCAGAATTATCTGCTAGTACTAGTAGTAGCAGTCTAGCAGACGACAGCGTTCTTGAAAAATCAAAAACAATTTCCAAAAAAGAATTTATAAGGATATTTTTCTTAGGGCAAGGTAACGAGGCCTTTTAATTATATTCTCTGCATTATATACACACTTTGTCGCCCTTTATCCATCTGAACAATCACCAAAGTGAATGTAGGTTGGGTCAAGCAATGCATCCGGGCATTTCATACATTAAGCCTAGTTCCTAGACGCAAAGATCGATCATTTGCAGGCAGGTAAGGTAGACCGTGTATATATCTTCTGTATTAATTTCTGTCTCCTGTAGAATCTCAAAATGTTGGTGGAGTTCTTAACTAAAACATCCAAACTGGGAACACCGGTTACACATACAGATGAGTGGCATTCTGCTGAGTTGTTCAAATAATTGATTTCAACTAAATATTAAATAATCCAACCTCAGAACCTGAGGCTGAGGTCTGTGAGGATCCCAGCTGTGTCACTCACTGTCACTGTTCTTCTTCTTCCAGTTGGGGATGTTTATTCTGCCCCGCACTCATCGGTCTTCATTCAGACCATTAATAGCGCACAGGATGCGTGCTATGTGAATTCGTGTCATCCATCCCACCGGCACACACGGCATACTCGTACCGAATAGTGGAATGGGCTCGTGCGCGCAAGATCTTGTGCGTGCGTTCGCACACGGGACCTCGGTTTTAGGTCTCATCCGAAGGACCAGGAAATAGGAATAAAGTATCTTTCCCAAGGATACAACACAGTCACCAGCCGGGTTGGTGCTTGTTAGTCTGACAACCCCAGAGTGGGGCCATCAGATGTGGCGGCTGCAGCAGGAGGTTTTCCTGTCAGATTCTCCCAGACACTATTCGCAAAGCTCTCTTGAGTTCTGGCCTCAACTACTGCTGAAGGTAGTAAAAAGGAACTCTGCCGGTATTGTGTTCGACATTGGGGGACAAGGAATTGCAGTGCGTTTGCTCTGCGTTGCCGCTTTGGTTGGGGGACAAGTCTGTTCTTATTGACGCTCACCATGTCATTTTGTATTTTATACAACATGGTGAATATTGTCAGTCCAGACATGGTAATCTTCAGAGAATTATCTGAATTCAGAGAAAAGTAGATGTGGAAAAGTCAAATTACAGGGGTTTTTAAGCTTTAGGAGATGCTATTTTCCCTAATTTTAACAGTTTTAATTTTATAGATTTATGATCATTTATTTTAAAGAGAAATGCCCCCTGATCAACATCAAGGGCTTTTTACCCCTTGACCACACCACATCTTATGAACCCCCAAAATATTTTCAGAGAAAAATGCTTTTCCCCCATTACCATGCCTGGTCACCTGGCGGCGTTGCTGCAGGGAACTCCAGTCAAGCCTCTAGAGCATTGGCTGTCCTACGGTATTGATTAAGGATGAATCTTGCTGCTCTCCGTTGGATCAGCTCCACTCTGTCGATGTTTTTCTGAGTGGAGGGGTCCCACACTGGGCAGGCGTATTCAAGAAATGGCCTTACAAAGGCAATGTAGGCTTTTGCTCTCAGCTCAGTGGAGGCGATCTTGAGGTTGCGACGGAGAAAGCCGAGCGTCTGACTGGCTTTAGCTGTGATGGCATTCAGATGGATGTCCCAGCTGCCGTTTGCCTGGAGGGTGACGCCCAGGTACTTTGCCGACTGCACTGTGTCCAAGGTGTGACCATGAAGTTGGTAGGGGAAATGTGAGGGCTTCCTGCTTCACTTGACGGGCAAGGTTTGACATTTCCCAGGGTGAAATTGCATGTCCCATTTCTTCTCCCATTCCTCGAGGCGCTGGAGGTCTTGCTGTAAATGGACATGGTCTTCCCCTGAGAAGATCAGTCGGTAGACTGCTGTGTCATCCGTGAACAGTCTTGCGTTGGATGACAGCTTTTCTGGCAGGTCATTGATGTAAACCAAAAATAAGCAAGGGCCAAGTACTGAGCCCTGTGGTACCCCTGACTGGACATTCACGTAGCCTGATTGGGTGCCCTCTAGAACGACCACCTGGCGTTGACCGTAGAGAACGTCTGCCACCCATCTGTACTGTTGTAGAGTCTAAGTCTTAACTCAAAACATCACTACCAGTACTACTGAAATAGTGAGTACTGTATTACTTCATTTGCGAAAGAATGCTGGTTGATCTTATTATCTTTAACCAGCCATGAAGCGCAAGTTGGTTAATGTTTTCAGGGCAGTCTGTTTGTTCCTGGCTATCTTAGTATATATTATGATAAACACATACAACATTTTTCACAGTGATAACAATTAATAAATCTTTGTTCCAGCTAACAACTGAATCAAGAACCCATAACAGTGATTTAAAAATACTAACCCAGTTTAGCCGAACTAATATTAGAATTTTTTTATTTTCTATCAGAGCAACAAAGTTTTGGAACACTCTTCCTGCACATATTAACTCACTCAGGACGAATGAGCTGGATGCGGCTCATGAGAGTTTTCATGAGGTTTTGATTTCTTGTGTGTAACCAGCTTTCAAGCACTAACTCGTAACCTACTTTCAGTTTGCTTTGACCTTGCCTCTCTTGAAATCAACTAATCATTGCAGACTTTACATTCAGGTTTGGCTGTAGGGTGGGTCAAAGATCGGAATGTGACATTTTTCTTCTTTCTATTTGTTACCTGTTTTCTTCAATGGGAGACAAACGTTGAAAGCATGGAACCTGATGTTAATCGATCATTTAGTGCATGGTGTTGTTAATATTTTCTGAAAAGATCGATGCCTAACTCTTCATAACTTATTTTTGGTGATTATTTTCCTAACCTAATTAAATGCCCAGTCCCCACAGAACAAATAGATGTAAATCGGTCAGTCCCGAGTGAGTTAAATGAGCACAAAATCTAACACAATTCAAAAACCACCTTGATAAATACACCAACATCTCAAAACTGCAATATGAGCATGACTAAAACTAGTAAAAGGCAGATTTGCCCAAAACAAAATATAAAAACCTCTCAGCTGTGCAAAAGTTCAAACAAAAATGAAAGGACAGTGAAAAGTCCGCAAGGCCTAATGTCCTAACTACCTGACCTGATGTATCTATCTAATTCTATGTGACTAAATAATATTAAATATTACTCTCTATCATTTCTATGTTACCACATTTGAACAGAGGGACCTAGCAGGCTTAAATTTTGCATGTGGGTAGGTAGTTAGAATATCTAGGCCAAATTTGAAGATGAAGATAATTGGTCAAGGTCATTGGAGTCTTTTTAAATACATGGTCCAAGGGAAACAAATCTTGTTTTGAAACCAGCCTAGCACCTTCATTCCTTCCTTCTGTATAGCGACCACAGTCACTGCTGACTATTCTGTTGCTGTAGAACTTTAGGAGGATCTACGGAAATGCGAGTTCAGAAATAAAGAAGAAGGAAGCAGACAGCAGAAAAGAAGACAGGAAGCTTGGCCCTGCCAGCCAGGTCACACTGATCGGTCCCCAACATGATGCAGCACCAAGCAAGAGAATGGCCCAGCCAGCCTGGTCCCACTGATCAGTCCCCAACGTGATGCCGCACCATTAGGAAAAAAAAGGAAGAGCAAGAAAAAGGAGAGAGGGGTGTAGTTAGGCCTCGTGTGATTTGGAGACCCGGGACACAAAGATGCCCAAGGTCCCCGCCTCAACAGCCTGTTCAGGGAGATTGTTCCATGCCTTGATGGTACTCATCAGGAAACTGGCCTAGGTCTGTATGTATTGAGTGCTGCAGTAGATCTGGGCCAGCTGTTTGGTGTGGGCTTGACGCTGGCGTTGTGGTGCTGGGATCAGGGTTTTTATCTTCAGATTCTTCACAGTGACCAGTGTCTTTCCGGACACTAATAGCACCTTGTTACTTCCCTTTACTTGTCTTTAAGGTACTTACTGTTGGCTCTCTCTCTCTTGTCAAATTTTGCATGCAGATAGGTAGCTAGGATATGAAGGCCAAGTTCGAAAATGGTCTTTGGTCATCAAAGGTCAAGGTCACTGGACTCAAAAATGCTGCGGCGCGGCTGGTTGATCTAGTTTTTATGTTGTGTTCTCCCTTTTCCTTTTTGCATTTCCCAGCCATTCCCTGACTTCTTTTAGTTTCACTCTTTTGTGTGTCTTTTCTTACTATCTCCACCGAGGAAGTTTGTGTTTAACAGCCGTGAAGCGAAAGCTGAATAATGTTTTCAGGGCAGTCTATTCCTGGACTGATGGAGGCTTAAGTAAATATTGCATGATGATGGGTAGTTAGGCCAAGTTCAAAGATGGTCATTGGTCAAAGGTCAAGGTCACTGGTGCCGAAAATGTGTTTCATGCTGCTTCTAATTGTTGCAAGACAATAGTCCAAGGGAAACAACTCTTGATTTGAAACCGGGCAATAACATGTAGTTGCTTCCTTTTCTTTGTCTTTAAAGACCCACCAGGTCACGTGTCAAAATCACGGGTTTCACGTGTTTTCCGTCTTACAGCTGGTAAGAAATCTTGTTTTGACCATGTTTGACTCCCATACAAATGTCCACAAATTGAAAACAAAACATTTTGAAGAGCAGCCTCGATTTGAAGTTGGAGACATTTGTATATGGGTCACAGCTACCCAGAAAAAAACAAGGGACTTAATCGTGGTGCGTCAGTGTGTCTTGAAGGGGAATGGTTTGTGGGTCCTTTAACTGCTCATCTCTCACTCTGTCAAATTTTGCATGCGGATAGGTAGCTAGGATATCTAGGCCAAGTTCAAAAGTGTGAAGGTCATTGGTCAAAGGTCAAGGTCATTGGAGCGGAAAATGCTGCCACTTGTGTCCGCTGGACCGGGAGGACGTAAAACGCAATATTTGTTCATTCAATGCTGCCGCGAGGCTGGTTGATCCTGCGTTTTCACGCTCTAGTTTCTAACTTGTTAATAACTACTACACTTTCTAGTCTTCCATAGCAATCATTATTTCGTGCATAGGGGTACTTACCTAGTAATAAATAATAATAATCATAATAATAATAGTACATTTATATAGCGCTTTACCTCAGATGAGCCCAAAGCGCTTTTCAATCAATTATTCCTCAACAAATAGACGACAAAAACAGCATTCAAGAATGACACCAACCAGCAACAACGCATATACAAAGCAACTCTTCTCTCTCTCTCTCTCTAACACACACACACACACACACACACACACATTTAACGACACCGACTCGTTCATCCGCCATTCAGTAAGCCACAGCAACCAAGCCGCACGGACTGACCCCATACACCAACACACATACACAAACACCCTCACACACAACGTACGCACGCAGACAGACACACACAAATGCCCACCCTCCCACTTTTGGACTGATTTCGTGCATCCTGCATAGGATGGGTGGGCTTAAACAAGGTACTTTACGGTAATTACCTCGCAGCCACTCTACCACCCAAATAATGATAATTTTGTGAGTGGAAAGCCCACAAAACACAGCAGAAACTTCTGATAATTCATTCATTCTTTCTCTAAGTAACTCTTAAAGCATATAAAAACAACAACCCCAAGTCATTAAAACTTAACAGTCAACACATTACCTTTTCTTCATTGTCATGGCAAGAAGTCATATGAGATCATCATCAGTTTATTTATTTTAACCCTTTCGCCGCCAGCCATTTTTTAGCCAAAAAATACCATTTAACTTAGCTGGGTAGAGAAAAAAAAATCTGCAAAATTGCGAATTCCTCTGTGACATATATAACGTTAGGTCTATCCTTTAACTTCCCAAAACTAAGACAATAGGGTCTTTCACTTTGAATAATAGACCCCAATTTGATTCTTTTAATGACATCACTGGTGCCAAAATGTGACTTTGGTGGTGAAAGGGTTAACCCAATGCGGCAATGGCTAGATTTAAAAACAAAAACAAAGCAACTTATGCTATAAGTTATAGTTATACATTTAGATTAACTAGTTGAAACTGTAAATAGATTTGATAGAGCTCTCCAATAATCTGACTTTTGTGTCTTGTTTTCAGATTGGATTGCTAATTGGAGACCCTTACTCAACTCAGGACTCCAATACAGAGTAAGTATTATTGTTACTTTCATTAGAAAACTGTCTTTTTTTGTCAGTGCTCTTTGTTTGTGCTAAATAAAGCTACCTTAGGACCTGTAAAAGAAATAATTTACAGCCCTGAAATGATTGACACTGCAAAGGTCATATCCAGATCTGAAATTGTTCATTTGTTATAATAGACGATTTTTTGAGAGAAAAAAACTAGGGGAGAGCACTTCGTGAAAATTAGAGTTGTTTACCTTGATTACTCGGTCAAATACCATAGCAACAATGGCGTTGAAGCTTGAAACCGTAGGATACGAGTCAGCGACTTGCAATGGTGTTTTTTAGAAAAATGAGGGGTGGCCAGAACTTACAAAATGTAACGTAAAAATATAAATGACATCAATTTTAGAATGACGCACAGTGTTCTACTCAAACACGTGGCAAGAGCTGGGGATCTACCTGATGGTAGAGTAACTTCCCCTGTTTGACCGATTGAATTAGGCAAGATCACTCCCACACACCATGAAATTACTCCCCTTAATTATTTCCGAACAATTCGTATTGATTCATTGGTTTACGGCTGATTGTTTTAATGTTGTTGATAACACACACACCCATACACCCAATTTTTTCCCTGACTTTTAATTTTATTATTTTTTAAGTCTAATATCACCATTGTGTGAACAGACTTTTAACCCTTTTTCCGCTAATGTCGCATTTTTACACCACAATGATTTAAAACCCATGTCACGAAAACTCTTGAAATCAGGGTCTGTTATTCAGTGATATTGTGTTCCTAATTTGGGCAGTAAGGATTGACCCCATTCTAAATGTGTCACAGAGAAATCCCACAATATTGCAGACAAAATCTATTCTGTAGCCAAATAAATTTGATGGAAATTTTTGGCTCAAAGATGGCTAGTTGGTGAAAGGGTTAAATTAAATCAATCAATCAATCGATCTTAGTCTACAGGTGCGTGTTCTGTAGTTTCTGTTTGCTTGGTATTATATGGTAATTTTCTTTGCTTCTTGATTATTATTACACTATGGCTTGTACCCACGTGTCGTCATATCCGGCCACAAGGAGCACCATATTATGGGAGACCGCCATCTTAGTCAGTAACTTTGTTTGAAAAATGCCAGATCGATGCTGCGTATTTGGCTGTTCCAATTCGAAACTTATCTAAACTGTATTTATAACATCTGGATGTTTTCTTTGCACATTTAGATAACATTTTCACTTTGTTTACACACAAATAAGGACTAAGATGGCGACACTTCCGTTGGAAGGGTCGAGATGCGCACGCAGGTGGGCGGAAGCCATAGAGCCTTGTCAATTTTTATGTCATAATTAAAAATGTTCATGTTAATGTTTGTTTAGTTTTCAGGCATTCTGTTTGCCCTTATCCTTTGCTCATAATTATACAGAATACAGTACAGACACATACTATTTTACCTTCACACGAAATTAAATTATGAACTCAGACTGCGGGATCCTCAGCCTTTGACAAACAAACATTGTTTTCGTTGTTTGTACGTTATTACTTTTCCCCCAGTAATCATATGCATCTATGTTCTGGGTTGTTTTTTTGTTGTTGCTGTTGTTATTTCGGAGGAGCTCAAAGGAGATATTTTTGGAAGATTTTTTTTGGGGAAGAAAAAGACAGGAAAATGGGCCATTAACTGATTAACAAGACTAAACAAAAAACACAAACACTCATTTCTGATTAAAGCAGAAAAATAGTCGATGGCAATTAGAAATGGAAAAGGCAGAATCATAGTGATTTTAGAGGAAGTTGTTAGCACAGAGCTTCCAGAAGGTAGGGGGACTCTTTGTACTGAAAGATCCCCCAGTATCCCCATGGGGGACATTCATAATTTAAAAAAAAAGTGTGTGTAGTAAAGTAAAAAAACAAAAAAATCAAATGGGTGTGCACAAAATGTTCTTTTCAATTTGAGCAACTCTGGATCGATATATATGTATCGCTTAAAACCACTCTTGACTTCTACACTGGCTATTGACATTGTTTTCTCTCTCAACTTAAGCCAAATTATTGATTTACAACCAAGAAATGTGCACAGCGTTCCCACACGGGATTCATTAGCGTTATAAATAGTAATGGTTGAATCAGAGGTAAAAAGATTTGTTTCAGCAATTTAATCGTCCAACCTCCAGATTGGTTAGCACTTCGTTGATCAGAAAACTGAAACTGCAATAATGTGCTGAAGCAGCCTTCATTAGCTGTTGGTGGTGAGATTTTTCTTCCAGCTTAATTAATATTGACATTCTTCACTCAATTAGTGAATTACTACTACTGGATAACGTCTAAAGACTTGGATTTCTCTCTACTACCGCAATGTTTGTAAGTGAGAAGTGACATTTTAGAAAATATTTTTCTTTTGCTTTGCTTTCTTTGAGTCACGTACAAAGCTCCTTTTTTTAATTTTTACATTGAATCACTTTATTCACACGCTTTGAAAAAGTCTTACTGGGAATAAAATTTGTTTTTGTTGTGTAAACACCTTCATGTCTTAACTTTCTTAAGTTTCCATCATCATAGTGTTGTGCCCCCCCCCCCCCAATTTAGCTTGTTCTTTATCAAAGCTTTCCACCAAGAACTAAGAATAATGAATACTAGCGCAACTCCGAGTACCAGTAACGCCTAGTAACGGTAACGCCTAGTAACGGTAACGCCAAGTACTGGTAACGCTGAGTACAGCAAATTTGAAGCGATTCGGTTAAGAAACGGTGGAGTCGTATAGTGTGCGCGTTTCTGAACCGATTCGCTTCCGATTTGGTACACAGATAGTCACCGTTCCCGGTCATCTTCCTGCCAACTTCGAAGGCAATCGGTCCAGAAATGCCAGAGATACGGGCGCCGAGAGGCCGGCGGATACGCGTTTCGCGCATTTGCCAAACCGCGTAAATGACACGGCCGCCTCGGTTGCCGTTGCCATTGCCCCGTTAAGGCTCACAGCAAATTTGAAGCGATTCGGTCGAAAAGCGTCGGAGTTGTAAGGCCCGTTTCGCGTTTCAGACACACACACACACACACACACACACACACACACACACACACACACACACACACACACACACACACACACACACACACACACACACGGACACTTGGCTTTTTACTATATGATTTGTTCTGGACTGAGCGAAACCAGGGTAATACTTGAACACACACACACACACACACACACACACACTAATTTGCAGAAACACAAACAAATATGCACACACGTACCCATGCAGGCACACACAGATGGATACCAAGAGAGAGATTTAGAGCTGTGTTTTTTTTCTGGTGTGCATCAGACCTCTGGGTTTTGGAGGGCCAAGCATGAATGTGGTTTCCGGTTTGGGCAGTACCTGAAACTATGCCCTCCGGTTTTTGGAGTGCCCAAAACTGTAGCTTCTGATTGTTGGAATATATTGGGGTAAAAATTCCAGCATGAATTCAGGCACGAGATACTTGTGGACGTAAACGATAGTTGTGGAATTTGTAATCAACCGATCTTGGGAAGATTCACTGATGTAAGTTTGTTCCAAAGCTTGGCAAATTTTGAAGAAAAATGTGTTGTAAAGGTCTTCCTAAGGCCCAACCCTTCCCTCCGCTTAATTAAAGGTTTGTTGTATGAAGATTTTATGGTTTGGGCTGAATTGGAGGTTTTGAAACAATCCAAACTGCTTCTCCCCTTCTTCTGCTCACCAACAATATATTATTCTTGGTATCAGGTAGCTTCCCACCTGCGCTGCAAGAATTTCATGAAGATCAGTGTCCCAGACCTGTTTACTCTACTCTTTTCGAGTAGTATTCTACTCAATTTGGACCTCTACTACTCTTCAAAATTGAAAAGAATGCTCTAATTACTCATTTTCAGTGAACATTGTTTGATGGTTTGATGAAGAGGACTACTCATTTCACACCCAAACTACTCATTTCAGCTATCCAGACTACTCAAGAATTGTGTAGGGAGTAAACAGGTCTGGTGTCCTGTTTTTGGTTTCACTGTTGTTGTTGGTGCTGTCAACAACACACAGTAATGTACAGTAATATATTTGATGATTTTAGAAGTGTTTCTTTTTGGGGTTTTCTGTGTGTGTTTGTTTGTGTGTGTGTGTGCACAATGCCTGTTTCTTAACCCTTTCACTGCCAATGTCGCCTTTTTGCACCACAATGGTTTAACACCCATGTCACTAAAAGGCATCAAATCAGGACCTGTTGTCTGAAGACCCTATTTTCTTACTTTTGGGAAGTAAGAATAGGCCTAATGTTATGCATATCACAGAGGAATTCTCAATATTGCAGATGATTTTGTTTCTCTACCCAGTTAAGCTTAGTGGTATTTGTTTTACTGAAAAGTGGCTGGCGGCGAAATGGTTAATGAACAAAGACAGATGGGAAAACTGAAAAACAGTAAATATCAGTTGGTACCAGGTATGAACATTTTTTGTTTCACTTCCTTGTATATGTACTTTTTCCCTGTTGAAAACGAGGCCTGCAGATTGGCTTGGAGATACCAGGGGGAAATTTACAACAGAGTGGTGGAGTGAAGGATAGAGTGTGTGTGTGTGTGTGTGTGTGTGTGTGTGTGTGTGTGTGTGTGTGTGTATGTGTGTTTGTGTGTGTTTGTGTGTGTATGTGTGTGTGTGAGCTTTGTATTGTAATGAAGGGGTATGCTCGATCAAGGTCTATGAGAGTGAGGAAGGGGTGATGGAGAAAAAAAGAGGGTATTTTTGTTGTTGTTGTCGTTCCCAGGCTTAAAGACTCCAGGGATCATCCCAACCATCGAAGCAATTGAACACTATGGTGCAAATGTACCAACTAGGGATGAGAACATTTAAGTGTGTGACCATTTTTAATTACCCCACCACGTGGGCAGCCACACTCTGACTTTGGAGGAAAATTGGGTATTAAAGGGGGAATAAGCATCATAATCATCAAATTGTTGATGGAGGATGCTATATTTGCACGAAGAAGAACCCTGTAGGTTTCTAAAATGTAAAAAAAAGAAAAAGTTTAAAGGACATTTTCTAAATCTTGATTACTAACGTATTACTTACCATATAACATAGAACATCACATTTAACAAATTTAATTATCAAGATGTTGAAATAAGAGGGTTTGGGCGAATGTACTTTCAGAGCTATTGAAAATTGATGTTGCGGTGAACTCAAGTGATGGGCATTATCATTGAGAATCAGCATCATTCTGTCAAATACACAGACATAAAGAAACCGAGAAATGCACAAGTTTTTGTTTCTGTCACAAGTTATTGTCATGTTATAGGATTGTGATTACAAAAATTTGGCCTCAAGATGGACCCAAATTCCTTTTACTTTGATGTATCCAAAGGGCTTTTTTCTGCTTTTTTTTTTTGGGGGGGGAGGATTTCCTTCAGTTTTCTCTGCTATTAGTATTACTTTCATCTTTCACCATGCTTCTTCTCCTTTTCTTTTTCGCTGGGTCTGCCTGTGATCATAAAGACTACTTTGCCCCGAGTGCTAGTATACAGGATGTAAATTGGTTTTGGAAACTGCAGAAATTTGTACGTTTTTTTTTTTTTTTGGGGGGGGGGGGGGGGGGGGGGGGGGACTTCGGTTAAACTCCCCTGGGAAAGGAACAGACCTGTCTCATCATGTACGGAACAAAGGGAGATCAATATGGGTATGTACTCCAGTCATTGGTTATTTCCCTTCCCCTTTTCCCCAACCTCGATCAGTTTCATCCCTTCCCCCATGCACTTGTTTGAGCTTGTTGCCTTTGATAGGAAAGGGGTGGGTGGGAGGAGGGGGATACAGTACATGTGTGTGCATTTGGGGGGGTGGGGGGGTTATTATAAAGCTTTGTTGGGTCTGTGCTGAATTGCTGTTTTGTCTGATTAGAAAGAGGGGGAGTAGGGGAAGAGGTGAATGTGTTGGAGGAAGAGAGTGATGGGAGGGGAAGGCGTACAGGAGGAGAGGGGAGGCTGTGTTTATTGCCTGCTGCCCACTCTCATTCATTTTTACAGTGACTGGTTATTGACTTTTGTTGCGACATTGATGTTTGTGCAGGATCATGTGATGTGTGTGTGTGGTTGATTGTGTGCGTGTGATTGTGTGCATGTTTGTGCATGTGTGTGTGCATGCATGTGTGTTTATGTGTGTGCGTGCGTGATTGTGTGTGCCTGTGTGCATGGTTGTGTGCGTGTGTGTGCATGCTGTCCCCCTTTTCTCAACATTGTTATTGCATCATGTCATTATAGAATTTAATCATGCATTTAAATTAAAAAGGACAAACAAATATTTTCCATGCAAAGTGTAATCAGTCTTGTCAGCTTTGGTGGATTATAGCAGAATTAATGGAATGAGAGTGGTGTGTGTGTGTGTGTGTGCGTGTGCGTGTGTGTGTGTGTGCGTGTGCGTGTGCGTGTGCGTGTGCGTGTGCGCAGCCTGAGTGTGGATGTGTGGGGGGGTGTTTCCATCCCCCAGATACAGTGAACCTCTGTCAAGTCCACTATCCCATACTTTATGATAAGCCCGAATTGTTCATTTGTGTGGGTGGGTTGGTGGGTGTGTCTGTGTACATGTACATGTTTGTGTTGAAATCTTATCATTCAGCTCCCATGCAGCATACTAATTTATCCGTTGTTCTTAACGGTAGGTAAATAAGTACATCAAACTATACATTACAAAGACAAACAGTGCAAACTAATCTTAACTGCCATAAAGTATGAACTGAAAAAAGTAGGGTATTAAAAACAAGTTTTGTATAACAGTACTTGTGTAACGTTTCTTTAAAAGTATGGGTTTTGTTATTTATTGATATTTAAGTGAAACTTAGAGATAATACTTTCTCGATAAAGAAGATAAAAAGTAAAGGCTTGTATTTCAAAGAAGACGAAATAGGTGTCCAAATTTAGTGACTGTATGACAGATGTGATGCATCACAATTCACAGTGTCTGGGGTTATTGTGAGAATGGAATCATGTTGTTCTGTTGTATGTGCCTGTACTACATCGTTAACCCTTTCAACGCCAGCCATTTTTCACCCAAAACTTTCCATTAAACTTACCTGGGTAGAGAAAAGATTATGTATGCAATATTGGGGAATCCTCTGTGACATGCCTGTCCTTACCTCCCAAAATTAAGAATATAAGGTCATTGGATACCAGACCCTCATTTGATGCCTTTCAGTGACACAGGTGTTAAATCATTGTGGTGCCAAGAGGCGACAGTGGCAATGAAAGGGTTAAAAAATAAATGAACTGGCTTTAAAGGCACAACAGCTGATCCTTTGGATTGGCTGAATGGCTGCTCTCAGCTAGAAAGTGAAGGAAGAGACGTTGCAGCATGTCGAGAGACAAGTGATCTAAAATAGTAATAATAGTGTTTTACGCCCTCTTTGGCCTTTCGGCCATGTGGGGCATAGTGATCTAAAACTGTCACCGCTTCATTTATATACCTCTGGTGTGGTTTTAAGAGAGTGCGAAGCTGTTTGGTTGGTAATAGTTCTTAATTTTTCTTCTTCGTGGATCGCTCAGACAGTTTCCTGTCAATTATGAGCGCAGATGCGTGATGGCTGATGCTGCTGTTATGCGCCTAACTAAGAAATAGGCCCAACAAGTCCGACTTCGGCTGGAGGAAATCTTTTTGAAAGGTTTAATGAAAAAAGGCAGGAGAATGGACCGGTAAGGCAGAAAGATAGTAGATGACAGTAAGCAAGAAAAGGCAGAGTCAAAGAGAGTGACAGATTAGAAGAAGTTACAAGCACAGAACTTCCAGAAGGTGGGGGAACTATTTATACAAAAGACCCCCGGTACCCCCACGGAGGAGTTCTTAATGAAAATGGGGAATGTAGGTCATTTTTGCATGCCATGCTTTTCTGGTAGAAGGGGGAAATGAGATGGGGCTCATCATAACCCAAGTCTTTGAACCCCTGTATATGTCAATAATTGCCGATAAACAGCAGGTGAACCTCACTGAAAAAAAGAATAAGAAATGCAATGGGATTCGTTTTGAAGGGGCCAACAGTAAAGTGAGAGAGAGAAATGTTTGAACTGGGGGTACGTTTATATGGTTTTTGTTGTCTTGTTCTTTCTTTCTTGTCTTTTTGAATTTCAAAAACTCGAGAATGACATTTTAAAATCTCAGTAATTTTTCTTCTTCTCAATTTGGTGTCATTTACTAGTTTGATTGTTTTGATTTTGGTCACTGATACAGTAGAACCTCCCTTATAAGACCTTCAAAAATCATCCAATCTGAGGGAGGAGTCTTATAAGGGAGGTAATTTTAATACTTACAAAGAAGGGCAATGTCTCAAAAGTAGGTCTTATGTGGGAGGGAGTCTTATAATGGGAGGCATAATAATGATATAGAAACTAAAACGTTTACCGGTAGTGTTTATTGAACTTAAAACTACAACAACAACAAAAACATAGGACTGGTTCCCTGGTATTTTTTTAATTTCATATCAAGATTCCCTGAGAAGAAAAGAGTTAAGAATTGAATTTTCCTTAACTTGCTGTAGACAAACCATTGTCCTGTACAAGTCATTCATGCATACATGAACGTACATTGTAATACATTCAGCTTTAGGCTAGCTGAAGCCAGGGTCTTTCATTTTTCGGACTGGTGAACCGTTAGGGGGAGGGGGAGTGTGGTGTAGCTATGCGTGTGTTAGGACTAGGAGGGTGGGGGTAGAGTTCTACAGGGACTGGGGGACTTGATCACTCACCATTGGCTTGGTCACAACAACATAGTCAGGCTTAGCAGACATAGTCTGTAGCATTGAGGCCGGGCAATTAGCTGGAAAAAGAGGAGGAATGTGTGGGTAGGTGGGTGGGGGGAGGGTTGTTAGCGGTTGGACGGCAGACACAAGTTTTTATAACACCAACAGTGGTGGGTTGTTTTTTTATATAGTGTGCTGTGAGGACTCAAACTGATAAGTATTTGCATTAACTATTGGGCTTTGGGAACTATTCTCCGGGGTATTTTCTTCTTTAAGTTCTTGGATTTAAAATTTGAGGTAAGAATTGATGCAGCATATTGCAGCAATAATGTACTGGTTGTGAATATATTTTGTTGAATTAGACACCACAGTACAGTGTTGCTATGAAATAGTCCTTCTGAAAACTAAAATGCAAGTCTTTCTCCTTTCCATTTTCATTTCTTCTTCTCCACCCATCCCCCCATCCCCCCCCTCTCTCTCTCTCCTCACGTTTATATAGAGAGAGACAGCGTCTGTTAAGTTTTGCACAAGTTTGTTAAAAGCATAATTCATGCAAGCGTAGGCACATATTCCGACTGATACTCATAGTCATACTTGCTGTCTTGTTGTTAATTTAGCGTGTGTATGCTTGTTCTCATCATTTGAAACTGTTTTCATATGAAAAGCATGACTATGAATGTTGTTTTTAGATAGGTTCGTTCAAACTAATGTTTCTCATATAGATATTGCTTCCAGTTGTGTCTCGTTGCATTCAACTTGACTGCTTAGAATACTTTTTTGTTTGGTCGATAACCTGTTACATTTTCTATTCTGGTCAATAACTTGTTAAGATTTTTCTATTGTAGCTTGTACCCTGCAATGCTGATGGAAATGGTAACTGGATTTTGTCTGTAGACAGCACTCGTTGGAAGTCATGCTCTGTGTGAATGGATGCTAGTTTGGGAAGTAAAGAGTGATTCCAAAGCTCCAGCCAATTCCATTGATCAGACAAAGTAATGGGAGTGCGAGGTTTGAGTGGCTTGGCGGTTGACCTATCTTAAGGCTCTGTCCTATTTTGGAGGCAAGTCTTCAGTTCAAGTGCTCGCGCATGTTTGCTTGCTTCACAATGTTGCTGTTATGTTAAACAATTGGATGAAGTACTCAATCTGCAGTAAGAAAGGCAAGACTGAAAAAGTGGAAACAACCGAGAAATGGAGGAGGGGGGGGGGGGGGCGCATCTTTACCTTTACCCATTCATTTAAACAGAGCTTGCATTTACTGCATGGAGCTCCATTGCCTTAGAGTCTTTATGCTTGCATGTAACAATCTCTTGTTCAGTTCTTTTACTTCTTCTTTTGCTTCTTCTTTTTCTTCTGCTTCTTCCCATTAATCGACCTCCTTCATCAGGCTCTTGCTCCAATCCTCACTTTTTGCTTTAAGGGATATCACACGAAGTTCACTTCCTTTCATCCAAAATGGAATAACTTATTTTGTCGTCAACTTGTAGAATCTCTCGCTCCAATCCTCACTTGTTGCTTAAGGGATATATCACATTAAGCGAGTGTCCAAAAGTAAGCTGGGAACCAAGAGCTCGCTTTGGTGCCTTGCCTTGCCTTGTGTATCAGAGGCTTAACGTTAGTGTGATGCACTAGGATCGATCTCATCCTTTTGCTGGCACCATCCACAATCGTAGGAACTCAACTTGCTCACTTCATGACTTGTCTCCCTGTTGTCTCTGGTGATTTTCTGGCTACTTCAGGCCCCCTCCCTCCTATCCCCTCCCCCTGCCCAGATCTTTTGAGTGAAATACCTAGGGAGAGAGACTAGTGGTGGTGAAGGGAAGAAGAGGTGAAGTTGTGTGTGTGTGTGATCTGATGGGGTCAGTGAACTGGACAAGCTCTTAAGAAATCGGTGGTCATGGTGAGAAGTACATATTATAGTGCTGATGTTACTTTTCAATTAAGCTGGGAAATTGATTTATTTTTTAATTTTGTGTACTTGTTGCTGGGCCTGGTTTCGTGTGAGGTGTCAGATGTCATTGACCTGAGAAAATTGAGTTATTGATTGGGTCTGCACCACCTGTCGTCTTGCCTTTTAACCCTTTCACAGCCAATGTTACATTTATGCACCATAAGTGTTTAACACCCATGTCACTAAAAGGCATCAAATCAGGACTTGTTATCTGAAGGCCCTAATTTTGGGAGGTAAGGATAGACCTAATGTTATGAAGATCACAAAGAAATTCCCAATACTGCAGATGCGTGTTTATGTCTTCCCTGTTCAGTTTAATGGTATTTTTTGGCTACAAAATGGCTGGCGGCGAAAGGATGAATGCTTCCCTCAGTTGTTTTCCTCGCCCTCCTATCCCTGCTCTTTTGTTATCTACATTGCTGCACTCTGTGTGTACGTGTATGTGTGCACACTCTAGCATGTGCATCACTGTGTGTGCATTTGCTCATAATCAGATTCTTAATTCTTACCACTATCACAGTATCCAGCATATTATTTTAAAATTTTGTGTTCAATTTTTGCTCCCTTTTCCTCTTTTTTTATGGGGTGGGGTGAGGGGGGCAACAGCTTGTTACCTAATCAATTCTTGTTGATGATTAAGACGAAGAACATTGTGCATGTCAGATTGTTACATGATGTGTTTGTAGTGACAGAAACACTGTTTAACCCTTATAACGGTGTAGAGTGGCACAGTGGTCGCGTTTTTGCAGTAAAATGAGTTCGAACCTGGGTACCCATGATTTTTTCCTCTCATTCGGCACTAGGCCTTGACGGTCTGAACGTGGAGTCTGTTCGGATGAGATAATAACTGAGGTTTGTGTGCCCATGCACTTAGCATACGTTAGGCCTAGTGGCAACGAAAAAGTTGTCATGTAGTAAAGGAATCCCTCAAGTGACAAAAATCGCATGCAAAAAATAATTTCTTTAAAAAATGGGTGGCGCGCCTCTGGCTGCGACGCGCTCTCCAGGTGGGAGCAACCCGAATTTACAGAGATGGCTCTGTGGCGAAAGTACCTAATACCTAATACCTATAACGAGTTGTGTGGCTAACCTGCTTCGAATTGCTATAATGTTGTAAAGGTTGAAAGTGAATTATCAAACAAACTGTCATCATGTAAGCTTTGTATTGAAGAAGCATCAAATATGTGGTCAGTTTGAATGACAGGTAGTTGAACAAGAAAATGCATGTAAAACTAAAATAAAAAGTCTAACTTGTGGTGCCAAGTAGATAGTGTAACATTGACTGCCCGGAGCAGCAGTGTGGCTACTGTGGCAGTGAAAGGGTTAAAAAATGTCTGTTTGAAAAAGGTAGCTCCCCCTTTTGAACAGCAGTGTGGTCACTGTGGCAGTGAAAGAGTTAAAAAATGTCTGTTTGAAAAAGGTAGCTCCCCCTTTTGAACAGCAGTGTGACCACTGTGGTAGTGAAAGGGTTAAGAAAATGTCTTTGTTTGAAAAAGGTAGTTCAGACAACAGTGTGGTCACTGTGGCAATGAAAGGGTTAAAAGTCTGTTTGAAAAATGTAGTTCCCCCTTTTGGACAACACTGTGGCAGTGAAAGGGTTAAGAAAAAGTGTTTGAAAAGGGTAGCTTCCCCTTTTGGATGTACTGTAGACCTGTCTGTTCCATTTTTCCACCTTCATCATTCTACTACCCTCCCTCTTCACATACTTTTTCATTCGTCTTCCCCACATCCTCTACTCTTCCTTCTGTTGTTACACCCCCCACCCCCCTCTTTTCCCCATCCATCCCCTCTCAAATAATTGTTGTGGCCTTGCCCCACGGCTATCATTAGTTGCTGGTTGCCCTTTTGCTGATTCTGAGTCCCGTTCTCCCTACCCCAGCCCAAGCCCCACCCTACCCCCAACTTGCCCATTCTTTTAGGGAGGTGCACAGCTGGTAATATTGCGGCACAGTCACTCCCAACTGTTGACAGCCCCTGTGTGTGTGTGTGTGTGTGTGTGTATGTGTGTGTGTGTGTGTGTGTGTGTGTGAGGGTGGTGCATCTGTGGGTACGTGCATTCAATGATTCATGCATGCGTACTAAAGATTAGTGTGGTTTGTGTGTGCGTGTGTGTGTCACTCTGTCTGCCTGCATGTGTGTGTCTTGCCTGACTGAGTCACTACCCTCTCTTTATGGCCATTGACTTTTAACCCGTTTCTTACCATTAAACTTTTTTTTATAAAAAACCCATTTTTGTTGTTATCTACACCCATTAACACAAAAATAAACTTAAAAAACAACAACATTTTCTTATATGTTTTTCAGAACACACACTCGAAGAGTGCGTGGTAGCACGGACTTCTATACAAGTCCGTGGTGGTAGGGAACAGGACCATGTTTTAAGTACGTGAACACAAAGAAGCCATACCTCCACCACCGCCACCCCTATATCCACCACCTATAATGTCAGGACTTAATGCATGGGTGAAAGTAGTTCAGGCATGCTGGTGAAATCAGTATTGAAAAAGCTGATAGAAAGAGTCTTCAGGGTTGGCCATCTTGTCATCCGGAACCACAGTCTTATAAAATCATTTCTGCTAAAAATGACGGCAGATTAAAACAAGATGATAGTTATGCAATTCTAAATCCCCACCAATCCTGAATACACAGACACACACACATTGGAAATTATTGTTAACGTGGTCACCACTTCAGGATTGGGAAGATTCAGAGAACATTGAAACGTGTCATTTCAGGATTGAGAGAATATTTTACTTTCACCCTTGCTTTGAATGGCTTCTTCTGCCCTTTTTGTTCTCCTTTCCCTTATACCTATCCCTTCCCTCTCCCTTACTCCAAATTCTCAGCAGACTTTCTAAGCTATCTCTAAATGAAAACCTGGGCTGGGAATCACTGGAGAGCAGACGGCAGAGGACCAGGCTCTCCACGCTGCACAAGATCAGCACAGACGCTGTACACTGCCCAAATCTGTAAGCCAAGCTGGTGCTGCTTCCATCTCGGCAAAGGCGTGGACACCACCTGCAGTTTCAGAGAATTCAGTGCCGCACTAAGTACAGGTCCAACTCGTTCCTCCCAAGGACCATCAGGGAGTGGAACGAACTGCGGCAGGACTCCATCGCAGCCTTCACTGCTGATGTGCGTGGCACGTCAGGACTGCAGGCTGATCAGTAGCTCATCAGTCTCGCCCCCCCCCCCTCCGCCCCCCCTCTACCCCTCCTCCCTCCGTCCTTGCTTCTCCCTTACCCACTCCAGTCCCTATTTTTTGTTTTTGCACCACCACTGCCAACTGAAATTTGAACACCACCGGAACCCCTCTTTTTTAGGGTTTTTTTTCCAAAAAGGAGCCAGAATGGTCAGCTCATTGACCGTGGGCCCTCAAGAGAAGAAGAAGAAGAATGTCATGTTGTTCTCTGATTCTTTTTTTAAAACATGTTTCAACATTTTAAAAACCCCACAAAAACGGGGCCATTTGCTACCTTACACGTTTGTAGCGTGCATGGAGGTGATGCGATTCATTGCTCCAAACCTACAGAACATGTTTAAATTTCGACTAATGAAAACTGTCATCAGCAAATAAACAATTGTGTCAATTTGACTATTATTTGAACTTAGATATCAATTTTGACACAAAAATATTCAGTTTTGGGGAAACGAACGAAAACTTAGCTTTATGTCCTCCCGGCCGTAGTCATATGGGACATTACTTTTTATTTAGTTGGGGATTTGGGGGAAAGAATCTCTCTGGGTATAAGAACTACAAATGCAAGCAACTCAAAACTTGCCACTTCAGCCTTCCTGATCATACACGGGACGAGTCTACACCAAGACTCCCACTGATTTTACTACAGCGCCTCCAAACCGACCCTTTCCCAAGACCAACGTTGATTAACCTATATATAATACCAGGTGTACCTGCTACATCGAAGACTACAGCACCAGAATTACTTGTCCCTAAGAGCAACTGCTGTGAGGACGTAAAATCTTCTACTACCAACTCAAAACTGGTATCAAATTAAAGACATTAACCACTGTGAAAAACAATCCTTCACTTGCTTTCACAGATCTTTTACCTTTGATAACATGTACGCACGCATAAAAGCTGTGCGCAGTAGCAAATAGGTTAAAACAAAGTCTGCACAAGTTGGTTTGCTGCACAAGTTGGTTTGCTATCGACTTTACACAAAAGGTGCCCCAATATACTTTACTTTTTCAACTTGCAATACTGTAATGTGTTGTACCTGAGGCAGGGTGAGCAACAGATGGGGGACAGTTTGGCTGTTTGGTTGGCGGGTCACTAGCCATAGGCCTCTGCAACTAGGGTTATTAACGCCCTTGACAGTGAGAGTGATGCCCTTGCTGGTCAGTACTGACAAGGGCATTCAATCTTGCGAAAGGCAGCCATTTAGTGGCATCAAACGGGGTTATTGGTGAGAGTTATCCCCCTGTTTGGTCAGTACTGAACCATCTTCCTCCACCCACCAAGGGCATTCACTCTTGCAAAAGGTGTTCGTTGCAGACCCCAATAGGGGTGAATTTTAGTGGGGGGGGGACATGAATCATACTTTTTCTCTTATCAAGGTGCTGTCATGCTTTTTTCCCCTTGTAGTTTATATCCTTGTATGTTCATTTTTGTTTATCAGAGGAGAATCAGGATTATCACCCCTTAAAGTAAAATTAAGAATTAAATTGGATGCAAGATTTTTTAAAACAGACTCAATACAGTCAGTGATACAATGAAAAGGATATAGTGTAGCAATTTTTTTTATACATGAGCGATTAACCCCTTGACTGCCAGAGAAAATTTAAAAAAAAAATCATTGGGAAAATCATGCCATAAAAGACAACTGATAGAGCCAATCTGGGAAAATGGTCTGGGGATATAACTTTCTTGACTGTGTTAGACCAAAAGCCAGTGTATTAAGGTTATTCCTCTTCATCTGATGTCATCATCAGTGATGTCATCAAGTCAGTACGTGATACGTTAGTGGCAGTCAATGGGTTAAACATTTCACAAATATGTCTTTATTAGACTTTGCAATGATAATCATGCAAAGGAAATAATCCTTTGAAGATTTTTGTTGTTGTTTTGTGTGCGACCTTCATGAATCATACTTTTTCTCTTATCAAGGTGCTGTCATGCTTTTTTTCCCTTGTAGTTTATATCCTTGTATGTTCATTTTTGTTTATCAGAGGAGAATCGGAATTATCACCCCTTAAAGTAAAATTAAGAATTAAATTGGATGCAAGATTTTTTAAAACAAACTCAATACAGTCAGTGATACAATGAAAAGGATATAGTGTAGCAATTTTTTTTATACAGGAGCGATTAACCCCTTGACTGCCAGAGAAAATTTAAAAAAAAATCATTTGGAAAATCATGCCATAAAAGACAACTGATAGAGCCAATCTGGGAAAATGGTCTGGGGATATTAACTTTCTTGACTGTGTTAGACCAAAAGCCAGTGTATTAAGGTTATTCCTCTTCATCTGATGTCATCATCTGTGATGTCATCAAGTCAGTATGTGATACGTTAGTGGCAGTCAATGGGTTAAACATTTCACAAATATGTCTTTATTAGACTTTGCAATGATAATCATGCAAAGGAAATAATCCTTTGAAGATTTTTGTTGTTGTTTTGTGTGCGACCTTCGGACCTCCACCATAACAGTATGAAAAAAATCAAAGTGTTGATTGTGGATACTTAATGGAAGAAGAAGAAAAGAAGATACTACTCCCGTTTACTATTCGTTTCTCTATTTCTCTCTCTTTTTTAAATGATGATGAAATTCTGCTTCACGTCCTCCTGTCTGGAACAGACACATATGGGACATTAGTAGATATAGAAATGGTGGGAACGATCCTGGAGGAAATGCCGGGAGGCAGTGCAACACCAGGAAAGTGCCAAATTTTTAACAATACAGATGTAGCTTTTTTTAAAAATGTCTCTCTTTATATATTGGTCATCTCTCTGTATATTTCTGTCTGTCTGCCCCTTCCCCTTTCTTTCTGCTCTTTTTTTTCCATTTAGTTCCAGTTTTTGCCCCCACCCCTCCTAATGTGATTCATTTATAAGATGGTGCGTTCTTGACGTACCCTAATATGCCTTTAAAAAAAAAATCATGATAAAAAACAAATTTAAGTGACATAAAAACACAAAACAGCATACAGCTTAGCAATATATGAAGCGTACACAATTTTAAAGCAAATCAAAGACAATCGGATTGCTATGCACAGTGAGTACAGGTTTGTGCTGATTGTTTGATTTAGATTAATATATCTATCTATTCTATCTATATACTTACCGTTTCACTACGAACTGAGTTTACTCTTCCAACTTGGGGCAAATGCCAATTTACCAAAGACATAGTCTAAATAAGACTAAAATCACTTCCCTTGGCACGGTTACCGTGCATATAGCCGATGATATGATCCGGGTGACGTCACTTCCGTAGCGGCTATTTCAAATCAGGATAAATTTTCCTGAAACTTGAGTAAAACAATGGTTCACAAAGGAGGGAGGATGGGAGGGAATCTTTACTCGTAGTGAAACGGTAAGTATATAGATAGAATAGATAGATATATTAATCTAAATCAAACAATCTATTCTATCATGTTACCGTTTCACTACGAACTGAGTTGATTGCCAACGAGGAGGTGGGCAAGAAACATTGTTGAACTCCTAGAGAAAAAACAACAATTAGTCAATACAGCCTACCCCATAGGGGCCAATTGCTTGGGTATCCATGGGCAGGTCTCCCGGGAACGGGGGGGGGGACCACATGTGCCGATCACATAAAACCCACATACCCCCCCCAACAAAGCATGAATATGCATACAAACCACAAGTACCCCATCACGTTACCTTAGTTCAGGGAGACCGGGGTCTGAGCCAGGACAGCCTTCCTGATGCCGAAGGTGTTGTCCTGTCTGCGGGCAGAGTAATGCCTGAGGTAAAAGCTGCTGAAGGTGGACTGGGATCGCCAGAATGCAGACTCCATGATGTGGGACAAGGGGACACCTTTGATCATGGCGAGAGAGGCGCTGATGGCCCTGATTTCGTGGGCCCGTATTGGGATGAGGGGCAAGGCTTTGTCGGCGTGGGCATAGGCTAGCTTAATAGTACAAATTAACCATCGGGAAATGGTGGATTTGATTATGTCCTTAGCATACCTCTCATTCAGAGAGATAAACAGCCTACGTCGTTGCCCCCTAAACGAGGAAGTTCTCTTCAGGTAGAACTTAATAGCCCTGACAGGGCATAAGAACCTATCTTCATCATCCTGTGAGAGGATCTGCTTGATGCTCTGAATGGTGACAGAAGGAGAAGATGTCTGGGAGGGCTGATTTTTAGCCCGAAACTCTGGCAAAAAAGACAGTGTCACAGATTGGGGATCAGATGAGAACTCGATGTCGCTATCTAAACCGCTAAGAGCGTGGACGCCGCTAACACGCCTAGCCGTGGCGAGTGAAACCAGAAAGACAGTCTTAAAGGTGAGGAGCTTGAGTGACAGAGACGACATGGGTTCACAGTAATCCCTGAGGAATGACAGGACGAGGAAGATATCCCACTGGGGAAACCTAACTGACCGAGTAACCGACAGGTTGCGAACTGCATCAATGACATGCGACACCTCTATTGAACTCGAGAAGGAGGGAGACTTCTTGCCTCTAGAAACAGCTACAGTATGAGACACAGCGGCCTTGTACCCGTTGAGCGTTTGAGCCGAAAGACCCCTATCCAGATGTAGGTGAGAGAGGAATCGAGCGAACTCAGAGGCTGAAGGGTTCAGAGGGGGGAAACCGTGAGAAGAGCAGAACTCGAACCATGAGGCCCACCTGATGTCATAGAGTCTGTTTGTACTCTGTCTCCTGGCTTTCAGCATGAGGTCAATGGTTCTGGATGGGATCCCTCGTGATTGCAGGCCTGACCGCATAGTAGCCATGCGGTCAGCTGAAACGTTTCTGGGCTTGCGTGACCGACTCCTGTGCGAGGCTGGAGCAGGGTGCGGTCTGTCAGGTGCAGCCGGAAGGGAGGTGTGTGAGACAGGTTGACTAGTTCGGGGAACCAGGGGCTGGATTCCCAGAACGGGGCGACGATGATCAGCCGAGGCTTGTCGCGGGAGTATTTCTCCAGGACTTTCGGAAGGAGTGATGTCGGGGGGTAGGCATATGCCGACATGCCTGTCCAGGGTATGGAGAAAGCGTTGCGCGCCAGTGCCTGGGGGTCCCTCATAGGAGAAACATAGAGCTGAAGCCTTGAGTTGTACTTGGTGGCGAACAAGTCCACGTGAGGTTTGCCCCAGGACTCCCACAGAGGAAGTAGAGATTGGTGTGCAATTGTCCACTCCGTTGGGAGGATCTGGCCCTTCCTGCTCAGCTGGTCCGCCAGAACATTGAGTCTTCCAGGAACATATTCCACAGAGAGGAAGGTGTGGTTGGCTTGAGCCCACAGCAGGATCTCCTCCGCTTTCTTTGAGAGTAGCACGGAGCGAGTGCCGCCCTGGCGGCGTAGGTATGAAAGGGCTGTGGTGTTGTCGCCGCAGACAGTGACCCAAAAGTCCGAGAGGAGGGGGGCGAACACCTTGAGAGCTCGAGCAACCGCCTCCAGCTCGAGAAGGTTGATATGTAGAAGGGACTCCGACGGGGTCCAAAGACCTGAGACCTCCTCGTTGTCTAAATGTGCTCCCCATCCAGCCGTAGACGCATCCGTGTGGAGGAACCGTTGCTGTTGAAGCGGACGGATGGGAACTGCGTCGTTGAGCCAAGAGATCTTCGCCCATTGGGCTGTCGACTCGAGGAACCAAGGGCCTAGCTCTATCTGGTGATCGAGAGGCACATGCGAGATTGCCCTGGCCGAGAGGTGGCGTTGAAGAGGCCTCTTGTGGACTCTGGCCAATGGTAGTAGGTCCGCAACAGACTCCATCAGCCCTAGAAGCCGGAGGAGTTGCCGGGCTGACGCCGAAGATCTCTGTCTGAGAAGAGTCACTGAGTTCAGCAGGCTGAGGACTCGGTCCTGAGTTGGCTGGACACGAAACCGTACGGTGTCGAACACCATTCCCAGGTAGGAGAAGGTGGTTGAAGGGACGAGATCTGATTTCTGATCGTGGATCCGAAAGCCCAGAGAGCGAGATAGTTTGACCAGGGTGTCTGTGTGGGAACGGCAGAGACTGCGGGAAGAGGCCAGCAGAAGCCAATCGTCGAGGTAGATGTGCAGGCGGATCGATCTTGCCCTGGCCAGGCGGGCTAACTCCTTGACGATTCTCGTGAAGATCCATGGAGCTGGGGATAGCCCAAAGGGCAGAGCCACGAACTGGTAGGTTTGTTGTCCCCAAACGAACCTCAGGAAGCGATGTCGAGAAGGGTGGATGGCCACGTGAAAGTAGGCGTCCTTGAGGTCGATGGACGTCGACCAGTCGTTTGGATGAACTGCCAGACGGATGGAGGCGGCAGTCTCCATCTTGAATTTGGGGGTTCGGATGAACTTGTTGAGGGGGGAAAGGTCCAAGACCGGACGAAACTCCCCGTTCTTCTTGGGCACCACGAAGAGTCTGGAGTAGAAGCCAGGGTCCGTAGGGACCACCGGGACGATGGCCGACTTCTGGAGCAGGGAGTCGATCTCCTTTTGAAGGACGTTGAGCTTCGCTGGGTCCGAGGGGGGGGGGGAAGGAGATGGGGGAGGAAGACAGGGGAGGTTCCCGAGAAAACGGGAACCGGAAGCCTGCCCGCACCACCTGAAGGATCCAGGGGCTCGCGACCAAGCGTTCCCATGCTGGAAGGCATTCCAACAGGGAACCGGCACTTGAATTGGCCGAGAGTGCCGGATCCTTCAAAGGAGGAGCGGGCTTTACTGAAAATGCTGCTTCCGTCCCCTGAACGGTGCTCGGGCATACCGGGCATGACCCGGCCAGCCAGCGCGCCGCCCAGAGGATGAGACCCCACGGGGCGAGGTGGAGGGTTGGAACTGGTGAGGGGGGCGCGGAGGATGAGCGTGTTGGCGAGAGGACGGTTGGTGGGAAGAGCGTCCTCTGGAAGCCATGCCCCGAGAAGGGACGTAACTTGGCCGTCTCTGATCAGGACGAGGTCGCTTTGCCGGCGGGGGAGCGAACTCACGGTTCGCCGAACGTCGGGCCCAACTCATGATGTGCTCCTGAGACAATTCGTGTTTACGTTTCTTCGCCTCATCCAGGGTCTCCTTGAGTGAGGCCGGGTGGAAGGTCGAAGAGGATGTCGAAGGACAGGAGCGAATCTTCGATCTTTCGAAGGTGGACAGAGAAACGCTGGATTTCGCTAGCACTGAGTCTCTGTATAGGGCAGCGAGCTGAGTCTTGGACGACGAAGCGACATAGGCAATAGAGTTGACCGCCTGGGAGAGCGAAGCGAGAGCGACACCAAGAGCTCGCTCATCGATCTCCTGACTCAACTGAAAGTCTTCAGGCTGTTTGGTTGGGGTAGAGCCCACTATTTGCGGCAGGGACTGGAGCATAGAGGTGGCTAGTGAAGATGCCCTTAGAATCGAGAACACAGAACGTTCGAGGTTGTTGAACGACTGTTGGGAGATGTCGACAAGAGCGAATCTGTTCTTTGCTCTGTAGCCCAGACTTGTGCGTTCACTTGTTGACACATCTGAGAAGGAAGGCAACGGCACAAAAGAGTTCGCCAATTGGAATGGGGGAAAGAACTCTCTCTTGATGAACTGTCCCGGGGCAGAAGGGATAGCTTCTGGAGTGTACATAGCGGCAGGGGTGTCTTCGTCCTCCTGCTCCACTGGAGGGGGAGTAGTCCACAAGTCAGCATCTGTCCGCCGAATAATCTGACGGATGAAAGGCGACGTATGCAAGGCGAGGCGGGGTTCTTTCTCCGTAAGAAGTTGTCCAAACGGATTAGGCTGGTCAGGCCGTTGCTTGTTGGGCTGGGACATGGGCTTAATGTCACTGCAGAACGGCTGGAGAATATGCAAGTACCCCTGGTAGTTCCCAGTTGAAGGGATGGGCTCCATCTGCACAGGGAGTTCATCCTGGGGGATCTCATGGTCCTGAAGAGAGGCAGATTCCGTCTCCTGACGGTCATTGGTAGGAGACCGAAGAGGGGTCCGTGGTGTGTACTGAGAGCGATGACGCACACCTGGGTCATCGTAAGTCTCGTAGTCATCAAAACCCTCGTATTCAGACGGGTAAAATTCATTTTCCGCGGATGAATCTCGCCGAAAGTTTGAGTCTTGCCCGTAGGGATGACCAGAAGGCAATCCATCCGTTGGGTTTCTCCTCGCAGAGGGGTGTTCACGGCCAGTGGAGGCCGGAACGGAGCCGTCATCACGGGAGCCGTAGTAGCGGTTGTCATCACAACGGTTGCCGTTGAAACCGTTGCCGTCGAACGGGTAGCCGTCGCTTCTGCTGCGGACGGGTCGGGTAGCGGTCACGGGTGTGCCGTGACCGGACCGGACGGGCCGTGACGGCCGAGCGGGAGCCGTGAACGGCTGAACAGGTGACGGGCCAGCGGTAGCGGACACGGTATCTGTACCGTGAACGGACCGGGCAGAAGCACTCACTTGTGTGATCATGCTTTGAGAGAGTTCTGGTTTTCTGTCCGTGAGAGAGAGTCTGGGTTTTCCGTTGCCCGTACGGGCGGTTTGTAACTCACGTGTCCGCTGAAAATCTTCGTACGGGAAGTCAGAGGACGGGCGGGTCGGACCGGCCGTGCGGGGACCCGTGCGGGCCGGTGAAGGGCGGTAGCTGTCCGTGTACGGGTCCGGGTCCAGTGGGGAAACTGAAATGCCTGTGTGCCGCTCCATGCGGGCCAGTTGGCCGGGCGAAATAACGGCTGGAATTTCGTCCCCAACGGCAAAATAATCTCGGGGACCGTCTGGGAGTGTGTCCTGACCATAAGGATCCGCTAAGAATCCAACTTCATCCGTGGGCTTGGCCTGAGAAGTCTGTCTAGTCTGAGTAGTCAGTGTTGAGGTGGGCCTCGATTCAACTAAGTGAGAAGTTAGAGAAGAGGCAGGGACTAACACCATACCCTTGTCGTGAAAACCTGCGATCATTTCTGCAACGAGAGATGACGAATCGACCACAGTAATAACCTGCTCTTGCGACTCAAGGATAGGGGAAAGCAGAGTGGGAGGGGGGGAGAGACTCCTCTTCTTAGAACTAGATGGTCTAGACTTGGGCTCCTTCTTAGAGCTAGCCGAAGAAGAAACAGGGAGGAACTTCCCTTTATCGTCACGCCCTTGCTTGGGCGTAACAGAACCCGACACAACAACAGAAGGAATTGGAGTAGGGATAGGGTCGAGTGACGACATGACGCCGGGGGCAAAGACCGGCACAATCTCAAACAACAATTTCGAAAAAAAAATCAAAATATAATCAATTAATCAAGAAAATATCAAGTTAGATAGCGCTAGCCGACCAAACCTGAACCCCACTTGGTGTTAGGGACACAGAAAAGCCGGGATGGTGTAGAAACAGGCGGATAAACAATTTACAATGTAGAGGGAAGAAAAAACATGGCAGCCCCAAAGGTTGGAAAATTTATTCTGATTTGAAATAGCCGCTACGGAAGTGACGTCACCCGGATCATATCATCGGCTATATGCACGGTAACCGTGCCAAGGGAAGTGATTTTAGTCTTATTTAGACTATGTCTTTGGTAAATTGGCATTTGCCCCAAGTTGGAAGAGTAAACTCAGTTCGTAGTGAAACGGTAACATGATAGAATAGATTGAACATTTTCCGGGAGTAAATTGTTTGCTTAATCAGCAGCATGAAGAGGCAGAGCAACATTGATTTCTGTACTAATGCGCGTGTTGAACAACTCTGGAGCAAGCCTCTACACGAACACCGATACACACAGTCTCCCTGATAAAAATGGAGGCTTGCAAGCAAGGAGATCTCACACAGGCATAGTTACAGTATTGATTTCCCCCCCCCCCCCCCCCCCCCATTCATGTCTGTTGCTTTTTCAGCTTCCAGTGTAGTCACTAATGCTGACCACTTGGCTTCATAGTTGGCTCTCTTATTTATTGAACCAAACTGGTACCATCCCCTATTCATATTCCTTTTAAAGTTCAGAGTAGGGCTATTTTCAGATGGCTCATTCATGAACATTGTGGAGGATTGGTCATGTGACAAAGCCTGTGACGTTGTCAGGGTTTGGAAAACAAGAGAGGGATGGAGAGAGAGGGAGAGAGAGATAGGGGAGCAGAGAGAATGAGAGAGAGAGAAGTATTGAACGATTAGGAGAGTGTGTGGCAGTGGTGCCTGCTTGCTTTCTGCGTGCCTGAGAGTCTTCAGCTCAGCCGAATTGAGGGGAAAAGTGTTGGATGCTGGGAAGACTGAGCATTGGCACAGTGAAGCTAGCAGCCATATTGAAGCCAGTAAAGAGAAAGAGAGAGAGAGAGAAACAGAGGGGATTAAGTATTCTGGTCACATCCCTACATGTACCATCTGTTACTGAGCACATCTGCTGCTATTTTGTTGGCCACTGTCACGCCATAGGTAGTTGTGTGTAGGCTTGTGGTGGAACGGTTGTTCTATTCTGCTTTCCTCTGCTGTAATAATATTATTCCTTTGGACCTGTCTTGTGGACCATCACAGTGAGTCTTCATGTATTTGTGGCTAGTCTTATTTATTAGAAATTCAAGGTTTACATCTGGCTATGCAGAAATTCTGGTATAGTATCTAATTATGAATGTTTAAAGAACTACCATATTTTTCGGACTATAAGGCGCACCTTTGTATAAGGCCCCAAAAAATGTTGTAACCCAAATTTCAGATTTTGTTACTATCACTATGTTCTTACTAATTCATCAGTCACATTTTAAGATGCAGGGGTCTGAGTCTGGGGGAAAAGTATCGCCTTATAGTCCGAAAATGCTTTTGAGCTTCTTGTTCTTAATTATGATATTCTTTGTTGAAATTGGGAATATGTTAAGAGAATGGTTAATGCGATAAATTGAATTGGTCTTTATAGCATGTGTATGTTAAACGAAAAATGGTGGGATTGTAAAACTTGGTGACAAGAACCTTTTAAACTTATTTGATGGAAATAATCTAGAAGAATAAGAAACACGTTTAAAAATCAGTTTGTTTGTTTTTTAATCCTGATATCTGACATTATAACTCCCAAAGTAGTGGAACTAAACAGGCATGGCACTTTTCATGAAATTCTCGGAATTCGGAGGAAAAAAGAATGCAGAAAAACAAATGTCAGAGGGGTTTTAAGCTTGATGATATGCTCTTTCCCCCAACTTTTAACAGTTTATCATTATCTTCATCATTGTCACTGTTGTTGATGTTGTAGTGATTGTCCACTTAACTCTTTTAATGTACATGTTTATCCACTCGCACACACATATGCACACATATGCATGCGCATGCACGCACATATACAATATACATGCGCACACACGCACGCACGCACACACACACACACACACACACACACACACACACACACACACACACACACACACACTCTCTCTCTCCCACACACACACCAGCTTCACACAGTATGAATGTGTCAGTACACCAAACACTAGGTCACACAGAAACCCAGACATTTTTGTATCAAACAACACTTGGAAATGTCCATCTTAGTCCACCACACAGACAATAGGATGAAAGAGAGCGGGGGTGGGGGGGGGGAGCCTACCTAAATTTTTTAATTTAAAAATGGAAAGAAGAAGGAAAAAAACTAAAAATGAAAAAAAGAGAGAAAAGGAACAAGGAGGAAAGGAAAGAAAAAAGAAAAGAAAGGGTTAAAAATGAAGGCAGAAGTCAAGTGGCGGGTTCCATGATGAGTGAGCAAGATAGCGGATGAATGATTGGGTGTGGTGTGAGAGTTACATATTTGTTTTAAGGTAAATTTATGTTTCATATTTTGATTTTGATATATCTCATCTTACTTTACATGGTGGAAGACAAGTTTCCATGTGCATTGTACAATGCCAATGGGCAATAAAGAAACTTATGACTTATGACAGGTAGACAGAAATATGCATAGAAAGAGCGAAAAAGATAATATATGTGTGCAGTGTAAAGGGGGTTCATGACACAGGGATGCTGAAAGGGGTCTGTGGGGTTGAATGAGCATTGATTACATTCAAAGACAGACAGAAAGGCACATAGAAAAGAGAGCATGC
>CM065689.1:29149421-29201921 GCA_017654935.2 Phymorhynchus buccinoides
GCATGTGTATGTTTGGAATAGTTTTTTGTTTGGGCTTCAAAAGCTTTCTTGCTTTGCCTCCTAATCTCTATCACGATCATTCATCTCCCTACCCTCATATCTGTCTCTTACTATTTCTCTTTTTTCCCCTTCTGTCTTCTTTTTCTCTCATGTTTGTCTGTCTGTCTGTCTCTTTCTGTCAGTCTCTCTATTATTATCCATTTTATGTTGTGTGTCATATTTTGTTGCCTCCCTTGCATACAGGCCGGTGGCCTTGCAGTAAACCATTTTCAGTGTTTTAGTGTTCCACCCTCTCTCTCTCTGTCTCTCTCTCTCTCTCTCTCTCTCTCTCTCTCTCTCTCTCTCTCTCTCTCTCTCTCTCTCTCTCTCTCTCTCTCTCTCTCTCTCTCTCTCTCTCTCTCTCTCTCTCTCTCTCTAATATTGTAAAATAAAAGTTCTTTATCTCTTTGTATGTGTCTTTATTTTCCTTATCCTTTTCCATCTCTCTTTCAATTATTTTCATTTTATTTTCTTCACCTGTTTCAGATGGCTTCAGCAAACGACTCCAAATGGCAGAAGGATGCCGCCGACCAGAACTTCGATTACATGTTCAAGCTGCTTATCATCGGCAACAGCAGCGTGGGTAAAACGTCCTTCCTCTTCCGATACGCTGACGACTCTTTCACCTCGGCCTTCGTCAGCACTGTCGGCATCGACTTCAAAGTGAAAACCGTTTTCAGACAAGACAAACGAGTCAAGCTGCAGATATGGGTAAGACATTTATCTCGTTCGCATCGCAACAATTTTGAATTATGTAAAACAAAAACACTCACAAATCGCTCCAGCCATACACACAAACACAACATACATAAACAAAAAGAGAAATGAAAGAAAAAGGAGAAATGAAAGAAAATTACTTCAGACATAGGGAAGTGGTAGATCAGACTTTTTTTAATATATAGACTTTATATAGGAAAATTGTCCACAACAATTGGTTTCCCCACAACAAACCTCTACAAAAGCAAAATCAGAGGCAAAATTGTGGTCTAAGGGAGTGAATCGAGTTTAGAAGTGACCAAGGTATGGTGTGAACACAGATTTACTTCCCTTCAAGCAACTGTATCAAATTGACAGCTATCTATTAATTCCGCACATATATGGCTGGAACGACTTGAATGAGTTAAGACTTCATTTATTTGTGTTTATGTGTGCATGTGAGTGGATGTTTGTAGGCGGTGATGTTTGGTCAACTGAAAACATGTTTCACTCCATTCATATCTATCAATCTGATCTCTAGGAGCATTGGACCATAACAGAAGATGTGTTAAAACTAAATCACCAACCGCGCAGCAGCGTTTTCAGCTCCAGTGACCTTGACCTTTGACCCATGACCTTCATTATCGAACTTGGCCTAGATCTCTCCATTACCTACCCGCATGCAAAATTTGAGCATCCTAAGTCCATCCATTCAAACGCTAGAGAGGATACATACAAACATACAAACGTAGTCCGCCTCAGACACGAGTGAAAGCATTACCAATCCGCTCTCTACGATCGCGGTTGGTAATGATGTTATCTAATTGTAAAATGTTGTTTTGTTTGAACTTCTCCACTGTTGTATTAATTTTTTTTTAATTTTTTTTTAATAACTTTACTGTTTTTCCATTTTGTTTTTTGCTGTCATTAATTTTGTGGTTTTGAACTTTTATTGTTGGTTTTGTGAAAGTGTTTAACCCTTTCACCGCCAGCCATATTTGAGCCAAAAATGTCCATTGAAATTACCTGGGTAGAGAACAAAATCCATCTACAGTATTGGGGATTCTTCTGTGACATATATAAAATAAGGTCTATCCTTACTTCCCAAAACTAAGACAATAGGGTCTTTGGATAATAGACCCCAATTTGATGCCTTTTAGTATCATAGAAGTTAAATAATTGTGGTGCTAAAATGCGACTTTGGCGGTGAAAGGGTTAATGAGAAGACGTACATTCTCCGAAGTCGGAGTGTGGCTGCCCACGTGGGGTAATCAAAAACGGTCTCACACGTAATTTTATCATTCCTAGCTGGTGCATTTGTACCATAGTGTTCAAGTGCTTCGGCTGTCGGGATGATCCCCTGAGTCTTTAAAGACCCACCAGATCCATGAGTGAAAATCACGGGTTTCATGTGTTTCCCTCTCTCGCTGGCAAGAAATCTTATTTTGACCAGGTTTGACTCCCATACAAATGCCCCCAAATTGAAGACAAGACAGAGACTTTAGAGAGCAGCCTCAATTTGAAGTAGGGGGCATTTGTATTATATGGGTCACACCTACCCAGAAAAAAACAAGGGACTTAATCCTGCTGGGTCAGTGGGTCTTTAAGCCAGGGTATGACAACAACAACAACAACAACAACAACAGAAGATGCACTATTTTCTTGCCTATTTACTGCCAGGTATTTTCATGGACAGGTATCTAGCATTCTGTTTGTTTTTAAAAAAATACACCATCACTATCAACGATAGCACTTGGACAATTTTTCTGCAAAATCTCCTCTATGGAAGAAGTGGTAAACTAATGACGTATTTCTGTTTACAAACAATAGGTCAGGGATCATCAGTCTAACAACCAAGCAAAAGCCCCCCTTCCCTTCCCTTCCCCCCTCTGCCCCCCTCCACTCCCCCCTCTCCCCCCTCCCCTGCAGATTCCCATCAAGCTAGGCGTTTTCCTTTTGTCTGTCCTCTCTCTCTTTCTTTAATCTTTGGCCTCCTGGCCCTTTCTTCCGGCATATGTGGATGAACCTCCCCGGTTCCGTGGCATAATAATTAGTGTGTTGATTGTGGCAACGTACTGCGAAAAAGAAGAAGATAGTGGTTTTTTAGCAAACAGAAGGCGGTAGACATCACTGTAGAAGGTACTGGTGATTAATTTGAGCCACAGTGTGACTGGAGTGATTAAAGGCGTAACAACCGATCCCAGGGATCGGGTCTAGACTGCTAGGCTAGTCGCTGCAAAGTTCTGCCTCGCAGTGGCTTGGGCAACAGGGGAAAAAGAATGGTTGAACCGTCTCTGTCGCGAGCAGCGATTGAAATGATGACACGCGCCTCGCGTGAAAGCTTTATATATGCTGGCTGTGCGTTTAAAGCCTGACAGGAAGGCTGTAATGCTGGGATTGAGGAGGCTGAAGGAACAAGTAAAGGAAAGAGATAGGCTGAGGGTTAAAGGCTGCTGGAGGAATGACATGACTCTAGGGGAGGAGAAGGAACAAGTAAAGGAAAGGGATAGGCTGAGGGATGCTGGAGGACTAACATGATTCTAGGGGAGGAGAAGGAACAAGTAAAGGAAAGAGATAGGCTGAGGGATAAAGGCTGCTGGAGGACTAACATGATTCTAGGGGAGGAGAAGGAACAAGTAAAGGAAAGGGATAGGCTGAGGGATAAAGGCTGCTGGAGGACTAACATGATTCTAGGGGAGGAGAAGGAACAAGTAAAGGAAAGAGATAGGCTGAGGGTTAAAGGCTGCTGGAGGAATGACATGACTCTAGGGGAGGAGAAGGAACAAGTAAAGGAAAGAGATAGGCTGAGGGATAAAGGCTGCTGGAGGAATAACATGATTCTAGGGGAGGAGAAGGAACAAGTAAAGGAAAGAGATAGGCTGAGGGTTAAAGGCTGCTGGAGGAATAACATGACTCTAGGGGAGGAGAAGGAACAAGTAAAGGAAAGAGATAGGCTGAGGGATAAAGGCTGCTGGAGGAATGACATGACTCTAGGGGAGGAGAAGGAATGAATAAAGGAAAGAGATAGGCTGAGGGATAAAGGCTGCTGGAGGAATGACATGATTCTAGGGGAGGAGAAGGAAAGGGGGTGGCTGTATAAGTAGGAACGGAACGGGGTGGGGTGCTGAAAAAGCAGGCTGCATTATTGATAAAGCAGCGCACTTGTGTTCCTTTGATTAGACCTTTTATTCTCTACCCATAGGGTCAATGTTTATCTGTGGCATTTCCATGCGAGTGATAATTACATAATTTAGCGTTGGGGAGTTGGTCCCAGGCTCTGCAGTGTTTGTCTGAGAGTTGGAGGGGGGGGGAGGGGGGGTGGGGGGTAGTGGAGTAATTTTGAGGCAGTGGGGTTGTGCTAATAGCTTTAATTAATGATTGGCTTGTTACAGGGAGAGGGGGTATTTGTAGTCTATGTGTGGAATGGGGCCTTTGTCGCATAGATGTTGAATTGCCTACCAAGGAAACGAAGGCTCCTGAATTAATTTTGTACTTGTCATTTTTTTCTTCTCCTTGCTGTAGACCTGTTTAGGCTGTAACAATAGTCTGGTGAGCATTAGTTTTGATAGAGAGACAATGAATGTGAGTTCCCACATATGGGCACTGGCTGGCCAGGTCAATCAAGTTAGAATAGGCTTTCTTTTTTGTTTTGTTTTTTATGCGGTGCTCTCCCCAAGTTTGTCGATGTAATGCCACAAAGTGGCGATTTCGACTGATTCTAAGATCAAGATCAAGTGGCTTTCCTTGGCAGAATTTTTTGCCCAAATCCACTTTGAATATGACTGTATGTGTACTGTATGCCAACATCTGGGTACATGTTATGTAGTCTTATTTGCATTTTTGTTTTAATGAGCATGAGGTTAAGTCTATTAGTTAGCTGATTAAAAAGAAAATGCAGGATTTTATTCTGTGTATCAGTATGCTCTCTTTTCCCCCCACACTGACAGCACACAACATGAAAATAGGTTTGCGACTAAGTTGGAATGAAGCCAGAGGAGAGAGAGAGTTGTGAAAGTATGACTAATAACAAGGGTTAGCATTTCTGACATGGTTGCTTTTCACACTATTGGATTGTTCTGTGTGTAATTGGGGCAGAAACGTTATGTGGGTGTTACATGTGTGGACAATTGATGAAAAGTTTATGTGTGTCAGTGTGTGTGTGTGTGCGTGTGCGTGTGCGTGCGTGTGTGTGATATTATTCTCATGGCCCATTTTTATTGCTTTTCGTTGTCAGCATTGAAACATTAACCCTTTCGCCGCCTGCCTTTTTTCTGTCAAAATTGTCCATTAAACTTGACCTGGGAAGAGAAAAGAAAAATATCTGCAATATTGGGAATTCCTCTGTGACATGTATAACATTAGGCCTATCCTTACCTCTCAAAATTAAGAAAATAGGGTCTTCGAATAACAGGCCCTGGTTTGATGCCTTTAACCCTTTCGCCGCCAAAGTCGCATTTTAGCACCACAATGACCACCTATGTCAATAAAAGACATCAAATTGGGGTCTATTATCCAAAGACCCTATTGTCTTAGTTTTGGGAAGTAAGGATAGACCTTATTTTATATATGTCACAGAAGAATCCCCAATACTGCAGATGGATTTTGTTCTCTACCCAGGTAAATTTAATGGACTTTTTTGGCTGAAATATGGCTGGTGGTGAAAGGGTTAAGTGACATGGGTGGTAAACCATTGTGGTGCATAAATGCGACATTGGCGGTGAAAGGGTTAATGCATGTATGTAAATATTGACTTCCAAAATACAATTACCGCTGGCCGGGGCGTGTGTTTGGGATGGGAAGGAAGGGGGTGGCTATAGAAGGTTGGAAGGGGACGGTTTTTAATGTGGAAAGAGAGTTGCTTTTTGAAATCTACATAAGTAGGGCTTGGTTTTCTCAAATAATGACTTGGACCATACTTTTATAACTAATGATGAATTTTGTTTAATGTGTTCCACCCAGCCTGGTACAGACGTATATGTCGGTATATGAGAGTTTTTTAGACATTTCTAAAATAAAGATGAAAAACCCCCATTAAAACCCCCCACATCCAAACAAAGGGAAGAAGAAGAAAAGCGTTTTTAGAGTATAGGGATAGAGGACTGTAATAACTAATACTTTCTCCATCAGAATAACTTGACATGCACTTGTTGTTTAGGCTTTGTCATGAGAGACAACCAGTATCCTTCAGCTTCTGACCACTTTACTCTACAACAGCCAAACATTTGCCTGACAGTCTGAATGGCTGGTCGGTTTTATATGTAGCAACCTTGCTCATTCTTCTGCCCTTTAGCTGAAAAAAAGAACATGAACAAATGTGGATAATTCTCTACAGCCCCCCACCCACCACCACCACCACCACCAAAGCCACCTATGGCGTCCCTGCCTAGCCCTGCATAGATAAAAGGCACAGAGAAACAAACCCAGCCAGCCTCAGTATTGGTATTGGTGTTACTTTTATAGCCACAGAGACTCCTATGGTGCCCTCACCTACCCCTGCATAGATAAAATGCACAGAGATACACACCCAGCCAGCCTCAGTATTGGTATTGGTGTTACTTTTATAGTTGCAGAGACTCCTATGGCATCCCTGCCTAGCCCTGCATAGATAAAAGGCGCAGAGATACACACCCAGCCAGCCTCAGTATTGGTATTGGTGTTACTTTTATAGTTGCAGAGACTCCTATGGCATCCCTGCCTATCCCTGCATAGATAAAAGGCACAGAGATACACACCCAGCCAGCCTCAGTATTGGTATTGGTATTACTTTTATAGCCACAGAGACTCGACTCTGTCGTCTTTGTCGTCTCATCTGAAGGACTTAGCGTTCAGACCATAAGGTCTGGTGGAAAGTGAGCGGAAAAACTCTGCTGTGGCCAGGAGCAATTCCGGGTTTGTTGCATATGAGATGAACGCATTACCTCTGAAGCCACCCTACCACTATTTCTCTGTGTGATCAAGCTGAGGTGTTGTTTTTTTAAGCGCTTTCAGGTGATTGTCCAAAAGTAAGTAAAGGAGTAAGGTCTTGGCAGAAAATGTTGCTTTATGTGACGTGGGCGCGATTGTTTGTGTTCAGGACACAGCGGGGCAGGAAAGGTACCGAACCATCACCACAGCTTACTACAGAGGAGCCATGGGCTTCATCCTGATGTACGACGTCACCAACGAAGAGTCCTTCAACGCCGTACAGGACTGGTGAGAAACTCAACGCTCATTTGTACCTTTGTTTCATGGCTTTTTGCTTTCTCTTCAATAGCATTCATTAGCAGAACATAGTGTACAAGATTGGTTGTTAGACAATAGAAACGTTCAGAATTTAGACCCATAACAGTTTGCAGTGTGAAAAGAAAAGAGCACTCATGGATTTGTTGGTTTGTTTGGTGTGTGTGTGTGTGTGCGTGTGTCTGTCTGTCTGTCTGTCTCTGTCTGTCTGTGTGTGTGCGTGTGTGTGTGTGTTGGTTTTTGTGTTGTTTTTCTGAAGCTCTGTACAGTTAGTCTTGTGCAATGCAGCATTGTAATATTAATCATTTGGGTCAAATGTTTCCTGCATGATGGCGGGTGAATAACTGAATAAGACACGCTTTTGAGTCATGGAACATGATGCTGTTGGGAACAGATGCCACTGTTTACAAATGAAATCATCAATAGACCAGAGGTGCAAGCTGTTGCATTGCTTTTAAAAGTATGGCTCTAAGCTCTTTGCAGTTGGTTGCACCTGCAAGAGAATTTCCCCAAAGGGTTTATTTTAAGATATGATACCTTCATTCTTGTTACAAGATTTTTTGATTTTTTTTTTTGCGACTTGAGTATGTTTGGTATATTGTGTGAGTCACAATATTTGTCTCAGAACAAATTTATTAGAAACAAAAAAGTCAATACAAAAGTTAACACAAAGCATCATTAACATGTGTGTGAATACCAGGTATATTTGTACAGTAGACTGTAAACTCAACACTTTTGAACCTAGCAATGAGATTTCTTTGCCTGAACAGGAAATAGGAATGATTATTCGGTATGTCAAGTTTTCTGTACTTCTTGTATGCCATGACTTGCATAGTAGTTGCTACAGGTTTTTTTCTTCCACTAAACTGAGAGAGGTGGGGTGAACTCACTAAGGGCTGAGCTTGATTGGGGTTTTTTGGACTGATAATAAAAATTGTATAAAAGGTACCCGGAATCAGCCTCCCTGCTTCACCCCGTCGTACATGGCGAAAGCCGATACGCGACGTTAAACTGAACTTCCATCCTCCCTCCCTGCTTCAGTTTTGGTTCATCAATCCCCTTTTGTTTGAGAGAACGGGGATACTAATTACTAAAAGAGTAAATGGAAATTTGACAAGATGTGTAACAAACAGCAAGGATTGTGGTCTTTTACTCTAGTGAGAAAGCAGTGACAGTCTTCTTCTTCTTCCGGTTAAGTGCCCACAATCAACAATTTGATTTTTATGGCACTATTTCGGTCGATGTCCGAAGTTGGAGAAACAAATGAAATAAAATAGTAACATAAAATAAAATAAAAAGAGAGAGAGGAAAGGAAAAAGAGAAAACCCTTATCTTCAATGACCCAGCCAGCTGGTTCTCCCTGTGGATCCCCAACATCGCACATAAGTCTGTTTGATTGTCGGGCTATTGTTTTGTGATGTCACGCGCATGCACTGTGTACTTTTTCCTTCAAAGATATGCAATGTATGAAGATTACTTTCTTACTTAAGTTGCATCCTCTGTTTGTAAAGTAATGAATTATTTCTTTGTGCATAAATGATGAAGTCTTTGCAGGGTGGGAACGACAGACACAACTGTTCAGACAAGCGGCAGTGCATTTCATGTGTAGTTGATAAGCTAATATACGCGTGAAGGGACGCCATTTATATGCATGAATGAACACTGTCAAGTTAACCCTTTCGCCGACAGACATTTTTCAGAAAACCCCCCCCAAAAAATTATTTGGGTAGGGAAAAAAAATCTAATATTGCGAATTTTTCTGTGACATGTTTAACATTAGGCCTATCCTTACCTCCCAAAATTAAGAAAATAGGGTCTTCAGATAACAGGCCCTGATTTTATGCTTTTAAGTGACATATGTGTTAAACCATTGTGGTGCAAAAATGCGACATTGGCGGTGAAAGGGTTAAGATAGGCCTTCAGGTGTTTTGTGCATGCGTCATGTATTTCCAAGGTAATATTCTGACTTCTTTGAGGCCTCGGGTCTGTTGTACATGGGTCATACATCGCCAAGGTAACAGTGGAAGTTCTTTGAGGTCTCAGCTTTAATAATATAAAGCACGGGCCTTGCACTGCCTAGATAATACTGACGTTCTTTCCTGTAGAGCAACCACAGTCACTTCTGACTATTCTGTCGCTGTAACTTTAGGTGAATCTGCGGAAATGCACACTGAGGTACTACTGAGAAGAAGAAAGAAGAAGAAAAAAGTTGACAGTAGAAGAAGAAGACAGAAAGCCTGGCCCAGCCAGCCAGGTTGAGGGCCTCACATGTGTGGTGCATGACAGTGTATTGCCAGGATATCAGTAAAGTTCTTGAAGAGCCTCAGGTCTGTTCTGCAAGATCAGTACTGCCAAGGTTATATTAACTCTTCTAGCACCATGGGCGAATATATTTGTCCAAGACATCACTCTACACTCCCACCAAATGCTAAGACATTCACTGCCAAGCACCCTGCCATGTGTTTGTATATTTTTAGAGCTTTTGTCACCGTTTCTGCCGTTAAAGCAATGCATGCACACTTGAAAAAAATAGTTCTTCTAGCACCCCTCTTGTCGGTTGAGATGCAACGGACAACCAGGAACGTTTTTTAAAAAACCACGGCGCTAGAACAGTCAAGCGTACAGGTTATTAGTTCAGGGGCCTCAGGTGTGAGTGTTGCAGACCTGTTTACCCTCCCGGTTTTGTCGGAATTATCCCGGGAATTTGCAAGAATTCTGGGTAAAATAATAAATTCTGGGTGAACGCTGAAAATCCTGGGATTTCGAAAAAACGTCTATTATTTGTTTCCGTTTGTATGAAAAGACGCAAGGGTTGCAGTTTTGCGCCAAACATGTCGTCAGGCAAGTCAACCGCAGGCGGCAAGCGCCAGAAATCTTCGACAAACAACAGCAGTTATAGGGTGAAACGGCCAAAAGTGAAGCAGAAGTTTTCTCAAAAGTATTTGAAAGTGCCAGGAATAACAAGGTCGCGTTTGGGAGACAAGCATGCACACTACAAGTACTGCAACATGGACTTCAAAATTTCGCATGGCGGCATAAGCGACATTGCGATGTGAATTCTGTGGTTTTTTCTTCTCAAATTCTGGGGTTTTCTGTGGCAAATTCCAGGTTGTTCATTATAAGGGTAAACGGGTGTGAGTGTTGTGTTCAGGTGCACGCAGATCAAGACCCACGCGTGGACCAGCTCCAGCGTGGTGCTGGTGGGCAACAAGACAGACCTGGAGGATGCGCGCGTGGTGAAGGCCGCCAAGGGCCAGGACCTGGCACAGAACTTAGGTAGACGCTGCTGCTACGCCGCCACTGGGGGCCTTGCTTCAGTCAGGGGACGATGCGGGCAGATCTTTTGCGGAGCATTTTACCTCTTGCTTGGTCCGGGGGTTTAAAGGGCAGACCTGCTTGTATAACTGTACCAAATCATTGCGGGGAAGAAAGAAACAAAAGTGAAAACAAATGATGTATACTGTGGAAATCAGCTTACTCTAAAACAGGTACAGTGGAACCTCCCTTCAAGACCCCCTCCCGTATAAGACCTACTTCTCTGAGACATTGCCCTTCTTTGTAAGTATTAAAATTACCTCCTTTATAAGACCCCTCCCTTATAAGACCTCATTTTGGATAATCTTTGAAGAAGTATTGTTTACGTTATTTATGTGGTGGCGGTACCATAGCCGATGAGGTTTAACCGAGGCGTGGTTACTGCTACACATATCTGTATTGTTAAAAAATCGGGACTTTACCGGTGTTGCACTGCCTCCGGGCATTGCCTCCAGTATTGTTCCCACCATCTTTGTATTTAAAAATGCCCCACATGGTCGAAAGACCGCAGAGGGCGTAAAATCCTATTTTTGTTCGATTTGTTAAGGTCTTATAAGGGAGGTTCCACTGTACCACATCAAATAAGATAATTCACTAGTCTCTAGTTTTCTGGTTTCAATGTAATCCTTCTCATGGCAAAAACTCTTTTTTGTCTAAAAATAGCAGCTGTCTCAAAATATGTCGGTCCTTTCAAATGTTACTTAGCAGTTTTCCATAATACGTAGTCTGGGCATAGTTCTCTATTCTGCAATCTATTTTGGCTAACTTTAAAATTCATAGATGCTTTTATATAATGCTTAACAAAGATTGCCCCAGGCAAGAATTGTGTTTCAGCAGTCTATTGGTAAAATTATAACACATATAGAAAAACACGGATGGCGCTAAACTGTTGGCAATATGCTTTTCCTGAAACAGCAGCCTAAATTTCACAGTAAACAATCGATTGTGGTGATGCAATTTAAATAATGATGTGCAATAAAAACGGCACAATGAATGAAGTGTGATCCATCTTTAGAATGATCTTTTTAAAGATCAGATGCAAACAGAAGAGTACATGTCATTGCATGTTCTTCTTTCTGTCGTTGCTGTGGGCTTGTTGTTGTGTAAGCAGGCACATCTCATGTAAACAGCAGTATTGAACGCATCCAATATTTTGTTGCCAAGACTATGCGTCTCTATTTTTAGGCACACTATTTTGGGGAACGTTATTGATGTTACCAGACATGGGCAGTAGAGAAAGACCAAGTCTGGCTTCCGGGCACTTGTATATGGCCATGCTGTTTACACTAGTGAAACACTACTCGTTATATTTAAAAATAATAAAACTTTTTTTTAACATTGTGTGTGAACAAGCATCAGCTTGTAGTTGATTTTCTTTTAGTTTGTTTGTTTTTAACTTTTTCAGTCTATTTGAAATCTTTTACTAAATAATATACCAAAAACCTGAACCGCCTTGGTTCTAAAATTATCTTTTAATTACACATTTACAGCTGTATTTAAAACAAGCAGGTCTGCCCTTGCTCTCCCATTCCTATTTTTGGTTTCTTGGTGCTTGATTTGGGTGGCGGTTATTGAATGTGGGTTTTTCCCCCTTTGCCTCCCCTTTCCCTGCAGCACACCCCGGGGTCGACGCAGTTTACTGGTTTCATGTTTGACATTGCTTTGTGCCTTCGACTTAATCATGCTGAATCAAGCATCATTGCTTTTTTAACCCAGTTTAAATTTAGAAAATTGAAGTGATAAAAGGCAGGGAGAACATGGCAGATTTGAAGGAGAAGCACGCTTTTTTTTTGGAGTGCATTTTAACACTGGCGTTAAGAAAAAAACCTGGAAAAACTAAAGAATGTACTTAGAATATCATAAACTGTAGAGCATGAGAGGGTGGAAGGCACACAAACAATCTGCTTCAAGCTATGTAATATTTATGTTACCATTTGTCTTTCCCATGTATTCTCACTCAAAAAGTGATCGCCATGCCATATTACACTGTCAATATCCCCACCTCCTTTTCCTCCCCCCTACAGGGCATTCAAAAGGTGCGTAGCGAGATCCTGGACTCTGCCGCGTTGGAGAAACAGAACCGTACACCGTTGATGCGTGTCCCCTCTCTCTCACCGCTGGTGTTGGTGAAGGCGTTGTTTTCTGACGGCGGTGCGCTGGTTTTGTGTGGTTGGTGATGGTTGCAGGTGCACCCAGATCAAGACCTACTCGTGGGATAACGCCCAGGTGGTGTTAGTGGGCAACAAGTGCGATCTGGAGGACGAGCGGGTTGTGTCCGCCGAGCGCGGCAAACAGCTGTCCGACCAGCTAGGTACTAGATAGCTTAGCTTAGCTAGCCGTACAATAACTTGCATGGTCAGTGTTAAGGCGTGTGCACAAACACGCGGAAACCCATCCTGTCTGAAACAGACCTGTTTACTCTACTCTTTTTGAGTAGTATTCTACTCAATTTGGACCTCTACTACTCTTCAAAATTGAAAATAATGCTCTAATTACTAATTTTCAGTCAACATTATTTGATGGTTTAATGAAGAGGACTATTCCTTTCACACCAAAGCTTCTCATTTCAGCTGTCCAGACTACTCAAGACTTGTGTAGGGGGTAAACAGGTCTGCTGCACACACAAAAAATCTGTAAATAAGAAATATAAAGGTATGTACACATTCGTGAGCAAATCAATCCGCACATTCCATCTGCATATTTCTTACTTCCGGATTATTTTTGCGGATTGTGGATGGGTTTCTGTGTGTGTGTGTGCACGCCCTTAGTCTTTTTACCCATGCCCTGTGGGTCAGGTTTTTTTAACCCTCTTTCTCACACCTTTTATCACTAACATTGGTTATGGTACGTATTTATATAAATTATGATCGTTATAATGATCGCCCTGTTCATTTTGAAATATTATCTTGTGGTGGTTATTTATGTTAAGTTTGTGTGCTAAGTAACGATCAAGGTAAGATCGAGACTGGCTGTTTGTGTGTGTGTGTGTATATGTGTGTGTGTGTGGATTATATTTACCTATGCCATTGATATTGTTTGTTTTTTTAAATTTCAGATTCAACCCTTTGCTTAAAGTAATGTTCATTTGTTTAAAGCTTGAAAGCAATGCTGTTTAAATTTAATCCCTCATCAGCCCTTTCAATTGTCCTTTCTGGTGGATTTGATTGATTATTTTTCCGGTACCGTATAAAGTATGCCCCCCCCCCCCATCTCCCCAAAACAGGTGAACTCATATTGCTAAAACATTGAGGGGTTAGATATTATGCAAGGAGTTGTCCATTACTGATAAGTCGGATGATCCTTCAGATACAGGAAAAGCTTTGTAACACATTTATTATGCAGCTAAATATGTATACTACATTATGTGACATACACTGGTCCAAATTTGCTAAGGATACTTTTATTACCTTGATTGCTAAAAGGTTGTGTACTTGTAAGCAATAAAAAATATATGACTGGAAAGAGCAATCATTCACTCCCCCTGGGCATGTTTGGGCATCCTACTCATTCCAGCTCATGAGCAGTGTTGTCTTTTGAAAGCCCAGAACCACACCATCTGGACATTATGAGGCTGGACATGAATTATCTCCACCAACGAGTCCAGGATCAGTCTTAATTTCATGAATGGTCTTGCTAGGGTGTGGAGATTCTCAGGAGAGCATTACCAGGAAATGTGAGTCAGAGAGCATGACAAGTCTTGAAATGGGTCTTTGACGGTTTGGGCCTGTATCGGCATGGTCGGGAAAATAGTATCACAAATTCTTCAAAAGGAATCCCTGATAGCTGGTTCCTATGAGCTGACCATGAGGTCATCAATGTCCATATCAAATCTTTTGCTGGCATGATCCGAGATGATGTCATCTTCATGGATGATAATGCACCTTTTCATCGAGCATGGGTTGTTGATGCGCACCTGCAGCAGGAGATCATCGTCCATATGAGGTAGGTTTCTCAATCCAGAGACCTCAGTCTGATAGAACAATGTTGAAACATGCTCCATGCAGCTGCTAGAAGCCGTTCATAGCAGCTCAGAAGTCTACATTACCCAGAACAGTGCCTGTTAGAGGAGTGGAACACCCTGGAACAGCAGGAGCTTCAAAAGACCCCCTCCCCACCTCCCCTCCAGAACACAAAATGGCGTTTCCAAGCTGGAATTGCAGTGAGGGGGTCTTGCACATGCTTATCCATGACTTTTCTTGCCACAAAAAACAAAAAAATCTGAAAATGAAAAATTCGCTTCATTCGGTTGCTTTATGAATTTTGAAGGGGTATAATAATAATAATAATAATAATAATAATAATAATAATAATGGGTATTTCTAGCGCTTATTCTTAAATAAGCGCTTACAATAATAAGTTATTATTAAATTAATAAACCATCATACCAAGCAATAGAAACAAATGAACGTAAAAAAATATGTTAAACACACACAAGCACGCACACGCGCGCACACACGCACGCACACACACACACTACACGCACACACACACACAAACGCGCGTGCATGTATCACAAGCATCCCTTGAAGCAAGCCAATAAAATTATTCTCAGACCTTGTTTTCTATCAAAATGTGAACATGTTAATTAAACTGAACAAGAAAAAAAAGTACCATATTTTCTGGGCTATAAGCCACCACTTTTTTGTTCAACTTTGACCCGTGCGGCTAAAACAACGATTGCAGCTAATTTGTGAATATTTCCCCTTCCGTATTTTAGGCTGGTCGTCAACTCCAGTCTGTGCGTGTTGACATCGTCAATCTCGGTAAAAATTAACCGTTCTCATGCCGAAACTAAAGAATTTAATCGGCGATATCACGATCTGACCACTAAATTTCATCACTTTTCTGCACATGTGTCATCACTGAGCAGTTTATGATCAAAGTTTGAACTGAAACAGTCACGATCATGTCCATCTTTACGATCTCTGTGCACACGTAAATGCAAAGTCAACTTCCAAGTTGAAACTAGGTGATCGGTCTCACTCCATAAGTTGGAACTAAGTGAATGGTCTCACTTTACAAAAAAAATGTGGAAAAGCAGCTCTTTTCCGTTATCAAACTGATAAATCGGCGTTAGTGTATGCACTGAAACACTTGCTGAACGCAAACAACTCACAAAATCAGATAAATGAAAGCAGCTGGCGTTTGCTGTGATTTCGTATCTGCGGTGTGCGCTGCGCCATTTTGTCAGCCGAGTTGGTTGTAGGGTAAAATGAACTGTCAGTGTCTTACTTTGTTGTGTTCTGTGTTGTGTTGTGTCGTGCAGAATTCAGTATTTAGTAGGTCCGTTACGGCGAAGATTAGGTCTGTAGTGTGTAGTTTGTGTGCGAGTGCAACACGGGCCGTCAAAGTTGCCGTGGCTTTCGAGTGTTCGTCCGCTCGTCGGCTCAGGTTCGGGTTTTTTTCAGTCTCTTGCGGCTTAGACACTGAATGCGGCTTTATCGTTGTTTTCCCCCAGAATTTTAATAAAATTCAGGGGGTGAGGCTTAGACAACCGGCTTTGTAGTCCGGAGAATATGGTAATGGCTTTATGTTTATCTTTGATAATTTTGTATGCTTAAGATAATATCCTTAGCAAATATTTGAGCAGTATATGCTATTAACTATGGGCTGTCATTCTCAAATGGGGGGGGGGGGTGGGGGCAAGAAAAATGGCAAATTCAGCACTAAGGTCTTACTGTTTCTTTGTTTAGTTGTTTTGTTTGTTTGCTTGTTTTAGTTTTGGGAGGTATTTTATTATGTCAATATGAACATCTGCATTTATTTTTGCAACTATGTAAAGTTTGTCAGTACATCCAGCAACCATGATTCAGCGTCTTTCGACTTGTGGTCCCAATTTCAACATATACAGTTGGTTGGGGTTTTTTCACTAAAAGAATAAGGCAATCCTGAAGAGGTGTATCAAAACTGGTCTTAGTAATACATGTATAATTATTTTCCTTCACTTTAGTTTTCTTTTGATCATGTTATTTTGTTTCGCTCTGTTGGGGCTACTTTGTACAGTTCTTTTAGACTATAAGCACAGTATAATGTATGCCAAAACATATGAAAGTGTTTCTATTGTACATGCTTATGCAAGTCTGGGAACAACATTTATGTTGTGTTTTTTGTGTCCATATTGTACAACTGATTATTTCTTATCTCTTCACATTGCATTGGCACTTTACTATTGTTTGTATATTTGGTCTTATCGGTGGGGCTTGTTTCTCAATTCTTGTACTTGTTCACTCTGTGCCTATAAGTTGAAGTTGAGCTTACCTTAAGACGTGATTGAGGCATCAATTGATGCCTGTTCACCATTCAACGTGGTAGACTTAGACGTTATGCGCACACGGTGGTGCGAACGACTAAGTCCAGGGGTGCATGTGGGTATGCCTGAAGCCTGAAGTCAGGCAATTTGATGCTGCTTCAGGCAGCTGAGTGCCTGAAGAAAGGGCTCTTTGTACATTAGGTTTCAGCAAGAAAGTTCAGGCAAAAGTTTTGGTCACTGCATGCACCCGTGTAAGTCAGTGATAGCATTCTGGGTCATAGACTATAGGGAGCTTCGCCCAGAAGGCGTCTAGGCGTGACTTGAAGGCGTTGACAGAGGGTACCGTCACCACAGAGTCTGGCAGGCAGTTCCAAAGGGTGATAACTCAGAGAGAAGAAGTTGCCTCTGATCTGGAGCCTATGGCGCCCTTTGGATAACTTCAGAGAGTGACCTCTATTGTCTCTGCCAGAGAAGTGCTCAAAGTGTGGGTTTTCACATTGATAAATAGTATGCACATACTTAAAACAGTCGATCATGTCCCCTCACTTGCGCCTATGTTCAAGACTAGGGAGATGGAGATGTGCTAGACGTTCAGGATAGGTTTTGTCCTTGAGATGGGCTAGTAGCTTTGTTGCCCTGCGTTGAACATCTTCAACCGCTTGGAGCAGTGAATTGCTGTAGGGTTGCCATACTGAGTGACCGTACTCCAGAATAGGTCGAACCAGAGACTTAAACAGTTGTAGAACAGATCATCACTCAAGTAATCAAATGTCCTTCACATCACTCCTACTACTCTATTTGCTATAAAGATGACTTTCTAGTGAAATATGTGTAAGGCAAATGAATAATCACATAACAAAATGGTAATACCTTTACTCTAAAAAGTTGAAATTCTCATAACACTATCTTTCTCTCTTGTGACTGTGTGTATAGCCCCATTTTGTGAAAACCAAAGGATTTTTAATCTGTTTACCTCTTCTGGTACCATGGACGAACACATTCGCCCAGTACATCACTCTACACTCCCACCAAATGCAAAGACATTCACTGCCAAGTACACTGCCATGTGTGTGTCTATTTTTAAAGCTTACGTCAGTGATTTTTACCGTTAAAGCAATGCATGCGCACTCAAAAAAATAGTGATTTCCCTCTTGTCGGTTGAGATGCAACGGACACCCAAGAACTTTAAAAAATACATGGTGCTTGAAGAGTTAAAACATTCTTCTTCTCTTGAGGGCCCACGGTCAATGAGCTGACCATTCTTCATTGACTTTGAAGTCTGCAAGGTATCTACAGTATTTGGAACTATACTTTTTCTATGTTCTTATGCAGATCTCTAAAAAACAAAAACATTCCCCATAATTTAGTTCAGTATTCTTTCATTGGCAAACTTAAACTTCTGACAACAGAATCTTAATAAAAATGAGCCTTCCAAGCTTATTGTGTATATTAAAACTAACTTCCCTATGTGTGTGTGAGTGTGTGTGTGTGTGTGTGTGTGTGTTTACACCTAAAATAATAATTAAGTTAACAATTGATTGCATGTGTGTTTATGTGCATGTTTGTGTGTGTCAGGTCTGGAGTTCTTTAAGACCTCAGCCAAGGAGAACATCAATGTGAAAGGGGCTTTAAGCTGAACAAAGCTGAATGGTCATCAAAGCTTAACCGGAAACCCCGTAAATAAGTAAAAGAAAGAAGGAAAAAATAAGCGCGGAATCGCGTCCATTTTTGTTTTTTCCTTCTTTCTTTTACTTATTTATGGGTAAGCGCATGGGTTTTCCGCGTATAATGTGTACGCAGCCTTAGGCCGTGTACACACATAAGCGGATATTCCATGCGGAAACCTGTGCGCAATCCATAAATAAGTGAAGTAAAGAAGGGAAATGATTTTGCGCACGTGTCCGAATTTCCCCTATATGCGTAAACTTTTATCCTTCTTTCTTCCACTTATTTAGGGTTTTCCGTACGGAACTTACGCGTCTAATGTCAACCCAGCCTTACTCTGAAAACTTGAAGTTCTCTTTTGCTCTCTCTCTCTCTCTCTCTCTCTCTCTCTCTCTCTCTCTCTCTCTCTCTCTCTCTCTCTCTCTCTCTCTCTCTCTCTCTCTCTCTCTCTCTCTCTCTCTCTCTCTCTCTCTCTCTCTCTCTCTAGTTTGGTATTCTCTAGACTAGGCACAGCCTAAATTCTTATCCTTGTAAAATAAAGTGTCTGAAGTCTCTGATGACATTGTATCTAGCTCCATTGTGCTGTGTGTGTGTCAGGCCTGGAGTTCTTTGAGACCTCAGCCAAGGAGAACATCAACGTGAAGGCGGTGTTTGAGCGGCTGGTGGACATCATCTGCGACAAGATGTCCGAGTCCCTGGACTCCGACCCCACCCTGGTGTCCAGCACGGCCAAGGCCACGCGCCTCACAGAGAACAACAGCATGCAGAACAACAACTGCGCCTGTTGACCGGCCTCCCCCCCTCCTCCACCGCCCCTTCTCTCTTCCCTGCGAACTCTACTGCTATGGCTGAATTCTACATGCGTTTGGATCTTGGGACTCTGTTGCTAAGTTGTCTCTTTCAGCAGTACAGTGGAACCTCCCTTAGACCTTCAAAAATCATCCAAAATGAGGTCTTATAAGGGAGGTGATTTTAATACTTACAAAGAAGGGCAGTGTGTCAGAGAAGTAGGTCTTATGTGGGAGGGAGTCTTATAATGGGAGGTCTTATAAGGGAGGTTCCACTGTATAGCTTAGCAGACCTGTTTACTCTACTCTTTTCGAGTAGTATTCTACTCAATTTGGACCTCTACTACTCTTCAAAATTGAAAATAATGCTCTAATTACTCATTTTCAGTCAACATTATTTGATGGTTTAATGAATAAAACTACACATTTTGAACCAAAACTACTCATTTCAGCTATCCAGACTACTCAAGACTTGTGTAAGGGGTAAACGGGTCTGACTTAGTAGGCTGTGGCTATGATCTTGTGTCTGCGGTCACACTTGGCCTACATTCTCATCGCCACTTCTGTCTGAGTTTCAACTGCTGGAAGAGACGGCTAAGCAGCGGGATCTTTGGATTGAAACGCGTCTAATCTCCTGTCGTAGCCCAGGGCGTGGCGCCGCCTGAGAAACGTCGTGCCAACGGTTGATTCACCCCTCTTCATCACCCACCACCGGTCGTCGCTCGTTCATCGATTCAGTCAGTTATCTTACGAATTCTAAGGCAATGTTCCCATTTTTTAAGGGAAGATGATTTATTGATTAGAAGATTCTTTTTTTTTCCTTTATCGCATACCGTCTGAATGTCATCCCTGATTCAATCATTAAAGACCCCCCGCCCGTCTTTAAGTCTATCACTCATCCTGTGCTGGCGTACGAGCTCCAAGGCAATGTTGCCCAGTTTTTCTTTTCTGGTAAGAGAAGGTGATTTAATTGTTGGGTAGATTCGTTTGTCTTTATGAATTATCGCATACCACCAGTCGTCCATTCACTCATCTTGGCGTTGACGTAAGACTTTTAAGGGCGATGCTATCATTTTTTTCTTTTCCTGGGCCTGTATTCACGTTGAGATAGCATGAGACTTAGTATGATGCTATCTTAGAAGCTCTTCCAAAAGTCCTATTAAATCCTATAGGACATTGGAAGAGCTTCTAAGTTAGCATCATGCTAAGTCTCATGCTATCTCAACGTGAATACAGGCCCTGATAAGGAAAGATGATTTCATAGTGTGGAAAAAGGCTACATGAATAGTTTTGGAAGGTAAAGGGAAGATGTTTCAATGGGGAAAGCTTCATGGATAGGTTTAGAAAGCTTGAAGGAAGATTATTAAATGGCGAGAACAAGTTTTGAATTAATAAATGTCAGGCATCAAAATTGTCAGAGGATTTCAGAGGATTAAGAATTTCTGTCAGAGGATTGGTTTCTCTTGTCAGAGGTTTTGCCTTTTTATTGAGTGTTATCCTTTGTGTTAAATAGCATTTTAAAGCGATTTATCACTATATTGAGCCTTTTTGGTGATGTTGGGAACTCATTTCAGTGTTGTCCCTCTACAGTCTGGGGCCTTGGTGGCCCTTTTACCGCAGTTTTCAGAGGATTGGACTTCAGACTATTCTGATGCCTGAAATGTGGAAAGCTCAAGAGAAAATTATTTTGTGTTGAGAAGATGCTGAACAAATCAGGTTAGAAAGCTTGAGGGAGATTATTTAATAAAGAAAGAAAAGCTTGAGGGAGTACGTTTTGAAAGCTTGTGAGAAGAATGTTTAATTTTTGACAGATTCGTGAATGAATAAATAAAGAAAGCTTTTTGCCTATGTTATATCATCTTCTCTTACAGGGAAAGAAATGTGAAGCCCAGCCTTTCTGTTTTCTGATGCACACAAGACTCCCCTACCACTTCTCCCCCCCCCCCCCTTCCCTTCTCCTACATGGCAGATTTTCAATGCCCCTTTTCCTCCTTCATTATGAATAAAAGCATTGCCATGATTTCATTTGGGAATGGAAAAGGGCAGCTGTGTATGTGATTTTAGGGGAAGGTTGGCCAAAAAATCCTGTTGCTGTTAGATGTTGTGACTGCTGGAGTTGTGCTTGACAACAGCGGTCAGCAGTTATGTTTTGGAAAAAAGCACACTTCTCTGTATATAACATTCCCTTGTAAAGTCCATTATCAGAGATAGTTAGTTTTGTCAGAGAGTAATTAATAATGTAGAGTGAACCAAGAAAGATGTTGATCAATCAATGACAGACTTGATTACCAGTAGCGAGATGATGTGTTGATGGCAGTGAATGAGGAATGGTGCTGGATCAAACTTGGGGTAAACATTAAAATAAGGATGTTTTTTGAACCCAGACCTGCCTACTGCTACGATTTGGCCATAGCAGCTACGAAAAATAAAGCTTTGCTACGGAGCTACGGCAACCTCAACGTTGTTATGGGAACCAAAAAATTGCCGACACATTTTATTTTTGCTTGTGCCGTTCCCGGTTTTGTCTGTTTCCAAGAGCAGACGCGCGATAACCTAGTCACTTCCGTTTTTATCAATGTGACTGCGCATGCGTTCTTATTACTTTCTGAATTCTCTGAAAAAAATGGCGGACTCCAGCAGCAGTAGAGATTCAGGAGATGTTTCAAACGAAGAAAAACGAACCCAAACCAGAAAACGAAAATCATCTTGTTCTAAGAAAAAACATCGGCCTGCCGCACAAGTTTTCAAAATAGCTTACACGGAGGAGTGGCCATGCATCGTCCGAAGTCGACTCAGTGCGAACCATGCTCACTGCAACCTCTGCCATGCAGACTTCTCTGTGAATCATGGCGGTAGAGACGATTGCCGTCGACACGTTCAATCGGCGAAACATAAGCAGTACGTTTCGGCCGTCATTTGTAGATGCTACTGAAAAATTTGCCATGCTACTGAAAATTGATGGCTGGGCTACTGATTGGAAAAATTCCAAGTAGGCAGGTCTGTGAACCATAGGTGTTAAGACGACTGGTGTTTGACAAAGATGAAATGTCAATTTTCAAAACATCCCCATTTCATTTAATAAATCTTGTTTGATATTATGAAATAAGGTGCATTATATTGCCTTTCTTTTCCTTCTACTTGTCAGTTTACATACTCAATCCACCTACTACAGATTGAAATCAGACTAGTGTGTAGAAGCATGGCTGTGGCTGTTCATGAAACAAACGGGCATGAATTGCCCAGGGTAGAAAAAAACAAGTGCAGGCAAATAAGATGTTTTGGAAAGGAAACATAATATTGAAGTGTCAGAACAAATCGAGGTTTGAAAAATGGGGCAAAGTTTTTCTTTGATTTAAAAACATTGGACACAATCACTGTGATTTTACATTACTCATTGTGAATAGGAAGCGATTCTTTTCATTTTTGATTTTCCTTCTTTTTAGGAAGGTGATTAATAATAGTACACATTTGAATTTGTTTTAGCTTGCTAAATCTACTGATGTCACTGCCAGAGGCGAAAAATTGCAAAGGTTTACTCTTAACTAAAAGATATGCTAAAATTGTGATAATCATAAAAAATAAAAAATAAGAATTTTGCTCAGCATCTTCTAGTCAAGTCTCTTTCAGTGCAGTTCATATTTTTTGTTTCTGAATTATGGCATTCCAGTTCAGTTCATATTTTTTGTTTCTGAATTATGGCATTTCAGTTCAGTTCATATTTTTTGTTTTTGAATTATGGCATTCCAGTTCAGTTCATATTTTTTGTTTCTGAATTATGGCATTTATGTCTTGTTTTTTACTTTGGGGTATAATTTCATTTCATTTGCATTTTTACTTTCAAGCATTCCATTACTTGAAAAGCATTCTCCGTTTTTGCATCTGGTACATAAAAAAGAGCATTCCATGGGATTTTGTTAGTTCATTTGCATACAATCTTTTGGAGGGAGAGAGAAAAAGAGATGTTACTTTAAAATGTTGTTGTTGTTTGTTCATTTGGAGATGAACTTCATGAAGAACTTTTGTGTTCAAGTATGAAATTAATTTTACTTTGTTTTGTTTCTTGAAAAAAAAAAAAAGAGCTTTTCATTTTTGGGTATGACATTGTTTTCATGACGCTTGCTTTGTTTTTGGTTTTTATTCTCCCTTTTGTTTTTGCTACTGTAAAAAGAGAGAAGTTCATTTGATGTGTGTCAATAACACGTAGACAGGACTGGAACAGCCTGTTTTGATGTAGTCAGCAAGGCTGTCTTTTTAGTGTTTGGTCTGTTGTGTGTAGTTGTGCTCAGAAAACTGTTGAATGGTCAACCTAGCTCGCCAATTTGACCGCCAGGTGGCAACCAACTCAATAGGGGCTTATCTCGTGATATCTATTGTTGGGGATGGAGAAAGAGGGAGGGACTCCTCTCCCTCTCTCTCTCTCTTTATCCCCAACTAAGAATATAGAGAGGATTAGCCCCACTCGAGCGTTATGCCACCTGGTGGTCAAAACAGCCAGCTAGGCCGCTCATGGAATCTGTGTGAGGAGAAAATTCACCAATTTGTCCCCCTTGTCTTCATTATCAGTGACATGTTTGGAGTGCCCCAGTTTTGTGACTGTTTGTCTTTCCCCTTCATTCTGTAGTACCGGTTAGTTGTGTTTTTGTGTGTGAAGAGTGGGAGTCGAATGGAATCTGTGTATGTGTGTGTACTTCAATGTGATGTGTAATGTTCTGTGATGTGACCCAAACAAATGTTGACCCATTTGTGCCCCAGTTTTGTGACTGTCTTTCCCCTCCATTCTGTAGTACCGGTTAGTTGTGTTTTTGTGTGTGAAGAGTGAGAGTCGAGTGGAATCTGTGTCTGTGTGTGTACACCAATGTGATGTATAATGTTTTGTGATTTGACCCCCCAAAAAAATGTTCACCCATTTGTTTTGTCGGTGGGATGAGGACATTTACAAGATGGCAAACCATACAAACGTTCTCCCAGTGCCGCTTCCATTTAGTTTCTGTTGTGTGGCGTGTGATAGAAAAAGAGAATGTTGACTTTTCAGAGACAATGTTGCCTTGGCAGTGGGATTGGATAGATTAAAAAGCAACACATTCTCCATGACCATATTCATGATGTTGTTGTTGTCGTTGTCTTACCCTGGCTTAAAGACTCCAGGGATCACCCCAACAACCGAAACATTTGAACACTATGGTACAAATGCACCAGCCATGGATGAGAACATTACGTGTGTGACCGTTTTTGATTACCTCGCCACGTGGACATATTAATGTCATCAAAGACACTGAAAGAAATGGCATGCTCACCAAAGTCATGTTAGCGCGTCATCCATCGATGGGGATATTCTGTTGTTAGGCGTTGGACAGTTTGATGTTGCAATAATTATTCTATTGAACCCATGGAGAACCATGGAGTTGTAAGGTGAAAAATGGTGTTGGAATTTGCCTGTAAATACAGTACCCATAATTGATGTCATCAGTTATTGCAGGCAATTCTTAAGGTTGTACATTCGTATGCCGAATCCTTAATTCAGAGCAAATTTGATGTAGATTCAGACAAAAATATGTTGCGTGCAAATAACATTCTGCAATATGAAATCGTGGACGTTGACGCGAACTTGGGTTGGAAAAGAAAACTCAAGCGATGGTATGGGTCATCACGTGTATCCACAAGTCATGTTCTACCGGTTCCAGTATGAATAGGTACCTTTTATCATTGGCATTACAGTTGGTAAAAAAAAAAGAAGACTTTTTGGTGTGTGTATTACAGGAGAGATAGTTCATGCTCAGTAACGCTGCAGCATAATTTTGTTCAACATGGATTGTATTTGTTTCATTCCACTTGTCTCTGCTCCGTTTTTTCCCTTAGTTACCCCTCCCCCTCTATTCAGATATGGTTTTTTTAGACTGAGAGAGATATAAATTTATCATATTACAAGTTAATATTTTGTGTGGTTGGAGAGCTATAAGCTACACAATTTCATTTGAGGAGCGAATGTTGTTAAAGGTAGAATGCGACTGTGAGTGAGTTTAATGGGGGGGTTTTGGTATGTGAGATATATTTTAATCAGGTTTTTCGTTGTAGCTGTGTGTGATGTGGGAAGAGCCGTGCTCTGTGATTCTGATACCTGTTGCATTTACTGCATATACTGTTGGTTTCCTCCGTAAAGGAGTAACAAACCTTCTGTCTGTTTTTTCCACTTTTTGTTTGGATCTCGTTGATGTTTTTTCAGATTTATTCAGCCATGTGTTCTTTTCAGATCTTATTTGTTTTAGCAATCATGGAGTATTGGGACTATTTTAAGCTTGTACTTTCAATCTGTTGGTAGCATTTTTGCATTTTATTCTGTTTCATTTTTTTTACCTGTCACCTGTCTCTTTTTGCACACATTCAAATGCACTGCCACGTGCAACATACCTTATAATAGACACTGGTTTTGTGTGTGCACAAAGATTATTTTGTTATGCTCTTGACGAATAGTTATATATTATGAATCATCATGAAGGGATTTTTTTAATAACATTTTTGCTTTGTTTATTTCTCACAAGATTTGAGTGCAATATGATTTTTGTTTTATTTGGCAATACTTTGCTGTCTCTCTCACTGTCTCTGCTATGACCATTGTATCCAGAGTTGAGTTGCGAAAGGAGGAAATAGTATGGGCTTTCTTTGTACTCACACCTGAGAGAAGGGAGATTAAAACTTCTACCCTAAGCCCATCATAAACATGTTTTTCACTGCTTTTCTTGTAATTGTGTTAAAAAAAAAAAAATTGGGAAAATTTTCACTAAAATAGTTTGCCATTATAATTCTATAAGAATTCAGAAATCTCTATAAAAAAAATGAAAGGAAAGGAAGGAGAAGACTGTGATGTACCTTCATAGACAAAAACAACCAGTATAATGATCATTATGTCCTACAGCACCTTGAAGCACAAACTTCTACGCAGATTTTAAAATTTGACAGCAAAGGGTTTTCTGTTTTCTGTGATCATCATGATTATCATCTACATGCATATTTCTGTCTGTGTTTTCTTAAAATCTGATTATGAAGTATTGATTTTGATTTGGGCATGACTGTTTTTGATTGGAAATAGAATTTCTATGACATTCTGATATCATCATGGTAATACTTTAACTACATCTTGTCTGATTTTGCACTAGTGTGGACATTGTAATTTTGTGGAAATCTTGTCATTTTTTTCTTCTAATTGTAGTTTGAGATCATCTTGACTATCAGTCTCAGAATTTTGAAATAAATTTGTTGAGGGTGAGAAAATGTCAACTATTCATGGGAGTATGGGGCGGGGGGGGGGGGGGGGGGGGGGGGGGGGGGGAGGGGGGGGGGGGGGGGGTGGGGGTGGGGGGGGGGGGGGGGGGGGGGGGGGGGGGGGGGGGGGGGGGGGGGGGGGGGGGGGGGGGGGGGGGGGGGGGGGGGGGGGGGGGGGGGGGGGGGGGGGGGGGGGGCATGATAGTCAGTTTTACAGTGCATTTTGGGAGAGAGAAAAAATAGCTAGTCATTCATATTTTACAGCTGAATTACTTTTAAAAAATTTACTTTGCACTTATATTTATCCTACACCCAATCCTCCTTTTTTTCCAAACCCTTTATCATCATAATTTGATTCTGGTCAGATCTGAAGACAAAAGCTACCGCTTTCTTGTAAAATACAATAGGATTGAATATTTATCAATACACGATATATGTATTGTTTAGGTTTCTAGTTAAGTGTCTGTGGAAAGAGATAGTAGAGTAGATTACCATGTTTGTAGTGTTTGTAGATGTTGAAATGAATGGTTGTTGGCGATACAGAATGGAGCACTTAGATGAAGTTATTATGAACCACATGTACATAACTTAAGGCTTCGTTCAGCACTGTGTGTACCTTGGTTGGAAACAGGAGCGTGTGCAAGTTTCCGTGATGTAGTGAGGATCGTGTTTTGCCTGTTTTAACCTTGTCTTGATTTACCTTGTACCAACACACCATGTTGTTCCCTCGGTATAGTTTGCGGGGAATGTCTAAAATAGTGACAGCAAATACACTGTGCAATCACCCCCATTGTCCTAATGGAATAGACCAGTTGAGTTCGGCTGGGACCTGTATGGTATGCACTAAAGACTGATGAGAAGTGTGTTGGCCTGTGTATGTGTGTCCGGTGTAGAACCGCTGGTTGTTGTAGAAAGGATAGCGCCATGGTTTTTGATTAGGAATAGGGTATGTTGGTGAACTTGCTATCCCAGTTTTATTGTGAATTACTACTACTATTATTACTACTACTACTACTACTACTCACTGTCCTTGTAGATGATCATTAAACTAATAAACACATTTTAAAACTGTGTTCTTTGTTGGCATTGTATGTATGAAGAATGTGCTAGGAGGGTGTTATGTATGTGTGTGTCTTCTTCTTGGCTGTGCATGGCCACGAGTTAGTTAGTTAGTTTGTTATAGTCCCGTCAACAGCTATGGTTATCTCAGGACTGTTGCCGCAGAAAGTTCTACCACGTATAGCAAAACACATCCATGAATCTTAACAACGTACAAAACCTGCAAACAAAAAATGTAGTACAATTCATACATGACACTTCCATCATTATACCCTATAGCACATAAGTCCACACAGTGCTGGAAACGTGGAGCCACGCTACTCTCATTTATCGGATCCAGGTTAAAAACACAGTAAAAAAGGATAACAAACACATACTAGTAAGCTAAAATACATAAAAAAGGCTTTATAAGCAAATGTGCACTGCAGAATGGACAACAGGTGCCCACTCAAGTGCGCAATTATCACGCGTGGACGCCAGTGTACAATAAAAAAACAACAACTGGCATGTCATAAATTGTAAAAAGGAAAAACGTGGAAGGGTTTTATAGAAAAAATGCAGGTGAATGGACCAATAAGGCAGAAAAAAGTAGACGCCAGAAAGCAAAAAGAAGAGAAAAGGCAGAGTCAAAGAGAGTGACAGAGTAGGGGAAGTTACCAGCATAGAACTTCCAGAAGAAGGGGGAACTATTTCTGCTGAAAGACCCCCCGGTATCCCCACGGGAGGGCCCTAACCACATACGCCAGCCTAAGCCGTTGCCCGCCTCCTACGAGGACGTGTGGTTGGATTTTAGGAGGCGTGCATGGCCACGATCCATGCCCTTTCTTTAATACAGCTTAGATCCTCTATCTATCTTTTCTTTTGTTTCTCAAAATTCCTTCTCTGGCCTACTCAAGGCCCTTTCTTCCAGCATGAGTGGTTGAACCTCCCTGGCTCCATGGCAAAATAACGTATTGATCGTGCAGGGAGGTTCAACCACAGAAAGGGCCTTGAGTAGGCCAGAGAAGGAATTTTGAGAAACAAAAGAAAAGATAGATAAAGAGGATCTAAACTGTATTTTAAAAAAAAAGGCATGGATGCTCCTTCCAGGATACCCTGAATTGCAGGATTTTTAAATTGCCTAGATCCGGCGTCACCGGATTACGAGAATTTGAGAAACAACTATTTTCTTACACACACAAACTTGTACAATAAAAAGGGCCCATATAAGCATTTGCTATATTCAAAGGAATGTAGCACTTGTACTAGTCTAGAGGGGTGAAAAAAGAGCAGTAAATGTGTGTGTTCGCTGCTCCTGCATCCGCCAGGGCTGCCCCCTTGCAGGATTTTTGAAATTTCCCAGCAGCACTCATGAAAAAGTCTTTGGTTTCTCATACTGACAAACCATGAACAGGTCTGCCAGAGGTGCTGTTCACAGCAGTAGGGTGTCCATGCAGGTGTTCCCAGACCCTAGCTGTGAAGCCCTCAACAGGTCTGCCACAGGCGGTGTTCACAGCAGTAGGGTGTCCATGCAGGTGTTCCCAGACCCTAGCTGTGAAGCCCTCAACAGGTCTGCCAGAGGTGCTGTTCACAGCAGTAGGGTGTCCATGCAGGTGTTCCCAGACCCTAGCTGTGAAGCCCTCAACAGGTCTGCCAGAGGCGGTGTTCACAGCAGTAGGGTGTCCATGCAGGTGTTCCCAGACCCTAGCTGTAAAGCCCTCAACAGGTCTGCCAGAGGTGCTGTTCACAGCAGTAGGGTGTCCACCCAGGTGTTCCCAGACCCTAGCTGTGAAGCCCTCAACAGGTCTGCCACAGGCGGTGTTCACAGCAGTAGGGTGTCCACCCAGGTGTTCCCAGACCCTAGCTGTAAAGCCCTCAACAGGTCTGCCACAGGCGGTGTTCACAGCAGTAGGGTGTCCACCCAGGTGTTCCCAGACCCTAGCTGTGAAGCCCTCAACAGGTCTGCCAGAGGCGGTGTTCACAGCAGTAGGGTGTCCATGCAGGTGTTCCCAGACCCTAGCTGTAAAGCCCTCAACAGGTCTGCCAGAGGCGGTGTTCACAGCAGTAGGGTGTCCATGCAGGTGTTCCCAGACCCTAGCTGTAAAGCCCTCAACAGGTCTGCCAGAGGCGGTGTTCACAGCAGTAGGGTGTCCATGCAGGTGTTCCCAGACCCTAGCTGTGAAGCCCTCAACAGGTCTGCCAGAGGCGGTGTTCACAGCAGTAGGGTGTCCATGCAGGTGTTCCCAGACCCTAGCTGTAAAGCCCTCAACAGGTCTGCCAGAGGCGGTGTTCACAGCAGTAGGGTGTCCAGGTGTTCCCAGACCCTAGCTGTAAAGCCCTCAACAGGTCTGCCAGAGGCGGTGTTCACAGCTAGGGTGTCCATGCAGGTGTTCCCAGACCCTAGCTGTGAAGCCCTCAACAGGTCTGCCAGAGGCGGTGTTCACAGCAGTAGGGTGTCCATGCAGGTGTTCCCAGACCCTAGCTGTGAAGCCCTCAACAGGTCTGCCAGAGGCAGGTGTTCAGGTGTTCCCAGACCCTAGCTGTAAAGCCCTCAACAGGTCTGCCAGAGGCGGTGTTCACAGCAGTAGGGTGTCCATGCAGGTGTTCCCAGACCCTAGCTGTGAAGCCCTCAACAGGTCTGCCAGAGGCGGTGTTCACAGCAGTAGGGTGTCCACCCAGGTGTTCCCAGACCCTAGCTGTGAAGCCCTCAACAGGTCTGCCAGAGGCGGTGTTCACAGCAGTAGGGTGTCCATGCAGGTGTTCCCAGACCCTAGCTGTGAAGCCCTCAACAGGTCTGCCAGAGGCGGTGTTCACAGCAGTAGGGTGTCCACCCAGGTGTTCCCAGACCCTAGCTGTGAAGCCCTCAACAGGTCTGCCAGAGGCGGTGTTCACAGCAGTAGGGTGTCCATGCAGGTGTTCCCAGACCCTAGCTGTGAAGCCCTCAACAGGTCTGCCAGAGGCGGTGTTCACAGCAGTAGGGTGTCCACCCAGGTGTTCCCAGACCCTAGCTGTAAAGCCCTCAACAGGTCTGCCAGAGGCGGTGTTCACAGCAGTAGGGTGTCCATGCAGGTGTTCCCAGACCCTAGCTGTGAAGCCCTCAACAGGTCTGCCAGAGGCGGTGTTCACAGCAGTAGGGTGTCCATGCAGGTGTTCCCAGACCCTAGCTGTGAAGCCCTCAACAGGTCTGCCAGAGGCGGGTGTTCACAGCAGTAGGGTGTCCAGGTCTGCCAGGTGTTCCCAGACCCTAGCTGTGAAGCCCTCAACAGGTCTGCCAGAGGTGGTGTTCACAGCAGTAGGGTGTCCATGCAGGTGTTCCCAGACCCTAGCTGTAAAGCCCTCAACAGGTCTGCCAGAGGCGGTGTTCACAGCAGTAGGGTGTCCATGCAGGTGTTCCCAGACCCTAGCTGTAAAGCCCTCAACAGGTCTGCCAGAGGCGGTGTTCACAGCAGTAGGGTGTCCATGCAGGTGTTCCCAGACCCTAGCTGTGAAGCCCTCAACAGGTCTGCCAGAGGCGGTGTTCACAGCAGTAGGGTGTCCATGCAGGTGTTCCCAGACCCTAGCTGTGAAGCCCTCAACAGGTCTGCCAGAGGCGGTGTTCACAGCAGTAGGGTGTCCACCCAGGTGTTCCCAGACCCTAGCTGTGAAGCCCTCAACAGGTCTGCCAGAGGCGGTGTTCACAGCAGTAGGGTGTCCACCCAGGTGTTCCCAGACCCTAGCTGTGAAGCCCTCAACAGGTCTGCCAGAGGCGGTGTTCACAGCAGTAGGGTGTCCATGCAGGTGTTCCCAGACCCTAGCTGTGAAGCCCTCAACAGGTCTGCCAGAGGCGGTGTTCACAGCAGTAGGGTGTCCATGCAGGTGTTCCCAGACCCTAGCTGTAAAGCCCTCAACAGGTCTGCCAGAGGCGGTGTTCACAGCAGTAGGGTGTCCATGCAGGTGTTCCCAGACCCTAGCTGTAAAGCCCTCAACAGGTCTGCCAGAGGCGGTGTTCACAGCAGTAGGGTGTCCATGCAGGTGTTCCCAGACCCTAGCTGTGAAGCCCTCAACAGGTCTGCCAGAGGCGGTGTTCACAGCAGTAGGGTGTCCATGCAGGTGTTCCCAGACCCTAGCTGTAAAGCCCTCAACAGGTCTGCCAGAGGCGGTGTTCACAGCAGTAGGGTGACCATGCATGTGTTCCCAGACCCTAGCTGTAAAGCCCTCAACAGGTCTGCCAGAGGCGGTGTTCACAGCAGTAGGGTGTCCATGCAGGTGTTCCCAGACCCTAGCTGTAAAGCCCTCAACAGGTCTGCCAGAGGCGGTGTTCACAGCAGTAGGGTGTCCATGCAGGTGTTCCCAGACCCTAGCTGTGAAGCCCTCAACAGGTCTGCCAGAGGCGGTGTTCACAGCAGTAGGGTGTCCATGCAGGTGTTCCCAGACCCTAGCTGTAAAGCCCTCAACAGGTCTGCCAGAGGCGGTGTTCACAGCAGTAGGGTGTCCATGCAGGTGTTCCCAGACCCTAGCTGTAAAGCCCTCAACAGGTCTGCCAGAGGCGGTGTTCACAGCAGTAGGGTGTCCATGCAGGTGTTCCCAGACCCTAGCTGTAAAGCCCTCAACAGGTCTGCCAGAGGCGGTGTTCACAGCAGTAGGGTGTCCATGCAGGTGTTCCCAGACCCTAGCTGTGAAGCCCTCAACAGGTCTGCCAGAGGCGGTGTTCACAGCAGTAGGGTGTCCATGCAGGTGTTCCCAGACCCTAGCTGTAAAGCCCTCAACAGGTCTGCCAGAGGCGGTGTTCACAGCAGTAGGGTGTCCATGCAGGTGTTCCCAGACCCTAGCTGTAAAGCCCTCAACAGGTCTGCCAGAGGCGGTGTTCACAGCAGTAGGGTGTCCATGCAGGTGTTCCCAGACCCTAGCTGTGAAGCCCTCAACAGGTCTGCCAGAGGCGGTGTTCACAGCAGTAGGGTGTCCATGCAGGTGTTCCCAGACCCTAGCTGTAAAGCCCTCAACAGGTCTGCCAGAGGCGGTGTTCACAGCAGGGTGCAGGTGTTCCCAGACCCTAGCTGTAAAGCCCTCAACAGGTCTGCCAGAGGCGGTGTTCACAGCAGTAGGGTGTCCATGCAGGTGTTCCCAGACCCTAGCTGTGAAGCCCTCAACAGGTCTGCCAGAGGTCCATGCAGGTGTTCTAGCAGCAGGTCTAGGGGTGTTCACAGCAGGGTGTCCATGTGTTCCCAGACCCTAGCTGTAAAGCCCTCAACAGGTCTGCCAGAGGCGGTGTTCACAGCAGTAGGGTGTCCATGCAGGTGTTCCCAGACCCTAGCTGTAAAGCCCTCAACAGGTCTGCCAGAGGCGGTGTTCACAGCAGTAGGGTGTCCATGCAGGTGTTCCCAGACCCTAGCTGTAAAGCCCTCAACAGGTCTGCCAGAGGCGGTGTTCACAGCAGTAGGGTGTCCATGCAGGTGTTCCCAGACCCTAGCTGTAAAGCCCTCAACAGGTCTGCCAGAGGCGGTGTTCACAGCAGTAGGGTGTCCATGCAGGTGTTCCCAGACCCTAGCTGTAAAGCCCTCAACAGGTCTGCCAGAGGCGGTGTTCACAGCAGTAGGGTGTCCATGCAGGTGTTCCCAGACCCTAGCTGTAAAGCCCTCAACAGGTCTGCCAGAGGCGGTGTTCACAGCAGTAGGGTGTCCATGCAGGTGTTCCCAGACCCTAGCTGTGAAGCCCTCAACAGGTCTGCCAGAGGCGGTGTTCACAGCAGTAGGGTGTCCACCCAGGTGTTCCCAGACCCTAGCTGTGAAGCCCTCAACAGGTCTGCCACAGGCGGTGTTCACAGCAGTAGGGTGTCCACCCAGGTGTTCCCAGACCCTAGCTGTGAAGCCCTCAACAGGTCTGCCAGAGGCGGTGTTCACAGCAGTAGGGTGTCCATGCAGGTGTTCCCAGACCCTAGCTGTGAAGCCCTCAACAGGTCTGCCACAGGCGGTGTTCACAGCAGGGTGTCCACCCAGGTGTTCCCAGACCCTAGCTGTGAAGCCCTCAACAGGTCTGCCAGAGGCGGTGTTCACAGCAGTAGGGTGTCCACCCAGGTGTTGCCAGACCCTAGCTGTGAAGCCCTCAACAGGTCTGCCACAGGCGGTGTTCACAGCAGTAGGGTGTCCACTCAGGTGTTGCCAGACCCTAGCTGTGAAGCCCTCAACAGGTCTGCCAGAGGCGGTGTTCACATCAGTAGGGTGTCCATGCAGGTGTTCCCAGACCCTAGCCGTAAAGCCCTCAGGAGAATTTGCAATGGCATCTCTTTTTTCATGTGCAATGATGTACTCTCTTTCTCTGCCCCCCCCCCCCCCCCCCTCTCTCTCTCTCTCTCTCTCACAAACACATTTTGATTTGTAGTCTTCTCTCACTCAGTGACTCCATTTAAGAACATTTTGTTAATGACATTAACTTTTCTAGTACCATGTGCCCAGTACATCACTCTACACTCCCACCAAATGCAAAGACATTCACGGCCAAGTGAAGTACCCTGCCATGTGTTTTTCTGCTTTTAGAGCTTAAGTTCGGTGATTTTTTTGTTAAAGTAATGCATGCGCACTCGAAAAAAGTTACTCCGCTCTTGTCGGATGAAAAAATAGTTACTCCTGTCTTGTCGGTTGAGATGCAAAGGACAACCAAGAACGTCAAAAAATACATGGTGTCAGAAACAAAGTGTTGAGGGTCTCTCCATCTTTGTTATATCGTCGGTGAAATTCAAACACCTCATATCTCAATTTTGGTAGTTTTGAGAAAAATTAAAATTGCGAGTTTAGTCCTGCATTTTTGTAAAAATTACTTTAAACAAATTTTGTTTAGACTTGAAAAGAACGAAGATACGAGGTTTTTGCCCTTAACTAGATCTGAATTTGGGACTTAAGAGTTTTTCTTCTATTTTCACAACCAGGACCCTCTTTTACCTCAGATAGAAAGATGTTAGAGATACAAGCTTTTGGTGGAAGGTGGTGGGGAAAATTAGAGAGCTGACTATGTATCTAACTCAACCCCCCAAAAATTGAGATACGAGGTTTTTGAGTTTCACAGACGATATGCTAAACAAAATGTGGTACAATGGAACCTCCCTTATAAGCCCTTAAAAAATCATCCAAAATGAGGTCTTAAAAGGAGGGATCTTATATAAGGGAGGTAATTTTAATACTTGCAAAGAAGGGCAATGTCTCAGAGAAGTAGGTCTTATATGGGAGGGAGTCTTATAATGGGAGGTCTTATAAGGGAGGTTCCACTGTATATACTTACTGTGGATTTAGGATTTTGTAGTAGACTTTTGTTGTTAACAATTTGTGGTTCCAATCTAATGAGGTGTTTGGGATGAATGGGGAGAGAGAGGGGGGAAAAGAGACTGGAATGTGTTTATGCATATGAAAAGATTCAGGGCAGAGAGGAAAAGTGTTTTGATGTATGTGTTTGTTATAAATATGTGCGTATGCTTTTTGTGTATATGATCTGTTCATCAAGATGTACATCATCAAACAATCACTTGCACTCACACACACACACACACACACACGGACACACACACACGGATAGAAAATGTGTAATACACAGTTACTCTTTATTGCATATACTTTAGTTAAACATTGATTGTAAAGCTGTCACAAATGTGTAAAATATTAAATTAACAAGTTAATTCTTTACAATCACAATTCACAAAAAGAGATGTTTGTTTTGATGAATAAGTTATATATTCAGCTTTTCAAGATTTGTTTTAACAAACAGGATGCTTTTTTAAAGTTAAAGAATTACTTGTCCTTAGAACCAAGTCTAAAAATATCAATGTGCAAAGCAATTTTTGTTTGTTATGCATAATTCATTAACAACAAAATTGAAATAGGGTGACCATGAGTCGGCTTTATATGTTTCATTTGGGAACTTTGCATATGGACTGCATCAAATTTGCTGGAATGCATCTACCATAAAAACTGGACTATAAGACGCACCTGTATATATTATAAGCCGCATTCTTTAAATTGACAAAATATTAGGTATTTATTCAGATATAAGCCGCACCAGTTTATAAGCCGCAGAGAAAATTATATGTGCACACAGCAACACAAATATAGAAGTTCACCTATCTGAGTATCAAAACATAGCTATTAAGTATTTAATGCTCTCAGATACTTTAAACATGAGATTTGAATCCATTGATGACCAAAACCAGTTTTTGAGTCTAAAGAAGCTCAAAATAGGCTAAGAATGTGGCCAGAAACAAATTTGATATCATAACCTTGGAGAAATGAAATTCCTGACAAAAAGTATAACAAAAAGTATGGGGATCCAGGGGCCTTCAGCAGCCCCCGGTACGATCCAGAAGCAATGCCCATGGTGTGAGGGCAACGTCCCTAAAGCTGAAGGTTTTCTATGAAATAAAACTGCAAAAATTGACGCTTCATGTTTAAAAAAAATATAAACTACACTGATAAATAAAGGTATCTAGTACATAAAAAAAAAGTCTACGAAGAGTTCTGAAAAATCCTACTTTTAAAGTTCAACTGGCTGCATGTTCAACTTAAAACTAAGAAAATGCATTTAAAAAATCCTTAAGTACCCCGATCTTTCCTTGCAAATGTCAAAATCAGGAAAATCAGATAGTTTTCTGGATTTTCCTGACAGACTTTAGAAATCTGGACATTCCAGAAAAATTCCTGACAGTTGGCAGCTTTAAATTGACAAAATATTAGAGTGGGAAAAAATCCACAGATAAGCCGCATCAGTCTATAAGCCACATGGGCCAAAGTTGAGGAAAAAAGTAGCGGCTTATAGTCTGCATTTTACGGTACATTGAGAATTATGCTTATTGTTTGTTATTTTCACATTTTATCTGCTTCCCATGCTTAAAGGTTGTTATCAATTATGTATATAGCCACTGATTAACTACATAGTCAAATTTTGACACACAAAAAAGATAATAATGACATACGTTTTAAAACACCATGGATATCATTCTAAGAAAGATGATTTTATGAATTTGAAATAAACATTTTTGAGGGGCTGTTACACAATTTAAATTTATAACTGTTACACAATTTAAAGACCTGGTATAATTGTTTAAATTAAATGTTCACAATAATGTGGCTGCAAACTTCATTGAATTACTTATGTCACACGGGTGCTAGGACCTATCCATGATAAATGGTTCACATGCTGAATCATCAATTCTAAGTTAACTTAAGGCCTTCGCACACTAGCATCAGGCGTCAATTGTTTCTCAGAGCAACGCCTTGACGCGTTGACGCCTGCATCACAGCACACATTGTAGCGAGGCAGTGGTGTTCTCACACACGACTTGTCGCTTCGCCTCTTGTCGCGCGAACTTCCTTATTTGGAAAGCAAGGAAAGATTACTCTAGCGTCAGACGCTTTATTTCGGGTTCGAGCAAGTCTGCCCTTTTTTTTTTTCAATCAGAGTTATGGTCCTTCCGTCCGTTGTGATTGGCTAGTTTCACGATCTCTGCGATCTTGAGCATCAAAATTAGAGCCGGTTCTATTCTCGAGCAACAAAAAATCGCGCAGCTACGCATCAAAAATCCTGCCGTGCCGCGAATCTCTCACACGCAAGCGGCGCATCAAACTGCACCTTGCAGCAAAAAATCGCCGCGATCTCGAGATCTTGACGCTAGTGTGCGAAGCCCTTTAAGATTTATTAACTTTTCTTGGGGCAACAAAAACAATGACTATTAACACCTTGACTCTCACACAAAATGTAAATATGTGTTTGGTGACGTCACTGATGATGTTATCAAATAAAGACAATAACCCTGGGATGCAGATTTGTGCTTTAAAGATCCACCACGCCGATGTGTGTAAACAAAGACACTGAAAAGAAAAGACAAACATCCGGTCTCTTTTCCCTATATGAGTAGTGAGGACAGAAACACTGGTTATGTCCCTTAAAAACAGTACACATTTACACGTCGATAGGCCAGTTGAATTCTCCGTTCAAATTCCAGTCTGAGTTTTTAGACAGCCTCCACTGTGTGTGGTGTACTGTTTCCACTAACGATAACTCTATCAGCCCGGTTCGCCGTAACTCTTAAGTAGTCCATCTTACCCTTTTAGAATCTTTGGTGTAAATCAGCGTTTTCCCTCTCTTGTTGGCAAATCTCTCAAGTATTTTGCAAGATTGATTGAAACTGAAACAGTATATTTTGTTCTACACTATTCTTTGGCAGTCAGTGAGTTAAAGGAATAACAAGATTTTGTTTGCTGTATAATCTTTACAGATTTCTAACACATGATACGTAAAACTGGTAAAAAGGAAATCCCTTCTCTTTTTTTCCCCTTAAAAGCTATTTTCACAATTATTTACAGATGCTATAAAAAAAAAATGCACACATTTATTAAAATATTTATATTTCAGGTCAACATCATTAGTAAATGAAGTTTTGTCAAAACCATCTCTAACAATAAGAGTATGTACAGAAATCCAGCTCATGATTATAAAAACAAAATGTTAAAAAAGAATTAAACAAAATATCAAAAGAAAATACAAAGGGTAAAATCTCATAAGAGTACATCCATGATGGATTGGGAATGCTGGGAAGAGGTATATAACAAACTGATTGATTTTCTTTAATCAAATTTGTATAATATATCGTTAAACAAAAAAAACCATATCACGAAAATAGTTGGTAAAAATCAACTGTTAAAAATGAAAGTTTGCACAACCTTTGAGTATAAAATGTACATATGGACGGAATAATAAAACATGTATTGCCTTCATTTCTGAAACATCTGCTCAATAGATAACATTAGGAGGCCAGCTCCAAGAGAAATCAAAATGTACAATAAAAATAAAAATATAAAAGAAAAAAACCAGGACTTCTTAAACAACTTAATAACAACAAAAACCCAGTTCTCTATGTTTGTTTAATCACGGGACTTTAGAAGAAAGTTAAGCATCGTACTGAATACTAAGTGCATTTACACACAACTAAATGTTTCCGTAACAAAATAATAAGCGCACGCGTTTACGCACAGAAACGCGTCCGCTTATTTTTTCCTTCTTTCTTTTACTTATTTACGGCGTTTCTGTACTGAAACATTTAGTCGTGTGTACATGCGCTAAGGCTAACAACATTATTAGGCCTACTTCCCAAGCTTCAGTAAAACAGGAAACTATTGTCTTTGTCTGGGTCCGTCTGTGCTGCCACCCCTATGAGCAGCGGAGAGTATCGAAAGGTATCACCCGAGGAATGGTACCATCCAGGAACTAAAAATACAGAACCCGGACAAACTTAGATTGTGTGGCACGCACGTGCGCAACGGAACTTTGAACCTGCAATGACCAGCCTTGTTGATAAAGTTTTCATTTTGATTATACATTCTTTTTGAAATTAGTCAATGCAACCGATATAATTCCCCAGCCATAAATTGCCTTAAAAAACACTTCCAATATGAACGACACTGCACAAAGAAAACATAGAAGGCATTGAAGAAAATAACATAAAAGCACACACCAGAGTACATCAACAATTCAAATAGTTAGTATAAATTAATCATTTACAAAAATTAGTAAAACAGTATTTAAAATAAAAAAACAGTTATGGAATGTCTTGGGTAGTGATAAGTAAGGCTTCTTTCTTCCATTTTCTTCAACTATTTGCTGGGCGCTTTCTTCCCAGGGGAACCTTTTCTTCCCCTACTCTTGCCGCTTCTAGGGGGTGGCGGTGCGGCTGCGTCTGACCTTCCTGAAGAAACGGAGGTGGCTGATTTTGAGGAAGACTTGGACTTGGCCGATGACTGTGACCGGCTGGATGCTGTGGATTTGACCGAGACCGCTGACTTTGACGAAGCCGAAGACTTCACTGAGGCCACGGATTTGGATGACGCCACTGATGTGCCTGTGTTGTGACGGTCTGATGTCGTGTCGGACTGGTGCTCTGCACAGAGATTGTCAAAGACTTGTTAAACTTCAAAGTTAACAGATGTCCTTCAAAGAGAGTGAGCCTGAAGTTTGAGGCCAATGTTACAGTGAGAGCTGTTCACTCAATGATTTTCTACAGTAACAGAAAGTCACGGAACAGTTCAGTCTTTTGTGAAAGACTTTGACAAAACTAGGAGGCATTTGCACCGGTTCTTAGTGTAGCATCCAAAGGATTATTTGACCCTTGGAGACCTTCCCCAACACCAGCTGTCTACAAAGCTTTATGGCGGAGACAGCGGGTATGAACCCTGGGCAAGACAATTCCATTTTTTTAAAATTAGCCCATCCTTCTTGAATAGCAGCTGCTACCTCAGCTATTTGAAAGTCACAGTCGCAAATGACAGACATACAATTCTCCTCTTTCACTAACACAAAATAAGCCATACTTAAATTAGAGCAAATTAATTCTTGTCCATCATGTCAACCCTACACTAATGAGGATTCCCTCTTTTTCGTTGTTCTCAAATTAGTTGGAATTAAAATGGAACTATCTTTCTTGCACAAATATTTGCAGCGCAATTTTCTTGTCTACCCATAAGACATCTGAATCCTCAAATCATTGTCTACCCATAAGACATCTGAATCCTCAAATCATTGTCTACCCATAAGACATCTGAATCCTCAAATCATTGTCTACCCATAAGACATCTGAATCCTCAAATCATTGTCTACCCATAAGACATCTGAATCCTCAAATCAATTAAGTGCATTTTCACAGAAGAAATTCACTGAGCTACCTAGCCTGCAACAGATATTTACATCAACTTTCTTAGTTAATGTGGGTAAAGAAGTACATTGCTAGGTAGTAGTAGTTGTTTTTTATACCTTTCATCTCCAGTTCAGCAGTCTCTTGCTCTTGCGCCACATCTGTGCTGGTCTCCCCTGGACTGTAATCCGTCAGGGTCACAGTGGTCTCCCTTTCTTCAGAATCATCTCCCTTAGGTGCAGTCTCCAAATCCACTAAGATATCGGGTCGTGGGGCTTCGGAGGTGTCCTCATGAACCTCGGCCATGGTGAGGACTTGGTCACTGCGATGGAGACTGCTGCCGTCTTCACTGTCGGCTACGAAGGCGGGGTTGTCTACTCCTGTTCCTTCTTCGGGCGGTGTGTCTTGGTGACTGGAAACATACATATATATTTTAGATAGGTGGGGCATGTGCAATGATAATAATATTCGGCTGTCCTGTACTTTATGCACTACCACCCAAATTTTCGCTTTGAACAATTTTCACCAAGAAACAATATTCTGCCGTTCTCGGAAAGGGTTAGGGTTAGGATCAGCCTAGTACTATTTTCATAAAACTGAACAAAGCAAACTTTGAGATTCAGGATCACAAACATGAGGAGGGTGTCTAGAGTATTACTTTATCTAATACTTGCAACTATAATTTATCTGAACACAAGAATGTTCACCAATATTAGGATCCAAATGTTTTACAAAAATATTGCTGCAATGTCAGTCAATCAAGAAGACAAGCTTTCGAGGATGAACATAATTCTACGTACAATTATAGCAATGATATCCCGCCTGAGTTGCAACATAAAACCATCTTACTAGTGATGCAGATTCATAGCTAAGGGGTCTCGGGTTTGAGCCCAACCAGAATTTGTGTGTTTTTGCCCAAACCTGCTCCTACCAATAGTGAGTGTGCTATGGATTCAATGGGAAGACAGTTGAGCTTCATCCACTTGACCGATGTGTACTGAGAGTGTTGATTTAATTTCTTGACCAACACTGCAGGAGGTGTCTGTATCTCTTGGACTTGGCTGATGCCAGAATAAACTTGATAGGGAGCATTTAGGACAACCGTTTCACCTTGTCTCAGATCCTAACTTACTCCTCAGCATCATCATTAGAAGATTCATCCTCATCTTCATCCATCATAAAAAACACACAAAGGTCTCAAATTTCATAGCCGTACATGCCCTGCTTTGAAGGTGACCTCAGTTTCGCTCTTAGAACAACCAGGTTAAGTGATCAACCATCCCACCAACTGAAGACCATTTAATCAATCAATCAATCAATCAATCAATCAACGTGGTCTGTTCATAACCTTTACCTGGTATCTTCCTCCTTCAGGACCAATGTGGGTGGTGCTCTCTTCAGGAATGAAGACAAACTCTCCTCCTCTGCTTCCACCTGAGAAACAAATTAATTACAATCTGAGAATACAACAACAACAATAATACTAGAGACAGTGACGACGACGAACCCTTTTAACCTTCTTGCATTCGCATTTGTTACAGAAAAAACTTCTTCTAGTGTTCACATTTTTTTCCACACATTTTCAGGAAAATCTGTAATTTGAAGCACACAGAGCGCCATACAGTTACTACCACATCATTGCGAGTGAGAAGCTCCACCATAGTGTGTGTATAACAAGCCAGAACTTTGTGCGTGATAAACATGCTATCAGACGGGGTCTCAGAGTGGGGGCAAGACAAGGGCAGTTTAGGGCGGTTTGAATACACAGAGGCAACTTCCGGCTGGGCGGTTTGGGGCGGAATAAATGCAAGAGGGTTAAGCACCCTCTCACAGAAAAGCTCATCATACATAAAACACACTTACTGCATAGTCACCAATAATCACATATAATCACAGGAAGAGATGCACAGGAAAAAGCATGCACACAAGCACACACTCTTTCTCTCACATCCTGCACACCATACAATCCTCTCCCCATTTCCCATGTTCCAGTGGTGTACAATACCTCTGTCTCTCTCATTCCCCGTCTCTATCTTTCACTTTGTCTATTTCTCTCTCTCTTACTAACATACACAGAGTTGCACACACTGAGAGACATACGCACACAGAGACTTACATCCTCTATATCGTACAGCCCTCTGCCTAGGTCCCAGGTGCCAGTAGCGTACAATACCTCTGTCTCTCTCATTCCCCGCCTCTATCTTTCACTTTGTCTATCTCTCTCTCTTACTAACATACACACACTGAGAGACATACGCACACAGAGACTTACATCCTCTATATCGTACAGCCCTCTGCCTAGGTCCCAGGTGCCAGTAGCGTACAATACCTCTGTCTCTCTCATTCCCCGCCTCTATCTTTCACTTTGTCTATCTCTCTCTCTTACTAACATACACACACTGAGAGACATACGCACACAGAGACTTACATCCTCTATATTGTACAGTCCTCTGCCTAGGTCCCAGGTGCCAGTAGCGTACAAGGCCTCTGTCTCTCTCATTCCCCGCCTCTATCTTTCACTTTGTTTATCTCTCTCCGTGACTAACATACACACACTGAGAGACATATGCACACAGAGACTTACATCCTCTATATCGTACAGCCCTCTGCCTAGGTCCCAGGAGCCAGTAGCGTACAAGGCCTCTGTCTCTGGGCCATGGATGGTCTCGGGGTACAGGTCCTCATGGTACTCGCGCTCCTCTGAAAACCACAACATCTATTATTTATCAGTCCTCTGTAGTGCCTTGTGGGTGAGAGTGAACGCAATACTCAGGGCTCCCAGGGACCCCCATTTGAAGCACTAAAATTCTCAAGGACCCTCAGTGATGGACTAGAAAAATTATTTTTAGCATTTGCAATGCCACTGGGACCCTCTATCCCGCCTCTAGGACTCTCTATACTGTAAGTGAAGGAGTCTCTGGGACCCCTTGTTTTGCGGGACGATTGGGAGCCATGATACTTCATGCCTCTTTGATGTTTTTTCTCTCTAATCTGCATGAACAAATATCTTGTGATTCTGCATGAATCGTTTCAAATTTTGTTCAGTTTACCATATTTGTTTGGCTAACAAAGCGCTGAAGTGCATAACACGCACCTTTGAGATTTTAGGAAGAATTGCATTTAGGTCATGGATAATGTGCCTGCAGTGGATAAGGAAGAAATAAAGAGAGAAAAATCATTAAAAATTGTAATGGACCTTTTGCCTTTTTGTTATTATTATATAATCTTTTTTGTATATTTGTCCCTCTGTGTGTGTGCATGCATGCATGCATGCATGTGTGTGTGCTGAGAGATCTATGAAAAGTAGGTCAGCTTGAGGTATATGAAGAGGGGTGGTGAAGGCGGGGGAGGGCGGAAGAGTCTGAGAAAATGCCTCTTGCGTGGAGAACGCTTTTTTGTGATGGTTGAGATCTTGGTGGAGTGTGAAGGAGGGGGGATATGTGACGTAAATGTAGTTATCATGGTTTAATTTCATGTTGTTCCTTATGATTAGTGTGTTATTTTTCATTTTTCTCTCAGATTTTTAACTTCTTTAACACACATACAAACTCACCTGTGACAGTGACCAACTCTGGCGACTCCTCCCAGATGCTCACAAGCACTTTCTGAGTCAGTTCCTGGTGAGTCTTCCTTCGTCGACTTCCATCCAGCCACATTGCTGACAGAACACAGCAGAAACAAGCTAGACAACGCACTAGCACTCTCAGAATTTCATTGTAGAAAGCCATCTGACCCAAATCCAGTCAATGCAATATAAAACCGTTAAAAATACAAAACTAACTCACATAAGACATGCAATGCCCAAGCAGATTGGTAAGGTTAATGTGGCCTTCATAAAAGGAATAAAAGAAATGGTTACATAGAAAAAACACTCTGAATGATAACTTGATTCACTCTAAACTGTAGCCTTAACTACGTAGCCTTAACTATGTAGCCTTAATGCATGACATTCAATTAAAATTAATTCTTCTATATTAACTGAGCAAAATAGGAAAAAATAAATAGATTATTGTTGAAAACTTGAATTTTACCAAGAAACATTTTTCATAACTTTCAAAATTATTTTGACAAAAAACAAACAAATAGAACAATCTTGCTTACACATAAACAGATTTTGTGTGTGTTCAGACACACACACACACACAAAATCAACAACAGTATCTCTTGCAGAGGTAACAGTAAATTATATACAAAACAAGAGGCAAAGCCTTCAAGGCTCACTCGAACACGCACATGTGGGACAACAACAAACAAAGATTGAGGGGAGTGTCTAAAGTACAAGCTTGCCAATAAAATGCTAAGGTACAAATGAAACTACTGTTAATGGATACAACTTAGAAAAATAAAATAAAAAAGTGCCCATGCTGAGAATCGGAACTGGAACCATTGGCATGACAGACAGACACTCTACCAATGAGCTATCGAGGCTTTCAGTGTTGATGAGTTTCTTAATTCATGTTGCCTGTTGAATACTCTCTAACCAACTAATCTAAAATGCTATCTGTTTATTTGTTTACAGTGTTGTTTTAAGTATTTAATTATTCACATCATTATTGTTTGAAAGCTTGCATAGACATCTATATGTGTGCAAAGTTTGAACAATGTATGGCTTCTATTTCCCGAGAAAATGCCAACATTAAAGTTTGGAGATTAGACCATGGACACAACACACACAACCGAACAACTATCATACTATAGACTCACTTTGTGTTAACTTTGTTAACACGAGTGAGCCAATGAACCTTTTTCTCCCTTTACCATCGTTTATAACTTAGTTTATGTTTGTCCTATTTCCCTTACCGATGATGTACATTTTCAGCAGCAGGCGTTTTTTGTGTGGCGGCACCAGAATGAGGTCGTAATCCCTCTGAGCCAATCGCTGGGCAAATACGGGCATCAGCGTCATGAAACGAGCAGCGTTCTTTCTGATCGACTCCTGCACCATTTCTGAAACAGGCCACGTCATTGGTCGCTTTCGTAAAATGGGTCTAAAAACATTTTGAAAACATACACTTCGCTTGACGAGTAATTTTTTAATTATGGACATACAATTTTTTTTTTAATGTAATGAAGACAACAGCTTTATTTTCAAGATAAATTTCAACATGAACAATTTATTCTGATTTAATATTAGTGACTGCACTAACATACTATTAAATATTGGCTTTGACCAAATTTCACCTATGCAAATATTTTGTATAAACATTCTTCTTATCAATGCAATAAAGCAAACAGGAACTGCATAAGTATCTGGACTGATGTAGATAATGAACTCAAACAGAATACCTAGCACAGCAATTAACTTTTTTATTTTTTATTGAACATTTTGTCTTCATTTTACAGCATTTCATGAAGACACACACACACACATACATGTATGAACAATAGCAATAATGGTGGAAGTAAGAGCTGCAACAATTACAACAAACCAAAATAACATTGTAAATGCAATATTAATGAATGAATAGTATTAGTTGCAATATTTGACATAGACTTTAACAACCTTTTTGTTAAAAGTATCACAAACATGACACGAAATAGTACAGATAAGTTATTTTCTCTTAAGATGATCAGTTACTAACATTCGCAAGTTTTACTTTTCTAATCCAGTTGTTCAATACTGGAATAATTTGTAAACTAACATTAAGGCTGTACCTAACATAAATATATTAAAGAATCTTCTGGACAAAGACACAATGATGTCAAATTTTTATAATACTTGGGCTCCAGGCGGTAGCACATGATCATCATCTCCTTACAGTTGGTACAATACAGTAATCATTTAATTTTCTTTCCACCTTGGTATCTCTGACATTACCTCCAAACAGTGACTTGGGCTCCAGGCGGATCATCATCTCCTTACAGTTGGTACAATACAGTAATCATTTCATTTTCTCTCCACCTAGGCATCTCTGACATTACCTCTGAACAGTGACTTCAACTCCAGGCGGTGGTACATGATCATCATCTCCTTACAGTTGGTACAATACAGTAATCATTTCATTTTCTCTCCACCTAGGCATCTCTGACATTACCTCTGAACAGTGACTTCAACTCCAGGCGGTGGTACATGATCATCATCTCCTTACAGTTGGTACAATACAGTAATTATTACATTTTCTCTCCACCTTGGCATCTCTGACATTACCTCCAAACAGTGACTTGGGCTCCAGGCGGTGGTACATGATCATCATCTCCTTACAGTTGGTACAATACAGTAATTATTACATTTTCTCTCCACCTTGGCATCTCTGACATTACCTCCAAACAGTGACTTGGGCTCCAGGCGGAGGTACATGATCATCATCTCCTTACAGTTGGTACAATACAGTAATCATTTCATTTTCTCTCCACCTTGGCATCTCTGCCATTACCTCCAAACAGTGACTTGGGCTCCAGGCGGTGGTACATGTCCATCATCTCATCCAGCACTGCCCACAGGGTGGGGTGCAGCCCGTCCTGCAGCAGCTCTGACTCCCTCATGTAGGCGTTCAGCACCTGGATCTGGTGAGACATCTCGTGGACAGGCGTGAACATGGCTGGCAGCCGACGGCACCGCTCTGTAAAAGGTTAAATCATCATGGGTGAAAGTAAAACACTCTCCTAATCCTGAAATGACATGTTTCAACGTTTTCTGAATCTTCCAAATCCTGAAGTGGTGACCGCATTAAAAAATAATTTCCCATGTGTGTGTGTGTGTGTATACAGGATGAACGAGGATGGTGTTAGTATTGCATATCTATCTTCTTGTTTTAATCTGCCATCAATGTTGACAGAAATGCTTGATTTTATAAGACCGTGGTTCCGGATGACAAGATGGCCAATCCTGAAGACTTTCTACCAGCTTTTTCAATCCCGATTTCAGATACATTCCTGAACTGCTTTCACCCATTATCATGTTGATAAGACACACAAAAAATATTTAACTCCTTCATAGAGACTTCCGGCACCTGGATCTGATGGGGTGAACATAGGCAGTTGGCAGCACTGCTCTGTAAAACAAGATAGATAAGATTATCTTCATAAATCACTCAATAAAGCTCTGACTCTCAAACATGTAGGCAGTCAGCACTTGGATCCGGTGAGACAGCGGCACCTCTCTGTAAAATAAGATTACACTATCTTGATAAATCACTAAGCTCAAAACTTCAGTATGAAGAAATTCTGGTGACATATCATGTACAGGCGTGAACATGGCAGGCAGCCGGCAGCACCGCTCTGTAGAAGAAAGAAATATTATCTTGACAACTCAAAGTACAAAGCTCTGATTCTCTCATATTAGGCATGTGACACCTGGCTCTGGTGGGATATTTCTTATACTTGTGTGAACATGGCTGGCAGCCATCGCCACCACTCTGTAAAAACGAGATTGACGTCACCTTAAAAAATCACCAAATAATATAATAAATCTTATTGATTCATCAAAATTACAGTGGAACCTCCCTTATAAGACCTCCCATTATAAGACTCCCTCTCACATAAGACCTACTTCTCTGAGACATTGCCCTTCTTTGTAAGTATTAAAATTACCTCCCTTATAAGACCCCTCCCTTATAAGACCTCATTTTGGATGATTTTTGAAGGTCTTATAAGGGAGGTTCCACTGTAGTAACAAAAGTATTCGTCACCCACCAATCACAGCCCGTCCTCTCAGCACGGCAGCCAGGTACTTCTGTGTCTCAACGCCCTCCACGTTGTATTCATACGCCGTCATGACAGGCCACAGCGGCTCCAGGATGCAGCGGCCCTGGCAGCAGAGACGGTAGGCAAGAAGGAAGGCGAGGAAGATGACCACAGTGCCCAGCAGCAACACAGCGTTCAGAGCGATCAGGACAGCAACGCTATAGGGCTCCACTAGCCAGGGAGACAGCACCTAACCAGCGCAGAAAACAAGTGATCAATGGTCGATCGATATGCAAATGGAAGAATGAATGAATTTATAAATCAATGAATGAATCCATCGACAAATCAATTATTCAAGCAATCGATCAATCGTTCAGTCTTCCTTCACTCACAAAGATATTTATAAGATCAAACCAACCAATCAACCAGTCAGTTAACATATTCGTTGTTTGGTTGGCCAGTCAGTCAGTTACATACTGTGAAGCAAATGCATAAAATCTGCTCCGCCTCCTTCACACACACACACACATGCACGCGCATACACACACACACACTACACAAAACTCAACTCTCACCTCAGTCGGATCAAACTGAACAATCACCGCCCCGAACAAAGCGTCGCCGGCCAGACAGAAATAACCCATCGCCATGGCAACATTGAAGACGACCAATCGGAAGGGGCGTACCAGGATTGTAAGAACAGCGACCAATAGCAGCAGGACCAGCATGCTGATGGACTGAGCCCCGGTGCTCTGAAAGGTCGCCCCGTAGAAAACCAGGAGGAGGAGCTTGAAGAAGTGCATGGCAGGACGGAAGTAGATGGCGCGGAGGTGGAACGACGAGAAGAGATGGAAGGCGTGAACTGTCCAAACCACGTCCAGTCCTGACATGTACTCCACCTGAGAAACAAATCAAAACACAAAGATTTGGGATTCTCAACATTTATTATTAGAACTACCGTAACTTCCTTTCGACCAAAAGCAATATTATATCTGGACCAGCCCATATTTGGCCATACACGAAATGAATACCTAGAATTTATGATGATTGCAAGTTGGGACTGTTTGACGGTTACATTCTTCATTTGATCAGAAGAAGAAAAAAATGGTGATATCCAGTCAAAATTGGTTTTCACTAGTTAGGGGCATTACAGTTTACTTTGGGATGCCATATATCTGAATGCAGACATGAACAGAAGTCTTCTTCTTCTTCTTCTTCGATCGATCAGACAGTTTCCTGTCAATTATGAGCGCAGATGCGTCATGCTGTCGTTATGCGCCTAACTAAGAAATAGTTAGGCCCAGCAAGTCCGACTTCGGTTGGAGGAAATGTTTTTGAAAGTGTTTCATGAAAAAAGGCAGGAGAATGGACCGGTAAGGCAGAAAGATAGTAGATGACAGCAAGCAAAAGGAAAAGGCAGAGTCAAAGAGAGTGACAGATTAGAGGAAGTTACAAGCATAGAACTTCCAGAATGTGGGGGAACTATTTACACAAAAGACCCCCCGGTATCCACACGGGGGAATGAACAGAAGTGACATCATAATGGCTGCAGCTTTTTATATTTTATTTCTTTTAATAAAGAAATTTTTATATCTTCCAGAACAGCAGTGGAGAAAATCATACTATCGAAACACTACAATTTATTTTATATTTTTAGGGACAAATACAGGCCAGTGGTGACAGTAGGCATATCTACAATATAATCCTCACCAGTCAGAACTGTTTACCCCAGGGCTACACAAGTCTTGAGTAGTCTGGACAGCTGAAATGAGTAGTTTTAGTGCAAAATTGTGTAGTTTTATTCATTAAACCATCAAATAATGTTCACTGAAAATGAGTAGTAATCAAGAATTAAAGAGCATTATGTTCAGTTTTGAAGAGTAGTAGAGGTCCAAATTGAGTAGAATACTACTCGAAAAGAGTAGAGTAAACAGGTCTGTCACCTCTTTGAGTTTGATGAAGTCTTCATGGTGCTGGTGAGTGGAGGCCATGGCTTCGTGCCTGATTCTCCAGATGAGCCACGCGGGGAACAGGACCATCAGCAGGAAAAGAGCCACCACCACCACCACCACATAGGCCCAGTGCACCCCCGACCAGCATGCCACCGTGTTGTCCACGCTCAGCTTGTCGTCTGAGGTGCAGTGAAACACCTGAAAGAAAAACACCACACACATAGTCAAAACTAAAAACACCAATGGAATGTTTTAATAGTTTAACCCTTTCGCAGCCAGCCATTTTTCAGTAAAAAAAATACCATTAAACTTAACTGGGTAGAGAAAATAAAATATCTGCAATATTGCGAATTCCTCTGTGACATGGATAACAGTAGACCTCCCAAAATGAAGAAAATAGGGTCTTTGAATAACAGGTCCTGATTTGATGCCTTTCAGTGACATGGGTGTTAAACCATTGTGGTGCTAAAATGCGACATTGGCAGTGAAAGGGTTAACCATTTATGCCCTAGCTATATGACCTGCAGACTGCAATGTGTGTGAGTGTGTGTGTGTGTGTGTGTGTGTGTGTGTGTGTGTGTGTGTGTGTGTGTGTGTGTGTGTGTGTGTGTGTGTGTGTGTGTGTGTGTGTGTATGTCACTGTGTGTATGTCACCATGCGTGTATGTGACTTTCTCTCTCTTGTTCTCCCTCTCCCTCTCTTTCTGTACCTTAAAAGCAGACACTCCGAAAGGCAAAGCCACAATCTGCAGAATGACGACGACGGCGCGATGAAGTCGGGCAATGTGCACCAGAAGATAGGCAGGTTTTTTGACGTGCAGCGTGATCCTTATTGCTGCCCACACCGCTGACAGCAGAGCGAAAAAGGCCGCCCATCCGATCAGAATGTAGTAGAATTTGGTGCTGACTGTTGCGCTTGGTGTGTCGTATCCTCGGGCACCAATAAAGGCACCACAATCCACCTGAAGTCATTGTAAAAGTGCAGTAGAGCAAGGGCTTTATTCTATATCCAAACCGTTCTCCTTCATCTCAGAACAAGGTGCAAAAGGTTACTGGGCGAAAACAATAAATTTAACAGAAGTGCAAAATGCTGAACCAAATTCTATGAAAATAATGTATAAGACCTAAAAAAAAATGTACTAAACACTTTTAAAATACAAATAAATATTTTTAAAAAGACAAGGTACAATTTCTATTTATAAAAAGATTAGAGCTAAAAACTACAAGCTGTAAATCTTGCCCTCTTTATTTTTTGCTTTCCTTACTGTCAAATCTGGAATACTGTAGTCAATGAATAAGTCATACAAATCAAAACACATATGCACTCACATATATATATATAGTAATATACACACACACATGATTACACACACAAACACACACATACGCAAACACACACAGGGAAAGCTCTCTCTCTCTCTTCTACACATTTGGAAAACATAAAACAAAGCACACACACCTTAATGAATTCCCACACGTCGATATTGAACAAGAAGATGAAGTTGGTGGTTTTGATCCACGACCTGGGCCAGATCCACTTCAGGGACATGGCCTGCATAACGGCCAGAATCTGAAACAGCTCCAGACACAGCAGCAAGGCGTCCGTGGCAACCAGGGAGGTGCTTCGCTTCGTTGTCCGCCGGCTGTGCACTTTCTGCTCTCCAACACCGGAGAGGGCAGCATTGTCACCTTTGACCTTCTTCCCATCAAGGTCAGAGACGATGAAAGGTTCCAATTCTTTCAGATACAACTGCGGCATGTTGGAAGAAATTTTCACTTCCAAGCTCAGGAACTATTCATCGAAATCCTGAAAAAGAATAATGTTTTCATCGTGGTTGTCGTTGTCCTTGTGTTTGTCATTGTGTGCCACGTACTAGACAAAGAATGTTATTGCACTATTTGTAGCTATTGATGTTACTCAAGGTTCAATTAAAATCTATTTTAAAAAAGATATTATTAAAAAATGAGTTAAAAAAAAGAGTAAATATATACCAGCAGAATCGAAGAGCCAATAATTGTTTTTATTTAAATCCAGACAGCAAGAGTGTTGGCACAGGTTTGTTGTTTGTCAGTTTCCTAATTTTAACACTAATTAATATATAACTAGTTACAACCGTGCTCAGCACGGGCCCAGAAATATTTTTTGGGAAATGCAAAGATAATTTATTCAATGTTACATTGATAGAACATAAAATGCTGTCTGTGAATGTAAGTTTCCCGTACCACATACTAAAGAATAAAGATGGAATACTGGAAGCAATGTATTGATTTGAGCAAATTTTGCATGACTTAATGACACACTTTATTAGCACTGTTGTCGTTGTGCAAGAGCGAGAAGGGGAGAAGGGGAGACAGACAGAGAGAGAGAGAGAGAGAGAGAGAGAGAGAGAGAGAGAGAGAGAGAGAGAGAGAGAGAGAGAGAGAGAGAGAGAGAGAAAGAGAGAGTGACACACACACAGGAAAGGACACAAGCACACACATACTTAGACATGAAAAATCTAAAAAAAAGTTGGCCAACATCACACAGTCAAAAAGTAAAGGGCGGAAGTTATGAAACACAGGTTCGGCATTCTTCATGTTTTCCGAGGTAGATTCGTCAATTTCTGACACAGCTCGGGCGACGCAGACGACACAAAATTTCAAAACAATTTCATACATTTTACCTTCAAAATCAACTTTCAAAAGCAACATTTTCGAACCAGACATAGCGGATTCGCGTCCCAACTCGTTCTTCTGGAACTCTATGGCCAGCAAAAGTCCGACATTTACGCGGTATCCGAGTTTTTATGTTCTTTTACACTTCGGGCCTTAGTGCATTATATTATAGATAGCTAAGAGGTTTCTTTGAGTTGAAGTCTATAGTACATTAGTGAATGTTCATCAAACTTTCTGAATTTAAACTGAATACCAAAGCAGCAACAAAACCCACATTGTAGACCATGAGATGATAATCTTGATGGAAAGTACGACTTTTCTATATCTTTTCCGTCATTAATTGACCCGCCTCACCCCATCCCAC
>CM065689.1:29206921-29211921 GCA_017654935.2 Phymorhynchus buccinoides
TGCTATCCGGCCTTGTAATCTATTTTTTTTTAAAATTACAGACATGTGCTAAATCTTTCCCCTGGTTTTCTGATATTATTGTGAAACATTTTTTAAGCTTACACGAAGAAAACGTTTTGGGGGAAAAACGTAATAAAATGTTATGTTCAGAAAAATAAGCAAAATTTCATGCAACAAATTATAGGTAACGATTTAAGTCTCTGTAAATTTGTTAAAATTCTTTCTCATTTAATATGTTTTGTTCATATGTATATATGTGCCGTTATGATATGTTGTTGGTTTGTGCTTTTTGTGTTTTCCCCCCAAAAAAATAGTGTCGCATTATAATTTTGGATTTGTTAATTGAACGTTATTTGTTGTTGAAATAAAAAGGAAATAGTGCATCGATCCATCCAAATACTGCAATGCTTTTTTGTGGTGTCATATTTGTAATTAACATGTTTTCTTTCATATCCCTCCCTATGTACTCCATATTCATGAAGCATACATATTTTGCATGCAAACGTGCTACGTCTGGTTTTTTTTCTGGTTTCGTGTACTATTTTGTTTGCTATTGGGAACTGAATGGAAGATGTGGTATTTTATATGCTTTAAAGTGTTTAAGATAAGAAGAAATACGTTTAAAATGCATTCTGTGAGAATATTTCAAAGGTATTTTGTAAACATCTGAAAGATAAACCGACAATCATTTTTGAAATGTAATCTATGGACAAATTAAAAGTTACAGATGTCTGTGGCATTTATAAAATGTCTGCCGAATATACTTTTTGTACTTGCAAGTATGTTCTGCGAATTCTAAAAACGTTTATTCAGCGGAGATTTTATAAATGACTACTATGGACGTCTTTACACTGTGTTCTTCGGACATTTTTAAAATGTATACTGAAGACATTTAAAAACAAATGCCACAGACATTTTAAAAACGTTATCCTACACACGTTTGAGAAACGCATCCTGTAGACATTTTAAAAAGCACATTACACAGATGTTATAAAAATGCATACTGCTGACATCTTAAAAACGTATTCTCGAGTCGTTTTTAAACCATTCACAACAGATGTTTTAAACACATTTTCTGCTGACATCTTAAAAGCGTATTCTCCAGTCGTTTTTAAACCATACGTCTTAAACACATTTTCTGCTGATATCTTAAAAAAACGTATTCTCCATTTGTTTTTAAACCATACACAACAGACGTTTTAAACACATTTTCTGCTGAGGTGAAAATGATGTTTTACGTCCTCTCGGTCATAGACACATATGGGACATTTGTAAATACAAAGATGGTGGGAACAATACTGGCTGCAATGTCCAGACGCAGTGCAACACCAGTAAAGTCCCGAGTTTTTAACAATATAGATAGGTGTAGCGGTAACCACGCCTCGGTTAAACCTCATCGGCTATGGTACCGCCACATGATGTACAATACATTTTCTGCTGACATTTTTCCTATCACTTTTCTATCCTCTGTGCAACAGTGACAAAAAGATGTGATGAGGGAACAGCCTTGAACCTGTGCATCAAGCTTGCACACTTGACTTTTTACAAGAAAAAGTACCATAGGTGTGGCCATTATCCACAATGTGATTTTATCGTTAACTCATTCGAGTCGTTCCTCCCATATATGGCTGGAATTAATATAAAGCTGTCAATTTGATGAATTTGTTTCAAGGGAAGTAAATCTGTGTGCACACGACACTTTGGTCACTTCTAAACTCGCTTCGCTCCCTTAGACCACACTTTTGCCTCTTACTATGTGTTTGTAGTGGTTTGAAGTGGGGAAACTAATTGCTGTAGAGAGGTTTTCTGTATAAAGTCTATATATAACCTTCGTACAATAAAAAGTCTGATCTACCACTTCCCTATGTCTAAACCTGAAGTACAAACCTGTAATTTTCAGTCTTTCATTTCTCTTTTTGTTTATGTCTGTTTTGTTGTGTGTGTATGGCTGGAGTGATTTGTGAGGTTTTTTAAAATAAATAATTCAAAATCATTGATATGCGAATGAGTTAATCCATCAGTTACTCTGTTATATGTTTTATTCATTTAGTTTTAATCACCCGCGCTCGGCTTTTTCCTACGAATAATATATTCGTAAACAATTACAGTCTACACAATTACAGTGTGTGTGCAGGGCGCGCATGTATGTTTGTATTGGGAGTATATGTGTATGCCCGCATCTGTTGGTGTGGGCGTGTAATTTTGCGTTCTTATGTTGTTTTTAGTCGGCTCGTCTTAATCTGTTGTTATCTTAGGAATGTCTTGTCTATTGTGGGTATGTGCATCATTTTACATGTATATTGCTTATGTATGATCCTATTAAAAATGCTTTATATAGTTATTATGTTTTAACACTATCTCCGAATGTGTAGTCTATTGTAAGTTTGTAAATCATATTATCTTACGTTTTCATGTGTGCTATTACGAAGTGTATGTCATATGCCTATCATGTTTTAGTAAGTAAGTTTTAATCTGTTGTTATCGTATGAATGTGTTGTCGGTTGTAGTATGTGGACCATGTTATCTTGTATTGTCTTATCAAGTGTATACTATTCGTTATTTTCTTATTTTAGTCTGATGTTTTATTTATATTTCAATTTGTAAAGCGCACAGAGCATACGGATAGTGTGGATTGATAGCGCTATATCAAATACAATCATTATTATTATTATTATTATTATGGTGGTGCGCAATCTGCATGTTTTGTAGCGATTCTGTGGACATGCATGCGATCAGTATGTAGGCCTATTTGAGCGAATACATGGTAGTTGAAGAATCAGATTTTTTTTTATAGTCACACACACACGCAAAAAAAGAAGAAGAAACAAACAAAGAAAGAAAGAAAGAAAGAAAAGAAAAGAAGACCGCATAATTATTTTCAGTTAGATTTTATTTGAAAAAACCATATCAAACAGCATAATATTGGTACAATGGGTATGGCAAGAAGTATGGAAGGGTTTGGGGTTCTGGGGGGAGGATTCAGCAATGCCTGGGTGGGAGTACACATGTAATGCTGTAGCCCTTCCCTCCTCCTCTTCATTCGTTTCTTTCTTCTTCCAGAGTCATAGTTTCAGCATTGAGCATAGCAACAGATGCTGAAACCTATCATCCGGATTCGTCAAAACAGTTCACAGATCTAGTCAATTAGATCATTGATCTGATTAATAAGTAGCGTGTGTGTGTGTGTGTGTGTGTGTGTGTGTGTGTGTGTGTGTGTGTGTGTGTGTGTGTGTGTGTGTGCGTGCGCGTGCGTGCGTGCGTGTGTGTGCGTGTGGGTGTGCGCGTGTGCGTATGTGTGTGTGTGTGAGTGTGTCTGTGAGTGTGTCTCTGTGTGTGTCTGAGTGTGTGTGTGTGTGTGTGTGTGTGTGTGTGTGTGTGTATTCAATGCTATGTATCCATTAGCATGGCAGTGTGCATTTCTATTTGTGCAATCTAGTTTGAGTCAGGCTATTTTAAAACAAAAGATGTAGGCGATACGTGTACATAATAAGCAGCAATATAAAAGTTAAAATATAGTTTCACGTCAATGTGATATACAAGAGACAATGCACGTGCAATTATCGAAATCAGTACAAACAACTACTTCGCAATTTAAAAATAATAAAAAATAATACATTTTAGCAATGATCTCTTGGAAAAATAGAAAAGATAAAAAAATATAAAATAAAAAAGATAACTGTCCGAAAGCATCTTGTTAATTCTTAGAATAAAAAAAAAGATCTCAAAGAAATAATAAATTATTCCTCGAGCGTGGCGGTACCATAGCCAATGAGATTTAACCGAGGCGTGGTTACCGCTACACCTATCTGTATAGTTAAAAAATCGGGACTTTACTGGAGTTGCACTGCCTCCGGGCATTGCCTCCAGTATCGTTCCCACCATCTTTGTATCTACAAATGTCCCATATGTGTCTGTTCCAGACCGAGAGGACGTAAAACACCATTTTTCATTCAAAGAAATAATAAACTTGAAGTATGTTTTGAAAAGTTAAGTAGGGGTATGTACATATTATCGAGAAACGAAACAAACAATATAATAAGCAATGCTGTTTCAATAAGGCATTTCTAAACAAGAAAAGCTACTCCAGCATTAGGGGAAGACGGGGTAAAAAGCGCATGGGCGGGTAAGAAGCCCACCCCAATTATCTCATGAAATGAAGCACATTTCAGTCTCATTTTGCCCATGAGACGAGCGTTAATGTCTAGCATTAGTTTCATGGGCAAATTTGACTGAAATTTTCTTTATTTCATGAAATAATTGGGGTGGGCTTCTTAACCGCCCATGCGCTTTTTACCCCGTCTTCCCCTACAACTTTGATAACAAAGCATTGAAAAAAGACAGCAAAACTCCAATTTAGTTAACAAATTACTTTCCAAGAAATAAACATACTAAGAGCTAAGGGAAGCAATCACTTTTTTTTTTCCATCTCACATTCATCTTACTCACCTACAATGTCCACACATTAAACAACGATTTACGTTTACAACAACAGGTAACAATGTAAAATACTTCCTCCCAATAGGGTATTTGCCACGTGAGGACGACCTTGACATTCACGGAGTTGAATTTAGAGAGTTGAATTAGAATGGTCAGCGTAATTCGGGCAGAACGAGTGCGGGCAAATTAGTAGTCACGTATAGAGAACGAACACTCGTGGCAAATGCCCTATTAAAAAAAAATCCACCCCGTATATAAAAGAAAGCAAAACAAAAGAAACAAGTGCAACGCCGGGCGGCTGCAAAGTCCCCTCGCAGCATCGCCGAGCTACTCCGAAATCGAGAGAGAGAGAGAGAGAGAGAGAGAGAGAGAGAGAGAGAGAGAGAGAGAGAGAGAGAGAGAGAGCGTCAACCACAGAGCTACAAAGCTGTTTCATGGCGCATGTGTGTTCGGACCCGTGATTTGAGCGCGCGCGATCATGCGCACACGAGCGCACAGAAAAATTCATGACAACTGTGTTATAGACCATTCATCAAGAAATGTTGTGAAAAAAACTGCATTGA
>CM065689.1:29221921-29224421 GCA_017654935.2 Phymorhynchus buccinoides
ATTGTAAGTGCCTTGAGGGGATGTGAACTTACAGAAAAGGAGTAACACACAGACACACGCATACTAGAGACAGATAGACAGACAGACATATACACATTAACACAGCTTAGGCAGACACACACACATACATTTAGACAGAGACACAAACGCAGACACAGACGCAGCACACAGACATAAACGCACACGCACGTACGCATACATACACACTTTAAGAGACCCTCGGGCCTCCGTTAGTTTACTGTCGCTTTATGTTTGAACGACTGGTTGATGAACTGTTTCGAAATCATATTAAACATACCTAAATATTTGAACTATCACAGCAAGTCAAATTGTGTAATAAAACTGGCTCACTGCTTCGCTTAACGACATCCAGAACAGAATGAATGAAAATCCGTTTAACGTCCTCCGGTCTGAAACAGACACATATGGGACATTAGTAGATATAAAGATGGTGGGAACTATCCTGGAGGCAATGCCCGGAGGCAGTGCAACTCCAGGAAAGTCCCGAATTTTTAACGATACAGATGTATTAGTATAAGACATTCAGAACACCTACATCCATAAACATCCATACAACTGATCAGAAACCTCTAACACTGTGCTCTTAATTGGCAGTGAAACAATTCAAAAGTCAAAGCTTTAACAAACGCGTAATTAGCCAATGAAAATGAAACTTAAAATATTTAGACTGAGTTTAAAATAGTCCTGAACTTTCATGGTAGCAAAATGCAATTTTAAATCTTTAAAACTCCAAGAGTGATTTTAAATTTTATTCGAATCGACGATTTCTATTTATAAATCTTTATCCCTTTCCACCCTCCCCCCAAAATCATTAAATTAGGTCCGTAATGTTTTCAATAATGCTGACACCCAGTTGACATTAAAGATTTAATTTACATTTGAAAACAACTGATCTTATAGCCAGGATATGAATAGCATTCAAACAACAGAAAAGACAAATGGGAACAAAATGATGTTTTATTCGGCAAGTATTTCGGACGCACTTGTCTTTGACGATACCTAGGGGAAGACGGGGTAAAAAGCGCATGGGCGGGTAAGAAGCCCACCCCAATTATCTCATGAAATGAAGAAAATTTCAGATTTTGCCCATGAGACGAGCGTTAATGTCTAGCATCGTCTCATGGGCAAATTTGACTGGAAATTTTCTTTATTTCATGAGATAATTGGCATGGGCTTCTTACCCGCCCATGCGCTTTTTACCCCGTCTTACCCTAGCTCCTTATGCCAGAAGGAGGCAGGATATGAATCCCGATTTTATACATCTGTATGTTGCTTCAGACCTGGAGTTGCACTGCCTCCGGGCATTGACTCCATGATCGTTCCCACCATCTTTATATCTAATATACTGTGTCTGCTTCAGACCGGAGCACGTTATACGGATTTTCATTCATATGAATCCCGATAATATTACTCAAAATATACATCTGTATCGCAAAAAAATCGGGACTTTCCTGAAGTTGCACTGCCTCCGGGCATTGCCTCCGGGATCGTCCCCACCATCTTTATATCATACTAATGTCCCATATGTGTCTGTTTCAGACCGGAGGACGTGAAACGGATTTTCATCATATGAATCCCGATTAGGGCCCAATTCAAGCTTAAAACCGAATTAAATGTGGCTGCCAACTTCACCCTCAAATGTAGACGAAGTTCAGAAAAACATATTTCTGACTTTTTATGATTATCCTTTCTACGTTTATTCAATTTTATAAACAAGCTTTAAACTGAATAAAAATGTAGCTGCCAACTTCAGCCTCAAATAAGTTCAAGAAAACGTCTTTGTAACACTTTTTTTTTATTAGGCCTACTCTTCGTTTATTGAATTTTACAAACATGCAAAAACAAAAACACGATTTCTTCTAGAAGACGAAATGAAAAGTGTTAAATATTGTTCGAATTAAGAATGTGCCACCCCTGACCAAAACACTGACAAACCGACACTTACCAAGTGAATGGATCTTTCTGTTGGCGAAGATAAAATAATATAAATCCTTGAAACTAGAGTGGAAAACGTAGCAGAAATTCTCCCTTTGTGTCGTTATAGGCTGCCTCCTGTGCGCTAAGTGTCCGCTACCAAAACAAGCGGGGAAAGCCACCAATGTCACAGAGGCGTGTGTATGTTCAAGTCACACAGATGATCTATTGCCCTCCTCCCGTTCAGAACAACTATATATAAGCCAGTCTGAGCTAAAGATCCTTGACAACGCGCCGCTTCTCTCTCTCTCTCTCCCCTGTCATCTGAATATGTGAGTGCAATGTAGGCCTACATCTACCACGCCCATATCAGACGTAGGCCCATTATTCTTTCGACAAACCTTACACACACACCACCTTTAGGTCTCTCCTCTATCCCCATCACGTGCTCACCTTAGCTTCTGTCAACCCCCCCCCCCCCCCCTCACTGCCCCCTTTGGACTTCCCATCTCGTATTTGTTTGTGTTATTGTCAAAGCTATCATAAAATGTCCCGAGGCTTCAGC
>CM065689.1:29229421-29311921 GCA_017654935.2 Phymorhynchus buccinoides
GGGTTGAGGAAGCCTCTCACGCAGGCCACAGTGTCTGTCTGCCTGTCTGTCTGTCACTCACATTGACAGTGATGACAGCCACCAAGTAAGGGTTGAGGAAGCCTCCCACGCAGGCCACAGTGTCTGTCTGCCTGTCTGTCTGTCTGCCTGTCTGTCTGTCACACATTGACGGTGATGGCAGCCACCAAGTAAGGGTTGAGGAAGCCTCCCACGCAGGCCACAGTGTCTGTCTGCCTGTCTGTCTGTCACTCACATTGACGGTGATGACAGCCACCAAGTAAGGGTTGAGGAAGCCTCCCACGCAGGCCACAGTGTCTGTCTGCCTGTCTGTCTGTCTGCCTGTCTGTCTGTCACTCACATTGACGGTGATGGCAGCCACCAAGTAAGGGTTGAGGAAGCCTCCCACGCAGGCCACAGTGTTAGTGACGGTGCAGATGCTGACGGCGAAGTGGGGCGCCACGTCGTAAGGGTTGATGAAGAAGCCCCCGGTCAGCGCCAGTCCGGACACGCCTACAGCCACCGTCAGGAGGACGACCACGGTCACAGCATGGTCACAGTCCAGATGACTCATGACTACCAGCAGAACGGCCGCCGTGCACAGAGCTGAAAGTACAAAAAACAACAAGGTGCACTCTCTTTGTTTTATCTCTCGATTCTGGTGTCGCTGTTGTCTCTCTGTCTCTTTGTCTCAGTCATTATTATCCCCCCCCCCAACTCACTCTTCCTCTTTTATTTTATTTTACCACTATGATTACATTTGTCCATATGTATACATAATCATTGTATATTGTGCTTGTATGAAGTGTATGTATTTTCCCCATGATTATTGATTGTGGTTGATTTTTCTCCAGTTTATGTTTTTTAGTTATTTGCCTTAATTGCTTTTCTTATTAATTCATGACGAGAGTTATGTTTTTTATTTATTTATTTGCCTTAATTGCTTTTCGTATTAATTCATGACGAGAGGATGTAAAAAAAGCTTACCAAGCTTATTCTTTTATCGTCAATAAAGATCATTTTGACTTGACTAGACTTGACTCCCAGTGTTAAGACAAGAGAGAGAAAGAAGTAAAGGGAATGAGAGAGACTTCAGACTTCAGATACTTTATTTAACAAGGATAAGAATTTAGGCTGGGCCTATTCTTACATTCTGTCCTTGGTCCTAAGCATGCAGCATGTAACTAATACTATTAAAATGAGAGAGAGAGAGAAAGACAGAGACAGAGACAGAAGGAGACAGAGACAGAGACAGAAGGAGACAGAAACAGTTGCAATACAGGTGACTCATTACCACCAGAAGAATATCCACCATGCACAGTGCCGGAAAAAAACCCACCCAACTTAAAATAGCAAGCTATATACATGAGAGAGAGAGAGAGAGAGAGAGAGAGAGAGAGGATACTCACGAAGTGTGGTCATCATCTTTCTAACCCTGACCACTGATAACCAGCCTCGTTTGATGATGACGTCAGTCAGAAAACCGCCTGATGACGTCACCAGGAAGAGAGCCAGGTAAGGCATCATGGAGTAAAGCCCGTTCTGTGGGAAACAGAGTGGAAATCAATACTATTCTATTTGTATAAAAAAGGGGATATTTTTGTGGTTAAAAAGGGTATTTTCCCCTCTATGGATCTGACGACGTGCTGTCACACGCCTTTTTGTTATTGTTGCTGTTATTGGTTTACCCTGGCTGAAAGACGCCTGGGATCATCCCAACAGCCAAAGGACTTGAACACTATGGTACAAATGTTTGTAAAGCGCTGAGAGCTTGCTTTTAGCATGATTTGTATCGCGCTATATAAGTGAAATTATTATTATTATTATTATTAAATGCATCAGCTACGGATGAGAACAGTACATGTGTGACCGTTTTTTATTACCCCGCCACGTGGGAATTTTTGACTGATGATGTGATGCTAGGAGCTTGTCATGGCTAAAGACAATCCTCGCATAACTATGCATAGCATAACAACATTTTGATGTAGCCTTGGTGTTCTAGTCTATGTCAATAGACGATTTTTGGGAAAAAATAGGGGAGAGCACTTCGTGAAAATTAGAGTTGATTACCTCGACTTACTCGGTCAAAACCATACCAACCATGGCGTCGAAGCTTGAAACCATTTTGCAAACATTTTGTTAGAAAAATGAGGGGTGGCCAGTAGCCACAAACTGATAGAACTTGCAAAATGTGACGTAAAAATATAAATGACATCAATTCTAGAATGAAGCACGGTGTTCTAAGTGATGTATGTCTACTCAAACACACGAGGCGAAAGCTCGGGATCTACCTGATAGTTGAGTAACTTCCCCTGTTTGACCGATTGAATTAGGCAAGACCACTCCCGCACACCATGAAATTACTCCCCTTAATTATTTCCGAACAATTCCTATTGGTCCGCACGCCATATTTACATCCCTTGTTGTAAGAACAACAATAAAGAGCAATTTCAAAGAACAGTATAGAGAAATTCTAGGGACAAACAAAGAACAGTAACGCTGGAGATCGCGTCCTATCCCTACAAGAAACTCGCTAAATAACGTATTTCTATTAACAAAGACTTTTTTTTAATGTGTAAACAGTTTATTCTATGCGAAAAAAAAAAATAATATTCTAACACGCACACAAAATTAATTTGTGGATTCTAAAAGTGCTGTATATAGAATGACCTAGCATGACAGTTTGAGGAATGTGAAATCAAACTGGTAATCAAAAGCGATGATAATAATACATATTGACAAAAACAAACAAACAAAAGACCAATTAGACTGAGCGAGATGATCATTTGGAGGGGCCCAGCCCTCTTTATCAATCCACGGACTGATGCTCATGATAATAATGTGTGTGGTTAGGTGCATGTGGGCTCACATGTCGATGAATGCATGCATGCTCACATTCCCGCTAACGCATTAGTGTGTGTGTGTGTGTGTGTGTGTGTGTGTGTGTGTGTGTGTGTGTGTGTATTTACACAAAAATGCAAGTGTATTCACAAATGCAACACACACACACACACACACACACACACACACACACACACACACACACACACACACACACACACACACAACGTGATTGTCTTACCGACTGTATGTCAAAGTGTATGGCTTCATACAGAAACGTAGGGAGGTTGGTTGGTCATTAATAAACGAGAGGGCAGTGACACATGTAGACAGACAAACACACACACACACACACACACACACACACACACACACACACACACACACACACACACACACACACACACACACACACACACACACACACAATTTTCCCACCGACTGTATGTCCGTTTCACAGACATTGGTCACAGAAGGAAGAATCCCCACACAACGTAATTTTCCCACCGACTGTATGTCAAAGTGCATGGTTTCATACAGAAACGTAGGGAGATTGGTCATCAGAAGGAAGAATCCCCAGTCATAGGTAAAGAAGGCTACAGCGATGGCCCAGAAGCAACCAGAACGGAGAATCTGCTTCCACGGAACAGCCATCTGATAGACATCATCATCATGATCATCATCATCATCTCATCATTATAGGTCATCGCAATCAGCTTCCATGGAACGGCCGTCTGATAACACATGATCATCATCTTCGTCGTCGTCCGTCATCAACCTCATCATTATAGGTAAAGAAAGCCAGAGCGATGGCCCAGAAGCAGCCAGAACGGACCACAATCAGCTTCCATGGAACGGCCGTCTGATAACACATGATCATCATCTTCGTCGTCGTCATTGGTGTCGTCATCAACCTCATCATTATAGGTAAAGAAAGCCAGAGCGATGACCCAGAAGCAGCCAGAACGGACCACAATCAGCTTCCATGGAACGGCCGTCTGATAACACATGATCATCATCTTCGTCGTCGTCATTGGTGTCGTCATCAACCTCATCATTATAGGTAAAGAAAGCCAGAGCGATGGCCCAGAAGCAGCCAGAACGGACCACAATCAGCTTCCATGGAACGGCCGTCTGATAACACATGATCATCATCTTCGTCGTCGTCATTGGTGTCGTCATCAACCTCATCATTATAGGTAAAGAAAGCCAGAGCGATGGCCCAGAAGCAGCCAGAACGGACCACAATCTCCATGGAACGGCCGTCTGATAACACATGATCATCATCTTCGTCGTCGTCATTGGTGTCGTCATCAACCTCATCATTATAGGTAAAGAAAGCCAGAGCGATGGCCCAGAAGCAGCCAGAACGGACCACAATCAGCTTCCATGGAACGGCCGTCTGATAACACATGATCATCATCTTCGTCGTCGTCATTGGTGTCGTCATCAACCTCATCATTATAGGTAAAGAAAGCCAGAGCGATGGCCCAGAAGCAGCCAGAACGGACCGCAATCAGCTTCCATGGAACGGCCGTCTGATAACACATGATCATCATCTTCGTCGTCGTCATTGTTGTCATTATCAACCTCATCATTAGCCATTTTCTTCTCCTTCCCAAGTGATCCTGCAGTCATCTCCTCTTTTTATCGACATGCGTTTCACTTATAAAATCGTCAATGATGACATAACACGTACGGTGTTCTGTAATGCTGTGCAGGGCTTTTGACTTTGCTCTGGAGTGTGCTCAAGAGAAGCTGGGTCAGTGTGGGGGTCAGACCAGCGAGGTGGTCGTCTACTACACTCAGCACTACATGCTGCCTCCAGCCTGCAAGAGCAGTGTCCACCCAGGTCAGTGTTCAGCTTCCTCTTCTTCTTCTTTCTTCTTCTTTTTTTCTTCGTGTTCTTCTTCTTTTTCTTCTTCATCTTCATATTACTTTTATTCTTCTTCATCTGCTTATATGAATATCTATCTGCTTCCACGGAACTGCCATATGTTAGGCGTAGTCATAATTATCATCTTTGTTATCGTCGTCGTCGTCATCTTTGTCATCATCAACATCATCATTATAGGTAAAGAAAGTCACAGCGATGGCCCAGAAAGAGCCAGAACGAAATACCTGTTTTCATGGAACATAGCTGTTTTCATTATCTTCTTCATCGTCGTCATTGTTGTCATCATCAACCTCATCAACCTCATCATTAGAGGTAAAGAAGGCCACAGCGACATTTTCAATGAGAACATTTGATATGGGGTAATGAATCAGACCATAGGCACGTTCACCACAAGATACAGACACACACATTATCTCCCACGCACATCCTGCACCCGGGTTATGATAATTATTAAAGCTTGAATCGCTGGCATCGCAAGTGACCTCACTGACCCTGTCTTTGTGGTAGATGACGTCAGCTCTGGTGCTGACGATGAAGTGACGCTCACTGGCGGAGATGCGGGGGTGAGACTCTGGTGAGTCGGTCATCATCAGAAACCACACCACGCTCCACAGCGCACCGAACCCTCCTGAAGTTATAGGATTGTGTAATAAAAAATAACACAAAACACAGTGTTACCAAAACAGGATAATAAGAAATAATATTAAGGATTAACAAAAGGTATGCCAACATGGGCTTATCCTACAACATGGTAGACCCTAGTTTTCTGAAAGCAACATAACGAGGGATATTACACAAGTTATTTTGTAAACTTCATGAAAGTCAATGCAGTGTGAGGTAAACAGTACTATACATATTTGTGTGTGTGTGTGTTTGTTCACACACACACACACACACACACACACACACACACACACACACACACACACAGAGATACACACACACACGCACACACACTCTTGCACTCTCATATTATCGCTTTCGTAAGCACAATCCTTGAAACAAATGACTTACATACTTTGGTATCATCGAGTCAAAGAGCAATCAATCAACAAGAAATACTGCAAACAAACAAACATAGAATTGCCACCAAAAGAGCAAACACCTAAACATCTCATACAATCAATGCAACATCTTACCAAAGGCGTAGAATACGGAAGGCCACCCTCCCAAGAAGCCGTAGCGACACAGCAGAGCGGAAAGGGGGTAGGCGAAGGCGTTGGCGATCATCTGGCCGGAGAAGGCGATGCCCAGTAGCTGACTCTGCTCCGCCTTGGGCGCCCAACGTGTCCACATGCCGTAGATGGCCGGCATAGTCAGGGCCTAGCTGGTGCGACAGATACGTGTTTTCTCTGGAAACTAAAAACCTTAGTTTTGCTAGGATTAGTGTTTTATTGATCGATCAAACCTTTTCTGGAAGGTCAGGAGTGGGAGAGAGAGATGTCCAACCTTCTCTGAAACTTAGTGTGCAGCTGGCTACTGTACATGAAAAATTGTAACCTGTTGCATTGGTGGCCGATCTCTGTTTTTCTGTCTGTCTCAGAGTCTGTCTGTCTGTCTGTATCTCTCGCCTTTAGCTTCTGCACACACGATTATAATGCATTAGTAAGTCCGTCACTCTGTAAGTACGTCTGTGTGTCCTGCTCCTTTCGGTTGCAGTCACTAGGTCGGTCTGTGTGTCTTCCTCTACCCCCCGCCCTCCCTCCCTCTCTCTCCTTTCTTTATTCTTTAAGACCATCAATGTTCGGCCTAATTCCAATCACACAGGGCCTGTATTCACATTGAGATAGCATGAGACTTAGCATCATGCTAACTTAGAAGCTCTTCCAAAAGTCCTATTAAATTCTATAGGACATTGGAAGAGCTTCTAAGTTAGCATCATGCTAAGTCTCATGCTATCTCAACGTGAATACAGGCCCAGATTCCTATACTACCTATTCTGACCCGCTTGATAAAAGTACATCTAGAGTGACAAAACTAAGGCCATCGGTTAATTTCGTATCACAGTAAAGTACAAGTAGCCTACTCACCGTATAGAAGCGCGGGTCAAATGATACTGACAAAATAATAGTGTAGAGTGGCATAGAGGTAACGCGTTGGTTTCTTGCAAAATAAACCCGAGTTCGAACCTGGGTACGGTACAGTGGATTTTTCCTCTCACTCTGCACTAGGCCTTATGGTCTGAACGTGGAGTCTTTCGGATGAGACGATAAACCGAGGTCCTGTTAAACTCTGTGGCAATGAAAAAGTTGTCATTTGTTCTGTGACTATAAAGTACCACATACCAATACCAATATTATAGTCATATTGTAACCTCTTTACATCTGCATTGTTAAAAATTCGGGACTTTCCTGGTGTTGCACTGCCTCCGGGCATTACCTCCAGGATCGTTCCCACCATCTTTATATCTACTAATGTCCCATATGTGTCTTTTCCAGACCGGAGGACGTTAAGCAGAATTTCATCATCAACCAATATTATAGTAAAGTACAGGTAGCCTGCTTGGGTAAGTTGTAGTTTAGCACACCCCTATCAATTTTCGCACTGACAATTTTCACAGAATAGCAACATTTAGTCATTCTTGGGTAAGGGAATGGCTAGGTTATTGAACTGAAAGAATCAGACTTTGAGATAGAGAGTCGTAAACACGAGGGGAGGGGGGTATCTAAAGCACAGCTTTGCTGCCTACTCACCGTGCAAACACCCATGAGGGTCCTCAGCGCCAGCACGGCCCATGGGGACAGGAGGGCGGCGGGGTGACACAGCACGTGGCACACGGACATGGCCAGCACACTGACCCCCACCGTCACCCTCGCCCCCAGCCGCCGGATGACGTAGCTGCCCGGGATCTGCATCAGGGAGTAGGTCACGTAGACGGCCGACAGCAGGAGGCCCTGGGTTTCCTTGTCCCAGGCGAATGGACCGTCCTGTGTGTGTAAGGAGGGGTGGGGGTGGGGAGATAAAAACATATGGGTGTAAAGATTTAGATTAAAGAAAAGCTCACACGCGTAGGCCTTTGCCTGTACACATAAATATACACACGCATGCTTGCACACACTTATGCATCCGTGCATGAGCGCGAACACACATACTACTCTCTGTTTCTTACACACACACACACACACACACACACACACACACACACACACACACACACACACACACACACACACACACACACACACACACACACACACACACACACACACACACACACACACACACACACACACACACACACTATCACCACCAACACATCCTCTACACCTGCCACCACAAAGAGCACACCTCTTCTCTGTTGGGAATAGACTGGTCCTCATCAAGCTGACAGGACAGGTATTCGGGTTGTCTGGTGGTGCTGGTGAGTCTCGAGGAGTCATTGGAGGCTTCCACGGAATATCCATCTGTAACCCTGCTAATATTGTAGCTGCTGGTGTTGCTGGTCCCATTGCTGTCACTGAATTCCATGTCTGCAAATACATGAGACAGATCAGCAGACTAAGTCAATCGACTAAGACTTAAACGATCGACTAATCAATTACAGTAACTTGCCTAGTTTATTGTTAGCAGTTAACTAGGTAAGTTACTGTAATTGATTAGTCGATTGACTGATTCACACTGGCCAGTTTGTGGGCAAGCGAGGTGGCTGATTGGCTTACCGATTAACCAGCCAACCAACCATTTATCCATTCAGCCATCTAGCCACCCCGCCTAATTCTACCTCAGCCGTATTTAAACGAAGTTGCATCAATGGACACATATTAGCATCTCTACAATTTTAAATGCATCAAATGGCCTTTTGGTCCAGAAGGCATTACATCTCTAATTTCTCTCTCTCTCTCTCGGACACATGTCAGGTCAGAGAATGAGGACAACTAGGCCTCGCGGCCTCTTAATGTGTCCTTTCTGATTATTTGTATTCTTTTTCATGATTGGCATGACTAGGACGCTTTTAGATGTGTTAATCATATACACCTTTCAATTGTTGATTCTTGGGGTCTTTATCGAGGAGGTTTTTGAACTGATTAAGGTTAGGTGCCAATTTAATATGTGCTGGAAGAGAATTCCAGTATTTAGTGACTCTGTTACTAAAGAAATTCTTTCTAATGTTAGTTCTGCTGTATTGGGTTAGTAGTTTCAAATCATTATTCCTAGTTTTTGAGTAGTTAGAAAGTTGTAGCAAATGTTTGTTAGTAATATCAGAACTGTGAAATTTTTTATAAACATTTATCAAATCACCACGTAGTCGCCGATATTTTAGGGATGTGCCTGTGTCAGGCCAGAGGACGTTAATAGGGTTTTCATTGACACATCATTCCGATACCGGGAGTGGTGTGAAACACTCCAGAAGACTCGTGATGACAGCCGAAAGTAGGGCAGCGCAATCACCCACCCTCACTATTAGGTCTTGGCGGACGCTGCATGCGGGCGGATTCGCGTGACGGCTTGGATGGTCCTTGTAGTAGCTGCCTAGACTCAGCAGGCTGGTGCACAGTGGACGGCCTCCATTTCTAGGATGCTCACGTTTGAGGACGAGTGAGTGTGGGTTTTACCTACCCTCCACTGGGAGGATTACATCAGCCTATATGGACTGTCTGGGCTCGTCGTCTGTTTCCTGCCTCTGTGTCAAGTCCTTAATCATCTAAATAAGAACAAAGCTGCCCGATGGCCCTGAAGAAGACCTTGGATTAGGGAATTAACTACATCACAGTGACAAGCAAAGCAGGGTCAGATAAATTACAGCACTTGCACTTCCTACTCGGTGAAACTGATGTTAACGTAACCCTAGGCATAAAGATCAAGAATTCGACCTCCGTCTGAACGATCCAACAAGGACTGTGAACCCCCGTATTCAAGGGTCCGCAAGACAACATCGGGATCGACCAGGGAACTGAGGACCACCTGTCACGGTCAGTCAGCGCTATCTTCATCCCTTCATCATCACCTCACCTGGAAAGACTTCGTCAGTCTTCAGACAACTTGTCCTTAAAACCATAGCAGCGGATCCAAAGAATCGGGTCTCGCTAGTCTGACACTTGCCGCCTCGCGGTACAGGGAAAATGGTAGGGATAAAGAGTAGCGGAACGCGGACAGGAAGGCAAAATGAGGCCACACCAAAGTTAAAGTTTTACGTCCTCTCGGCAAATAGCCATATGGGAAATTTCGTTCGGGTCGCTCCTTATATACCCCGGCTGTGGCTTTAAGAGCTACGGGCTAAAAGAAAGTAGATCCAATCTACTTCACTTCAATGGACACATTGGAGAAGCTACAAAGAAATACCACCCAAGTAATGACAAGGGATAACAAAAACAACTTTATAAACTCGAAATTCAATGACTAATTTCTTGAATAGTCTCAGCACATAGTCTAGCCCATTGATCGAACTAGTTGTCCTTAACTTCTTGACTTCACCTTTAGGGGAGATGACCCACCTTGGTTGCTTTTGTGCACGTGCAGCGCGGTGTGGTTGACCATGCAGACTATGGCCAGGGACAGGGACACCCGCTGAATGTAGACCACGCACATCCCCACACAGGCCAGGTAGCACAGGATGAACCGGGTAGATCGCCATCGGGCTGGTCCTGCAACACGTGTGCCTACAAACTGAAGTAAAATGAATAGTTAAAGGTGGACCCTGACGGATGAGTTTTTGCAAGAAACACGTCGAGATCACATGAAAAGACAGCTTTTTCAAGGATCGGAACATTCACTTTGCTCTGGCTTCCTATAAATTAAACCGTCAAATCGGCGATTCCTCCTTGGCGGGGATGCTGGAGAGAGAAGGCATTTTGGATGGGGTGGGTGGAGGTCACTCATTGTGGTTGAAGCGTTCTCTTTTTAGGTAGTGCAATAAAAATAAGGGGCTATTTCCTTTGTTGTGAGCGAAACTCCTTTAAGTAAACTGTATAAGATTAAAAATAAATAAATAAAAAGGCTCGTATTGCGAAAATTTCGTGCAAACGATTTGGCGGCCATTAGAAAAGAGACGGCACACGCCTTCTCTTTGGGTGAAATAATTTGACTTCCAGCACCTCCGCCAAGGAGGAATCAGCCGATTTGACGGTTGGAACCTCCCTTATAAGACCTTAAAGATAATCCAAAATGAGGTCTTATAAGGGAGGGGTCTTAATAGGGAGGGGTCTTAATAGGGAGGTAATTTTATACTTACAAAGAAGGGCTATGTATCAGAGAAGAAGGTCTTATGTGGGAAGGAGTATTATAATGGGAGGTCTTATAAGGGAGGTTCAAATCAAATCAAATCAAATCAAATCAAATCAAATTCACTTTATTATTTCCCAAGGAGAAATTTTGTTCAGGGGCCAGAATAACAAAGACATCGACATTCAGCATGCATGAATAGGAGCAAAAGTTACACATAATACATACTTAAAGATACACATTATATGTGGATACATACACGTCTAAGGATAAGCATGCATAGTTTCTTTTAACACGATGAACACACATTTAAACCTAAAAGGATCATGAGTTTAGGAGGTGGATGGATCTGGGGATGAAGGATTTCTGTGCCCTGGAGTTGACTTTAAAAGTTTTGTAGCGACGTCCAGAAGGTAATAGTTCGTAATGTTTGTTGAAAACATGGGAGGTGTCATTTACAATCTTCCTGGCTTTATGCTTGGTTCGTCTTTCGTACATCTCATTCAAACCCATCTCTCTCTTTCCAACAACTTTACTACACACATTCACCACATCATACAACACACGCTTGTTCTTCAAACACAGACTTCCAAACCAACACATAAAGGAAACAGTAAGCACAGACTCAATGCAGCTACTATAGTACGTATGCAAAATGTTTGAGTTAACACCAATGTTTCTCAGTCTGTGCAAAATAAACAATCTTGATTGACATTTCTTATGTATGTTCTGTGTGTTCTTGTCGAAAGTCAGTTTGTCGTCCAAAATGGTACCTAAGTATTTGTATTCTGAAACTCTTTCCACTGTTTCACCATCAATTTCTACCTTTGGCACAGGGGGGGGGGGGGGGGGGGGGGGGATCTTTCCTAAAGTCTATTAACATTTCTTTTGTTTTGAGCACATTGAGGTCCAGATAGTTTTCTTTACACCACAGACAGAATTTCGCAACTTGACTAAAGTAGTGAGAATCAGAATTTGAAAGGTCTTGTATGGCCCCGAATCGTCTGAATATTTTATGATAGGCACATTCTCAGTACCTCTACAGTTGTTGGTATACAAGGTAAAAAGAATAGGAGAGAGAACAGTACCCTGAGGCGCACCAGTTGAAGTAGAGAGTGGAGAGGAGAGCACTGACTGATAGCGGACTGACTGGCTTCTATTGAGAAGAAAGTTAACGAGCCAGAGGGTCAATTTAGGATCAACATGAAGGTCTAACAGCTTCAGAGCTAAAAGGTGTAGCTGAATAGTGTTAAAGGCAGAGGAAAAGTAAATAAAAAGAATACGAACAAAAGGCTTTGAATCATATAAATGAATGAAAGCGTTGTGAAGCAGGGTTAGGATCGCATCATCAATGCTCCTGTGTGACTTATAAGCAAACTGAAGGGGGTCTGAATGCTGGCTGGTAAAGGTTAAAAGATGCCGTAGGACAATTCTCTCAAAGCACTTCATAACTATAGAGGTTAGGGCCACAGGGCGATAGTCATTCAGAGCAACGGGGTTCTTTTTGTTGGGCACAAGGCAAATGGTAGAGTTTTTTTCCTCCAAAGTTTGGGGACAGTGCAGGTTTTGAGAGACCAGTTAAAAATGGAACTAAAAACACCACAAAGTTCAGAGGCACAAGTCTTCAACAGTTTATCATGCAGGGCATCTGGACCTGCCGCCTTCCTGACATTCAGTTTTGAAAACAAGGATTTAACAACGTCTGGATCAACCTCCAATAGTTCATCACTACTATCTTTAATTTGATGCTCTAGGTTGGTTAACACGTCCGTTAGTTCTGGTTCTAAATCTTTCCTCTCAAATCGACAATAAAATTCATTCAGTTCATTGGAGAAAGTGTACTGTTCATCTGGTGACATAATGTTAGCATTGTTGGCACTCTTTGTTTCCCCAGTCAGAACTTTCAACCCTTGCCACGCATCCCTCACATTGCCTGTCTGGAATTTTAGCTCTACCTTTTCTTTGAATTCCCTTTGCCCTTGACGTAATTCCCCTCTAAGCTGTTTTTGCACTACTTTCCTCTCTGCTTTATTTCCTGATTGAAATGCCACCTTTTTCTTGTTCAAAGTTGCTTTGATTGACTTGGCAATCCATGGTTTATTATTTGGGAATACTTTGATGGTTTTAGTAGGAATTATATTATCTTCACAGAAACAAATATAACATGTAACAACATCGGCAGCCTCATGAACATCATCGCACGAATCAACAAGCACGCTCCAGTCAGTACATTCAAAACACCCTTTCAGTTCATCCACTCTCAGTCGTCCACTCTTTCACACTCTTTTTCTCAATGCGTTGTGTTTGAATTTTCGGTCTGTAGGCAGGAATCAGATGTACAGTGTTATGGTCAGAAGCACCAACTGGGGGAAGAGGAACAGAGCGGTATGCATGTGGAATATTACCATAGCACAAGTCAATTGTCTTGTCTTGTCTTGTATTGCACGTTACATATTGTTTAAAAGATGGTAGTTTTTCTTAAATCGCATTTGTTGAAATTCCCAAGAATAAAACAAGGGGCGTCAGCAGAGATAAGTTGAAGATCGCGAATAGCAGCAGTTATCTCCCTTGCGAGCTGCAGAGACGGCATCGAAAACAGGGCAGTATACAACAGTCATAAAAACACGTCCAAATTCACGTGGAAGGTATCTGTATGTACATTTGTTAGGCACCTTCTTGGGAAAACATCTCCTAGTTTATCGCGTAAGGAGTAGAACTTGGTGCCGTTATGTAAATGCATTTTTTAGCAGAACTTTTTTTTCTGACATACTGCTATAATACACGGTAGTAGTGTCAAGAGAAAAAGGATAGATTTATAAATCCCTTTCACCGCCAATGTTGCATTTATGCACCACAATGGTTTAACACCCATATCACTAAAAGGCATCACATCAGGGCCGGGTATCTGAAGACCATACTTTCTTCATTTTGAGAGATAAAAATAAGCCTAATGTTATACAGGGCATAGAGGAATTCCCAATATTGCAGATAACTTTTTTTTCTCTACCCAGTTAAATTTAATGGTATTTATTTTGCTGAAAAATGTCTGGCGGTGAAAGGGTTTAAAAAAAAACTTTCTTTGAAGTTACATGATCGTGACTGATGTTTGGGCAATATAGGCCCAAGCGTGGAACATGTGCTGAAATAATTAATTAATAATAATGCCTGTGTTCAGTGTCTACATGAGATGAAAGGCATGACATTAATATAATATTAACACAGCTTTGCTTTATACGGTAAAAGAACATTTTGCTCAAACCATCCCTTTTTTGGCAAAATGTATCACATCACGAGAAAATATTTCTCTTTTGCGCGCGCGCGCACGCACACACACACACATGCATGCACGCACGCGCGCACACACACACACACACACACACACAAACACACATATGCACAAAGCGCATAAAAAAGTGCACATGGTATCGCTTTGGCAAAGACTTTGGGTTAAGATCCAGATCAACAGATCAACTCCCCCCCCCCCCCCCCCCCCCCCTCAAATCTTGGTTCATTGCGTTTTTTCAGTCGCCTACTATTAGCAAATGCATATTTTAATTGTTTAAAAGGATGAAAATTAACTTTAAATATAAGAAATGAATGAGGCTTATGCGCTCAATCCGCAGTAAGAAAGACAAAACTGAAGAGAAAAAACCGGAAAGAACGAACCGAGAAAGGGGCGGACCATTCGTAGGGGGGGGGGGGGGGGTCCGCCGTTGTTTAAGGGAGCTGCATAGCCATCCAAGACATCCTTCCACCAGGATTTATTACCACCATTGGAAGTTTTGTTCAGTTGAGCGGGGGAAGGGGGAGGGGGAGCAGGCAACCCACTTCCACGCACGCTACAAATTCCAATCGAAACCAAATCTTATCATCTCTTGAAATTTTTGTTGGGGGGGGGGGGGGGGGGTGTGTGTGTGTGCTTACCAGCCAACAAGAAAAAACACCCTTCCACCAGAATTTTTGACTACCATCTGTGACGTAAGTGTCCCGCGCGACCCACTTTCTCCATTTCTTCTCTCCCCCCCCCCCCCTCCTCACCCTCTCTCCTTTTCATTTCTTTACTTGGCCGCCACGTTAATTGCCACCCACCATCTAAAGAATGCCGATTAAGGGATTGGCCCCTTTCAAGTTCGATTTGTCTCCCCGGTCAGCACGTACCACCTACCGAGGTTATCTCCCTTCACCCCCCCCCCCCCTCTTATCTACCGTCTCATCACGAGATAGTGATATCAAGAGTCGGCTCCCTTTGTAAGACACCTCGCCCTTACCCATCACAAGAAAGTGACAACCACGGTTATCTCCCTTTGAAGACGGTTTTGCCTTTCCGAGCACGAGAAGGATTTGAATGTCGGCACGTGATAAGGATGTAATAGGCGCGTGATTGTTCGGTACACTCTGAACAGCATCTTGTGACGTGTCGACTGTAATAAACCAATGACAGGCTTTCATTGTTTGAAAGTGAAGGCTATAATTGGCGTAGTGAGAAAAAGTTTTTCACACAAGACGCTGAAACTGACTAGAGCAACACCTCTCCCAGCCAGAATAGCCCACCTAGTAAGTCTTATTGATGACTGGTGATTGAGACTGGTTGTTTGTTTGACTCTAGTTTTGATCTAGATCCTATGTTCAATGATGAATAAGGAGTAGATAGATATGTTATAGAAAAGACGTGCAGGGCATCGTGGGCCGGACGATCATCCCGGACTCCACCAAGCACCAAGACGGGACCGCCGCCAAGACGACCCGCACCCAGAATCCGCGAGGAGACCACGCCTGAACCGTGCCATCCCGCGAAGCCGTAACCGGAACGACTGGGAGCTACTCTCATCTGACGAGCAAGCCCAGCTACACCAGCACTCGCCGATCACTACGGAGGAACCTGACAACAGCTAAGTCCCCCGGACTGCGCCAATCATTTGAACTTTCCTACGGACAATGAAGATAATTAGTAACCCTTCCGGCATGGGGCGAACCTTATAGAAAGACAAAAGTCTTGTAAATCCTTTCGGATTCCATTGTTTTTTTATCCATATTTTGTTTTGGCGCCATTGAGCTGCTTTATTATTATTGTTGCATAATCTTATGCAGATTTTGGGAGTAAATAAAATACAAGTGTCAAATAATCCTGAACCCTTTGGTCAGACTGATGAGAGTGGGAGTCTTGTAATTTCATGTAAAACCCTACTTCTCTCTGTCTGCCATTTAGAGCAATTCAACCACTTGTATTTCTTACAACCATCTGACGAGCCAGAACCCGGGCACAAATATAAATTTATTAGATGAAAAGGGGCCGGGAAAGTTGCTCATCTCCCATACCCTAGAGAAGTGGGCTAAAGGCAAATTATCTAAAGTCTTCCCTAGGGACTTAGCCTTTTAACCCATTACCTCGTCACACCATCAGAACTCTTTTGGAGCGGGGGTGGGGGTGGGGCGTCTCTTCACCACGACACCTTGTAGGCCTACCTTCCATCCTAAAGTACAGGGTGGGGGTGGGGGGGGGGGGGGCGTCTCTTCACCACGACACTGAGAGCATGTCAGCATTTCGTGCCCTACCTTGTAGGCCTACCTTCCATCCTAAAGTACAGGGTGGGGGTGGGGTGGGGGGCGTCTCTTCACCACGACACTGAGAGCATGTCAGCATTTCGTGCCCTACCTTGTAGGCCTACCTTCCATCCTAAAGTACAGGGTGGGGGTGGGGTGGGGGGCGTCTCTTCACCACGACACTGAGAGCATGTCAGCATTTCGTGCCCTACCTTGTAGGCCTACCTTCCATCCTAAAGTACAGGGTGGGGGTGGGGTGGGGGGCGTCTCTTCACCACGACACTGAGAGCATGTTAGCATTTCGTGCCCTACCTTGTAGGCCTACCTTCCATCCTAAAGTACAGGGTGGGGGTGGGGTGGGGCGTCTCTTCACCACGACACTGAGAGCATGTCAGCATTTCGTGCCCTACCTTGTAGGCCTACCTTCCATCCTAAAGTACAGGGTGGGGGGGGGTGGGGCGTCTCTTCACCACGACACTGAGAGCATGTCAGCATTTCGTGCCCTACCTTGTAGGCCTACCTTCCATCCTAAAGTACAGGGTGGGGGTGGGGGGGCGTTCTGGAAACTCCTTTCACAGCCTACCTTGCCTTCTAACACTCAAACACAGTATTTGTGGGGCGCTGCATTGGCATTTGTTTATTATTTAAGCCCAAAATGGAGTCATTTTTGTACTTTTCACCCTTCTATAAGGTACATTTTGGGCTACGGGGGGGGGGGGGGGCATCTTTTTTTTTTTTGGGGGGGGGGGGGGGGGGGGGGGCGGGGTCCGGAAACCCTGTATCCACCCCACCCTACCCCCCGCCCCGCCCCTGCGAGAAAATGGAGGAGAGGGGTGGTGTTGATCTGCACCTAGACTTTGATTGCTAGACTTTGATTGCGACGTTTACTATGCTTGTCAGTGGATACTAAGCAAACAGAGAGGTGCGGATTACATTGGATAATAACAAATACTAGCGCAACGCCGATAACCGGTAACGCCTAGGAACAGTAACGCCTAGTAACGGTAACGCCAAGTACTGGTAACGCTGAGTACAGCAAATTTGAAGCGATTCAGTTAAGAAACGGGGGAGTTATAAGGCCCCGTTTCCCGTTGGTGCTGCTCTGAGGGTGATGCGCTCTCCCTAGAAACGGTAACGCCTAGTAACGGTAACGCCAAGTACTGGTAACGCTGAGTACAGCAAATTTGAAGCGATTCGGTTAACAAAACGGCGGAGTCATAAGGCCCCGTTTCCCTAGTAATGGTAACGCCAAGTACTGGTAACGCTGAGTACAGCAAATTTGAAGCGATTCGGTTAAGAAAAGGCGGAGTGATAAGGTCCCGTTTCCCGTTGGCGCTGCTCTGAGAGTGATGCGCTCTCCCTAGTAACGGTAACACCAAGTACTGGCAACACGTGAGTACAGCAAATTTGAAGCGATTCGTTTAAGAAACGGCAGAGTTATAAGGCCCCGTTTCCTGTTGGCGCTGCTCTGAGAGTGACGCACTCTCCCGATTCTCTTCAAATTTGCTGCCAGGCTTTGCCCCGGCCACAGCAAGCCTGACAGCAAATGTGGAGCGATTCGGTTAAGAAACGGCGGAGTTAGTTGTGAAAAGGTGAAGCGGCGTATATCGCACGCGTTTCTGAATCGATTCGCTTCCGGTTTGGCACATCGATAGTCACCGTCCCCGGTCATCTACCTTCCAAATTCAAAGGCAATCCGTCCAGAAATACCGGAGATACGGGCGCCGAGAGGCCGGCGGATACGCGTTTCGCGCATTTGCCAAACCGCGCATATGACACGGCCGCCTCGGTTGCCGTTGCCATCGCCCCGTTAGGGCTCACAGCAAATTTGAAGCGATTCGGTCGAAAAACGGCGGAGTTATAAGGCCCGTTTTGTTTCACACACACACACACGGACACTTGGCTTTTTATATATGATGATGATGATGATGACATTGAAAGAGACGTCTTGACTGAGAGCCAACACGATTATGACAACGGATTTTTCCTTTGCCGTTTTTCTCTATCTCTCTTTGCCTGTCTCTGTCTGTTTGTTTGTCTCTCTCACATACTTTGCGCACACACACACGCACGCACACGCACGCACACACACACACACACACACACACACACACACACATCCATCCATCGACACAAACTTTAATTTCTGCAGCGTTTTGTTGTTATTGTAACCATTACGTGTTATTTTCCCTTCTTTTTTGTAAAAAAATGTGTTAATTTATATCAGCAAACCGGGCTTGTTTTATCATCATATCATATAATATAATATATGGCATATAGGGGAAGACGGGGTAAAAAGCGCATGGGCGGGTAAGAAGCCCACCCCAATTATCTCATATTAAAATGAAGCAAATTTCAGTCTCATTTTGCCCATGAGACGAGCGTGAATGTCTAGCATTCGTCTCATGGGCAAATTTGACTGAAATTTTCTTTATTTCATGAGATAATTGGGGTGGGCTTCTTACCCGCCCATGCGCTTTTTACCCCGTCTTCCCCTAGGCTTTTAAATAGCCTTTAGGCTGCTATTTCCTTTTAGTTTGTAAGGAAACGCAATTTAAAACTTTTACAAAAAAATTATTATTATTATTATTTTTTTGTTATAGAGTACAACATACAGTGAAAAACAAGCAAACTGATCTGCATACTGAATACTTATGTTATTTTGGAAGCAATAAAAATTTATCTAATTTGTTTTTAAAACTATTGAGTGTTCCTGCGGCTGCAGTATCATTTGGTAGTGAATTCCACTTGTTAATAACCCTGTTAGTGAAAAAATGTTTTGCGTTGGTCTTTTGACTTATCGTAACAAAACATTAACAACACTGTTGTCAACAGTGCCTGAACAAAACAATCAAGTTTCGTTTTAATTAAAATGTAAAGAAAGACGAAGAACAATACAAAAAGATAACCTGAACAGCAGCTGTCATATCTGAAAAGCACACATGTCACAAGCTCAGTCAGTCAATATGAATGGTCATGGATTATATATTCACAATGGTGGATATTACCTGTTGTAATGTCGTCTGCTCCATGAACAGGAATGCACTGATCGTCTGCTACAGTTGTCATTGGGAATAGCCTTTTCTGCTTTCTTTAGTTAAAAGAGTTGGAATGATACAGTACCCGAACACCGATGTCGCTGATCCCGAAACTGCCGGAAGCAAAAGGCCTACAGCTCAAACTTTGTACAATGATCAACAATCAAACACTGACGTCTGTTCTCAACCACGTGTGCTGGCGAAACAGCACATGTTTCTTTTTAAGCTGAACAGTGCGGGATTTGCTAGTTGTGTGGTTCAGCCGGATGACTGCACGCGTGTGTGGTTTAGTGTGTCAGCTGTTTGAAGAAAGATAAGCACATACCCAGAAAGTACGGGTTGCCTATCAAACTTATATAAACCACCAAAGCGCTTTTTCGTTCCATGTCGGAGGCGCACATAACGTGGCTGCAAGGAAACTGCAACAATATAAACTTGTTCAACACTGTTTAATTCACGTTTTGTATGTATTTACTGGGCTAATATTTTTGTTTGTTTATGATAGCTAAACTAATGAGACGTTACTACACTATTGAGACATTATCTCCGGCCCCTTGGATCCCCACTGCCGTCCTGTCGAAACCTGGATCTCGTTTCACAAGGGCTAACGTTTTGTTGCGCTCGCTCAAATCGGCAAAAACGGTCTAAGAAACATCCTTCGGTTTGCGATAGTTCGCGTGGCGTTTTGTTCTTGCCAAACACCTTAGCAAGCGGCGAACTATCCTGAACTAGTAGGGGGTGAATACATTTCTTGTTGTTGATTGGTCCATTAAAGTTTGTTTAAAATGTTTATTTTAAATTTGACCAATCAGACAAGAGCTTGTAATATTCTTCCGCAAACGTTTTCTAAAGTGTTTCTTAGGCCCCGTTTGGCGTAAGCGTTATTCGCGCGGCGACCATTATCTAGAGAAACTGTCCCCAGAGCAGAAAACAAAACAAAACAAACAAATAAACAATGCAGACTCCTACCAAAGAACGCAACTCAGATTAGTACTTACCCCGCCAACCACTTAAGGTGTTATAAGGGAGGTGGGTGTTAGTGTGTTGTGTTATGATTATAATAATAATAATAATAAACATTTATAACGCCTAATCTTAAAAAAGCCCTAAGCGCTTACAATAATAATTGAAAAAACAGCAAGCAATATAAATAAATAGACGACAAAAATATATTATACACACGTGCACGCGCGCACGCACACACGCACGCACTAAACACAGACACACGCACGCACTAAACAGACACACACACACACACACACACACACACACACACACACACACACACACACACACACACACGAACGCACCACACACACACACACGCACACACACACGCACACGCACGCAACACACACACACAAACATGCATGTACACACACAACGCGGATGGAAGGGGCACAGTACTTTGAAAAGAAATATAGCAGGCTATGATTTGAAGAGAGTAGTTTTGATAGAAGACTTAAATGAAGAAAAGGAGTTGGCAGAATGGAGAGGTAAAGGGAGTTTATTCCAAGTGGAGGGGGCCTGGAAAGAGAAGGAGCGTTCGCCAAGGGTCTTTGTGCGGTAACGAGGGATCTGGAGGAGAGAAGTGTCAGAAGAGGAGCGTAACTGTCTAAGAGGTGTGTAAAGGTTCAGAAGATCAGCGAGATAAGAAGGGATTTGTAACAGAGTAGAGAGAGCTTGTATTCGATACGCCTTCCGACATTCATTTTCATAGAGATGTTTAGTGAGGACTGACACGTGAACCAGTCTGCTAGAAATGTTTGTACGAATGGTGAGTGAAAAGCGCATTGAGTTGCTTAGTAAGAGTATGCGCTATATAAGCATTATTAATTATTATTATATTAATTGAGGATACGTGAACCAGTCTGCTAGAAATGTCTGTACGAATGATGAGTGAAAAGCGCATTGAGTTGCTTAGTAAGAGTATGCGCTATATAAGCATTATTAATTATTATTATTATTATTATTATTATTACTGCTTTCAGGTCTTTCCCTTTTAAGGTTTTAACCCTTACATTCTTAAAGGAGTCAAGCATGACAGCAATGGTCCCTACTTTCTATTGTTAATTAACTGACTCCATAACAATATTGTGCGTGTGATTTCTCGCAAGATATCCAACTGTACGGCACTAAATGTCAGTAATGTAATGGTCAAAGAGTTGTATGTAATCCTTTTAAATAAAACACACGGGTGAAAGGAAAGAAAACTCTATCCGGGCCAAATCCGTGACCGTCTAAATTAAATGATTCTGAACTGTTATGTGATTTAACAAAATGTAGGCCTGCTCTATCAGAGTTATTTCCAAAGTCCCCGTTACATTTGAATAAAATCTGTTACTCTGAATTTAAAAAAAAAGAAGTAAATATGATTAACCCTTTCACCGCCAGCCATTTTTCAGCAAAAACTTTCCATTAATCTTACCCTGGTAGAGAAAAAACTCATCTGCAATATTGGAAATTTCTCAGTGATGTGTATAAAGTAAGGTCTATTCATACCTCCAAAAATTAAGAAAATAGGGTCTTTGGATTACAAGCCCTGATTTGATGCCTTTTAGTGGCGACATGGGTGTTAAATCATTGTGGTGCAAAAATGCGACATTGGCGGTGAAAGGGTTAAAATGTGTTCATAATTAATGTTTTTCAGTTAATCAGGTTAACAACCAGACAGTCAGAGAGACACAGACGGGAAAACACACAGACAGGCGGGCAGAAAAAGAGAAAGAGAGGAGCATAAATATTAATCTCATCAAAGGAGATTGAATGCTGGTTATTGTAACGGCTCGGCTGAATATCTGTCATAATAAATAATTATTATGATCCCTCGTAAGTCTGGCCCTTATTGTTGTGCCCACCAAGGGTCATCCAGTCACTGGTCCCAGAGAGAAGGTGAGATTAGCGTCCAATTGATCCGAGACGGTCCCATTCCATTAAGTGCGGCTTTTTATCTCGAACATAGGGGATGTAATGTAAATTTTGTTGAGAGAGAGCCCCGAGAGAGAGAGAGAGAGAGAGAGAGAGAGAGAGAGAGAGAGAGAGAGAGAGAGAGAGAGAGAGAGAGAGAGAGAGAGAGAGAGAGAGAGAGAGAGAGAGAGAGAGAGAGAGAGAGAGAGAGAGAGAGAGAGAGAGAGAGAGAGAGAGAGAGAGAGAGAGAGAGAGAGAGAGAGAGAGAGAGAGAGAGAGAGAGAGAGAGAGAGAGAGAGAGAGAGAGAGAGAGAGAGAGAGAGAGAGAGAGAGAGAGAGAGACCGCAGACAAAATCAATAAAACGGGTTACCTAGGCCAACCATTTCAATTAAATGCAATGTAAATTTTGTGGAGAGAGAGAACACTGAACACTGAACACTAAAATGTTTTAATGTACATTGGCCATGGGCCGTTGATAGAGAGAGAGAGAGAGAGAGAGAGAGAGAGAGAGAGAGAGAGAGAGAGAGAGAGAGAGAGAGAGAGAGAGAGAGAGAGAGAGAGAGAGAGAGAGAGAGAGAGAGAGAGAGAGAGGTTACCTAGGCATATATAGATACTGACAGCCATTTTAATCAAAGCTGATAAATTACTTCCCTTTCTTCTCCCCTTTTCCTGGACATTAAATTTCTTCGGCGATTTAGCTTATCAACACTGACCCCCTTTCTTTAGCAAAAAACCCCCCGCATAACATGATACCCATAATGATCCAGCTTACAGCGAGACAGATTATTAAACTTAAGCTGCTGAAGAAACAAATTCTTGCCAGACAAAGTTTTATCAGGCAGTGCGTATTCCGCTATATCACTCACAATGTCCACCCACTTCTGGTGGCTGGGTGTCATCTGCATCCTCATCAACATAATCGTAGCCATTATCATCTTTTCATTGACCCCAGTTTTCTCTAATAAGAAGGGAAACTGCGCTCAACCTGGGGAAGTCCAGTTGTTATCTTTACAGCTTCAAAGAAACGACGCTGCAGTAACTGTCAGGAAAGGTTTGAACGTGTCCCAAACTACAGACCAGCTTCATAAAAATGTTCGTGCTCATGAGTCTCTACATAGTAAAAACGCTATATCAGAACTTTTACCCGCGTATTTACAAAGAGACATGTCAGGAGTGTCCGTTAGCATCACCGCAGAAGAGTTTAGGAGAAACGTGACGTCACTGACCGGCAACCCGTTGATTGACGCTTACGGGGACCAGCATGACGTCATGTTGGCGGGGGAGGAGGGGCGTGGGGTGGTGATGGTGGGCCCCGAGAAGGACTGGGCTGAGGCACGGCAGAAGGAGCTTCGCCTCAACGTGCTGGCTTCTGACCTTATTCCCCTCAACAGAAGAGTGCCAGACTCGCGTCTGAAAGGGTGAGGGGATTATTTTGCTTTACTGGTATTAGTAACCTGTTTCTTTATTTAGATGTGTTTCTTCCTTCACTTTAACAAACATTATTACATGAATAATGAAAGTTAAAGGCTAAACGGTTTTGGTAACCTGAATATTTAATCCTTTAACAAAAATTATTGAACCTTATTAGTAAATGCACAACAGGCTAACATGTCTCATCATACAAAATTAATTTCTTGTTAAATATTTTCTTTACGATTAGGGTCATTTTTTAAAGCAAGAAAACCGGGACAGTGGATGGATGTCTCGTGCCTCCATACGGGGAGCTGGACGACCCTGCTCCCTCCACGAGTCTCTCTCCGTGGGGAAACTGGGAGGCTTTTTGCACAAATAGTTCCCACACCTTCTGGAAGTTCTGTGTTTGTAGCTTCCTCTAATCTGTACCTCTAACTGACTCTGCCTTTTCCCATTTGCTTTCTGCTATCCGCTACCTTCCTAACGTATTGGCCCATTCTCCTGCCTTTAAAAAAATCCGAATAATTTTTTCCTTTCAGCTCCAAAATTGCAATGTGTTGGCTGTATGCAGCGGAGAGACCAGTGAAAACTGAAAGCCGGACACATACGTACCTCACCCATTATGGCCATATGGTCTGGGAACGCACAAGAAGAAGAATAAACCAAGAAAACGGCAACAACAATTAAAAATGTAACTAATTTCAAAGGAATATGTTGCTGCCATGAGCCCGTGTGACACGGCAACATACACAAAATGTAATTGATTTCACACACAAATTGAATATACTATGCGTTTTGTTGGTGGCAATGAGTCTTTTCCTTTAAAAACTGTGACAAGACACCCATATATGAGACGTGTAGGATCCTAGGCCAATATAAAACCAGAGGCTGTTATTCTGCAAAAGTTATGCTCCTTTATTTATGCTAAAAATCAATAATCTAAAACAATAGAGGTAATAAAGTTGTGGATTGTAGTGGTTTCAGACAGTCAAAAATATTTACTTATTAACCACCCAAATTAACAGAGGCTGGTTGTTTGCTACTTCGAAAAAAACATGTTTGCGGAATATAATAATATGCTTCTGAGATTGAGAATATACAGTATGTTGTTGTTGTTATCTTACCCTGGCTTAAAGATTCCAGGGATCATCCCAACAGCCGAAACACTTGAACACTATGGTACAAATGCACCAGCTAGGGATGTGAACGTTACGCGTGTGACCGTTTTTGATTAACCCGACACGTGGGCAGCCACACTCCGACTTCGGAGGATTTTAGACTGATGATGTTATGCTAGGAGCTTGCCACGGCTTAAGACAATCCCCGCACAACCATGCAGAACGTAACAACATGTTGATGTAGCCTTGGTGTTCTAGCTTATGTCGACTGGTCTGATACAGTCTCATGCCAAGGCGAATGCCTTGGTGTTCTAGCTTATGTCGACTGGTCTGACACAGCCTCACGCCAAGGCGAATGCCTTGGTGTTCTAGCTTATGTCGACTGGTCTGACACAGCGGCCTCATGCCAAGGCGAATGAATATACAGTATAATTACCATGTATAACCATGCGCACGTGCAGATGCGATGAGGTGACGTACGCAAACACCGACCTTGTGGTGAGTGTCATCGTGCCCTTCCACAACGAGTGGCCCTCCGTGCTGCTGCGTACCGTGTACTCCCTGGTCAACAGAACGCCCAGGAAACACCTGCTGGAGATACTGCTGGTGGACGACTGCAGTGACCATGGTTAGTGTCACCTAGTCAAAGGTCAACCTAGCTCGCCAATTTCACCGCCAGGTGGCAACCAACTCAATAGGGGCTAATCTCGTGATATCTTTAGTTGGGGGTAGAGAAAGAGAGAAAGAGAGAAAGAGAGAGAGAGAGAGAGAGGGAGGGAGGGAGGGACTCCTCTCTCTCTCTCTCTCTCTCTCTCTCTCTCTCTCTCTCTCTCTCTCTCTCTCTCTCTCTCTCTCTCTCTCTCTCTCTCTCTCTCTCTCTCTCTCTCTCTCTTTATCCCCAACTAAGAATATAGAGAGGATTAGCTCCACTCGAGCGCTATGCCACCTGACGGTCAAAACAGCCAGCTAAGCCGCTCAATGCACTCCCCAACCCTTGACTCACATACTTTTTGCTATCGGGTGACATTAGGCCTCTGGTATTCTTGTATATTCTAGTGTCACAAGGCACCTTTACAACAGATATAGTTTAAGATTAGCTTACAGCATGGGCCGATAGTAAAGGTAGAGAGTGAGAATTGTGTGATAAATGATTTCCTAACAGTAATGGATAATTGTGTTGGCAGCTTATTCTTTTGTGAATGATAATGACTGTTAAGTGTTAGTGCACGTGTGTGTTTTGTGTATGTGAGTGCGCATGTGTGTGTCTGTGTGTGTGCGCGCGTGCGCGCGTGTTTATTCAAGTATATGTTTGAGTAAGTGTGTGTGCGTTTCAGTGAGCATGTGTTTTCTGTGTGTTTGATGAAATGTGTGTGGGTCTGTGTGTGTATGTCTGTGTGCAAGAACGCGTTCACTCGCGTGCGTGCACGTACGTGCGTGTGTGTCTGTTGTGCGTGTGTGCGTGTGTGAGTGTTTCAATGCTGATTGTAAAGCGCTTTGTGCTCGATAAAAAGCGCTATAGAAGTGTCCGCTTATTATTATTATTATTATTACTATAAAGCAAACAGCCATTTACCCAGGCTCTTAGTGTTGCAGCCTTTGGGTTGCTTGGTCTCTTGAGGCTTACTCCAACGCCAACTGTCCTTAGGTCATCATGACCGAAAGAGTGGGGATGTGCTTTGGACAGGGCATCCTTACTGCAGATCAGCTTCAGCTCAACTTTCCATAAGAAAACCCCCTAATGAAACGGCTGCACCTCGATTCAGCGCCCTTCATTGTAATCTAGTTTCAGCGCCATTTCAGTTTCGGCCAAGATCTCAATGTTCAATTTCAAAGTATAGCAGGACGCTGGTGTCAAACGTAAAAGACATCATTCCATTTTGATCAATGAACCCTAACCCTAACCCTCTAACCCTAACCCTATCCCTAACCCTAACCCTAACAACTTACTTTACTTCGATATTAACGCTCCCGGGGACTTCTCGGCGAGTGGCGCTGAAACGAGGTGAAATCGTGCAGCCAAGCGTGACTGGCGCTGAAACGAGGTGCTCCCGATGAAACGGACTGCAACGTCACTGACCAAAGGACCACACAAACCAACACACAAGTGCAGAGTGACGTTAATTTATTGGCGAGACAAAACAGGACATGTAATAGGGGAAGACGGGGTAAAAAGCGCATGGGCGGGTAAGAAGCCCACCCCAATTATCTCATGAAATGAAGCAAATGTCAGTCTCATTTTGCCCATGAGACGAGCGTTAATGTCTAGCATTCGTCTCACAGGCAAATTTGACTGAAATTTTCTTTATTTCATGAGATAATTGGGGTGGGCTTCTTACCCGCCCATGCGCTTTTTACCCCGTCTTCCCCTATGTCTTAAATATGATACCAGGTCTGATCCGATATCATATTTAAGACATTAGGAACTAAAATTGAACTGCTGAATGCTGTTATTTTCCTGACCTTATAGCCCTCGATGAGCTAAAACAACGAGTAACGTTAACTTTCTAGCCAAAGGTTGCGAAAACCGTCGACCTTCATGCATCGTCCTTTTTTCTTTGGTCTGTCTGGCAGAAGTTCTGGGACTCCCATTGGAGCGGCACGTGCAGGAGTTTTTCCCGCGTGATCTTGTACGCCTTGTGCGCATGCCCAAGCGAATGGGTCTGATCAAGGCCCGGATGGCGGGGCTCAAAGCCAGTAAAGGTGACGTCATCGTCTTCCTGGACAGTCATATGGAAGTCAACGAGGACTGGTGTGTGGCGTACTTGTGTTAATCTACGTAACTCTGACAGATACAAAAACATTATTAATAGGTTCCCTGACACAACGGTGTTCATCGCCAAACACAAAAAGCACCAACTCACAGTTATCAAATACAATAGGCCTATCCTGCTAGTCAAATTCAAGCATCCTGTTTCAATGGGTACTTTATACAACTACAACTAGTCTACATTTAAATTTCGTGACAATCATAATGTATGCATTGTGTAAATTCTTATCCTACTTTCTGTCTTCTAAACTCTGTTTATGGCAACAAGCACACATTAAATTTCATGAGAGTTACAGCGCATGTACCTTTTAAATTTATAATCTAATTTTTCTCATCCAGTGTATGACAACTAGCATTTACAAATGTTTCAATTTCGTGATAGGTTGTTTTTTTCATTACTAAACTCTGTGATAGCATAACGTCTACAGTATAAACTGTTTTTCACTTAACGAACTGACTGTGTGACGAAGGTCCTTTAATAGACGATTTTAGGAGAAAAAAACCTAGGGGAGAGCACTTCGTGAAAATTAGAGTTGTTTACCTCCATCACTCGGTCAAATACCATAGCAACAATGCAACAATGGCGTCGAAGCTTGAAACCGCAGGATGCGAGTCAGCGACTTGCAAACATTTTCTAAAAGAAAAATTAAGGGTGGCCAGTGGCCACAAACTGATAAAACTTGCTAAATGTGACGTAAACATACAACTGACATCAATTTTAGAATGACGCACGGTGTTCTAAGAGCTGTATGTCTGCTCAAGCACACGAGGCGAGAGCTGGGAATCTACCTGATGGTAGAGTAACTTCCCCTGTTTGACCGATTGAATTAGGCAAGATCGCTCCCACACACCATGAAATTACTCCCCTTAGTTATTTCCGAACAGTTCCTATTGCTTCCATCGCAGGCTTCGTCCACTGCTAGCCGTGATTGCTGAGGACACACACAGCGTGGCCATGTCGGTGTTGGACTACATAGACGCCAGCACCCTGCAGTACAACTACAACACGGGGTTCTTCGTGCGATACGGCTTCGACTGGAGGCTCTTCTTCTTTGAAACTTTGGCTGGACTACCGTCTGAAAGCCCTGCCAAGGAAACTGCAACTACCACACCTGTGCCGTGAGTTAAATAGGGACAAAAGAGCGAAGGACGATTGCAGACTAGTACATGTATTAAATTTCGTGACAATCATAATGTATGCAGACTACTACATGTATAAAGGCCTAGCCACAATGCATACGATGTGATCCCAAAACGATACGATTGTGACGAAGTCTGTGAGTCATGATTCCCATGAAATGCTTCCGTCTAAAAAGAACTATACTACAGTATTTTCGTTCACTATGCCCCTGTAGACCGCAATACACGAATCAAATCAAATGTCCGATACAAAAATAACATATTTTATCACTGAGATTCGTGTACGGGAGACTACAAATATAGTGAACATAACAAGTAGGATTTCATCAGATTTATTTAGACAGTAGAATTCCACGTCAATCATGCCTCACAAATGTCAAAATCGGACCGTAGTGAATCGAATCGTATGCAGTGTAGCCGACCCTTCAGTATTATTGTGCCCCACTCGCGTCCTTTTTCCACAGGCTAAATAACCTGCTAGGAGAAAAAGATGAAAGTTTTATGTCAGAAGGAATCTATTTAAGTGTTCAGTAGGCCTACTTGTTTAAGCATAACAACATATTCTAATGATGAAGATGATGATGACCACGACAGCGACGACTACAATGACGATATCCTACAGATTATGATGGCAACAATGACGGTGACAAAACCCTAAGCGACGACGACAACGACAAAGAAGAAGAAAAAGAAGACAAAGATAACCATAATAACTGATGATGACGATGATGATGATGATGATGATGATTATGACGATGATGACGACGATGTTAATGTTAGTAGCTCTAAAGTATGTGCCACTGAGGCTTTGTTAGTAAGAGCAGCTTCCTCTGCGAGACAGGCAATAACTTTGAGGAACTGGGGAACTAAAATTCATGATCCCCCGTGGGGATACCGGGGGGTCTTTTGTATAAATAGTTGTCCCACCTTCTGGAAGTTCGGTGCTTGTAACTTCCTCTCATCTGTCACTCTTTGACTCTGCCTTTTCCCTTTGCTTACTGCCATCTACTATCTTTCTGCCTAACCGGTCCACTCTCCAGCCGAAGTCGGACTTGCTGGGCCTAGCTATTTCTGAGTAACTGTTAGGCGCATAGCAGCAGCATGACGCATCTACGCTCATAATTGACAGGAAACTGAACGATCGAAGAAGAAGAAGAAGGAGAAGAAGAAGAAGAAGAAGAAGAAGAAGAAGAAGAAGAAGAAGAAGAAGAAGAAGAAGAAGAAGAAGAAATTCATTATGATGATGAAGAGGAGGAGGAGGAGGAGGAGAGGAAGAAGAAGAAGAAGAAGAAGAAGAAGAAGAAGAAGAAGAAGAAGAAGAAGAAGAAGAAGAAGAAGAAGTTTGTGACCATGCCGCATAGTACCACAATGATGCTGGTGACGATGATTACAATGAAGCTGTTTGTGTTGCAGCGGAGCATTGATGGTTGGAGCAGCTTTCGCAGTGGACAGACGGTACTTTGATGAGCTGGGGGGCTATGATGAAGGCATGGAGATATGGGGAGGAGAGAACATTGAAATGTCATGGAGGGTAGGTCTACGTTTTTCATTTTTGACAATAGATCCGCCATGGCATAAGGCTGTGCCAGACCATTTGACATAAGCTAGAACACCAAGGCTACATCAAAATGTTGCTATGTTCTGCATAGTTATGCAGGGATTGTCTTTAGCCATGGCAAGCTCCTAGCATAACTTCAGCAGTCCAAAATCCTCCGAAGACGGAGTGTGGCTGCCCACGTGGCGGGGTAATCAAACAGTCACACACGTAATGTTCTCATCCCTAGCTGGTGCATTTGTACCATATTGTTCAAGTGCTTCAGATGTTGGAATGATCCCTGGATCTTTAAGCCAGGGAACGACAACAACAACAATAGAATACTTTTTCTGGATATATATATATATATTTGTTAAAGAATTCTTTGAAGTATTGTTAAGATGTTCATTTTGTTCACACTTCTTCCCCATATTTGCATCGTTTTTGCACAGATCATTTTTCCAAATTGATATTTGCTATTTGTATGACTTAGCTTAAAGGGGCACCCTGACGGGTGAGTTTTTGCAAGAAACACGTCGAGATCACCAGGAAAACACCCTTTACAGAGATCGCAACACTCACTTTGCTCTGGTTTCCTAGAAATCAAACCGTCAAATTGGCGATTCCTCCTTGGCGGAGGTGCTGGAAGTCAAATCATTTCAGTGAAACAGAGGGTATGTGCCTTCTCTTTTCTAATGGCCGCCTGAGTCGCTTAGACCAAAACACGAAATGTCCACAATACAAGCTTTTTAATTTACAGTTTACCAAGAGGAGTTTCGCTCACAACAAAGGAAATAGCTCCTTTTTTTTTTACTGCACTACAAAGAAACAACAAGCTTCAACCGCTCGAGTGGCCTCCGTCCACCCCATCCAAAATGGCTTCTCTCTCCGGCAACTCCGCCAAGGAGGAATCGCCGTTTTGATTTCTAGGAAACCAGAACAAAGTGAGCGTTCCGATCCTTGAAAAGACTGTCTTTCTGGTGATCTCGACGTGTTTCTTGCAAAAACTCATCCGTCAGAGTGCCCCTTTGATGTCCATGCGTTTTCATTTTGTTTTCGGGTCCCGTGTTGACAGGATTAAACCGAATGAGTGATGGTTAGGCTACACGACGCCCCTACAGTGCGTTAGATTGACAGGTTGATTACCACAAGTGCTGACAGGTCATTCGCTCCGAACCTCTAGTCTTCGTCTGAACTAGGCTCTATAAAGGGCATATAGGGGATAGTACATTAAATATATTCCTTATATTAAAAAATCCCCCCCCAAAAAACGCATCTAATCTTCAAAGAAATTTCTGATATATAATTTGTAAAGGTAGCATATTTTAGAACCTTTTTAAACTTCAGCTACTTGTTTTACACACACACACACACACACACACGCACGCACGCACGCACGCACGCGCACGCACACGCACACACACACACACACACACACACACACACACACACTCTCTCTCTCTCTCTCTCTCTCTCTCTCTCTCTCTCTCTCTCTCTCTCTCTCTCTCTCTCTCTCTCTCTCTCTCTCTCTCTCTCTCTCTCTCTCTCTCTCTCTCTCTCTCTCTCATTATGTAGGTATAGATTAGTTTTAAAAAAGTAAAGAAATAGTGATCTTCTTCTTCTTCTTCTTCGCCATAGGCAGCCAACTTCATCACGTTTAAGATTCTGCTGCACTTTAGGGGGTAGTACGAAAAAGAAAGAAAATAAGTTCAGCAAGGATACTGTAGAAAGTGAACTGATGAGAGATATTATGGGGAGAAGATAGATCCCAAAACAGTTAGGGATAATGTATGTATTTTTAGACACACCGTTTGCTGTGCAGATGCTGTGCAGATGAATGTTTATGAGAAAAAAAAAGAAAAAAAGATCTCTTTGTTGCGCAGGTGTGGATGTGTGGAGGGCAGTTGATACACGTCCCCTGCTCTCACGTGGGACATATAGCACGTGCGCAGCCCTACAAGTTCCCGGATGGGGTCCACCAAACCAAACTCCGCAATTACAAACGCGCTGCGGAAGTATGGATGGGCCCTTACAAGAAATTCCTGTACGAAAATTATCCTGAGCTTAAAGTAAGTTTTGGAGTAATAATAATAACGAATTTTATATAGCGTGTATTCAAGACGTTCTACCCATGGCGCTTTACAAAACGAAAATCACTCCACATGCAAGATTACATCATTGAGACATATCAAACATATTCAGACGCGAAAATATTTCCACTCTCGCCCCCACGCAAACACATATTCAATCACATTCAACGACTCATAGACATATAAGCATGCACACGCACATATGTGATATACACAAACGCTTTATAGTTGCTTTATCATAATGTCAACTGTCCTTGCAACACCATCTTGTACTCATGGGCACCTCATACTGTCCAATCTGATCGGGCGAAACGGACTGATAATTTTTCACCCCACTGAATAAGATTGTTACCACAAACAAGCGTCCAGTGATTGAAAGGTTGATGGAGTGAGAATGAGTCTGGTTCTTTCAATCTAGTCTTGTACGGTCTTTAGACAACTTGAGGATATAGGGGAAGACGGGGTAAAAAGCGCATGGGCGGGTAAGAAGCCCACCCCAATTATCTCATGAAATGAAGCAAATTTCAGTCTCATTTTGCCCATGAGACGAGCGTTAATGTCTAACATTCGTCTCATGGGCAAATTTGACTTAAATTTTCTTTATTTCATGAGATAATTGGGGTGGGCGTCTTACCCGCACATGCGCTTTTTACCCCGTCTTCCCCTACTAAAAGTATCGTTAAACAGTAGGTGAAGACGGGATAAAAAGCCCATGGGCGGGTAAAAAGCCCATGCCAATTATCTCATTAAATAAAGCACATTTCAGTCAAATTTGCCCATGAGACGAATGATAAACATTAACACTCGTCTCATGGGCAAAATGTGACTGAAGTGTGCTTTATTTCATGAGATAATTGGCATGGGCTTCTTACCCGCCCATGGCCATGGGCTTTTTACCCCGTCTTCACCTATGTTCGTTGCAGACCATGTATGCTGGTGACCTCAGTCACAGACTGGCCCTACGTGACAGGCTGCACTGTCACAACTTCACCTGGTATCTGGACAACGTGTGGCCCGTGCTTAATGTCTACGATCGTGACGTCACTGCCTGGGGATCTGTAAGACTTAAATGTACACAACGCACGTGAACACAGGAGTATACTTGAAAGTGCGCGCCTTAGATGTAGCGCGCATATACATGTATACACACGCATGCACGCAGTTACTGGCGTGAATCACGCGCGCGCATGCACACACATAGAGAGAGAGAGAGAGAGTGAGAGAGAGAGAGAGAGAGAGAGAGAGAGAGAGAGAGAGAGAGAGAGAGAGAGAGAGAGAGAGAGAGAGAGAGAGAGAGAGAGAGAGAGAGAGAGAGAGTGTCAATGGCGATCATCGAATAAATAATAAACTGGTATTTTTAAAAAATGTTATCATCGATTGTAATCGGTTTAAAGTGACCTTTTTAAGTTGTCCTATGCTGACCCCACCCACATCTCTTTACCTTTATCACAGTTTCTCCGTGTTTGTTTATCTGTATAGTGCTGGTCTCGGTTGTGTTTGAGCATGTCGTATGCGCGTGCACATATTGTGCGCCATTTGTATTTATCATTGGTTGACATTAGCCTGCAGCAGGGGCCAACAGTAACACGAGAACTGTACAATACACGATTTTCTACAGTAAGGCCGGGTTCACATTAGACGCGTAAGTTCCGTACAGAAAACTCTAAATAAGTGGAAGAAAGAAAGATAAAAGTGTACGCATATAGGGGAAATTCGGACACGTGCGCAAATCTTTTTCATTCTTTGTTTCATTTATTTATGAATTGCGCACGGGTTTCCGCATGGAATATCCACTTATGCGTGTAGGCCTGCACGGCCTAATGGAACATCATGGTACAGTTGTGGAAGACTAGCTGTGACTCTCAAACGAGGGGGCCTTGGCACCGGCTCCGGTGCTGCGACCAAAGGGATTGGTTGGCCTTTGGGGACCTTCCCCAACGCCAGCAGTCCTCAAATCCCTTTGACCGAGAGAGTGGGGATGTACCCTGGGCAAGGCATCTCCGCTATAAACAAATTCTAGCCCGGCTCGCCGGAATAGCATCTGCCCTCTCTGCTGTCTGGCAGTCATAGTCAGAAACGACTGATTGGCACACATTCTGCTTGTGCAGTTCTGCGCATTGCCTGCGAATTCTGATGATGGTGTCATTATAAAGAAGGCGATAACGATTCAGTCAATATGTTTCTTCACAAAAGATTTGACATAGTAATTGCCCTTTGCCCCACTATACGTGGTGAAGGCGTATAAGTTTGTATCGGTCAGATTTTCATTCATTCTGTTTTTTGTTGTATGTCACACCACTTTGTGAGTGACAGAGTTTAAGTTCGGTCGAGTCTGGTCCACACACCATAGACAGCCATAGGGTCTTTCTGTACTTATAGTATACTACACCCAGACCCTTAGCCAGTCAAGTCAATTAGAGAATGGGTCGGCAGAATAATGACTAGAATATACCAAATACCAAAAATATACCAATACGACAAAAAGCATGGACAGTTTTGGAAAGACAGGTGTGGTTAGAGGACAGAGGAGTGTGAGGGGTGGAGAGGAGAATGGAACCTGTACGGAGAGAATAGGGATTTAGGTGTGTGTATTGACCATGTCTCACTGTACCACCATTGCATTCTGTGGCCTTTGTGACCGTCAGGTGGTGAACAACAGCAGTCAGCGGTGCCTGGACAACAGGCTGTTTATGGGACCCCTGGGTCTCCACACCGATGTCTGCCACTTCAGACTTCTGACACAGGTAAGGTGAAGTCTGTGGGTAGAAACGCGGTCTCCACAGTTATTATTCTTTGCGTTTCCTTAGAGTTTGTCCAGAGTTACTTTTCATTGCGTTTCCCTAGAGTTTCTCCAGATTTACTGTTCGTTGCGTTTCCCGGGGTTTCTCTAGGTTTACTGTTCATTGCATATCCCTAGTGTTTCTCCATGATTACTGTTGATTGTGTTTCCCTATTTCTCCATGATTACTGTTGATTGTGTTTCCCTATTTCTCCAGAATTACTGTTGATTGTGTTTCCCTATTTCTCCAGAATTACTGTTTATTGCGTTTCCCTATTTCTCCAGAATTACTGTTCATTGTGTTTTCCTAGAGTTTCTCCAGAATTACTGTTCATTGTGTTTCACTAGAGTTTCTCCAGAATTACTGTTGATTGTGTTTCCCTAGAATTTCTCCAGAATTACTGTTCACTGTGTTTTCCTAGAGTGTCTCCAGAATTACTGTTCACTGTGTTTTCCTAGAGTTTCTCCAGAATTACTGTTCGCTGTGTTTCCCTAGAGTTTCTCCAGAATTACTGTTCGCTGTGTTTCCCTAGAGTTTCTCCAGAATTACTGTTCGCTGTGTTTCCCTAGAGTTTCTCCAGAATTACTGTTCACTGTGTTTCCCTAGAGTTTCTCCAGAATTACTGTTCGCTGTGTTTCCCTAGAATTTCTCCAGAATGACTGTTCACTGTTTTCCTAGAGTGTCTCCAGAATTACTGTTCACTGTGTTTTCCTAGAGTTTCTCCAGAATTACTGTTCGCTGTGCTTCCCTAGAGTTTCTCCAGAATTACTGTTCATTGTGTTTCTCTAGAGTTTCTCCAGAATTAATGTTCACTGTGTTTCCCTAGAGTTTCTCCAGAATTACTGTTCGCTGTGTTTCCCTAGAGTTTCTCCAGAATTACTGTTTGCTGTGCTTCCCTAGAGTTTCTCCAGAATTACTGTTTGCTGTGCTTCCCTAGTTTCTCCAGAATTACTGTTCGCTGTGTTTCTCTAGAGTTTCTCCAGAATTAATGTTCACTGTGTTTCTCTAGAGTTTCTCCAGAATTAATGTTCACTGTGTTTCTCTAGAGTTTCTCCAGAATTAATGTTCACTGTGTTTCCCTAGAGTTTCTCCAGAATTACTGTTCGCTGTGTTTCCCTAGAGTTTCTCCAGAATTACTGTTTGCTGTGCTTCCCTAGTTTCTCCAGAATTACTGTTCGCTGTGCTTCCCTAGAGTTTCTCCAGAATTACTGTTTGCTGTGCTTCCCTAGAGTTTCTCCAGAATTACTGTTCGCTGTGCTTCCCTAGAGTTTCTCCAGAATTTATGTTTGCTGTGCTTCCCTAGAGTGTCTCCAGAATTACTGTTCGCTGTGCTTCCCTAGAGTTTCTCCAGAATTTATGTTTGCTGTGCTTCCCTAGAGTTTCTCCAGAATTACTGTTCGCTGTGCTTCCCTAGAGTTTCTCCAGAATTTATGTTTGCTGTGTTTCCCTAGAGTGTCTCCAGAATTTATGTTTGCTGTGTTTCCCTAGAGTGTCTCCAGAATTACTGTTCACTGTGTTTCCCTAGAGTTTCTCCAGATGTATGTTCATTGCGTTTCCATAGAGTTTCTTCATAATTACTGTTGATTGCGTTTCCCTAGAGTTACTGGCTATTAGGAAGATGCAATGGGATTTAATAAAAGGCTTGTGGCAGCATGGCGTCAGATCCCATAGGCCTACGGGGGAAACTGAAGTTCATTTGGTCTTAGTGTTGCCCAGTATATAGTTAATATATAATGATATATATTATATATTGTATATTATGATATATAGTGAAAGTTGAAGCAATTAACATATTCCTGCAATGTAGGCTTGCTAAGTCTACATTAGATTATTACTTCCTTTTAAAGCGATGGGATTTTGCAATTATTTGTGTTGTTTGTTTGTTTGTTTGTTTGCTTGTCTGTGCGACGCCTCATGAAACGATTCACTGAACCAGTTCAACATGTATAGGGTGGTTTTTATCTGAAGCTGTTGTGTACCTTGGGTAACTAACTATGTAAAAGTTGGGGGTCACCAACTGTGGCAGCATGATGAGTCATTTTTACCGTTTAAAAACCCGGGACTTTCCTGGTATTGTAGTACCTCCAGGATCGTCCCACCATCTTTGTATCTATCAATGGCCCACGAATGCCTGTTCCAGGCCGGAGGACGGTTAATCAGATTTTTAACTATGGCAGCAGTACGGCAACAAGTACGCCAGATATGTCAACAAGATTCCTACCGCTCTCCCACACCGCTATTTTGTGAATGGTTGCCATGAATCGCTTCAGATTTTGTAAAGGGCGTATTACCCGAAACTGTTGCATGCGCTCTTATGAAATCTGTGGGTTAGGGCATTGCAATAGTGGAGCTATCGTCAAACTATGCATGCTGCGTGGTGTGCCTTTGCTGTTTTTGTGTGTATTTTGGGGCATACCATTTCAATGAAGTAAAGTTACACAATGTGATTGAATATAATTGCATGTAACAAATTTATCTCTGGTCTAGTTAGGGGAAGACGGGGTAAAAAGCGCATGGGCGGGTAAGAAGCCCACCCCAATTATCTCATGAAATGAAGCAAATTTCAGTCTCATTTTGCCCATGAGACGAGCGTTAATGTCTAGCATTCGTCTCATGGGCAAATTTGACTGACATTTTCTTTATTTCATGAGATAATTGGGGTGGGCTTCTTACCCGCCCATGCGCTTTTTACCCCGTCTTCCCCTAGTGTGCTTATTTTTCTTCTTCTTTCCAAAGTGTTTTGGCCTTCAGAGCTTTGGCATTTAACAAAAAACAAACAACTTCATTATCATTGTTCTTCTTTCTATATTCTCGCAACGAAGATAAGTTTTACGTCCTCTCGGCCGGAGCCATATGGGATATTTTTTCTATATTTTCTTCTGCTCACTCTCTCTTATACACACACACACCCCCCCCCCCCCCCCCCCCCCCCCCCCCCCCCCCCCCCCCCCCCCCCCCCCCCCCCCCCCTCTCTCTGTGTGGATACAGGGTTTTTCCCTGACCCGGCAAGGGATCCTGCGCACTACCCTTCACTGCGTGGTGGTGCCTGCAGGAGCTGAGGCAGGTGTTAGACCCACCCTGCAAGACTACCTGGCCCTCACCTGCCACACCTGGCACCACACTCAGGTACATAACGGTTTCTTCAACTTTGTGTATTCTTTTTATATATTTCATGTACAATTATTTGAATGAGCATAATGTGTCCTATAGATGTTTTGGTTTATTCAAAGAGACACTCTACAAGACGGTCAGTGGAATCTCGCACCTTAATTATACCCAGGTAAAGGATGATAATTTTGTGCCAATACAGAGAGATGCTGCAAGATTGCTTCTAAAACTTGGCGCATACAACCATGGGTGCAACTACACAAAATGAAAAAACCTGAAAGGCCAGGGTCTAGGGGAAATGTCCTCCTGCAGCTGAAGAAAAAAATTGGGTAAAGGTAAAGATGTGCCACCCCCCATGCATTTCTCGGTTAATTGTATTTTTCCGTTTTTGCCTTTCTTACCATACATAAAGCTGTATTTTAGGAACATTTTTAGCTAATTACCTTTTTGGAATACTAACCCTAACCCTAACCCTACCCCTAAACCTAACCCTACCCCCCACTATGTACTGCAGTACACCGCGATTTGTCACAGTTGTGGTTCGTTGCGTTTTTCCGTCTTATACGGTGGGGGGTAGGGTTAGGGTTAGGGCTAGGGTTAGGGTTAGGGTTAGTATTCCAAAAAGGTTATTGGCTAAAAATGTTCCTAAAATACAGCTTTATGTATGGTCAGAAAGGCAAAAACGGAAAAATACAATTAACTGAGAAATGCATGGGGGGTGGCACATCTTGACCTTTACCCAAAATTGAATTACGAACGTATTTTAGTTTGCTTTATCCACAATTTATACAAATGCTTATATGAAAGTGTTTGAAAAATACAGTAGACACACAAAGATCTTGTTTGACAAATAAACAAAAAAGGACATTCCTTTTCTGGTAAAATTCAAAAACAGGAAATCCTGGTATACCAGGAAAAGTTGCACCCATATACAACTAAGAGAGCAGTCATTTGGTAGACGTTTTGCATTATGTTTGGGCCAATAGTTAAGTGAGAGTGAGAAATGTGTGACCACTAATTTCAGACACAAGCAGGGAATCGCTTTACACCTTAATGTTTTGTTAAAAGAGTACCGTGACTCTCAAACTAGGAAGCATTGTACTCTCAGTGCTGCGGCCTTTGGAAGGTGATCAGCTTTTCCGATGCCCCAATGTTCGCTTATTGACCTGAACAATTACCTTGACCAAGACAATGAGGATAGATGGTTTATCGTGGCCAATGAATTCTTTAACATAAATAATTTCATGCAGCCATCTAGAAGATATATTCAAGAGTTACACTCCCACACGCACACCTCCTTCCGTTACCTGTGGTACGTGACAATCTAGAGCAGAGCTAAAACACAAATTCGCGATATTGTGTTATTTTTGATAACTTGTATAAATCATCATGTGTGCTTTTGTGTGCGTGATATCAGTTTTTCTTGATGTGATGTAGAGTGTGTGTGTGTGTGTCTTGGTCAATGAAACACCACCTTTGAGAGCACACATTTTCGATTAAAAATTTTTTTTTGGTGTGTGTGTGTTGACAGGAGGGTCTTCTGCTTCATGACACCAGTGGTCTGTGCATGGACGAAGACCAAGGGGGTCCAGTCATGGCAGCTTGCGACGTCACCATTCCAACCCAGAAATGGCATTTCACCAATAACGCCCCTTTCATTTAAAACTTTTGTCACGTTCAATGAAGCACTTACTCAACTTTAAGCTTCTGTGCCTGCGTTTGGACGATCGCCCATGAAACATTCATGCCATGTGTAGTGCTTGCATATGTGAGAGAGATCTTATAAGCTGATAAAGCTGAACCTGCTTAATATTGGGCACGGTCTACTTCATCAAGAGTTTGTTGTGTATTGAGAGAGAGAGAGAGAGAGAGAGAGAGAGAGAGAGAGGGGGGGGGGGGGGGAACTGCAGTGTACTTCTGAATGTAAATGCATCAGTGTGTGTGTGTGTGTTCAAATTTCGATTCTTCCTCTGAATGAAACCTATGACACTAAAAAGTGTTTAACATGAAGTAATAGTAAAATGTTGCCACAAACCAATCTTATGGTAAAGCTGGTTCCACCTTGTCACAGCATTTTTTTGGTTCTAAAACATTTTTTTGCAACACAGTAAAAAAAGAGATAACAGCCAACAATGCTATATTTTACCATACATTTTTATTACATCATTTTGCTTGAATTTCGACACACAGTCATCTGAAAAATGATTTTGTTAAATTACACATGACACACCAGCACAATGCATGTCTGTTTCATATAATGTTTGTAAAAATATGCCGCCAACCATTTTTCAGCCAGAAAAATACCACTAAACTTAAGTGGGTAGAGAAAAAATATATACAATATAGTTATTCCTCTGTGACATGTATAACATTAGGCCTATCCTTGCCTCCCAAAATTAAGAAAATACAGTCTTTGGATAACAGGTCCTGATTTGATACTTTTTAGTGACATGGGTGTTAAACCATTCTGGTGCAAAAATGCGACATTGGCAGTGACAGGGTTAAACAAACACTGGAGAGGTATAGGAACAGGGCCATTGTTAAATTTGTGAATAGAATTAACACATTCATCTATATAAAACTGACAAACAGGGCCTATACACATCTTAATAAATCATCTCCAGCATGTAATTGAAAATCTTAGCTGAATTGGCATTTTGCATCAAATAAACAAGTCATTTAAATTTTTAGTAATGAAACCATTTTGAAATGCCCCTTCAAGGCCCATCAATGACTGCTTCACTTCACATCACCCACTCTTTGGACTCTTGAGACAGAGTTCCTTCCCTTCAATTACTCTTGGCTAGTCAGTATATATTTGAATTGATCGTTTGCTATGAATTTCTGAACAAATTGTACCTAATATTTTATGTTCTTACATTAAATGATTTATGTGTAAATGCTACATGTTTCTGGAATATGCAAAAGACTGAAATTAAAGCTTCATGGACATTTGATGGGTGCTTTAAAATGACACTACCAATAGACAAAAGTTTAAGGGGGGTTAAACAATAAAACCAGTTTTAACCCTTTCGCCGCCAGCCATTTTTCAGCCAAAAATATTATGAAACTTAACTGGGTAGAGACAAAAAAGTATCTGCAATACTGTGTATTCCTCTGTGACATGTATAACATTAGGCCTATCCTTGCCTCCCAAAATTAAGAAAATGCGGTCTTCGGATAACAGACCCTGATTTCATGCCTTTTAGTGACATGGGGTGTTAATAATAATAATAATAATAACAGTACATTTATATAGCGCTTTACCTCAGATGAGCCCAAAGCGCTTTACAATCAATTATTCATCAACAGATAACAAAAAAACAACATTCAAGAGTGACACCAACCACCAACAGTGCATATGCAAAGCAACTCTCTCTCTCTCTCTCTCTAACACACACGCACACACACACGCACACACACACGCACACGCGCGCACACGCACACACACACACACACACACACACACACACACACACACACACACACACACACACACACATAAACACACAATTATTGACGCCAACTCGTTCATACCCCATTCGGTAAGTCACAGCAACTGAGCCGCATGGACTGACCACATACACCAACACGCAGACACAAACACCCTCACACACAACGTATGCACGCAGACAGACACACAGACACACACACAAACACATGCGTGCACACACAACCCACAAAACCAAAATACACACAAGCACACATTCATGCTCACACACACACACACAACACACACACTCACACACACACACACACACACGCACCACAAAACACAGCACAAACCTCTTAAATCAATCTTCCCTCACGTGCACACAACGATAGACAACTGATCAAATATTTAGGGCGCAGCAGGAAAAAGATGGGTTTTAAGAGAGGTTTTGAATGAGGAGACTGAGTTGGAGTGTCGGAGAGGAGAAGGCAGAGAATTCCACAGAGATGGTGCTTGACAAGAAAAAGAACGTTGGCCAGCAGATTTGAGACGGATGGAGGGAATGGAAAGGAGACGAGAATCAGAAGACGAACGTAGTTGGCGAGCTGGGACATAGAGATGAAGAAGATCAGAGAGATACTGGGGAGCTTGATCATTCAGTGACTTGAAGGCAAGGAGGAGAATTTTGTAGTCAATACGTGATTGAACTGGGAGCCAATGTAGGGAACGAAGAACCGGAGTGATGTGATCGTACCTAGGGGAGCGAGAAATGAGACGAGCAGCATTATTCTGGACCCGTTGGAGCTTAGAGATGAGAATTGATGGACAGCCAGCAAGAAGTGAGTTACAGTAGTCAAGGCGAGACAGGACAAAAGCACATACTAGAGTCTTCAGGGCATCCTGAGAGAGGAAACGACGGATGGAACTAATTCTTCGAAGTTCTAGATAGCAAGCCTTGCAAACATTGGAAACATGCTGTTTGAAAGAAAGGGTTTGGTCCAAAGTAACACCTAGATTGCGGACGGATGCCGATAGCTTGATCTCAGTGCCATCAATGTCTACAGAACCTGGGAGAACCTGAGTTTTAATTGTGTGGTTAGAGGCTACAAGAATCATCTCTGTCTTATCAGCATTCAGTTGCAGTTTGTTGTAAAACATCCATGTTTTAACAGCAGAGATGCACAACTTAGAAGAAGAAATCATTTGATCTAATTGACTCAGGTGGGCAGAAATGTACAGTTGATTGTCATCAGAAAAGCTATGATGTAGAATAGAATGCTGGTTGATGATGGCGGAGAGAGGTTGGGTATAAAGAACAAAAAGGATAGGGCCTAAGACTGAACCTTGGGGCACACCGAACTGAAGACCTTTTGGAAGAGATGGAGAACCATTGACAACAACTTTCTGTGTGCGATCAGAGAGGTAGGAAGAAAACCAGGAAAGAACAGCCCCAGTTAAAGAACAGTTAAACCATTGTGGTGCATAAATGCACCATTGGCGGTGAAAGGGTTCAACAATAAAACCAGTTTTAAGGAAGCACAAAAGGATTACTATATTTTTTCGGACTATAAGGCGCACCCCACAAATTTTACTCAAATTTCAGATTTTGTTACTATATGTTCTTACTATTTTACATTATAAGGCGCAGGGGTCTGAGTCTGGGGAAAAAGCATCGCCTTATAGTCAGGAAAATACGGTAATAATTAATTTCAGGAGACATATGGATGCTTTTTGGCAATAGTGAGAAAGTTTCTGCTCTGAACGACACCAAGGAACAGGTAAAATAATAGTCAAGAATCGTACCAGCGAAAAAAAAGCCCCTATGTTAAGAATGACACAGATCAGACCTCATTGATTCACAAAAAGAAGAATATTCCAACACCAGCTCCTGTTCTGTCATTTCTCCTGCAAACATCACGTACACTATGCAATAAATAAAAAGAAGAAGCAAAACCGACTTGAAAAAAACGTAACATTTTCTCTTACAAATGTTCTTATTTCAATTGATTTAAAATCTCAAAACGTTGCCTTTCAATCATATTTTTTTTATACAAAAGCAACAGACAATGATCATAATTCGTGGCTACACTGCACTCTCTATTCTAGAAAATTTGATAAAACTTTTTCACATTCATGTTGTGTTGTAGATGTATTCAGTTTACACACAATTCAATCTTGTGTCCTCATGTACATAACATACCACTAGTTTTAGAATATTCTCAACCAGACGGGCAAGCTCAAGCATATGGGTATTGGTTCAGTTTCGGAATGAGTTGTATGAGAATAGAGTAATGCTGCTCAATGGCACACAAAAATAGGTATTAGAGGGAAAGTATGTCTTGCAATGGCATTCACGTAAATTATTTGGCAACAACATCATAACTGAGAGTTAAGATTGAATACTGGCATGTTATACAATGTACATGACAGCATGCAAATAATCTTTGTAATGAAAAACGTCATCATATGATTAATATTACATCATAGCACAGAATGATGGTTTATAATTTAGAACATGAGCTTGATAATGAACATAATAATTTACCTTAGCAAATGATGATATATAAGATACTGTACTATTTCTGTATGGTAACACAACATACAATTCCCATATATATAAAGTCTGCGCTGCCTACCGTATCAACTTTCACAGATGTGGAAAGTACATTATTACCTTAAAATGTAATCCTTTCTTGACCCCTATAATTGGGATAAGAGCAAACATGGCTATGAAGTTAGCAACACACAAATATCTAAAAAAGACAACTGAAAAAAATTAAAAAAATTAAAGCACACAAGAATGACTAGTCCTACCAAAACTTTATAAGACCACCCTATCCTTTCATTCAAAATTGTATTTCATAATATAAAAATAGCACAGAATCATACTTCAATTTTGTTGTCCATAAGTATGCCCTATCACATTTGAATAATACACAATACATAGCAACAAACAAACATTTAGAAAACTTACAAAACAATTTTTTTTTAAACACACCCACACACACATGAATTACCCTAATAATATTTTATTTGGAGATACAACTCATAAAATAAAGTCACCTCATATTAAGAACAAGACATTTTTTTTACAGCAGATAACGAGAGAAAACTAAATGCGCAAGAAAAAACACAAGTCACTATTTTGCAGTTGAAAATGCGGCAAATACCGAGGAGAAAACTAAATGTGCAAGAAAAACACAAGTCACTATTTTGCAGTTGAATATGCGGCAAATACCGAGGAGAAAACTAAATGAGCAAGAAAAACACAAGTCACTATTTTGCAGTTGAATATGCGGCAAATACCGAGGAGAAAACTAAATGTGCAAGAAAAACACAAGTCACTATTTTGCAGTTGAATATGCGGCAAATACCGAGGAGAAAACTAAATGTGCAAGAAAAACACAAGTCACTATTTTGCAGTTGAATATGCGGCAAATACCGAGGAGAAAACTAAATGTGCAAGAAAAACACAAGTCACTATTTTGCAGTTGAATATGCGGCATCCCTCTTATTTTTCTCTTTCTATGTCATACAATCACTAGAGGAAAAACCGGCTTGAACCGAAAAACCGGTGCTAAACTTTCGCGGTTCGAAAAACCGGTTTGAGTTGCTGTGAACCGGATTTTTAACTGCAAACTGAAAGTAAGTTTTTCTTAGAATAACGCATTCTTTTTAAAAAAACCCACTGATTCTCAGCGCAGGTTGGGTGTTTGTAAACCAAGAGTAGCTGTTTCTAGTTTGTGGTGGTGTATGGCTTTGACTTTGACTGAGTGTTGAGTTGAGTGTGTGTGTCAAGAGTCATAAGTTTCTTTATTGTGTGTGTGTGTGTGTGTGTGTGTGTGTATGTATGTGTGCGCGTGCATGTGAATATTCTGACAAATAAATATGTGTTTGCATAGGTGAAACTAGTGATGCGAGTACTGGTTAAAAAAACCGGTTCGGTAAAACCGGTTCGAAGAGGGAAAACCGGTTCGGATTTTTGAACCGGTTCTCAACTCTAACAATCACATTGAATGCAACAAGAAAACCCCCCAGAGGGAATGTAACTTTAGTTTTGTAAGCTAAAGCTAAATTTATACAGAATGTTTTCTCATTGCTAAGAATAGTTACTGGGGTATTTTGTATACTAGACATGACAACAATGTTAAACAAAAACTTAAGGCTACAGTATTGTTAACTTGTTGACTAACTAGACTGTACCAGGACTAAACTCCACTAGTTTTACAGTCATAAGGACTAAAAGAACACACTTGTTTAACAATTTCATCACTCTTTTAATCCCACCTCTGCTAGCAGTTTGTTAATTAACCCTTTCACCGCCAGCCATTTTTGAGCCAAACATGTCCATTACACTTACTTGGCTACAGAAAATATTTTGTCTGCAATACTGTGGGATTTCTCTGTCACACATTTAGAATGGGGTCAATCCTTACTGCCCAAATTTAGGAACACTATATCATTGAATAACAGACCCTGATTTCAAGGGTTTTAATGACATGGGTGTTAGTTCATTGTGGTGCAAAAATACGACATTGGCGGTGAAAGGGTTAATTAAAAAATACAGAAAAAAATGTTGAAGGAAGAAAGTTTCACACTTTAAAGTACAAGGAAACAAAATAGAAAAAAAAATTCAGTGCTGTATCTTTGTTGTGACATAAAAGCACAGGCACAGCCAGATACACACACAAATGCATGCACAAACGCAAACACAGAATGTTCACAAACATGATCAAGGCTGCTTCAACAGTATCATAATTCAAACTCATGATGGCAACATAATGTTGGTAAGAGTGCTACAATGAAATGAGCACTATCATGTAGGGAAAAAACCAGATTCACACAAAAACAGAATCCACAACTGTACAAAATTAGTACAATTTCTGGTTCAATTATATCAGATACCACCACCAAAACTGAATTAAATGTAAGGGATAACACAGCCTGTCATAAAATACATAAAGTATATAAAGGTGACACTTTCAGTACAGAGTCGTCATTGTTTCCCTTAGAGCTAAATCTGCCTGAATAAAGCGATAGATCTACTGACTGATCTGGAATGGAGACTTCGGACCATGGCAGGCAAAAGATCTTCACCAACGACCGTAAACTGAACTGTGCAGACTGTTTAGATCTGATTCCTTGGACGCAAACTAGGCTTCCAGACTACATGTTGTGTGTCTACCTTACAACAAAACGTAAGTTCATGAGCGAAAGTTGTGCGTTCGACCTCATGAACCCTGAATTGATTCCTTGGGCGCAAACTAGGCTTCCAGACTACATGTTGTGTGTCTACCTTACAACAAAACGTAAGTTCATGAGCGAAAGTTGCGTGCTCGACCTCATGAACCCTGAATTGATTCCTTGGGCGCAAACTAGGCTTCCAGACTACATGTTGTGTGTCTACCTTACAACAAAACGTAAGTTCATGTGCGAAAGTTACGAGTCCGACCTCATGAACCCTGAATTGATTAGGGAAATTGAGCGAGAGAGATGTGAAGCTGATCAACGTGAAAGACCTATTTTTAGCGCCTGTTCCATTGTCCACAAATCCAACCAGACCAAAGATGACAAACACGACCTCTTCTCAGACAGAACCCCCAGACTTAACAATGATTGAGAAAGAAGAAAAACAAGAGTCTAGTGGATCAAATGAATCAATCATTTCTAGATTTGAAGACCTCGCTTTTAAAACAAATCCATGAGTTGCATGCAGCCATACAGGGCAGAAACATGGAAGTGGAGTCAACAACAGACAATACAACAACAAGCAATGACAATGCCCAGCATGTAACACCAACAAACTCAACAGTCACCACTTGTGCCAAGGTCTCATCACAGACTGACCAAACCATATGGCTTTAGTCACATCACCAGCTCTCCACGCCATAGCCAGGGCAACGGTGCAGCTGAAAAGGCAGTGCAAACTCTGAAAAACCTCTTGAAGAAGAATGACCCATACCTCAGTCTGCTGGCTTATCGCACTACACCTCTGCAGAATGGATTCTCTCCCAACCAGCCCTTGTGGGAAGACAACTGTGAACTCAGCGACCCACACTGGGGAAATCGCTTGTCCCAGAAACCACTGATAAACAAATGCTTCAAGAGAAGGAACAGCACCTTAAAGCAGGCTCAAAGAGAACGCTTTGATAGCCGTCACAGGGCCAGAAGCCTGCCAACACTCAAAGTTGGCGACCGTGTGTGGGTTGGTGACCTGGACAGACCTGTAACAGTCACCCAGCAAGTTCACCCTCGTTCCTACCTCATCATAACACGCTATGGCAACGTCTGCCGGAACCGAATGGCTCTGGTTCTCTCTCCACAGAACGACAAAGACCAGCCTTCCATCTCAGCTTCCCTCGGCTTCACAGGGACCACTCTCAGCCCTGCCAGGACCTTCGACACAGCAAGTGTCCAGTTCAGGCCGAGTGATCAGGCAGCCATCCAGATATGAGACGTCAGTGTGACTCCTTGGTGTGAATACTTCAGCACAATAATGTTGACTGAATGAACTCTGACAATTTACACTAGAGCACCCAGGACTCTCTGATCATGTGTTTTGTCAGTGTCGCTTGCTATGTTTTTGCTTTGTTAGGCTTTTTGCCCGTTCTGAGCCAGGTTTATATTTATTTTTTCACGTTTTTAAAACGTTGAAAAAACAATTGGGAGGGGCATGCAGTATGATCTTTAAATATATTTCCATAACAACTGTGTCCAAGATATACTTCCATAACAACCGTGTCTATGAGAAATGCTCCCAGCATCCTTCAGAATAATAAACAAGTCATATATATATTTCCATAACAACTGTGTCCAAGATATACTTCCATAACAACCGTGTCTATGAGAAACGCTCCCAGCATCCTTCAGAATAAGTAAACAACAGGCATGGTGAACGCATCATGCTCCTCTGTGTGTGTGTGTGTGTGTGTGTGTGTGTGTGTGTGTGTGTGTGTGTGTGTGTGTGTGTTTGCATAAGTTCTCTCGCTTTCTCGCTCTCCCCTCTCTCTCAACATTTGCCGTAACCATTTTGTTCCCGTTGGCATTATACAAACTCACCACTATCCAAGTGTGCGTGCATGCTCACATGCATGTATGAAGAAATAATTACAATAAGTGAAGAGGCAAGATGCCGTGTCTTTTTTGTTTTTGCATAAAAATAAAATAATATACTGTCAGCTTATATTCAAATGAATTACAGGTAGATTATAATGTCAAACTATTTCTAAGAAACTTCATACTGTTAATTTCTATCACTACAACGCATCCAGATGAATCATCATAACAAAAGTATACATTTTGAATAACATGACCAGATTTCTTCCAGAAAAAAAGAAAAAGAAACGTGTGTATCCATTTGGTGATCTGTACATTAACATTTTTATTTCACCGACAACACAAGGCGTTGTGACTATAACACACATAGATCGTAAAGAAAACAATAAAAAAAATAAAAATGACCAGATCATCTGAAACCAAACAAGGCCAAGTTTATCCCCTCCTAATATAAATGTTAATATGAGTGCAAAGTAATAGACCAAGATCTCTTGATTTATTTCTATTTGTTGTAGTCTGTTATAATCGCATATCAATTACAAAAAGTCACACATACACCCCCCCCCTCCCAAACACACTAGGAAGATAATGACATTCTACAATAAATATTCATTTAAAGCGCATTTATATTGCCATTTTTAAAGCTATGTTAAGTTAAACTTTAAACCTAATGCATAGTTAGTAACTTAGTCATTTACAGTCCAGTCAACAGCTATGGTCATCTCAGGACTGTCACCATGTAAAGTTGGACCATGTATTGCAAAACACACATCAATGTATCTTACCCATGTTCAACAACCTGAAAACATGGCCAGAAAAAAATAGAATAACTTATATTGTACACTACAGCCCATAAGTCTAGACAGTGCTGGAAATGTCAGCCCTTCTGCTTTACTTGTCAGATCCAGGTAAAAAACCACAGTAAAACAGGATAACAAACATAGGTAAAGGTAAAGATGTGCCACCCCCCCTGCATTTCTTGGTTAATTGTATTTTTCCGTGTTTGGCTTTCTTACCATACATAAAGCTGTATTTTAGAAACATTTTGAGCTAATTACGTTTTTGGAATACTAACCCTAACCCTAGCCCTAAACCTAACCCTACCCCCCACTATGTACTGCAGTACACCGCGATTTGTCACAGTTGTGGTTTGTTGCGGTTTTCCATCTTATAGGGTGGGGGGTAGGGTTAGGTTTTGGGCTAGGGCTAGGGTTAGGGTTAGTATTCCAAAAAGGTTATTAGCTCAAAATGTTCCTAAAATACAGCTTTATGGTAAGAAAGGCAATAACGGAAAAATACAATTAACCGAGAAATGTAGGGGGGGGTGGCACATCTTGACCTTTACCCAAACATATACTAGTAAATTAAAATGCATAAAAAAGGTCATATTGACATAGGCAAATATGCACTGCAGAATGGACAATGGGTGCCCACTCAAATGCGTAAGGTCTCACGCCTAGACACCATATGGGAACAAAAACCCACCCCAAAAACTGGTACGCCATGAATTGTAAAAAGGAAAAAGTTGGAAGGGTTTTTATAGAAAAAAGGTAGGAGAATGGACCAGTAAATGAGAAAGATAGTAGCTGAGAGAAAGCAAAGAGAAAAGGCATAGTTAAAGAGAGGGACATATTAAAGGAAGTTACAGAACTCCCAGAAGGTGGGGGAACTATTTATACAAAAGACTCCCTGTTATCCCCATGAGGAGGGACTCGTGGATTGCGGGGTCGACCAGCTCCCCGAATGGAGGCACAAGGCATCCACCGACTTCCGGGCTCCTCTCACTGAGTCTCAGTAAAAAGCTCCTCAACCATGCAAGGTGGAAGCCACAGTACAGGGGGAATCTAACGCATAGGTTGTGACGAAAAAACCCAAATATGTGCTTTAAACGCAATTAATAAAATCTGAACTCCTGCACAGAGCAAAACAAACAAAATGCAGCGTATATTATTATTACTATAAGGCACACCTGATTATAAGGCGCACCCCCCAAATTTTACACAAAATTCAGATTCTGTTATTATAGTTTCTTACTATTTTAGTAGTCATGTCATAAGGCGCAGGTGTCTCAGTCTGGGAAAAATATATCGCCTTATAGTCCGAAAAATATGCTACTCATAAATAAGAAATGTTGAGCTAACAAAAGGAATGTTGAGCTGACAAAAGGAATGCATGCTTTGTTTTCACTTTCCCCATCACTATCACTTCAAAGCAAAGCTACAGTGCAGCAGGAACATGATTAGGAGGTCCAAGCAAGTGCGCTAAAGGCCTTGTCCAACGATGCTTCCTCTCGCATGCACCTGGTCACGCTGTGAGAACGGGTGAACACTCTTGCCAAACAGCGAGTGATTGCATCGTCGGACTTTGCCTTAATGCAAATACACACCACCATTTTTCTTTTTAGTCCATTTTTCTTTCTCTACTTTCAATCTGAATTACCGTATTTTACGGACTATAAGGCGATACTTTTTTCCTAGACCCATGTGCTTTATAATGTGACTGATAATATAGTAAGAAAACCCTCTGAATTTTGTGTAAAATTTGGGGGGTGCGCCTTATAATCAGGTGCGCCTTGTAGTCCGTAAAATACGGTAAGTTTACAATTGATGGAGTATAATCGTAGAGTCCTCTTTCACCTTTTTTTTTTAATTCCCCAAGCACGTTCAAGAAAGAGTCTTATTGCCTTTGAGCACTATTTTTTCTAATATGGGAGGATGCAATATTATGAATGTGCTCTAAAATCTACATCACTTTTAATATACTTTCAAAAGCCTAAGTTGGAAATTTTAATTCTACGCAGACCATGCTTCAGCAAAATATGATGCACATTTTCTCTACTTTCACATGGCAGTAACCACAGGTCTATCTAATCTTCTCTGTGAGTTAAAATAAGAGGGATCGGAATGAGTGGCGTGGGAGCGACGCCATTCTACGGCCCAGAAGATGGGGCCCAAAAAAAAAAGATAAGAGGGAACCTACATCAATGATCAATTCATGGTGTTCACACAAAAATACAAAATTGGCACACTTGGCAAAGCACACATACTTGAATTAAAAAAAAATTCTTCCAGAAATGCCACAAACTCCAGGCCACATTCTGTACAGCTTTGGCCATCAAAATCATCATGTCCACAATATTACGTCAACAACAGGAAGCCGGTGAGAAAAGCAGCACAGCAAACCACCGGCTTCAGAGATTCCAACAAGGGGATCAGCGCAGAGGAGAATGGGTAGAAAGGGTGTGTGGATTAGGGGTACAGGGAAAGGTCCATTGTAACACAGCAGCACACAACACACACTTTAGATTAGTCGTCAATTTTCATCAGCCATAGTCACAGTGTATGAAAGACTCGGGACAACAAAACCACCCCACCGAGCACTCCGGGACATCTGTCCCAGGTTCTTACTATAACTGACCAACACCACTCTGGGGCCATTTGTCCTTGTTTTTTTAGGACACAAAAAAGGGTTATTCAACCCTCACACACAAGACGTTTTGAGATTTCTTTTCGTGGCACATTTGATATTATGTCTCAAGTTTCTGTTCCTAGTACATTTTATATCACATCTCAGGTCTAAAGGAGATTTATATCTGGCACCTTTAAAACCTTAACCCAGAGAACTTTGCCCAGGGAGAATCCTCTGGATCATTGTATCATGATCCAGGGTCAAACCTACGAGTTGACACAGGTCCTCAGCAATCCCTTCTCTTAGCTTCACACTTGATTGGAAAAAAAGTCTTTTTTTCCCTCTCCATCTAATCAGTGATTTAAATCATAATTGAAAGTACAGTATTAACATTCATTTAGAGACAAGTTTGTCCATTACAAAATGCAACATGGTAGCTTAAAAAAGAAATTACTAACATCATTAAATTAAGCCTGGTTTAATTTAAAAAGCAAAAACATACTCAACAACAGCCCTTGCATTTTTTTCTTCTTATGAAACCAGCTTAGACCCAGTATGACCATCAGCTAGCTGAGTTTCCCAACCTAAATAAAATGATAAAAAATAAACAGCAGTAGCTGACAGGAGACTGTGCCACCTCAAGGGTTACCACTAAGAAAAATGCAGAACCATTCGGTGGAGATTTCCGGCTCCTCTGTCAATCTCATTCCACTGTTTGTGTGCTTCAAAACACCTCAATGGCATGTACAGTGGTACTCACTGAGAATAAAGGGCTTCGCACACTAGCGTCAAGATCTCGGCGATTTTTTGCTGCAAGGCGCAGTTTGATGCGCCGCTTGCGTGTGAGAGATTCGCGGCGTGGCAGGATTTTTTATGCATAGCTGCGCGATTTTGTGTTGCTCGAGAATAGAAGCGGCTCTAATTTTGATGCTCAAGATCGCAGAGATCGTGAAACTAGCCAATCACAACGGACGGAAGGACCATAACTCTGATTGAAGAAAAAAAATGGCAGACTTGCTCGAACCCGAAATAAAGCGTCTGACGCTAGAGTAATCTTTCCTTGCTTTCCAAATAAGGAAGTTCGCGCGACAAGAGTCGTGTGTGAGAACACCACTGCCTCGCTACAATGTGTGCTGTGATACAGGCGTCAGCGCGTCAAGGCGTTGCTCTGAGAAACAATTGACGCCTGATGCTAGTGTGCGAAGGCCTTTAGCAACCACTCCTGACATGTACGGGGAGTTCAAGCATGTCAACGACACTTTTATTTTTTCCATTGTCTAGCCATCAAAGATGTAACAAGGCGGTACTCTCGTGAGACCAGGGCCTGTATTCACGTTGAGATAGCATGAGACTTAGCATGATGCTAACTTAGAAGCTCTTCCAAAAGTCCTATTAAATCCTATAGGACATTGGAAGAGCTTCTAAGTTAGCATCATGCTAAGTCTCATGCTATCTCAACGTGAATACAGGCCCAGGGGGGCCATTTCACAAGGGCTAACGTTACATTGCGCTCGCTCAAATCGGCAAAAACCGTCTAAGAAACACCCTTCGTTTGCAGATACTTCGCGTGACGTTTTCTTCTTGCCAAACACCGAGCAAGCGGCGAACTATCCGGAACTAGTAGGGGGTGAATACATTTCTTGTTGTTGATTGGTCCATTAAAGTTTGGTTAAAATACTACTTTTTTTTGATCAATCAGACAAGAGCTTGTAATATTCTTCCGCAAAACGTTTTCTAAAGTGTTTCTTAGACCCCTTTTGGCGTAGCAGTTATGCGCACGGTGACCGTCGTCTAGAGAAACTCGAAAATGAGACAGTTGACACAAAGTCTTATGACTTGTCTGCAAGCTTGCAGAATAGGAGGCCTGTGTACTGTAATATCCGTTCTCGCCATTTTGTTTCCTCCAAAACATTTGTTTTTACTTCAGTTGAAATGATAATTTTCCCCCCTTCCCTTTTGTTTTAACTTTTTGTTAGAATTGGTGAGTTGGAAATGATAATTAATTTTTCCCCCTTCCATTTTAAATTTTTGTTAGAATTGGTGAGTTGGAAATGATAATTAATTTTTCCCCCTTCCATTTTAAATTTTTGTTAGAATTGGTGAGTTGGAAATGATAATTAATTTCATCCCCCTTCCCTTTTGTTTTAACTTTTTGTTAGAATTGGTGAGTTGGAAATGATAATTAATTTCATCCCCCTTCCCTTTTGTTTTAACTTTTTGTTAGAATTGGCGAGTTGGAAATGATAATTAATTTCACCCCCCTTCCTTTTTGTTAGAATTGGTGGGTTGGAAAAGATAATTAATTTTTCCCCCTTCCATTTTAAATTTTTGTTAGAATTGGTGAGTTGGAAATGATAATTAATTTTTCCCCCTTCCATTTTAACTTTTTGTTAGAATTGGTGAGTTGGAAATGATAATTAATTTCACCCCCCCTTCCTTTTTGTATTAACTTTTTGTTAGAATTGGTGGGTTGGAAATGATAATTACTTTTTCCCCCTTCCATTTTAAATTTTTGTTAGAATTGGTGAGTTGGAAATGATAATTAATTTCACCCCCCTTCCTTTTTGTATTAACTTTTTGTTAGAATTGGTGGGTTGGAAATGATAATTAATTTTTTCCCCCTTCCCTTTTGTTTTAACTTTTTGTTAGAATTGGTGAGTTGGAAATGATAATTAATTTCACCCCCCTTCCTTTTTGTATTAACTTTTTGTTAGAATTGGTGAGTTGGAAATGATAATTAATTTCACCCCCCCCTTCCTTTTTGTATTAACTTTTTGTTAGAATTGGTGGGTTGGAAATGATAATTAATTTTTTCCCCCTTCCTTTTTGTTTTAACTTTTTGTTAGAATTGGTGAGTTGGAAATGATAATTAATTTCACCCCCCCCTTCCTTTTTGTATTAACTTTTTGTTAGAATTGGTGAGTTGGAAATGATAATTAATTTTTTCCCCCTTCCTTTTTGTTTTAACTTTTTGTTAGAATTGGTGGGTTGGAAAAGTGTGCAAACACAAGTTCTTGACTCGGCTATCTCATCTCAGGTACTGTCTCTCCCCTGCAGTTAGGTGAGGGGTGGGGGTGGGGGGTGGGGGGGTGGGTGAGGGGGGGGAGTGATATGGAGTGGAGTAAAGGATGGAGGGGGAAGGGGGTCAGTCCAACTCCACCGTTCTGATGGCGTTGTTTTCAGCAATTTCAAAAGTGGCCACGGCACCGTCGTTGAACTGGAAAGACATGCCTCCGTCAATCACCAGGCAGGCGTCCCACATGCGAGACCTGATGCATATCCTGCCCACACACACCATGAACAGTGTCGGTCATGGAAGCGTCGGTTCCATTATTACAAAGTAGAAAGCACTAACGCACTGCACACCTTTGTCAGGAAGAGACAATTCAAGTTGATGTCAGTGCAAGAGAAAGGTAGCTAATGTTCTTGCTTATTTTACTTTCTAATGATTAATTATTTGTTTGCCTTTAATATTCTTGTTATCAATGTAAAGCGCACTGAGCTCATGTGAGAAAGAGCGCTATATAAATTCCCATTATTATTATTATTATTATTAGATAAGTCACACATGAGTTGTTGCAATTGAATGTCTTTGAGATTTCACTTCCTAGCACAACTTTTCCATTAATTTTGTTAATTATTAATACACTTTGGGTTCTTTTTTTGTGTCTAATATCACTATTGGTGAAAAGACGTTAAATTAAACTAACAAACAAACTACTGAACTTGAATGTCTTTTAACCCATTAAAGTCGTTCCGGCCATATATGTCCAGAATTAATATATAGCTGTCAAGTTGATGCATTTGCTTCAAGGGAAGTAAATCTGTGTGCACACCATACCTTGGCCACTTCTAAACTCGCTTCGCTCCAATAGACCACAATTTTGCCTCTAACTTTGCTTTTTTAGTGGTTTGTTGTGGGGAAACCAATCAGTGTAGAGTGTTTTCTATATAAAGTCTATATATAAAAAAATCTGATATACCACTTCCTTATGTCTAAACCTGAAGTAAAACCCTGTATTCTTCTTTTATTTCTTCTTTTGTTTATGCATGATTTGTTTGTGTATATGGCTGGAGTGATTTGTGAGTTTTTTTAATAATTCAAAATCATTGCGATGCAAATGAGTTAAGGCTAATCATGCATTTAAAAAAAAAAAGACTCTCCTTCTCTCTCTCTCTCGTCTTACACAGACGGACAGACCGACAAAGCAACAAAGACAAGATAACTTGTTGACAAATTATAACACACACCTCACATGGAGACAGCAATGATCTTGAACCATATGCTCAATATTATGAAATTCGTCAACAAAACCATTTAGCTATCCGAAACTTGCCCAAACTTCTAACCAATTACTTTTTAATTTTCAAATGCTTAAAACCTGGGATAATCTCCCCTCTTTTTAGTAATAAATTTTATATCCTGATCGCTTCTCTGCCTTTTGACTAAGACAGTGATTCAGGAACATACATTTTTGTTTATACTATGGTTGGTTTGTTCAGCCCGTCGTACATGGCGAAAGCCGATACGAGACGTTAAACTGAACTTCCATCCCTCTTTTCACTTCACAACTCCCTACCTCCGCCATCCTTCAAGCTAGCCTGAAAACTCGACCTTTAAGGAAATAGGCCTACTTTGATTAATTTCTGGCTTGATGTCAGTTTTACATGTTTTTGCCTTTCCCACCTCAACCCCAATTAGTGTTTGTTTGATATCAAGTTTGCTTGCTCTCCCTCCATTTTAAAAACAAAAATGTTGTTGATGCAAACATGGGTGCAACTACACAGAATGGAAAAAACCCGAAAGGCCGGGGTCCAGGGGTAAATGTCCCCCTGCAGCTGAAGACATTTTTGTTTGTGGCTCAAGCCACAAACCTATAACTCACTTTGTCGGTCTGTCGGTCGGTCTGTCGGTCCAAAATTGTCGCACTTCAAATCGAGGCTACACTTCTGGCCGCTCTTTAAAATGATGTATTTTAAAAGCGTACAAAATAATAAACATACGTAATACAGACACTACAACAGACACGACGAGTATGCGGTGCTTCTTTCGATGAGTATAAGTAGGATACATAGTTTTAAATGTTTTCCAAAAGATATAAAAAGTTACGAAATGGTGCAGAGATAACATTCTGGTTTACAGATTAAAATTATTGAAAAGCCAGGGGAGGTAACTCATGATTGGAGTGGTAAAAATAGACCGCGTGCCACAAACTATTGCGATTTCGTGCTTGTTTATTTATGAAGGTATTTTAGTTTGCTTTTTCCACAATTTATACAAATGCTTATTTTAACCCTCTCTCTACTACAGAAGCTGAACGCGCCCGATTGTTTTTTATCACTGGCTCCCGTGAGCGCCGATTGCGACCGCTGAACGCTTTGTCTAGTACGTTCACTTTCACTTTCTCCCTACCCACAATGCAATATACTAAGTTAGTTCTTCCTGTTCCTGACACTCCCGGGTCCGTTTTTGGTTTTTACAGCAAGGGAAAGCACCCACTAGTCTTTTTGAACAGAATTTTCAGAGTTTCGCCAATTGTTTTTTTCATTTCACGTGACGCGGGCAGTAATGACCCGGTCGGATGTTTGGAGTGCCATTACGGATTTTTTCTTCTAATTCATGGTTTGTTGTGTGACATTGTGTTAGCTTTCGAATGAAAATATCATCATATGCATCTTTCAGAAATGAAATGTGAGTTAGACTTTATTCTGGGTGATTTTTTTAATGAAAAGATTTTGTATGACGTTCAGAGTTACTCCCCTTCACTCGGTACTCAGGATCGATTCTTGTTCAGAGTGATTATAGTGAGAGGGTTAAAGTGTTTGAAAAATACAGTAGACACACAAAGATCTTGTTCGACAAATGTAAATAAAAGGAAATTCCTTTTCTGCTAAAATTCAAGAACAGGAAATCCTTGTATACGAAGAAAAGTTGCACCCATGTGTAGTAAAGCACTGTGAGTCTTTTTGTGTTAGATGATAGTGCTATGTCAAATTGGCATAGCTTTACTACAACTGTACAACATTGATAACCTTTTACGTCTTCCATCAAGATCGATTACAATTAAAGTTGAGAACCGGTTAAAAAATCCGAACCGGTTTAAAACCGGTTTTCCTTATTCGAACCGGTTTTATCGAACCGTTTTTTTTAACCAGTACTCGCATCACTAGTTTCACCAATGCAAACACATATTTATTTGTCAGAATATTCATACACACGCACTGACGCGCACACATGCACACACACACACACATACACACTAAAGAAACTTATGACTAATGACACACACACACACTCAACTCAACACTCAGTCAAAGTCAAAGCCATACACCACCACAAACTAGAAACAGCTACTCTTGGTTTACAAACTCCCAATCTGCGCTGAGAATCAGTGTTGTTTTTTCGAAAAGAATGCGTTATCCTAAGAAAAACTTACTTTCAGTTTGCAGTTAAAAAAACGGTTCACAGCAACTCGAACCGGTTTTTCGAACCGCGAAAGTTTAGCACCGGTTACAATAAATTTCTGGAACAGCATTCACTTACTTTTTGGCAAAATTCCTTGGGTTGCTCACTTGAAAAACCCCTGTACATAAAGAAAAAGAATCATAATATACAGAAAAAGAACACAAATAAACTACAGCTCTTCTAAAATATCTGAACATTTCTTTTATTACATTTGCATTACCAAACTAATGCATTATGCTAACCTGTCAGTCTCTTTATAAAAAGCAAAAGGGTACAGAGATAATATATAAGGCCATCTTCATTTTAAACACAGGGAAATGGGCTCAGAAAAAGAACAAATCAGCATTGATTTAAAGTGAATTGTAGTCCTTGAATCAAAGCCCTGTCCACGGTCATCTCAAGTCAGCCACCATGCAAAATAACAGTGCCAGACCAGTTGAAAAACTAAGCCCTTCACATAAAAACACAATTACAAACACAATCACAATAACGTTTCCACTCCACATTGACAAAAAGTAACTCACTTGGATATTTCACTATGTTTCACCATATAAATGAACTAAAAAAACACCAAAACGCTACACATAAACACAGATCAAGATTTTTTTTTAAAACCAAAATAAAAAACGAAATTTTCGGGACTTTTTTCACACCATTCAAACACACAGTTTTTTTATCTGTGTTGTGTGATCAGGCATGGTAGTGGGGGCAAAGTGGTTTTCAAGGAAAATGGCCGGGGGTCCAAAGAAAATTCAATAAATGAGAGTGAAATTTTCACTTTTTCATGCCATTTCATTGCATTTTTTCAATAATTTTGTTTCAAACTGTTTCGCGGATTTTCCGCGATTCGCGGTCTACCATGCCTGGTGATGCATTGCATGCCTTACCATTGACGACGGGGTCTCGTATGGTGTAGGCCATGCTGGGGGTCTGTGGGTCGAACCTCAGGGAGCTGTTGAACTCGTTAGAAATGGCCTCCATCGTGCACCACTCGTCCACAGGAAAATCACTGCCCGTTTTCTGATTGGCTGCACAAGTACAGTTCTTCATTTAAATATTGCATTTTGTGCATTATAAGGCGCTTCACATTGTCCTTCTGATTGGCTGCACAAGTACAGTTCTTCATTTCAAATATTGCATTTTGTGCATTATAAGGCGCTTCACATTGTCCTCTTTCTGATTGGCTGCACAAGTACAGTTCTTCATTCAAATATTGCATTTTGTGCATTATAAGGCGCTTCACATTGTCCACTTTCTTATTGGCTGCACAACAATTCTCCATTTAAATATTGCATTTTGTGCATTATAAGGCGCTTCACATTGTCCTCTTTCTGATTGGCTGCACAAGTACAGTTCTTTATTTAAATATTGCATTTTGTGCATTATAAGGCGCTTCACATTGTCCTCTTTCTGATTGGCTGCACAAGTACAGTTCTTCATTTAAATATTGCATTTTGTGCATTATAAGGCGCTTCACATTGTCCTCTTTCTGATTGGCTGCACAAGTACAGTTCTTCATTTAAATATTGCATTTTGTGCATTATAAGGCGCTTCACATTGTCCTCTTTCTGATTGGCTGCACAAGTACAGTTCTTCATTTAAATATTGCATTTTGTGCATTATAAGGCGCTTCACATTGTCCTCTTTCTGATTGGCTGCACAAGTACAGTTCTTCCATTTAAATATTGCATTTTGTGCATTATAAGGCGCTTCACATTGTCCTCTTTCTGATTGGCTGCACAAGTACAGTTCTTCATTTAAATATTGCATTTTGTGCATTATAAGGCGCTTCACATTGTCCTCTTTCTGATTGGCTGCACAAGTACAGTTCTTCATTTAAATATTGCATTTTGTGCATTATAAGGCGCTTCACATTGTCCTCTTTCTGATTGGCTGCACAAGTACAGTTCTCCATTTAAATATTGCATTTTGTGCATTATAAGGCGCTTCACATTGTCCTCTTTCTGATTGGCTGCACAAGTACAGTTCTTCATTTAAATATTGCATTTTGTGCATTATAAGGCGCTTCACATTGTCCTCTTTCTGATTGGCTGCACAAGTACAGTTCTTCATTTAAATATTGCATTTTGTGCATTATAAGGCGCTTCACATTGTCCTCTTTCTGATTGGCTGCACAAGTACAGTTCTCCATTTAAATATTGCATTTTGTGCATTATAAGGCGCTTCACATTGTCCTCTTTCTGATTGGCTGCACAACAATTCTCCATTTAAATATTGCATTTTGTGCATTATAAGGCGCTTCACATTGTCCTCTTTCTTATTGGCTGCACAAGTACAGTTCTCCATTTAAATATTGCATTTTGTGCATTATAAGGCGCTTCACATTGTCCTCTTTCTGATTGGCTGCACAAGTACAATTCTCCATTTAAATACCATACTCTAAGCACTATTAACCCTTTCGCCGCCAGCCATTTTTCAGCAAAGAAATGCCACTAAACTTAACTGTTAAGAGAAGAAAAAAAATCTGCAATATTGGGTATTCCTCTGTGACATATTTAACATTAGGCTTTCCCTTACCTCCCAAGATAAAGAAAATAGAGTCTTTGGATAACAGGTTCTGGTTTGATGCCTTTTAGTGACATGGGTGCTAAAACCATTGTGGTGCATAAATGCGACATTGGCAGTGAAAGGGTTAAGTACTTTGAATTATAAGTAGAGCTGGGTACCGGTATGGATTTCTGTACCAATATTATAACAGTATTTTTTCGGTGTACCGGTGTTTTATACCAGTATATACCGGCTGGGTTCCTGGTGATGCACTTACAGCTTTATAACAAACAAAAGAGCTGTCCCAGAAAATTCAATGGGTAGTTGTGGCTAAGAAATTCCCCTAAATGACCCCTCTCTCTCTCAAACATATACATACACACACACACACACAATCATCAGGAAGTTTGTTCCAGCAGGTTGGCCCTGAAACAACAAAAGAGCGCCGACCAACAGTTGAAAGCTTATACCTAGGGATCTGGAGAGATAGAGGGTCAGAAACTGAACGTAATGTGCGAGCTGGAGTATAAATGGAAATATTGTTGCAGAGGTAAGATGGAGCAGCTTGATGATAGATTTATAGCAAAGTGTGTTTAGTTTATACTCAATTCTGTCTTCAACAGATAGCCAGTGCAAAGAACGGAGAAGAGGGCTAACATGATCAAACTTTTTTACTGTAAGATCATTACAGTAGTCAAGACAAGATAGGATGAGGGAAGTAACAAGCTTTGCTGTGGCTTCATCTGAGAGATATTTACGAATAGAGCTAATATGATGGATTTGATGGTAGCATGACTGACAGGTCTGAGTCAGGAAACACTGCATTGAAAGAGTATTGTCCAGAGTGACACCTAAGTTTTTGACAGAGTCAAAGAGGGGAATGATACACACACACACACACACACACACACACACCCACCCACCCACCACCACACACACACATGAGCGTTAGTATTTGCAAGATACACCAGCATCGTTGGAAATGTATTAAAAACATTCCAGCACTTATGATACTTTTAACAACGTTTGCCTCCCTTATCTACTTTCAGTATCAGTACAGGACAAACATACCAGTATACCGTACCTTTTTTAAACCGCACCGGTATTACTGGTTTGTATGTTCATATGCCAGTATGTTCATATGGTTCTTAAAGTATGTTCATATGCCAGATCTAATTATAAGGCGCACACCCATAATAACAGAAATCTGATTTTGTAATATATATATATATTTACTTTGTAAATTATATCACATTGTAACACAATATAAGGCATGGGAGTCTCAATAAGGATGAAAAAATGTCTGCTTAAAGTCGGTAATATCTGGACTAGCAATTTTCGCTATTTAAAACATTTTTAATTCATTAGAAAAGTCTCTGTATGTTGCATAATCATCCATGCTTCATCAAAATACTATGCAGCTTTTCTGTACTTGAAGTTGAACATACCACCCATCTTCACCATTGCACAAGAAAGGTTCTGTTTATTTACAGTAGGACCTCCATATACATGATATAGTACAACCTTGAAAAAGCCAAGACCTGGACTACAAGGCGATACTTTTCCCATATAAATAAGAATACATGTATAGTAATAATAATAATAATACAATAATAAACGGACATTTATATATCGCTTTTTATCGAGCACAAAGCACTTTACAATCAGCATTGAAACACTGACGGACATACACACACACACAAAACAGACACACACGCACGTACGCGAGTGAACGCGTTCTTGCACACAGACATACACACACAGACCCACACACATTTAATCAAACAAACAGAAAACACATTCTCACTGAAACGCACACACACGTACATAAAACATACACTTGTAGAAACATGCGCGCGTGCACACACACACACAGACATGCACAAACACACGCGCATTCACATACACATATACTCACCGCAGACACATACTCGCATACTCACTCTCCCCCCTCTCTCTAGCCGAACACAATCTCTCCTGCGCACACATACACTCATACACATTCAAGCACATAATGTGACATATACCCACACAGCACACACAACACACCTGCTCTGTAATGACACAATCAGAATTTTGTGTAACATTTGCGCCTTATACAGTCGACCCCCTCTTTTAAGACCTTCAAAAAATCACGGAAAATCAGTCGTAAAAGAGGGGGGTCTTAAATCAGGGGTGACCAAAACGATGCACTCAGTGACTCATTACACCGTATATGACGCACAGCACATGCATACACTAGAACTAAAACATGCTTTCTCCGTCATTCTTGAATGAAACATCGCGGTCTAGCTAATATACGAAAACGAGCGAAAACGGGCTAAAACAGAAAGTGTGCTCGCGGCCCGTGTTGCACTCACACACAAACTACACATAACAACAGTACAGACCTAATTTTCACCATTTTACGCTCTGGCAGTTCATTTTCAATCACAGTTTGCACACACAGAACTTTTACTGCGCATACAACTCGGCTGACAAAATGGCGCCGCATAACCGCAAATACGAAATCACGGCAAACGCTAATGCGCCAGCTGCTTTCATTTATCGGATTTTGTGTGTTGTTTGCATTCAGTGAGTGTTTCAGTGCACGCACTAACGCCGATTTATCAGTTTGATAACGGAAAGGAGCTGCTTTTCAACTTATTTTTTTTAAAGTGAGACCATTCACTGAGTTCCAACTTATGGAGTGTGACCGATCACCTAGTTTCAACTTGGGAGTTGACTTCGCATTTAGGCCTACGTGTGCACAGAGTTCGTAAAGATCGACACGATCGCGACCGTTTCAGTTCAAACTTTGATCATAAACTGCTCAGTGATGACACATGTGCATAAAAGTGGTGACATTTAGTGGTCAGATCGTGATATCGCTGATTAAATTCTTCAATTTCGGCATGAGAACGGTTCGTTTTTACCGAGATTGACCTAATAACAGTGGTACCCCAGCTGTGCGTCGGCTCGAACTGAGGCCGAGAAGGATAGATATCATCGTTTTTGCGACTGATAATTGTCAGAATGTGTTGCATCGGTCGTAAAATCAACAAGATTTACGGTCGCAACACGCGTTAGAGGGGGAGTCGTAAATGAGGAGGCAAGTTAAGAAGAAAAACGATCCGTCATTCATATTTCAGTCGTAAAAGAGGGGAGGTCGTAATTCAGAGGGCCGTTCGTGAGGGGGTCGACTGTATTGGGGTGCATCTTACAGTCAATAAAATATAAGTCTTAATATGAAGGAGTCTGGTAAGTGAGGATATATCCTTAGGCCAGGTTCACATTAGATGCGTAAGTTCCGTACGGAAAACCCTAAATAAGTGGAAGAAAGAAGGATAAAAGTTTACGCATATAGGGGAAATTCGGACACGTGCGCAAATCTTTTCCCTTCTTTGTTTCACTTATCTATGGATTGTGCACAGGTTTCCGCATGGAATATCCGCTTATGTGTGTACTCAGCCTAAGGATTTAAGCAAAGTCTTGAACATAGAAAAGCGATATGTTATGATGTTCAGAATAATTTACAGAACTAAAGAAAAACCCAACAACAAACGGCATGCCAAACAGGTTTGACAATAAAACCCACAGACCTATTCGCAGGATGTCTCTGACAGACTCGGCAGGGAGGTGGTTGATGTGGAAATGCCACGAACTCGACCCAGTCCCTGTACATATCGTCACCCCGGAACTCTTCTGCTTCTCTTGGGGTCCATCCTCCACTGAGAATTCATAGTAGGACACTCTGCAAAATAATATGCCCGTCTTTTCATTATTTAAGACTTGGTTGACATTGTTTTCAAAGTGCATGCCCAAATAAAAACTCATGGTAAGACACTCTAAAATACAATGTCCATAACTGAACGTTTATCTTCAGCTCCACATAAAATGTACTCAAGTAACACATAAGAGATAGCATAAAAACATTTAAAATATAGACTAGAGATACCTAAACAAATAGCATTGAAACTTAAAAAGCATGGCACAGAAAAAGCATCAACACCATCACAGCATTCTTTTCATGAATCAATCACTTGCACTTATCTCTCCCTCCTTACACCTCCCTCCTCACCCCCTTAGTCCAGTTCTAACAAGTCATAATCATACTTATACAAGGGTTACACCTGACGATTTTCAAAAAAAGGAAATGGGGCAGGGGGGTCCAGGGGCTGCCTAGGCCTCGGGGGGGTATAGGGGCATATCACCTCTTAAAATTGGGGTGTCACAGGAAAACATCACCTCTTAAAACTCTTGGTCAACAGGAAAACATGCTAGCTACACTTTGAGGCAGGACACGGACCAGCAAGCACTTCTGTTTCCGTTAAAGCCTCATTGAGGCAGGACCCTGGGGGGCAAAGAGTGTGTGTTTGTGTGTCTCTAAGAAAACTACCTGGATGACAGGGACTCCCCCACAAACACCTCATTGAGGCAGGACCCTGAGGGGCAAAGAGTGTGTGTCTGGATGACAGGGACTCCCCCACAAACACCTCATTGAGGCAGGACCCTGGGGGGCAAAGAGTGTGTGTCTGGAAGACAGGGACTCCCCCACAAACACCTCATTGAGGCAGGACCCTGGGGGGCAAAGAGTGTGTGTCTTGACAGGGACTCCCCCACAAACACCTCATTGAGGCAGGACCTGGGGGGCAAAGAGTGTGTGTCTGCCAGACAGGGACTCCCCCACAAACACCTCATTGAGGCAGGTTTGTGTGGGGCAAAGAGTGTGTGTCTGGATGACAGGGACTCCCCCACAAACACCTCATTGAGGCAGGACCCTGGGGGGCAAAGAGTGTGTGTCTTGTGGGACTCCCCCACAAACACCTCATTGAGGCAGGAATGGGGGGCAAAGAGTGTGTGTCTGGAAGACAGGGACTCCCCCACAAACACCTCATTGAGGCAGGACCCTGGGGGGCAAAGAGTGTGTGTCTGGAAGACAGGGACTCCCCCACAAACACCTCATTGAGGCAGGGACTCCCCCACAGACACCTCATTGTCTGGAAGACAGGGACTCCCCCACAAACACCTCGAAGAGTGTGCGTTTGTGTGTCTCTAAGAAAACTACCTGGAGGACAGGGTCTCCCCCACAAACACCTCATTGAGGGCCAGCACGGGCAGGACCCTGGGGGACGGGGTGTGCTGGGGGCTGAGGGTGGGCAGGTGTTGCTCCGACTCCCTCTCCTGCTCCTTCTCAGCGATGTGCTCCAAGAAGCGGTGCTCGGGGAACTGCAGCTGCTGGTCGTGCAGCTCGATGGGGTCGTCGTTGGTGTGCAGCCCCGACATGGTCACCTGGATGCGCTGCAAGTGGCGCCACCTGGGGGCCACAGATCAACCATACCATGCGTGATTATCAAACCTTCCATATTTATTATTCATGCAGTGACACTGAGAGGTGAAAAGTAGCAATTTTCCGTGAACTTGGATTTCACACTTTCACCGCCAAAGTCGCATTCTAGCACCACAGTGATTTAACACCTATGTCACTAAAAGGCATCAAATTCGGGGTCTATTATCTCAAAGAACCAGCTATTGTCTTAGTTTGGGGAAGTAAGGATAGACCTTATTTTATATATGCGCTGCAGTGGAATCCCTGGGGGCCACTGCAGATGGATTTTGTTCTCTACCCAGGTAAATTTAATAGAACTTTTTGGCTGAAATATGGCTGGCGGTGAAAGGGTTAAAGGAAAATCAATCGTCAGTATCTTAAATCAAAGACACGCAGCTCTAGTTAAAAGCTCATGTGATGTAAGTCACCTACCATCAATAATGTAAAAAAACCATGTGGGGATACCGGGGTGGAGGTGTGTGTGTGCATGTATCTTTTGTACAAATAGTTCCCCCACCTTTTAGAAGTTCTGTGCTTGTAACTTCCTCTAATCTGTCACTCTCTTTGACTCTGCCTCTTCCCCTTGCTTGCTGTCATCTACTATCTTTCTAGATTCAGTTACGCGTTTTTCTGTTCATATAACAATTACTTCAGACATGAACAGATAACCAACACAAAGAAAAAAGTGAAGACACAACTAAATTACTACCACAGTCTTATTTATTGCATCCAAGACTATTTTTGCTTTTTAGCAAAGAACCTAGCACTGACATTTGGATTTTTTGGTAAAAGGAGAGGGGGGGGGGATGGGGGGGGGGGGGGGGGGGAGAGGGGTAGAAAATTATAAGAGAACCCTCTTGTACATTCAAAGACAAAACAAACGCCAAATTACTGGCGATCAGTACATGACTTACTTGAAGTCTCCCTCCAACAAGCGATACAGAGCAGTCTTGAAGTTTGACGCAGGATATTTGCGCTTTGGCAGAAGTAGGTGGCCTTCTGACCTGCAACACAGACACAAACATTAGATGGCTTCAATAACTGATTAGTTCTTCAAAAGCTCAACACACACACACACTGATACAAACACACACTGACACACACAAATGCAGATAGTTGACAAGTGATTCATTTATCTTCACTCTTTATACTAGTATCATAAGTATACATGTCTGTTTGATTTACATTTTTGTCCTGCAAACAGCTTAATTCAGGCTTTTCATAGGAAAGATGCATACACACCTTCATAAGCTCAACCCCCATCTCCCATCCCCACCTAACCCTTCAGGGCTCCCAGGGACCCACATTTGGGGGTCTATGAAGCACTAAAATTCTAAAGGACCCTCTAAAAGAATGTGCATGGATGCAGTAGAAAAAATCTTTTTAGCATTCGCAATGCCACTGGGACCCTCTATCCTGCCTCTAGGACCCTCTATACTGTAAATGAAGGAGTCCCTGGGATCCCTTGTTTTGCGGGACGATTGGGAGCCCTGCCCTTGTCACTTTATTTCTTTCTATGACCGCCAACATTCATCTGCACATGTGTGCAATCACACTATGTTACTGACTTTTCAGGGTCTGTGTTGAGGCCGATGAGGGGTTTATTCTTGTTGAAGAACTTGGAGGCTGCCAACAGATAGGTGCCGTCTCCACCCGCAGTGAACACTGCATCCGCCCAGTCAATGCTTTCCGCGTTGAGGTCAAAGCGCTGCAGGATGCGAGTCTCTATATTGACCGACCTGCAGAGGGATAGAAATGTCAAGTCATGAGAACATCAAGTCATGTATCATACAGAAAGTCAGGTGCTTGTAACTTCCTCTAATCTGTCACTCTCTTTGACTCTGCCTTTTTCCTTTGCTTACTGCCATCTACTATCTTTCTGCCTTACCAGTCCATTCTCCTGCCTTTTTTCATGAAACACTTTCAAAAAGATTTCCTCTAGCCGAAGTCGGACTTGCTGGGCCTAACTATTTCTTAGTTAGGCACATAACGACAGCATGACGCATATGCGCTCATAATTGACAGGAAACTGTCTGAGGGATCGAAGAAGAAGAAGTATCACACATCAAGTCATGTATCATACAGAAAGCAAGACATTTTCAAATCCTACAACCAGTTTAAAATTATTACATTGGAAAATGAAATTCATGCTTATAAGTGGTTTGATTTAAACAAATTCATGTTTATTCACTTCAAAGCACAATCACACACAAAGACACTGCTCACGGGAACTGCAGTTGATTGACCAGAATCGGTTAAGCCTCATGACATCAAAGCAAAGCAAATATGCCACATTTGGCAGTCACATGATTTCTGACAGACCAAAATGCAACTGTGCAACTGTCTTGAAGACCCTCAACATGTCAGCAGATAATTTATTTTATGTCATGCCATTTGAACATTTCATGTACGGAACTGCATGAAACAGCCTCTCACAGACCTGTTTACCCTTATAATGAACAACCTGGAATTTGCCACAGAAAAACCCGGAATTACATTTTTTCCCCCAGAATTCACATCGGTACACGACTCGCGATAAAACCCTGATTTAAAAGGTATCTTGCGAGCGCACTGTGCGAAATTTTGAAGTCTTGCAGTGTGCATGCTCATCTCCCAAACGTGAACTTGTTATTCCTGGTACTTTCAAATACTTTTGAGAAAACTTCTGCTTCACTTTTGGCTGTTTCACCCTATCACTGCTGTCGTTTGTCGAAGATTTCTGGCGCTTGCCGCCTGCGGTTGACTTGCATGACAACATGTTTGGTGCAAAACTACAATCTCTGCCAACAAGAAATAGTATCATTGGTTGAGGGGGGTCCACAGACCAATGAAAAATCATGTCTCAGAACTCCAAGGTTTCAGTCAACCCTTGCGTCTTTTCATACAAACGGAAACAAATAATAGACGTTTTTTCAAAATCCCAGGATTTTCAGCGTTCACCCGGAATTTATTATTTTACCCAGAATTTTTGCAAATTCACGGGATAATTCCGGCAAAACCGGGAGAGTAAACAGGTCTGCTCTCAGCATCGCATTATTAATGCTGACCATATTTTCGCATTGCATGAAAATGCAAAATGTACAGAGTAAAACCAAAATAATCAGGAATTTTCATTTCAAAATTCAAAATTAATTTTAAGGTCATTCTTTGGTGCCATTTGATTTCCAGTTGCAGGACTAATGTACACCCAACCAACTATATCTGACCCCCTATATGTCATGCATATTGCATCAAACTATCTTTTTTTGTATAACTGTATAGTTTACACACTAAGCTACCCAAACCATAAACCATTTCACATTTTAAGCATTTTTATTTCTGTCCACCAATGTCCCATTTCTGGTACCCCATTTTAGAGAACCTAAATTATGCAAAATGCATAGGTCTTCGAGTAGAATACCACACACTCACAAAGTTTATTAATTGTAGTTTAACTTTAAGTAAATAAAACTCAGTATCAGACCTGTTTACTCTACTCTTTTCGAGTAGTTTTCTACTCAATTTGGACCTCTACTACTCTTTAAAATTGATAATATTGCTCTTTAATTCTTGATTGCTACTCATTTTCAGTGAACAGGGTCTGATGGTCTTACTCTTAATGAGTAGGACTACACATTCCACACCAAAACTACTCATTTTAGCTATCCAGACTACTCAAGACTTGTGTAGGGGCTAACCAGGTCTGCAGTATATATTGTTTCTCATCAAACATAAAAGTTTCCTTACTGCAGAGATCTCTTGATTTCCTCCACATGGCCCAAGTGGTTATGGTGACGCTGAAGCAGCCCATCATAATCAGAGTTTTTGGAGTCTAACTGCAAACACAAGGAAAAAACAAGTATGAGAATGGAAGAGCAAAAAGCAAATCTAGACAAAGAATAACTCTTCATGTTCTTAAAATGAACTTGATTCACTGGAATCGCCACTCTTCCTCTGTTCAGTCTTTCAAAACTTCTCTGAAAACTCATCTTTTTGAAACCTCATACTCTCACCTCTAATCCACGTAGTCCTTGATGATATTACCCTGCAGTATGTGTGTGTGCGCGTGCGTGCGTGTGTGTGTGTGTGTGGGGGGGGGGGAGGAGCGGCAGGAGGGGGGAGGGAGGGCGAGAGAGATTAATACATGTATTTTGTATGAACAGTCTCACTTATTTTTAATGTTTATATTCATTGATACTTGTCTTCATGTTGATTATTCTTGGCTTGTCTTTAATGTGTATGTTTATCTGTATGTTAGTGTTTAGGCCTTTGTTCAGCGCTTTGAGCACCCTGCAAAGGGAGTTAAGCGCTCTATAAATAACCAGTATTATTATTATTATTATTAATACGGGTTGCCATTTGGTAAATTTGACACCACAATTTTCAAATGTCTCGTATGTATGTGCCTGTTACTAGTGTTAGTGTTACAGGTTGCAGGACATTAAACAAACTCATCGACACCACAATCCTTGAGTACTTAAGGAACCATTCTGCCATGTTTCATAAAGATTGGTTCAGTAGTTTTGGCACTGTGGCATGGAACATGTTTTGTTCACACCAGGACGCACATACACTCACATGTATGATGATGTATATATAATGTATACGCAGACAGAGAAATGCACAGGCCCTTGTTCCCATTCTTCTTCTTCAATCGCTCAGACAGAATCGCTAAAGATGCAGAGTTGCATTGATAATTTAGTAACATGGGCAGATACTTGGTTGATGAAATTTAATAGTAAAAAATGTAAAGTTATGCATCTAGGAAAATATAATCCCATGCATACATACTATATAAATGACTGTGAGGAGAAAAGAGTGCTCGAGACCACAACGGAGGAAAGGGATCTAGGGGTGTTAGTTGACCCTGGTTTAACGTTTGAGCTCCACATAAATAATGCTGTATTAAAGGCCAACCGTATTTCTGGACTTTTAGTCAGAACAATTACAAATAAATCAAAGGAGATTATGATTCCCTTGTTTAAATCACTGGTACGGCCGATTCTTGAGTATGGAAACTCAGTGTGGTGTCCACACCTACGGAAACATATAGATCCCATAGAAGGGGTACAGAGAAGATTTACTAAGAAAATCCAGGGGACAAACAACATGAGTTATGAGGAAAGACTACAGTACTTAAAATTACCATGTTTGGAGTATAGAAGATTAAGAGGTGATATTATTGAAGTGTATAAAATTGTACATGGCCTTTATGATCATACTACCACAACAAATTTATTAACTCTGTGTGAGGAGGATAGAACACGTGGACATAATTATAAACTTAAAAAAAACCCTACTAACATAAAATATAAATTGGCACAAACTTTCTTTGCTAACAGGATTGTTAATGCATGGAATGATCTAACCAATGAGGCAGTAAATGCAAAATCATTAAATGCTTTTAAAAATTCAATAGATAAGCACTTTCAAAATATTATGTATGCAATGAATTTTACAAAAATAGATCAGTAGTATAACACAACTGCTAAGTAGCCATTGGTTTTTACGCCGATTATCAAAAACGAATGAAGTCAATATGTAGAGGGCAAAAGGCTATAAAAAGCCTACAGAGCCTTATTTCATATCATATCATATCAGTTGCCTGTCAATTATGAGCGCAGATGCGTCATGCTGCCATTATACGCCTAAGTAAGAAATAGTCAGGTCAGGTCAGGTCAGATCTTCAGGGCAGCCAGGCCTCGCGGCCTCTTGATGTGCCCTATCTTTTGATTGTTTGTTATTGTGGTTTTGTTCATTAATCAGATTGGCACCGCTGTGGCGCTTTTTGAACTATCATTGTCGTCTTAATCATAATTGTATTTAAAAACATTAATTTTGGGGTCACTATCTAGGAGGTTTTTGAAATGGTTAATGTTGGAAGCAAGTTTAGTTTGTGCAGGGAGATTGTTCCAGTGCTGGGTGACTCTATTAGAAAAGAAGTTTTTTCTCATATTAGTTCTACTGTATTGGGTTAGTATTTTTAGATCACTGTTACGGGTTCTCAAATCGTTAGACAATTGAAACAAATGCTTGTTAGTTTTGTCAGGGTTATTCAAAATTTTATATACAGTTATCAAATCTCCCCTTACTCTTCTAAATTTTGAGGATGGTAAACTTAACTTATGAAGTCTGTCCCCGTATTCCAAATTTTTTTTCAATTAGTTTCAATTAGGCCCAGCATGTCTGACTTCGGCTGGAGGAAATCTTTAAAAGCGTTTCTTGAAAAATGGCAGGAGAATGGACAGGAAATGCAGAAAGATAGCAGATAACAGCAAGCAAGGGGAAAAGGCAGAGTCAAAGAGAGTGACAGATTAGAGGAAGTTACAAACACAGAACTTCCAGAAGGTGGGGGAACTATTTATACAAAACCCCCCCCCCCCCCCCCCCCCCCCCCCGTATCCCCCCACGGGGGCTGTTCCCATTCAAATGTACCATTCGTTTTGTAGAACTGGGAGTACAAAAATAAAACACTAAATTCGAAGCACACAAACTCACAAGGGCTTTGAAACCTCTTTCAGTCAGTCTGCTATGTCGCCATCTTTCGTACTCGTATCGGGTCATTTTGGTCAAGACCACTGCCTTCTTGGGTCTAAAAATATGAGCATCGGTGTTTTCATCAGTGTGTGCACTTGTTGATGCATGTCGTGCACATTGTGGCAATCTATATGAAGCTAATCTACGAGATTCCAACAACTTGCTCCAAGCACTTCGGTTGTGCAGCCAAAAATGTGCCGGTCGAGAAGACTGTTTCAACATAAATTTAAAAACTGATGCTTTTGTGGTGCACATGATGCTCAGTTTTATAAAGCTCGTTAGTAGTTCTCACGCACAGAACGTTGTGCATAAAACAAAAGTGGAAAATTCTGGCTAGGCTGTGCTTCCAAACACTGATGGAATCACTTGCGTTTTGTTTTGATCGCCATGCTGATGCATTTTAAAATATCTCCACATCAGTTTCGTATAATTTAATTGACATTGTTAAGGAGTTTCAATTTTCAAATTAAAACGTCTAAAATTGTATTCATATCAGTGTCTCATTACATATTTTGAACAAAGATTGTATTACTTACGTGAGCCAAAAATAATTAACTAGCTTTACGCACTTGCAAAAGGTGGTCCATCTATTTGCAGAAATCACATGAAGGTAAAAAGTAGGAAATCATGATTGTGAAAGTAAAAGTAGAAAAGATTTCTTGGGTGTATTAAAAAAACCACACCCAACAATCTGCACCTTTACCGAAAATAGTGGTCATTTGGGGTCTTTGCACATTTGTTAAAGAGACTTTTTTTTGGTACTTCTTATAGTTCTGTGAAAAAAGCTGTGCCTTTCTCCGACTATATGTCTGTCTATCAGTGCGACTGTTTGTCGACTGTTTAAAACGTTTTAGCATTTGAACAAAAATTGTGTTTTACGTCCTCTCGGTCTGGAACAGACACATATGGGACATTTGTAGATACAAAGATGGTGGGAACAATACTGGAGGCAATACCCGGAGGCAGTGCAACTCCAGTAAAGTCCATTTTTTTAAAAACAATACAGATAGGTGTAGCGGTAACCACGCCTCAGTTAAACCTCATCGGCTATGGTACCGCCACAAGATATAGTATTATATAATGAGGCTGATACGTTTTAGCATTTCATTTCACAAAAGCCTTTTAACAACCCAACCGATCTTAACGAAACTTGGCAGAAAATTCCCCCTGCACCCATTTCTCCTGCCCTCCCCTAAGCCTACAAACCAAACTTCGGGTTAGATTACTGAGGTTGTTGCTGGACGTGGCATCATGTTGGTGACCCGCTGAACGGACACTGGCTGGCCAGGTCAATCTAGTTAGAATATTTTGTTGTTATAGCAGTGCTTGCCCCAATACAAGTTCGTCGATCTATATGCCACAAAGCGCATGGTGCCTTCGACTAAATTCAAGAAAAAGACTTGATGTTCTGACGCTCGGTTGATGTCCGTTAGGGGAAGACGGGGTAAAAAGCGCATGGGCGGGTAAGAAGCCCACCCCAATTATCTCATGAAATGAAGCAAATTTCAGTCTCATTTTGCCCATGAGACGAGCGTTAATGTCTATCATTCGTCTCATGGGCAAATTTGACTGAAATTTTCTTTATTTCATGAGATAATTGGGGTGGGCTTCTTACCCGCCCATGCGCTTTTTACCCCGTCTTCCCCTATATTTGCCGCTGCAACGACCACCTTTTGAACGAACGAAATTTTGTGCTTCACGTCCTCTCGACCTGGAAAGGCACATATGGGACATTACGACGACCACCTTTTGCAAGAGTGAATGCCATATAAACGTACTTCCGGCTGATATGATTTTTTTTGAAAACAACGAATATCGCCAAAGATCTGAAACGGATCATACTGAAACTTTGCAGAATTGTTTTTAATACACCAACCCAAGGATGAGGCTCGTGACGTCATTTCACCCAAATGGCAAGCCATACCTATAAAATTCAATTTTTAAATCAGCCCAATCAAACATAAACATATTTCCAGTGAGTTGGAGTTTTTGTTTTGTTCTTTGTCAAGTTGAACTGGGATTACTTTTATATGGCGTTACCATTCTGTTGGCTTTGTCTATCTGTCTTCTTGATAGTCTCTGTTATTCCCCTGCATAACCGCCCCCCCCCCCCCCCCCCACACACACACACTACAATAAACAAACAAAACCAAATATTTCAATGTGGAAGGGTAGTTAATATACCACATAAAGAAAATTATTTTCAAAGTTGTTTTTTTTCCAATTTCAGAACTTGCAGTATTTAGGCTGATCTGCGTTATCATTGAAAATGAAATACAAGAATTATGTTATATAGGCCTACGCTTATTTGTTTTTCACTTTTAAAACGTTTCTTTTAGATGTTGACAGGATTATTCACAAAATTATGAACACTTTCTAATTGAAACTGGTGGAAGGCTAGGGCATGCCTTTTAATTTATACTATCAGCTTACAAAGTTGGAAATTATTGTAATTGTCATTCGGATACAGAAAATTACATCAAGTTTACTTTCACTTTTTGTTAACAAACAAGAATATCTACCACTACTTTTTTTTCTTGAACACGGAATGCCTGCATTTGAGAGGTATATCACCAGTGGCTCGAGTTGGAGTCCCTATATAAGCCTACAGATTAACAAACATACATATTTTCCCCCCAAGTGTAAGGGTGGCAGACTACACTTGAAGTTCTGCTGAGTGGCAGTCAGCAGAAAGGGCGACACAGTCATCCTCCCTCACCATGGGAGTTGATGGACTTGCATGCGGACAGGACGACGCACGGCGGCTTGGATCATCTCTACATAGTGCTGGCATCTGAGTCAACAAGACCGCCGATGCCCAGTAGGTACCATTTGCAATTTTTCCAAGGCTGGCTTAAGTGGGTCCATCTCGCCCACTTGCCTACTTAGGGGAAAACATCCCCTTGCAGAAACCGGAATCGACCTGACTGTGTGTCTCCTGCCCGTGTATGACGACATCAACACCCCGGTATGGAGCGGGTCGCCCGGTGGTCCTGAAGACGGTCTTTGGGAGAAGGGTTAGCAGCCAGCAGCCTTGGACACCTGTCCAAACGATACAGTACCATACTGTGAATCCCTAGGTTTAAGGGTTCACAACGCTATTGGGAATCAACCACGACGCCTTGCCACGTCCAGAACCACTGTCTCATCGCCATCGCATCTGCTGTCTTCAGGAATATCGTCCATAAGAGTCTACGATTGATTGGACGTTAATCTCCACTTCTTGCTTTTAAAAATAACATCCAATTTTGTTCTTTGCTGGTCTAGACCTTCATGATAGAAGCACTTTCGATTTTATTATTTTCAATTTCCACCCTGAAGATCAACAGTGCTTCTTTCATTCTTCTTCTTCTTCTTCGTCGTCGTCGTCGTCGTCGTCGATCGCTCAGACATTTTCTTGTCATACGAGCGCAATTGCGTAATGCTGCCGTTAAGCGCCTAACTACGAAATAGTTGGGCCCAGCAAGTCCGTCTTCGGATGGAGAAAATCTTTATAAGAGTTTCTAGAACAAAGGCAGGAGAATGGGACAGTAAGGCAGAAAGATAGTAGATGACTGGAAGCAAAGGGAAAAGTCAGAATCAAAGAGAGTGACAGATTAGAGGAAGTTACAAGCACAGAACTTCCAGAAGATGGGGGAACTAATTGTGCGAAAGACACCCCCCACCCCTGGCATCCCCACGGAGGCTTAGGGGTGGGGGTGGGGGACGTTGTTCTTTCAATGTGGATCAGTGTGTTGTGTTAATTGTCCCACCCCGACCGTCCAGTGGCGTGTTTTATACTCACAACAATTAGCGATGGCTTGGAGTCAAAACGGACTACCTTTAGATAGTCCATTGACGTATTATTGAACTTATTACGAAAACTAATAACTTGCATAAAAAAAAAGTCAGCTGAAATATAAAAAGCGAAACCCACTTTTTATATTTCTGCAGTCATTGTTTGATACAAGTTATTAGTTTTTGTAATAAATCCAATAATACGTCAATGGATTATCTAAAGATAGTCCGTTTTGACTCCAAGCCATACAATAGGTCATTAGGGGAGGCTAGATTACACGATAAATTAAAACCGTATATTGTTATTGTTGGCATGTATGCCGGTCTGTCGTTTCCGACCATGACTTCCAGACAGCGAAGGAAGCAGCTGCTTTTCTGGAGGGCTGGGCTACAATGTATATAGTGGAAAATGCCTCGCCCAGGCTACATCCCCACACTCTCGGCTAAAAGGAATTAAAGACAATTTGGCATTGGAGATGGTCTCCGGAAGCTAGCTCATCCCCTTTGCTGCAGCTCAAGTTAACCCTTTCGCTGCCGATGTCGCATTTCTGCACCTCATTGATTTAACACCCAAAACTAGGCATGAAATTAGGGTCTGTTTTTTTTAATGACCTTATGTTTTTATTTTGGGAGACAAGGAAAGGCCTTATTTGATGCATGTCATAGGGGGTGGGGGGTGGGGTGGGGGGGGTGACAGTATTGTAAATGACAACTTTCTTTACCCAGGCAAGTTTGGCGGACAATTTTGGCTGAAAAATGGCTGGCGGTGAAAGAGCCAATGCCTCTTATTTAGAGTCATAGTTTTATCACAAAATCAACCAAGCTCTGCCATGGTTTTCCATTTAAGTCAATTTGTTTTAAATTTTATATATTGTAGTACAGTTCTCACGTTACTATTGGTCCCAACTTCAGGCTCGTGTCAATTTATAATTTGAGTAAAGGGCCTGTACTATAATGATAAGGGTCAGGCCATATTGATTTTATTGTATCAGGCGGCAGTCTTTGCGGGTCTGTACTGTGGAAGTCAAGCTGAACTGAAGGTCGCAGAAACACTGTTGTTTGTACCTTTAAACCTTTGGGGGTCACAGGGAAATTTCATCCCCAGTCTGCTAGAATTGCCCCGTGGGGATACCGGGGTAATCTTTCGTGCAAATAGTTCCCCCACTTTCTGAAAGTTCTGTGCTTGAAACTTCCTCTATCACTCTCTTTGACTCTGCCTTTTCCTTTTGCTTACTGTCGTCTACTATATTTCTGCCTTACTGGTCCATTCTCCTGCCTTTGTTCAATAACTTCTTACAAAGATTATCGCCAGCCGAAGACGCACATGCTTGGCCTAACTATTTCTTAGTTAGGCGCATGATGGCTACATGACGCATCTGCGCTCACATGGCAGGAAACTATCTGAGTGATCAACGAAGAAGAAGAAGAATCCGCCAGAATTGATCTTCACAGATATGACTGGGAGCAGACACAGCAACATGTATAGTGATTTCACTGGTGGGGATTTCACTTTTGATTTTTATACAGTGGAACCTCCCTTATAAGACCTCCCATTATAAGACTCCCTCCCACATAAGACCTACTTCTGTGAGACATTGCCCTTCTTTGTAAGTATTAAAACTACCTCCCTTATAAGACCCCTCCCTTATTAGACCTCATTTTGGATAATTTTTGAAGGTCCTATAACGGAGGTTCCACTGTATCAACAACACTGTCAACAGTCGTATAATGTAATATAACTGCTGCAAGTAAGTTTAACCATGATCTTTTCCCATTATAGCCTGATAGGGAAGTTTTATAGCCTCACAACAAGACGGCTGGCGGTTTATTATAGACCTCTGCAACTAGGGTTATTAACGCCCTTGACAGTGAGAGTGATGCCCTTGCTGGTCAGTACTGACAATGGCATTCACTCTTGCGAAAGGCAGCCATTTAGTGGCATCAAATAGGGTTATTGGCGAGAGTTATCCTCCTGTTTGGTCAGTACTGAACCATCTTCCCCCACCCACCAAGGGCATTCACTCTTGCAAAAGGTGTTCGTTGCAGACCATAATAGCACGTGATGTAGACATAGGCCTAATTCACATAACGTCGGTTTATGACGATCACTGCCACCATTCACATATCAGTTCATTGCCCCTTATTAAAAGCCCAGACATGTACAACAGTACACTAGTAGTTGTTGTTGATGTTGTTGTCGTTCCCTGGCTTAAAGACTCCAGGGATCACCCCAACAGCCGAAGCACTTGAACACTATATGGTACAAATGCACCAGCCAGGGATGAGAACATTAAGTATGTGACCGTTTTTGATTACCCCGCCACGTGGGCAGCCACACTCCGACTTCGGAGGATTTTGGACTGATGATGTTATGCTAGGAGCTAATTGCCATGGCTAGACAATCCCCGCATAACTATTCAGAACAAAACATTTTAATATGGCTTTGGTGTTCTAGGTTATGTCAATAGACGATTTTCTGGAAACAAATAGGGGAGAGCACTTCGTGAAAATTAGAGTTGTTTACCTCGACTTGCTCGGTCAAATACCATAGCAACAATGGCGTCGAAGAGTGAAGCGAATTAAGCGAGTGAACGATTTGCAAACATTTATAACCGTAAACACTCATTGGGGTCGAATTTTTTCACAGGTTTAGAAGAGAACAGTCTCTGATTTCTAGAGAGAAAATGGAGTTTTACGTCCTCTTGGTCTGAATCAGACACATATGGGACATTTGTAAATACAAATATGGTGGGAACAATACTGGAGGCAATGCCCGGAGGCAGTACGAAACCAGTAAAGTCCCGATTTTTTAAAATTAATACAGATAGCTGTAGCGGTGACCACGCCTCAGTTAAACCTCATCGGCTATGGCACCGCCACAAGTATTGTCCTGCTTCACAAGTAGTTTCTATTGTCCCAAAGACGATTACATAGTACACTGGTGACCCACATTGAACCAAACAATACAAAGATTATGGGTGGTCAGCCATAAAACCAGGGCCGAACAGCCCCTGTGTGTAGTGGTCACCTGACTGTCCATATAGACCTCAGTCAGGGCCTGTTATCCGTTTCTGCAGGAGGAAGTGAAGAGAAGATGTAGGCTAATGGACCACCGGTCAGTGACTGGACAGAGTAATATGTAGAGTGTGCTTGTTGTAGTGGGCCTACATGCCGGTACCTGTACCACCGGGATTTCTTTTTGCTATGTGGGTAAGTTTGGAAGTTCTATAAGATTTCTATAAAGCTGTTTTTTGTCGTTGTTAATGTGTGTGTGTGTGTGTGTGTGTGTGTGTGTGTGTGTGTGTGTGTGTGTGTGTGTGTGTGTGTGTGTGTGTGTGTGTGTGTGTGTGTGTGTGTGTGTGTGTGTGTGTGTGTGTGTGTGTGTGTGTGTGTGTGTGTGTGTGTGTGTGTGTGTGTGTGTGTGTGTGTGTGTGTGTGTGTGTGTGTGTGTGTGTGTGTGTGTGTGTGTGTGTGTGTGTGTGTGTGTGTGTGTGTGTGTGTGTATGTGTGTGTGTGTGTGTGTGTGTGTGTGTGTGTGTGTGTGTGTGTGTGTGTGTGTGTGTGCGCGCGCGCGCGTGTGTGTGTGTGTGTGTGTGTGTGTGTGTGTGTGTGTGTGTGTGTGTGTGTGTGTGTGTGTGTGTGTGTGTGTGTGTGTGTGTGTGTGTGTGTGTGTGTGTGTGTGTGTGTGTGTGTGTGTGTGTGTGTGTGTGTGTGTGTGTGTGTGTGTGTGTGTGTGTGTGTGTGTGTGTGTGTGTGTGTGTGTGTGTGTGTGTGTGTGTGTGTGTGTGTGTGTGTGTGTGTGTGTGTTGTTTTTGTTTCTTAGATTGTTTGTTTGGTTTGCTAAACACAAATGTGGCTTCCACTTTTCATAACTATCTTTTATATCAAAGCCTGAACAGCCTGTCATCCATACCCCACCCCTTTCACTTGACACCCCCACCCCCGTCATCTTTGCCTGTGATATTATTAGAAAAAGTAAACTATCAGATTGAACACTTTCTTTCGCTCAAAATATATATAATGGAATAATTAGTTGAAAATGTATTATACCAAAACTAAAATAGCGAAAAACAGATTAGGCCTAGTAATCATTCCTGTCCCACTGTGAAAATGACTAATAACGAGAAATTTGCCATATTTGAGACACACATTGAGCAAATGTACAGTTTTAAGAAAAAATCATCTGAGCAAATCTGCAGTCTTTAACACAAAACATAGAGCACATTTGCAGTGTTTAAGACAAAACATTGAGAAAATCTTAAATTTGCAGTCCTTAAGACAAAACACAGAGGAAATTTGCAGTCTTTAAGACAAAACATTGAGAAAATCTTAAATTTGCAGTCCTTAAGACAAAACACAGAGGAAATTTGCAGTCTTTAAGACAAAACATTGAGAAAATCTTAAATTTGCAGTCCTTAAGACAAAACACAGAGGAAATTTGCAGTCTTTAAGACAAAACACAGAGGAAATTTGCAGTCTTTAAGACAAAACACAGAGGAAATTTGCAGTCTTTAAGACAAAACACAGAGGAAATTTGCAGTCTTTAAGACAAAACACAGAGGAAATTTGCAGTCTTTAAGACAAAACACAGAGGAAATTTGCAGTCTTTAAGACAAAACACAGAGGAAATTTGCAGTCTTTAAGACAAAACACAGAGGAAATTTGCAGTCTTTAAGACAAAACACAGAGGAAATTTACAGTCTTTAAGACAAAACACAGAGGAAATTTGCAGTCCTTAAGACAAAACACAGAGGGAATTTGCAGTCTTTAAGACAAAACACAGAGGAAATTTGCAGTCTTTAAGACAAAACACAGAGGGAATTTGCAGTCTTTAAGACAAAACATAGGGCAAACTTGCAGTCTATAAGACAAAACATAGATACAATTTGCAGTCTTTAAGACAAAACATAGATAAGATTTGCAGTCTATAAGACAAAACATAGATACAATTTGCAGTCTTTAAGACAAGACATAGAGCAAATTTGCAGTTTTAAAGACAAAGTATTAAGCAAATTTGCAGTCTTAAGAAGTACATCAGATTTGCAATTTTAAAGACAAAACAGACGCATTTGCAGTCATTGAGACAAACATTTGAGGAAATTTGCAATCTTTAAGACAAAACATACACACATTTACAGTCTTCAAGACAAAACATACAGCACATTCGCATTCTTTGAGACAAATCATACACAAATGTGCAGTCTTTGAGTCAAAACATACATACATTTGCAGTCTTCAAGACAAAACATACAGCACATTTGCAGTCTTCAAGACAAAACATACAGCACATTTGCAGTCTTCAAGACAAAACATACAGCACATTTGCAGTCTTCAAGACAAAACATACACACATTTGCAGTCAAGACAAAACATACAGCACATTTGCAGTCTTCAAGACAAAACATACAGCACATTTGCAGTCTTCAAGACAAAACATACAGCACATTCGCATTCTTTGAGACAAAACATACACAAATTTGCAGTCTTTGAGTCAAAACATACACACATTTGCAGTCTTCAAGACAAAACATACAGCACATTCGCATTCTTTGAGTCAAAACATACACACATTTGCAGTCTTCAAGACAAAACATACAGCACATTTGCAGTCTTTGAGACAAAACATACCGTACATTTGCAGTCTTTGAGACAAAACATACACAAATGTGCAGTCTTTGAAACAAAACATACACAAAT
>CM065689.1:29326921-29329421 GCA_017654935.2 Phymorhynchus buccinoides
GAGAGAGAGAGAGAGAGAGAGAGAGAGAGAGAGAGAGAGAGAGAGAGAGAGAGCCAGCTTCTCCATATCTCCACTTCCATAAAATTTAAAACACACACGAATAAACTGGTAGTTAGAAAGCACATTGGCAAGGTTTAACGGTGTGAACATGACTGTTGCATTCAAGGTCTTGTTATTAGCAAAACCTGAATGGTAGGTGGAGTGTAGACGGTAATTATTATCTACAAGAAAGAATCCATTCAGCCATTCACCTCGGCATACATTCAGTCTTTTAGTGGAGAAGCGAAAAAATATTTACCTTTTATCTACTTTTTTTCTTCTTATTTTTTTTTAAACTGGTGTTTATAAATAACTTTCTTGGGCTGGAGTATATAAACGTGTGGTGGGGAAAATAGCACTCGAGTTGTTCATTATATTAAGCTTGGAAACGATTTGCAGTTCTTGCAGAAAACTGTTACCGTTAATTATTATCCTGATACAGTGTTTGGATTAGGGTTCGGGATTTTTACTCTACCACCATGTTGCTTCTGTCTCGATTTGTAAGTATCGATGGTCGATGGATCGAACGATATCATTGATTGATCGATTGATTGATGACTGAGTGTTTGATTGATTGGTTGAATTATTTATTGATTGATTGACTGATTGATTTAATTGACTGATAGATTTAATTGACTGATAGATTGAAATGATTTTTTTTATTGATGACTTATGAGCTAGTTGACCAGTTTGACTCAGTGCCAGAGTGGTTGGCTGAACAACCGATTTATTGTTCAATCGACGATTTTCGGAGAGAAAAAAAACTAGGGGAGAGCACTTCGTGAAAATTAGAGTTGCTTACCTCCATTACTCGGTCAAATACCATAGCAACAATGGCGTCGAAGCTTGAAACCGCAGGATGCGATTCAGCAACTTTCAAATTTTTTTTTAAAGAAAGATTAGGGGTGGCCAGTTGCCACAAACTAATAATAAAACTTGCAAAATGTGACGTAACAATATAATTGACATCAATGTTAGAATGATGCACGGTGTTCTAAGTGCTGTGTGTCTGCTCAGACACACGAGGCGAGAGCTGGGAATCTACTAAATGGTAGAGTAACTTCCCCTGTTTGACCGATTGAATTAGGCAAGATCACTCCCACACACCATGAAATTACTCCCCTTAATTATTTCCGAACAATTCCTATTGATTATTTGGTGAATCGATCAACTGATTTACTGATTAAACTGGTTATTTGATTGACCTATTATAACTGCCCATATCTTTTGGTTGATTGACTATACTAGTTGATTGACTTACTGGATGATTGGTTGCCTAATTAACAAGCTTGATGGCTCACTGAATGATTCACTGCTTGTGTGATGAGAAAACGAAGAACTGGAATAAAATTCTGCTTAACGTCCTCTGGTCTGGAACAGACACATATATGGGACATTAGTAGACATAAAGCTGGTGGGAACGATCTTGGAGGCAATGCCCGGAGGCAGTGCAACACCAGGAAAGTCTCGATTTTTTTTACAATACAGATGTATTATATAAATGAAGAACTGGACATTATTCTGTTGGCTTAAATAGTGGGGGTTTATGTTTTAAAAGACACATTCTTTATTATCCCCCTCGCTTTTTGTGTGTGCATTTTACTCAGTAGTTATGGAAGAGATCCCTCGCCTCATTCTCTATCTTTTCGCCCCTCCCCTTTTTCCCTGTCTCTGTGTAAGTAATAGGTATTTGGTATTTGGTATATTCTAGTAACAGACTTATCTCTGTGAAATTCGGGCTGCTGACCCCGGAGAGCGCGTCGCCGCAACTGCAGCGCCTACCTAATTTATTTTGCTTAATTTTTTTTTTGGGGGGCACAGGGTGAGGAGAGGGTGTGGGCACATTTAGAAAACTTAGCTATCAATTTGGCCATACCAGGCAGCGGGATTTCTCCCTGCTCTTACCGACTTTCAACTGTCGTGGGATTTTTACGTGCGTAAAGCGCATGTGTAGGGGAAGACGGGGTAAAAAGCGCATGGGCGGGTAAGAAGCCCACCCCAATTATCTCATGAAATGAAGCAAATTTCAGTCTCATTTTGCCCATGAGACGAGCGTTAATGTCTAGCATTCGTCTCATGGGCAAATTTGACTGAAATTTTCTTTATTTCATGAGATAATTGGGGTGGGCTTCTTACCCGCCCATGCGCTTTTTACCCCGTCTTCCCATATGATGAGCGCAAGCGCGTGTGCATGCATGTGTGCATGTGGTGTGTGTGTGTGTGTGTGTGTGTGTGTGTGTGTGTGTGCGTGCGTGCGTGCGTGCGTGCGTGTGCGTGCGTGCGTGTGCGCATGCGTGCGCGTGTGCGTGTGCATGTGCGTGTATCAGTGCTTTTGTGCTTTTGTGTGTGTGTGTGTGTGTGTGCCTGGCGTGGGTGTTTTCCCTGCTTTTCTCTTAATTTTTATTCCCACACTTCCCGCTCTCTCAACGTCAAATCATAAGTTCTGATTGTCAAGAACTAA
>CM065689.1:29336921-29381921 GCA_017654935.2 Phymorhynchus buccinoides
TCTCTCTCTCTCTCTCTCTCTCTCTCTCTCTCTCTCTCTCTCTCTCTCTCTCTCTCTCTCTCTCTCTCTCTCTCTCTCTCTCTCTCTCTCTCTCTCTCTCTCTCTCTCTCTCTCTCTCTTCTCTCTCTCTCTCTCTCTCTCTCTCTCTCTCTCTCTCTCTCTCTCTCTCTCTCTCTCTCTCTCTCTCTCTCTCTCTCTCTCTCTCTCTCTCTCTCTCTCTCTCTCTCTCTCTCTCTCTCTCTCTCTCTCTCTCTCTCTCTGTCTCTCTCTCTTTCTCTCTCTTTCTTTTATGTCTATGCCTTGTTCTGTCTCTTTCTCTTTGGCCTCATTGCATGCATACAATGAATCATACATACATAGGGGAAGACGGGGTAAAAAGCGCATGGGCGGGTAAGAAGCCCACCCCAATTATCTCATGAAATGAAGCAAATTTCAGTCTCATTTTGCCCATGAGACGAGCGTTAATGTCTAGCATTCGTCTCATGGGCAAATTTGACTGAAAGTTTCTTTATTTCATGAGATAATTGGGGTGGGCTTCTTACCCGCCCATGCGCTTTTTACCCCGTCTTCCCCTACATACATATATACAGGCAGACAGAGGAGAGGGGGTGAGTGAGTAGGAAAGTTTAATGCTTCATTGCATAAGAAAGTTTTAATGAAAACAAATGACAATCATTGTATGCTCCGAGGTAGCCTATACTTTTGCTGAGTGAAACTGTTATAAAATTCGTTTTATCAAATCATTGTATTGTTAGTACAGGGTCCTTAATGAATATCATATGAACGAATGTAGGCCTACAACATGAATTAATTTGGGGATCTTCCCCCAACGCCAGCGCTGTGCTGAAATCTCTTTCAGTGTCAGAGAGTGGGGATGTACCCTGGGCAAGGCATCTCCACTATCAACAGATTCTAGTCCAGCTCGCCGGAATAGCAGCTGCGCCCTCTGCTCAGTGTCTGGCAGTCATGGTCGGAAACGACTGACTGGCATACATACAAAAATACGGAGGGACCTAGACCTTCAAAAACAAAAAAAACAAGGGCGTCGCCGAGCGGCAGACATGTCCGTCACTGTGACGTAAGTGTCCCGCGCGACCCCTCTTTCTTTATCTACACCCCCCCCCCCTCTCCTTTTCATTTCTCTGTCTGGCCGCCACGTTAATTGCCACCCACCATCTAAAGAATGCCGATTAAGGGATTGGTCCCTTTGAAGGTTGATTTGTCTCCCCGGTCGGCATGTAACCCCTACCGAGGTTATCTCCCTTCACCCCCCCCCCCCTCTTATCTACCGTCTCATCACGAGATAGTGATATCAACAGTCGGCTCCCTTTGTAAGACACCTCGTCCTTTCCAATCATGAGAAAGTGACAACCACGGTCAATTCCCTTTGAAGACGGTTTTGCCTTTCCGAGCACGAGAAGGATTTGAATGTCGGCACGTGATAAGGATGTAATAGGCGCGTGATTGTTCTGTACATTTTGAACCTCATCTTGTGACGTGTCGACTGCTATAAACCAATAGCAGGCTTTCATTGTTTGAAAGTGAAGGCTATAATTGGCGTAGTGAGAAAAAGTTTTTCACACAAGACGCTGAAACTGACTAGAGCAACACCTCTCCCAGCCAGAATAGCCCACCTAGTAAGTCTTATTGATGACTGGTGATTGAGACTGGTTGTTTGTTTGACCCTAGTTTTGATCTAGATCCTATGTTCAATGATGAATAAGGAGTAGATAGATATGTTATAGAAAAGAAGTGGTAAACATTCTATTCTATTTATGCACACTGATTATTTGTGTGTGTGTGTGTTTCTGACTTGAACACTTTTGGTACCAGAACCGGAGTTTATGCCTACTAACCCTTTTGTCTATTTTTAGTAGGAAACCTATGGGCCGCAATCTTGCACTTTATGATACCATTCCTTTCCAGGTGTTGGATGGAGAGTGATGTTGGATTGATCACCTTTTATGTTTTACTGATCTCAGTTTGTTAACTGAAATTCAGTTTATTTATTAACTAGTGCTATTGTACAAGGGAAGCCTTCTAGCCGGTTGGGATTCACTAATGCCCTGCCGACTGAAGCCCCTTGTCTCTAAGCCATAGAGATCTACATCCACCTTCTCCTGTGATTATCAGCAGGGCATCGTGGGCCGGACGATCATCCCGGACTCCACCACGCACCAAGACGGGACCGTCGCCAAGACGACCCGCACCCAGAATCCGCGAGGAGACCACGCCTGAACCGCGCCATCCCGCGAAGCCGTAACCGGAACGACTGGGAGCTACTCTCATCTGACGAGCAAGCCCAGCCACACCAGCATTCGCCGATCACTACGGAGGAACTTGCCAAGAGCTAAGTTTATAAAACCGCGCCAATCACTGGAACTTTCCTACGGACACTGAAGATAATTAGTAACCCTTCCGGCATGGGGCGAACCTTATAGAAAAACAAAAGTCTTGTAAATCCTTTCGGATTCCATTGTTTTTTATCCATATTTTGTTTTGGCGCCATTGAGCTGCTTTATTATTATTGTTGCATAATCTTATGCAGATTTTGGGAGTAAATAAAATACAAGTGTCAAATAATCCTGAACCCTTTGGTCAGACTGATGAGAGTGGGAGTCTTGTAATTTCATGTAAAACCCTACTTCTCTCTGTCTGCCATTTAGAGCAATTCAACCACTTGTATTTCTTACAACCATACGAGCCAGAACCCGGGCACAAATATAAATTTATTAGATGAAAAGGGGCCGGGAAAGTTGCTCATCTCCCATACCCTAGAGAAGTGGGCTAAAGGCAAATTTTCTAAAGTCTTCCCTAGGGACTTAGCCTTTTAACCCATTACCTCGTCACATCTAATTGGGGGCTCGCGTCCGGGATATTTTTTTTCATAAAGTCTAACAAATTTCAATTCAAACGGTAGTTCCTTTTCAAAAACTTATCTTGTGTCCACTGGGAAAGTTATTGTGATTTGGTTCACTGTGTTTTGATTTGATTTGTTTGAATGCTATTTATGACTTTATTTTGATGTGCATGCTATTTCTGTTTATGTTGAAATAGTTAAGTGTTGTTTGATACATTCAACTCAGCAGCTTTGTTTTTATTTTGAATAGTTGTATTTACAACCATGGCTGAGATTGTTAAACTTAGGAGGGAACTTAAAGAATGGGGAGAATCTCTAGGATTGTCAGGCCAAGAGTTAGCAAATTTTGTCATATCTGAATATGACAAAGACAAAGCTCGTGAGGCTCAAGAGGCTGACAAAGCTCGCGAGGCTCAACAAGCAGATAAAGATCGCGAGACTCAAGAGGCTGATAAAGCTCGCGAGGCTCAACAAGCAGATCAAGATCGCGACGCTCAGGAGCAAGAGAAAATCCGTACTCATGAGTTGAGGCAGAGGCAACTAGTGCAGGATGCCGAAAATAAAGAACTCGAACTTGAGGCCACTGAGCGAGAAAAGGCGCGAGACCATGAGCTAGCTATGAAGCAGCTTGAAAACTCAGCAGACTCCGAGACTGCTGCGCCTCAAAATTTTCACCCTCCCATTCATACCTCAGCCATGACCTTCACATTGGAGGCATTCAATGAGGCAACAGAGTCTATCGATGCTTTCCTTGATAGATTTGAAAGACTGGCCCAGGAATTTGAGCTTGCTCCGGAAAAATTCAACCTCAAGCTTGCCCAAAGTCTCAGGGGTGTGGCTTATGAGGTATACAGTAAACTTCCGTCAAGCCAAATTACCGACTACCCAGCTTTGAAAGAAGCCCTGCTCAACAGATACCAGTTGACAGCGGACGCCTACCGGAAAAAGTTCCGGTCAACCAGAAAAGGTAGGGGAGAGTCATATGCCCAATTTTCAGATAGACTGGGAAACTATCTGACAAAATGGGTGTCCCTTTCTGCCAAAACTGAGTCCTATGAGGATCTCCGGGAACTGATGGTTGGCGAGCAACTGCGCGAAACCATGTCCCCAGAGTTACGCACCTTTACTGCCGAACAAGGTGCCACAACTCTGGCTGACCTCATCCAGCTAAGTGATAGGTACACTCTAGCCCATGATGAACCTAGCGCCCCTAAAAGGCCAAAACTACAGCAAGTTGTTGGGTCCACTGGTTCACAGCAGAGCAGGGGTAACCCCAACTCCAACAGTGGGTCAAACAGTTCTACCCATGAACGACAACCACTGGGACAACCCTTATTCTGCTCATACTGCAAGTCGAACACCCACAATCGGGATGACTGCAGGAAACTTGCTTACAAGCGGCAAAATGTTGCAACTATGCAAGTCGTTTCGACTTCGCAGAATTGCACAAACCCCTCCCCAATCCAGTGTCCAGGCACACCGTCAGTCGTCGGACAGGCGACTGTCAACAACATCCCTGTTCAGTGTCTCTATGACACTGGACTGTCATGCGACGCAATCGTCTGCGGATCCCTAGTCCCCGCGTCAGCATACACGGGAGACTTCATCTCTCTGCAAGGCCCTGATGCTGCAATCCCCCCTTCCACTTTGCCAGTCGCCATAATCAATGTCGACACCAGATATGTTAAGGGACCCATCAAGGCAGTGCTCATGGACAGTCCTGTCTATGACCTCATACTTGGATCACAGTATGTGTTTTTAGGGCACCCCTCTCAACCTGCCCTAGTTTCAGCAGCATTCCCTTCTCCCCAATCCACAAACCAACTCCCTCCCTCCTTCCCAAAGAGCAAATCTCCCTCAGCAGGGAAGAAACCTCTCAACGCGGCAAACCAAATTGCCGCGCGAGCAAATCCAGATTGTCCCAAGTCCCCAGGTCCGCCACAACTTGGAAAATCCTTCCCAAGGAATGTCCGCCTAATGACCCAAGACCACTCGCCACAGGTACTTCAGGTGAAAGGCAGCACTGGACCCGCAAACACCCACCGAAGGTACTATCGGGACAGGCCGCCGCACATACAGCCGTCACCTACCCCTCCCTTTCAGCGAGTGGCAGTCGACTTGGTCGGGCCTCTACCTCAACGGAAGAAGAAATTCCGGTACATAGTCACCGTGGTCGACATATGTACCATGAGGTGCGATGCCGCCCCAATCTCCTCACTTGATGCTAGTCAGGTAGCCGCGGCACTCAAAGCCATTTTCGCCCGAATCGGCCTACCAAACCACATCATCAGCAATGATGAATCCAGGCTAAAGGGGAAACTCAGGCAAGAGGTGTTTGCTATTCTGCAATCAACCTTGGGACAACTCAACACAGGATTGCCGCACCAACCTCAGTCGGAATCCATTCCACTGATCTCTAACCCACCTGCTCCTTTGAACTCTGTGTTGCGACCAGATGTTCCACCATTCCAGCCGACCCAGTCTCCCCACTAATTTGTCCCTGTCGCCCAAGTCGAAAGTGGAGTCGGCGTTCCACAGGAAGATTCCGGTACCAGAATCTTTTCTTCGGGGGGCCTCTGTGACGTAAGTGTCCCGCGCGACCCCTCTTTCTTTATCTACACCCCCCCCCTCTCCTTTTCATTTCTCTGTCCGGCCGCCACGTTAATTGCCACCCACCATCTAAAGAATGCCGATTAAGGGATTGGTCCCTTTGAAGGTTGATTTGTCTCCCCGGTCGGCATGTAACCCCTACCGAGGTTATCTCCCTTCACCCCCCCCCCCTCTTATCTACCGTCTCATCACGAGATAGTGATATCAACAGTCGGCTCCCTTTGTAAGACACCTCGTCCTTTCCAATCATGAGAAAGTGACAACCACGGTCAATTCCCTTTGAAGACGGTTTTGCCTTTCCGAGCACGAGAAGGATTTGAATGTCGGCACGTGATAAGGATGTAATAGGCGCGTGATTGTTCTGTACATTTTGAACATCATCTTGTGACGTGTCGACTGCTATAAACCAATGACAGGCTTTCATTGTTTGAAAGTGAAGGCTATAATTGGCGTAGTGAGAAAAAGTTTTTCACACAAGACGCTGAAACTGACTAGAGCAACACCTCTCCCAGCCAGAATAGCCCACCTAGTAAGTCTTATTGATGACTGGTGATTGAGACTGGTTGTTTGTTTGACCCTAGTTTTGATCTAGATCCTATGTTCAATGATGAATAAGGAGTAGATAGATATGTTATAGAAAAGAAGTGGTAAACATTCTATTCTATTTATGTGCACTGATTATTTGTGTGTGTGTGTGTTTTTGACTTGAACACTTTTGGTACCAGAACCGGAGTTTATGCCTACTAACCCTTTTGTCTATTTTTAGTAGGAAACCTATGGGCCGCAATCTTGCACTTTATGATACCATTCCTTTCCAGGTGTTGGATGGAGAGTGATGTTGGATTGATCACCTTTTATGTTTTACTGATCTCAGTTTGTTAACTGAAATTCAGTTTATTTATTAACTAGTGCTATTGTACAAGGGAAGCCTTCTAGCCGGTTGGGATTCACTAATGCCCTGCCGACTGAAGCCCCTTGTCTCTAAGCCATAGAGATCTACATCCACCTTCTCCTGTGATTATCAGCAGGGCATCGTGGGCCGGACGATCATCCCGGACTCCACCAAGCACCAAGACGGGACCGTCGCCAAGACGACCCGCACCCAGAATCCGCGAGGAGACCACGCCTGAACCGTGCCATCCCGCGAAGCCGTAACCGGAACGACTGGGAGCTACTCTCATCTGACGAGCAAGCCCAGCCACACCAGCATTCGCCGATCACTACGGAGGAACTTGCCAAGAGCTAAGTTTATAAAACCGCGCCAATCACTGGAACTTTCCTACGGACACTGAAGATAATTAGTAACCCTTCCGGCATGGGGCGAACCTTATAGAAAAACAAAAGTCTTGTAAATCCTTTCGGATTCCATTGTTTTTTTATCCATATTTTGTTTTGGCGCCATTGAGCTGCTTTATTATTATTGTTGCATAATCTTATGCAGATTTTGGGAGTAAATAAAATACAAGTGTCAAATAATCCTGAACCCTTTGGTCAGACTGATGAGAGTGGGAGTCTTGTAATTTCATGTAAAACCCTACTTCTCTCTGTCTGCCATTTAGAGCAATTCAACCACTTGTATTTCTTACAACCATACGAGCCAGAACCCGGGCACAAATATAAATTTATTAGATGAAAAGGGGCCGGGAAAGTTGCTCATCTCCCATACTCTAGAGAAGTGGGCTAAAGGCAAATTTTCTAAAGTCTTCCCTAGGGACTTAGCCTTTTAACCCATTACCTCGTCACAGTCACCAGCAATGCCACGCACTTGCGACACCCCGTAGAGTGTCACATCCTGACACAAAATTGGAAGGGATTCTGTCTTCTAGTTCACGAGATACAGCTTGAAGAAGAAACATATAGCGCAAAGAAGGAAATTTCGGTTTTCAAGGTCACACTTCAAGGTCAAGGTCAGCATGGTGATAATTTATGCTCGGGTGTTTTCTTCTCTAGGGTATACAGTACCACACACAATCTGAAGCGCTTCTGTCAAGTACCAATGTGGACAATATGGCTTAAAACCCAATGTGAAGACCCCTACCACTTTCAAGGCCTACTGATCGCCAGGTCCGTGACCTTGACCTTGATCGGTATGCCACCATCAGAACGGGCATAAGCCAAAGTACCTTCATGCCAAATTTGAAGACTCTAACACTAACGGTGTGGGAGTTATGGCCCCTGAAAGATTTTCGGTTTTCAAGGTCGTACGCCAAGGTCAAGGTCACGACGGCAAAATGGTTTGCGCGGATGCCTTCCTCTCACACAAAATTTGACATGATTCTGTCAACCCGTTCGAAAAATATCCTTGGGACAGACAGAAGGAGAAAAAAATGACCCTCCGATTTTCAGGCTCCAGCGATCTTTTTGACCTTGACCTTGACCTTGATCGGTATGCCCTCATCAGAACGGGCATAAGCCAAACCACCTTCAAACCAAGTTTCAATATCCTATGTTGATCGGTGCCCGAGATATGGCTAAAAATAGATTTTCGGTTTTCAAGGTCGTACGTCAAGGTCAAGGTCACGACGGCAAAATGGTTTGCGCCGATCTCTTCCTATTAAGGAGGCACACCTTCACACAAAATTTGACGCGATTCGGTCCAGCGGTTCGGGAGATATCCTTGGGACAGACAGAAAAAAACACAAAAAACAACAACAAAAAAACAAACAAACAAAATAACAGACAAACCAGACGATCGCAATAGTCCGTCTTGGTGACGGACTAATATGTCCCATATGTGCCTTCCAGGGACGAGAGGACGTAAAACACTACTTTTCATTCGACCTTCATAAAAAAACCACTTCACAGTTTGCATGCGGATAGGTAGGCTAGGTAGGATATCTAGGCCAATGAATGAATGAATGAGTTGATCATCTAATGAAACAAGTGTTGCTGGCTTGCTTGCTTGCTTGCTTGATTTCCTTACTTCATTTATTCATTTAAAGCCATTTTATGACAAAGAAAGGGGAACACCCTGGAGTAGGAACGAGAGCCTGTGAGTTGTTCTGTCTGTCTGTCTGTCTGTTTGTTTGTTTGACCTTATCTGTCTGAATGCGACAGAATGTGTTCCCCCTCGTAGAAAAGTAAACGACTGTACCGATCTAAATGAAAATTGGAGACATCATGTCTCCAAAATTGCGATGATGATGACCATTGTGTTGTTTCACTCTAAGGCAATCAATATGAAAGAATGAAACAGAGAGGAAGGATTTTTCTAAAAAAAAAAAAAATTCTTACTGGAAAGCGTGAAAGACTTCAACAATTAAAGGGAAGCAATCCATTATTATGCTACAGTCCAAGATCAACATATTTGTTTCCCCTGTGTTTTGTTCTTCGCTTTTGGGATGAGCTGGGAGTATGTTTTTTTGTATGGTCTTGTTTTTTGTTGCTTTCAGCTGCACAAATTGTTCCCGGACCTGCAGCAGGTGAAGGTGTCCTCGGAGAAGAAGGTGCTGGGCCCATTAGATTTTGACCCCCTGAAAATTGGCTCCCTGCAGTGTAGTGGTCAGGACCTGAACCAACTGGTCACCTGCTTGGCCACGCATCCGCAGTTTGTGCAGTCGTAAGTCGGTTTGTGTCTGTGTGTTTGTAGGTCTTGTGTGTTTGTTGGTGTGCTGGTCTCTTTGTCTGCCTTTCTGACAGTATTGCTCTCTGTGTTTCGGTGTGTCTGTTTTTCTCTCTATCTCTGTCTCTCTTTCCCTCATATTCTTTCTTTCTGTCTTACTGTGTGTGTCTCTGTCTTTGTCTTTGTCTCTGTCTTTGTCTCTGTCTCTCTCTCTCTCTCTCTCTCTCTCTCTCTCTCTCTCTCTCTCTCTCTCTCTCTCTCTCTCTCTCTGTGCAATTTTTCTTCCTCTGTTTGCCTCCATATTATCAAATAAGGCGTATCATTATTTAATCAATAGTATTTTCTATGTGTCCATCTTTTCTTCACTAACAAGACTTATCTTGTTCAAGGGAGACAATCGCCTTACTACATTGTTCCTATTCCTTTCGCAGACTCAGAGTAACGGGGATTTGTTTGTTGTTGAGCTATGGACTGTGTAGGTCTACTCAACTCTATTAGAGGTAGAGGTGGAGAAAAAACCCGGTTTGAACCCAAAAAACCGGTGCTAAGCGTTCGCGGTTCGAGTTGCTGTGAAACGGTTTTTTTAACTGCAAACTGAAAGTAAATTTTTCTTAGAATAACGCATTCTTTTCGAAGAACAACACTGACTGATTCACAGCGCAGATTGGGTGTTTGTAAACCAAGAGTAGCTGTTTCTAGTTTGTGGTGGTGTATGGCTTTGACTTTGACTGAGTGTTGAGTTGAGTGTGCGCGTGTCATAAGTCATAAGTTTCTTGTGTGTGTGTGTGCGTGTGTGCGTGTGCGTGTGCGTGCGTGTGTACGTGCGCGTGCATGCGTGCGTGTGTGTGAATATTCTGACAAATAAATATTGTGTTTGCATAGGTGAAACTGGTGATGCGAGTACTTGTTAAAAAACAACCGGTTAGGTAAAGCAGGTTCGAATAGGGAAACCGGTTGAAACCGGCTCGGATTTTTGAACCGGTTCTCAACCCTAATTAGAGGCGTACCTGATTTTACACAAGCCAGCTGCACACACACAGCTTTATGGTCAGAACAGCAGATTCCGTGTTTACTGTCTTCCACACCTCTCGGTTAACATACCCTTTCTTTGCGTGAATGCTTGGTTTTTTAATAAATAAATTTTAGGAAAGCAGTAATTAATATTCCAACATGGAGATTGCATTTCCAACATGTGTCAGTGTGTCTGTGTGTGTGTGTGTGCGCGCGCGCACACCATTGGTGTGCATAGTGTGTATGTGTGCGCGTGCGTGTGTGTGTATGTGCGCGCATGTGTGTGTGTGTGCACGTCCAAACACGTGTATATGTGTCTGCGCGCGCGCGTCTGTGTGTGTGTGTGTGAGTGTGTCTCTGTCTGTCTCTGTGTGTGTGTGTGTGTGTGTGTGTGTGTGTGTGTGTGTGTGCGTGCGTGCGTGCGTGTGCGTGTGCGTGCGTGCGTGTGTGTGTGTGTGTCAGTGTGTGTGTGTGTGTGTGTGTGTGTGTCAGTGTGTGTGTGTGTGTGTGTGTGTGTGTGTGTGTGTGTGTGTGTGTGTGTGTGTGTGTGTGTGTGTGTGTGTGTGTGTGTGTGTGTGTGTGTAGCTGGACATTATTTTGACATGGTCCCAGGGACTTCGTGATTGGGACAATTTTGTCAAATTTCCACCGTCGGTGGTCGGCTCATAAGTTTAGGTTTCTGACGATTGGATGCTTTTTGTCCTTTGCCCGATCTATGATGATTGGCAAAGGAAGTTTAAGGTTGTCGCGGTCTGGTTTTTAATTTTTTTAATTTTATTTGTTTGTCTGTTTATTTTTGTTTATTCGACTGTTCAGTGCATAGATGCAAAATCAGAGGTGGGTGGTCAGATAGACAGGTAAGCTATATCCCACCCCTGGTCTTTCCCACATACAAACACCCCCCCCCCCCTCTACCACCCCTCGCATTCGGGTAAACAACGGCACCACGAATTAGGCCTGCCAGTTACCGATATTAATTATAATGTACCCATTTATCGTCCGTGCCAAGAACGCAAACAACTACGTTCGTTAGAAAGCTTGTCTACGTACGTCACTGCTTTGTTCGTTAATGATCGAACCTGTCCCTTGATCAGTCATTAACCGTAGTAGTCGCCAGGGAATCTCTCATTAGTACTGATTTTAGCGTTACAGGCCCGCTGGTAGGCTAGGCCCTAATGATCAGGTGGGTGGCTGAACGGACTTTTTACCCGTAATTAAAAGCATTGTACTCTGGTGCTTTTCTTCTTCTTCTTCTTCTTCTTCTTCTTCTTCTTCTTCTTCTTCTTCTTCTTGTTCTTGTTCTTCTTCTTCTTGTTCTTGTTCTTCTTCTTCTTCTTCTTCTTCTTCTTCTTCTTCTTCTTCTTCTTCTTCTTCTTCTTCTTCTTCTTCTTCTTCTTCTTCTTCTTCTTCTTCTTCTTCTTCTTCTTCTTCTTCTTCTTCTTCTTCTTCTTCTTCTTCTTCTTCTTCTTCTTCTTCTTCTTCTTCTTCTTCTTCTTCTTCTTCTTCTTCTTCACCTCTTCTTCTTCTTCTTCTTCTTCTTCTTCTTCTTCTTCTTCTTCTTCTTCTTCTTTCACTTCTTGTTCTTGTTCTTGTTCTTCTTGTTCTTCTTCTTCTTGTTCTTGTTCTTCTTCTTCTTCTTCTTCTTCCACCTCTTCTTCTTGTTCTTCTTCTTGTTCTTGTTCTTGTTCTTCTTCTTGTTCTTCTTCTTCTTCTTCTTCTTCCACTTCTTGTTCTTGTTCTTCTTGTTCTTGTTCTTGTTCTTGTTCTTCTTCTTCTTCTTCTTCTTCTTCTTCTTCTTCTTCCACTTCTTCTTCTTGTTCTTGTTCTTGTTCTTCTTCTTGTTCTTCTTCTTGTTCTTCTTCTTCTTGTTCTTGTTGTTGTTGTTGTTGTTGTTGTTCTTCTTCTTCTTCTTCTTTCTTCTTCTTCTTCTTCTTCTTTTTCTTCTTTTAACGAATGTTATCGATCATCAACATAGCAGCAACATGAACCAACTTCAGCCAACTTCATCAGGCTGACGATTCTGCCGCACTTCTTTCACTCGTGGTTAACGTGGTACCCGTAATCATGAGTGCGTCTTAAACAGTCAACACGGGTAGTAAAACGTAAATTAGAAGATAAACTACTGATCGCCGTTTTGACCAGTTTCTTTTCTAGTTGACGTGTTACTACCCGGCGGGTCGTATTACCCGTGTTAACTGTCAGTCAAGACGCACGCGTGGTTACGGTACCTGGTCAGTACCGTAGATAAGAGTCTCCAATGACAAAATGGTTACAGATCGTTATACCTAGTTATACATTGTGGCGGTACCATAGCCGATGAGGTTTAACCGAGGCGTGGTTACCGTTACACATATCTGTATTGTTAAAAAATCGGGACTTTACTGGTGTTGCACTGCCTCCGGGCATTGCCTCCAGTATTGTTCCCACCATCTTTGTATCTACAGATGTCCCATATGTGTCTGTTCCAGACCGAGAGGACGTAAATGACCATTTTTCGTTCGTTCATGGTTACAGATTTCAGATGTTCGTTGCCTAAGTGTAACGCTTTTGGGGAAGCTCACTGACTCTGAAAAAGCTATGCCTGAATATAATTATTTTGATACCATGATGAGCGGCTGCTAATAACTCCCTTAGATGGTTATTGAAAGTGCAAAAACGCTGGACAGCCACAATGTTGGCAAGCAACAATATGAGCAACTGTTAATAACGCCTATCTATTGTGGTAGAAAGTACCAAACTATATTGTGGTGACAGCCCTGAAATGGCCGTAGCAGTCGACGGGGGGTAACGGCGGGGCTATAAACAACATCAAATATACCAAACTATATATCGCGCGCGCGTGCGAGTCCGTGTCTGTGCGCGCGCGCAAATGAGGCTGTGAGAGCTTAGTTGTGCATACTGATATCTCTGTGTATGTGTATGTTCGTGCGTGCACGTGTGTGTGCGTGTGTGCGCGCTGTCCTTGCGTGTGTGCGCGCGCGCAAATGCGTGGGTGGCAACATTTACAAACAGTGTTTCTGTGCCAGATGTACCTGATGCGTGTTTGTCATCATTAATAAACGTGCTCGTTCGGGGACGAGATGTAACTGTAGGGCTTATTAATGAGGGTATGATTGTGTGTGTGGGTGTATAATAGCCATGAGTGTAGGATCTCCTACACTCATTGATAATAGTGAGTGTATGTGCGCGTGTGTGTATAAAAAACGAACATGCGCGTGCGTATACACGACGTGTGCGCGTGGGCATTGATTACGCGTATATTGCGCAATAGTGTTTGTTTTTGTGTCATTACTGATGATGGATGACATTGAAGGTTGTGTTGGGGGTGGGGTGGGGGTGTGTGCACATGTATGTGAATGTAAATTAATGCAGAAATCAGACATCCATCTGTCTACCACAGCCCCTCCACACACACACACACACACACGCACACACACCCTCCCCCTGTCCCCTATTCCCCAAACTTATCACATAACCACGGTGACGCAAACGTTGTGACGTTTGGGGTTTATTTACCACTACCGAGGGCTATTCTTTTCTCTCTCTTTAACAATGACAACAACACAAACAAGACAACAACACCAACACCAACTCGAGTAGTAAAGATTACAAAGCTAAAGGAAGGCTTCTATTGATTTGAAGCAAAGTGTGTGCAATAAGCTCTCTTTCTCTTTTCTCTTTCTCTCTCTCTCTCTCTCTCTCTCTCTCTCTCTCTCTCTCTCTCTCTCTCTCTCTCTCTCTCTCTCTCTCTCTCTCTCTCTCTCTCTCTCTCTCTCTCTCTCTCTCTCTCTCTCTCTCTCTCTAACCAAAGTGTGTAATGTACTTATCTCGGTAAACTCTCTCTCTCTCTCTCTCTCTCTCTCTCTCTCTCTCTCTCTCTCTCTCTCTCTCTCTCTCTCTCTCTCTCTCTCTCTCTCTCTCTCTCTCCTCTCTCTCTCTCTCTCTCTCTCTCTCTCTCTCTCTCTCTCTCTCTCTCTCTCTCTCTCTGTCTCTCTGTCTGTCTGTCTCTCTCTCTCTCTCTCTCTCTCTCTCTCTCTCTCTCTCTCTCTCTCTCTCTCTCTCTCTCTCTCTCTCTCTCTCTCTCTCTCTCTCCTGTATTCATTTTTCATTACTCATGATAATAAGTATTCATTATTCATTTTTCGTTCCTGCCTATCCCTGCTGCACCAGAGCCTGTGTGTATACATTAGCCCTGGCCGAACCTTTGGTTTAACAGCCGCGAAGCGAAGCTGGTAAGCTGGTAATGTTTTCATGTGCTGTCTGACTCTTTGTTTCTGGCTGGCTGACTGACTGACTGGCTGACTGGCTATCTATGTATGTTACCACGATAGCGTTTAAACGGAGGGACCTTTCACCCTCACATTTTCAATGCGGATAGGTAGGCTAGCTAGGATAGCGTTCGAACGGAGGGACCTAGGAGGCTGACATTTTGCATGCGGATAGGTAGTTAGGATATCTAGGCCAAGTTCGAAAATGATAATTGATTCAAATGTCAAGGTCACTGGAACCGAAAATGCTGCCACGTGGCTGGTGATGTAGCGTTTTCGTGGTCTGGTGTCGTTACTGAGATGTAAACAGACGCACACGCACCAGACGTTCTCAAATTCTTCGGTACTCCAATCAGATCGATTCTTGAACCGAGTTCAACGACATTGTGTGTGTAGTATTGTTTACCTTCCTTAGGGTTGGGCTAATAGAAAGGGATCGCTGATCGAGCTTTAAAGCAAAGACTTTCCTGGAGTTGCACTGCCTCCGGGCATTGCCTCCAGGATCGTTCCCACCATCTTTATATCTACTAATGTCCCATATGTGTGTTTCAGACTGGAGGACGTTAAACGGATTTTCATTCAGAAGAAAGTCGGACATGCTGGGCCTAATTATTTCTTACTTAGGCGCATAACGGCAGCACGACGCATCTGCGCTCATAATTGGACAGGAAATTAGTCTGAGCGATCTAAGAAGAAGAAGAAGAAGAAGAAAGATTGCCCCCTTAATAAATTAAAAGCAGATCTTGTTACGCGAACGAGGCGATCAAAATAACTTACTGATGATGATCAACAATCAATCAAAACAGTACGTCAGCAAAGTCATAACGTCAAAGTTGGATATTGACGTCAATTCACTTTGAATGTGATAGCTGATGGAGACTTAACAAGGGCTTATATTAGCTATACGTGTAGTATACGTGGATATGTTTAGCACTAAAAGCTAATTTACTGTTAGCCATACAGGTGTTGTATTTTAGAGGTAATGTCTCCAAGGTTAGTCTCATCCTATCAAAGCAAACAGAGAAGCCCCCCCCCCCCCCCCCCACCCACCCCACCCACCCACACACACACACAAATTCGAACGACCAGATAAACAATTTCTCTACTTTAAATTCTTGTCCCCCCCCCCCTCTCTCTCTCTCTCTCTCTCTCTCTCTCTCTCTGTATGCGTGCGTGCGTGCGTGCGCGCGCTTGTGTGTGTGTGTGCGCGCGCGTCCGTGTGTATGTGCGCGCGTCCGTGTGTGCGTGCGTGCGTGCGTGTGCGCGCGCTTGTGCGTGCGTGTGTGTGTGTGTATGTGTAGGCATATATGTGTGTGTGTGTGCTTGCGTGATAGAGATCTATGCACTTAACGATCTCTGTGAGCATGCATTAGCATAACTATATTTTCCATGTGTACAATAGGGCCAAAACTTGGTACGCTCACTATTTTGATATTTTCTGAAGTGTTATCGCCCACAGAATGGTAAGTCCATCGAGATGAAACTCAACACTGATGACGTCAGAGAGAGAAATTGTAGAAACATACTTATGGCTCAAATGTCTTGAGGAAAGGGGGGGGGGGGGAGAAGGTTTCGAGTGGCAGTGAAGGGGAGTCAGAGGAAATGGAACAAGATAACCAGCCATATTAATGTACTTCTATTTGTTTTGAAAAAGTGAGCTCTTTATCTACACCTTATACCCTCCGCGTGTCTCCCTCCTTTTCACACACAAAATATTTGTTTTATTCTCTTGAAAAGCAATCTCCTCGTTGAAAACGAAACACCCGAAGGTGCTAACTTGGGACCCAGAGATGCACCAGCCACGTCTGCCCTATCAACATGAGAGCAGCCCTGCTCCAGCCCTGGAAGTCCGTGTTGTATTATACTGGGGAGCAGGTACAGAAACTCGAGGGCTAGGTGTACAATAAAGGGTCTTCGGAGAAGAATCCCCCCCCCCCCCCCCCCCCCCCACGCACACACACACACCCACCCCACCCCACCCCTCAATCAAATGTTTCGGCCCTAAACTCCTTCTACTCTAAAGCAAGCTCTTTACTCTGTGACTTAGTGCACACACATGTTTGTTATCAATGCCTTTGATCCCTAAAAGGGCCTTATAGTCAGAATTCTTTAAAATTTACGCTAATCAGTAGAGGTGGTGGGAAAAACCGGTTTGAACCGAAAAAACCGGTGCTAAACTTGCGCGGTTCAAAAAACCGGTTCGAGTTGCTGTGAACCGGTTTTTCTAACTGCAAACTGAAAGTAAGTTTTTCTTAGAATAACGCATTCTTTTCGAAAAACAACACTGATTCTCAGCGCAGATTGGGTGTTTGTAAACCAAGAGTAGCTGTTTCTAGTTTGTGGTGGTGTATGGCTTTGACTTTGACTGAGTGTTGAGTTGAGTGTGTGTATGTCATAAGTCATACGTTTCTTTAGTGTGTGTGTGTGTGTGTGTGTGTGTGTGTGTGTGTGTGTGTGTGTGTGTGTGTGTGTGTGTGTACTACGTATGCACGTGCGCGCGTGTGTGTGAATATTCTGACAAATAAATATGTGTTTGCATAAGTGAAACTAGTGATGCGAGTACTGGTTAAAAAAAACCCGGCTCGGTAACACCGGTTCGAAGAGGGCAAACCGGTTTAAAACCGGTTCGGATTTTTTAACCGGTTCTCAACTCTACTAATCAGTAACAGGACTTGGATGACCCTACATTATACATCTGCCAGAGCAACTTGTGCCGGGTCCAGTGCAACAAATGTGATCATGACATATTAGGGTACAGCAAACCAGGTGTCACGTGACCTCTCCTCGATATTGTCACGCCCTACTCCAGAACTGTCGCGAGCTATCTCGTTCTTTATCCCCCCCCCCCCCCCCCTTCAAATGTTTGCATTGAACATTATCACTGAGAAGCAACATTCTGCCCATTTTCTTTTCTTTTTAGGAAAGGGGTAGGGTTAAGATCAGCCTAGGAAATTATTTTCATAAAACTGAAAGAAGCAAACTTTGAGATTGAGGGTCGTAAATATGACGGTGTGTGTGTGTGTGTGTGTGTGTGTGTGTGTGTGTGTGTGTGTGTGTGTGTGTGTGTGTGTGTGTGTGTGTGTGTGTGTGTGTGTGTGTGCCTCTCTCTCTCTCTCTCTCTCTCTCTCTCTCTCTCTCTCTCTCTCTCTCTCTGTGACTAAAGTACATTGCCAGGAACTGTCCCCCAGTGCAATTCTGAAGACTTGAGCTCCTTTTTTTAAAATTCATGGACACACTAAACTGAAAAATGCACAAAACGTCTTCGTTCCAACTGCAGTCATGCTTCATTTTCTCATGGAATTGGGAGGTCACACGACACGAAGAGGGCGGAGAGAGGTGAGATGCAGCAGGGAGGTGACTGGGTGAGGTCGCTGAACTGGTGAATGGGGGGGGGGGGGGGAGGGAGAGGAGAGAGAGAGAGAGAGAGAGAGAGAGAGAGAGAGAGAGAGAGAGAGAGAGAGAGAGAGAGAGAGAGAGATGTTTACATCCAGTTGAATATTCTCTCTCTCTCTCTCTCTCTCTCTCTCTCTCTCTCTCTCTCTCTCTCTCTCTCTCTCTCTCTCTCTCTCTCTCTCTCTCTCTCTCTGCGTGTGTGTGTGAAAGTGTGTGTATGTGTATGTGTATGTGTGTGTGTGTGGTGTGTGTGTATGTGTGTGTGTGTGTGTGTGTGTGTGTGTGTGTGTGTGTGTGTGTGTGTGTGTGTGTGTGTGTGTGTGTGTGTGCTTACTCGGGCCTGTGCGTATGTGTATGTGCGGGAGGAGAGAGAGAGAGAGAGAGAGAGAGAGAGAGAGAGAGAGAGAGAGAGAGAGAGAGAGAGAGAGAGGGTGGGGACTATTTTTCGTTGCCCCGGTTTCAGGGCCATTGACAGTTTACCCACACATAGCCCTATTACGACACCTTGCATGCAGCAAAACACAAACAAAGCACACATGGCGCAGAATTCACGTATTGCATTGCAAGGGCACAAAACGCCCCAGACTGGCTGACTGGGTCACAAAAAGATGCTGACACAGTGTATTGCAGAGAGATCTTGTATAGAGCCGTTCTATTGCTACGTTGCTCTTTTCTTAGAGAGAGAGAGAGAGAGAGAGAGAGAGGGGGGGGGGTAAGGTTTATATCTGTTAAATTTGACACAACGGCCTTACATCAAATGATTTACATCTTTCCATCTTAATGAAATACACATTTCATCCACACCCATCTAAAGTAGCTAGGTCTACAAAACGTATTTGAAAGTAAAGTTAGCCTAAAATGCCTAGCCAGAAACCTCGAGGCGAGAGATTCATTAATTGATTAGGGTATAAATACGTAAGCGTAAATATGAGCTCATTTATATCAATCATCTGTATTATTAAAAATTCGGGACTTTCCTGGTGTTGCACCGCCTCCAGGCATTGCCTCCGGGATCGTTCCCACCATCTTTATATCTAGTAATGTCTGTTCCAGACCGGAGGACGTTAAGCAGAATTTCTTCACGAGCTCATGCATGAGCACGCACACACATACGCACACACGCACACGCACGCACGCACACGCACACACGCACGCACACGCACACACACACACACACACACACACACACACACACACACACACACACACACAACACACACACACACACACACACACACACCAGAGTCTCTCTCTCATTCTCTCTCCGGCCTCTCTCTCCCGTTCCTACTGATTCTCACACAGAGACAAAGATGGACACTACATGCACATGCCACTGACGCACGAGCACCCCTCACACATAACCTATGAACACACGAACGCGCGCGCGCACGCACGCACACACACACATGCGCGACACACGTGACGCACGCACACATGCACGCACACACACGGCGCGCGCGCACGCACACACACGCACACACACACACACACACACACACACACACACACACACACACACACACACACACACACACACACACACACACACACACACACACCTCATAAGACGACTAAACACTGTTACAATAAACAGTTTCTACCTAATAATAACCTATTATATCATGCTTTTCTCTCTCTCGATTTACGATATGGGAATGTTGGGTCAAAAGAACAACCTAACCTATGACACGATACATGTGTCATAATATAGAGGGTATCTTTTCTTCAACTGACCAGTGTCCACATTACCTTTTGGCGGATGTCCATTTCTTTGGGGGCAGTAGTTGGGTCCAGATGCCCCCCAACTGGAGACATTCCATAATCTCTCTCTCTCTCTCTCTCTTAATCTCTCTCTCTCTCTCTCTCTCTCTCTCTCTCTCTCTCTCTCTCTCTCTCTCTCTCTCTCTCTCTCTCTCTCTCTGCCCTGACCTGTCCTGCTTATAGTGGTCAAGGGACTAGGGGGTAGAATACTTAATCTTGTATATCTGGCCTGAGATGCATTCCGCACGTTTCACAGCATAACGCGGTTGATAGTAAGGCTAGGCTAATCCTGAAGTTGGGTGCGTTCAGACGTCACCCGCAGTGTTATGTGTTGTGGTGTTACATATTTTTTCTCTTTTGTTTTGTTTTTATGCTTTTCTTACATGGCTGCTGTGTATCTTTATGAATTTCCCTTACCAATTCGTTCTCACAGTTGGTTCTTCTTTGGTCCTTAATGATCTTTTCTGTTTTTGTTTGTCCACCTTTTCTTTTTGAACTTTCGGTTTGTGGATTACTCATAATGTTGTCCTAATATCCTCTCATTTTTCTTTTCTTTTCTTTATTCATATGTTTGTTTGTTTGTAAAATAGTTTTTTCCCCCTTGAACTTAATTCTTCATTGTTCTATATCTGAGAACACGTAGGTCCAATAGACGTACAGCAGCAAGCGTAATCTCTAAGTGTACACCTCTCTGTATCAGAATTATAGAGTTTGTTTTTAAAGGGAAAATGTTTTTTGGGGGGCTGAGATTCAGGAATAAATGGAAACACTGTAGTAATGTACTGACAAAATCATGCTGTTTGCTCCGAATGAGTGCAGAATTTGTCAAAATGCACAATTGCGAACGTGCATGAGCACACCGTCACACACACACACACACACACACACACACACACACACACACACACACACACTGACATGGGCAACACCTGAACCGGGTTGCCTTATCATACCGTTTTCATGGCGTTCGGTAGCGAAAAGTTAATTGACATTCGTTGACTTTGGTCGCTAAAAACGCTTGAAGAGTTTTGTTAAAGTTTTGAGCTCAAAACGGTGATAAGGAAAAAGGCTGGAGGGGTAGATAGCCTAAGACTCCAAAGTCCGTGTCACGTGTAATCGATTATGAAGTTAAATTGGTTTTATTTGTGAATTTCAAGCAGGAGCAATAGCAAGCAAGACTGGTTTTATCGTTCAAATATTTAGCCTTCTGCTTCCCAATGGACGATGACATAGTACCTGAAGCTATTGTGTCCATTAGGGTTACGACTGTAGCAGAAGGCTTGTTGCCTTATTAAAGACCCACCAGATCACGTGTCAAAATCACGGGTTTCACGTGTTTTCCCTCTGGTATTGGTAAGAAATCTTGTTTTGACCAGGTTTGACTCCCATACAAATGCCCCCAAATTGAAAACGAAGCATCATTTTAAAGAGCAGCCTCAATTTAAAGTTGGGGACATTTGTATGTGGGTCACAGCTATGCCCAGAAAACAACAAGGGACTTAATCGTGGTCGGTCAGTGAGTCTTTAATTCAGCGATGCCAACTGTTTGTTCAGTCTTAACCCTTTCGCCGCCAGACATTTTTTCAGCCCAAAAATGCCATTAACCTTAACTGGGTAGAGAAAATACATATCTGCAATATTACGAATTCCTCTATGACATGCTTAACATTAGGCCTATCATTACCTCCAAAAATTAATAAAATAAGGTTTTTGGATAACAGGTCCTGATTTGATGCCTTTTAGTGACCATTGTGGTGCAAAAATGCGACATTGGCGGTGAAAGGGTTAAAAGTCGGTTATTGTCCTTTGATTGTCTACGCGTGGAATGGCATGGCTCCTAATCAAACCATGCCATTGGCATGGCTCCTAATCAAACCATGCCTTTGGCATGGCTCCTAATCAAACCATGCCTTTGGCATGGCTCCTAATCAAACCATGCCATTGGCATGGCTCCTAATCAAACCATGCCATTGGCATGGCTCCTAATCAAACCATGCCTTTGGCATGGCTCCTAATCAAACCATGCCTTTGGCATGGCTCCTAATCAAACCATGCCTTTGGCATGGCTCCTAATCAAACCATGCCTTTGGCATGGCTCCTAATCAAACCATGCCATTGGCATGGCTCCTAATCAAACCATGCCATTTGCTTGCAGCCCATCTTTCCTCTCATTCACATCACAGCCAATCATTCGGGCGGCTATATTTTGGCTGCAGCTTTCTACCCGATTTAACCCCTTGACTGCCAGAGAAAATCAAAAAAAAAAAATCATTGGGCAAATCATGCCATAAAAAAGACAACTGATAGAGACAATCTGGAAAAATGGTCTGGGGGTGTGGACCTCTTGACTGTGCAAGAGCAAAAGCCAGCATGTCAGGGTTCGTCCTTTTCATCAGTGATGTCATCAGGCCAGTACGTAATACGTTGGTGGAAGTCAATGGGTCACAGTCACCCATTTTTATGATAACAGAGCCACCAAGACAACGATGGCGGTTGTTTACTGAAAGACAACCCCCACTAGAATCGTCTCCTTTTCTTGTCAAAGGTTACTCCCCCCCCCCCCCCTCCTCCCATTTTTGTTGCTAAGACACACACTGCAAGAGATGCCTTTAAAACATCTTGTAAATTATCTCTCTCTCTCTCAGGGCTGGGTGGAAAAAAGCTGTCATTGCTTCATGTTCCCTGGTTAAATAAAATTTCCTCTCTCTCTCTCTCTCTCTCTCTCTCTCTCTCTCTCTCTCTCTCTCTCTCTCTCTCTCTCTCTCTTTAAAAATAAATTAAAGTTTATCTCTTACTCTTTTTGTTGCCTAATGGAGCTTATATTACAAAAATCCCAAATTACAAAACTTCAGTGTTTTGTTTCCGCCCTCAGAGGATGGGTTTGAAAAGATACCGTCCATAAGGGTCTCTGACCGATTGAACGCTAATCTCATCATCATCAGGGTGTTGAATGTGCGTGCGCCCCCGTGCACTGTACGTAGGTGTACGCCACACCTAAGAAACGTTTTCTGGTCACACTTAGGGCACAAAGGGCACCGCACAAAGTGTGGCCTGGGGAGCTCAACAGTCGAAGTCGCCTCGCTCGCTGACTCCCAAGCCTACACCACTATTTAGGCCTAGAACACCGCAGGTCGTGCCAGATTTCAGGTCGTCTTATTGGTGGTGTACGTGTAGCCGCTTGGCTCCTGTTGCAGTGTTTTGACGGGGCGACCGACCGTCGCCTTTTGTCTGTGTGTTTGTTGCACGGGCCACGTAGCGCTTGCGTGTATACTTGGGGGCCCTTTATTCAGTACTGTGCTTTGGTTCTGCGACAGAGCAGGGTATAATAATAGTGAGGTTGAAAGATACCAGTCTTGCACACAGCCACAGCCGAGTAAGCTAATGTTTTCAACAGATGCCGCATTCTGGGCCAAAATCTACCGGCACGGCGACGTTGATTTGTATAGGGAGGGCTGCAACAGCTGTAACTGATAGATATGAGCGGAGTGGAGTGTTGTGTAGGGTAGTGTGTAGGCCTAGTGCTAGGCCCTAGGCCCCCTATGCTGCTTCTGTTGCATCTCGCCGGCTGCTGTCACTGCACTTTTCCCTGCTGAAGCTGAAACAGTGGGAAACAGCCATCGTTTCTTGACTTTTTTGGGGCAAAGATCAGAGAGTTAGACAGTGTAGAATGGTATTATCGTTTGATTTTAAGCGAGACAGTGTGTGATACAGACTTCCCAGCTGACTGAGCGATATTGGAATACGAAAGGGTTAGCGAATAACGCAGACACAGTATTCATTTTAACCACTGATTCGTGGATTCTTTATCAACTGCGGTCATCATATTTCAACGGGGTATTTGAAGAGGCTGTTTGTTCAAGTTCTTGTCACTGTGTAGTCAAATGGTTTGTCTAGTCTCCGCTCAGTGTTTGACATTTTGAGTTTTCAATGACTGTGACACTTTTAGTAGGTTTGTTTTTTATCAGTAAAAAGTACTTTACACTGAAAATTCCTTGATCACGAACTGTGTTTTTTGAGAGATGAAATCTGAATGCCAGGTTCAGTAACAAAAACAATCGACCAATTCTTGTTTAGATTTTATGTGTGGTCAAGTTGTGTCTCGGAGGGGGGAAGAAACGCAAATTTACTGGTCTTGCTTACGTCGCTTACATGAACATTTAATTTGAAATGTATGGATCTGAGTTGCTGGATAGAATTTGTGTGTGTGTGAGGCTGACAGATTCGATTTCTGAACAGAAAATAAAGGCACAAACCAGATCCCAAAATGGCTTCGTGTCTCCAAGAGGAACGAACAGTCGGGTTCAGTCATTTTGCTCATAACTCATAATTTTTGTTAAAAAAAACAACAACAAAAACTTCACTTAACTCGACCAACCACTGCCTATCATTATTTGTGACCGGTCGTCACATTTGACCACTTTGACATTGATATCATCCTACCAGAGGAAAGCCCAAAGTGTCGCCATGTTGAAGCGGTGTAAACGGTCCCTGAGCATGATCAAAGACCTCAGCAAGAAGGGCAAAGACAAAGGGGACGCTAAAGGGGACTCCCCTCCCAACAGCACTCCCGTCACTCCGGAGAGTGAGGTTGACCACTGGTCCCGCGAGGAGTGCCATGAAAGGAGTCCCCCGACCACTCTAGGAGGGAGTGCTTGTACTGGGACTCCCCCCGCGGAAGACTCCCTGTCCCCCGCTTCCACTTTTACCTCCGGCTCCACCTACGATGCTGCTCCCGTGTTCCAGTTTTATGTGGGCAGTTTGGAGGATGCTGATGCTAATAACAATTGGTGAGAGAGGGAGAGAGAGAGAGAGAGAGAGAGAGAGAGAGAGAGAGAGAGAGAGAGAGAGAGAGAGAGAGAGAGAGAGGAGGAGAGACAGGCAGAGATAGAGAGAGATAGAGATAGAGAGTGGAGGAGAGACAGGAGAGAGAGAGAGAGAGAGAGAGAGAGAGAGAGAGAGAGAGAGAGAGAGTGTGGAGGAGAGACAGGCAGAGATAGAGAGATAGAGATAGAGAGTGGAGGAGAGACAGGCAGAGAGAGAGAGAGAGAGAGAGAGAGAGAGATAGAGAGAGTGGAGGAGAGACAGGCAGAGAGAGAGAGAGATAGAGATAGAGAGTGGAGGAGAGACAGGCAGAGATAGAGAGAGATAGAGATAGAGAGTGGAGGAGAGACAGGCAGAGAGAGAGAGAGAGAGAGAGAGAGAGAGAGAGAGAGAGAGAGAGAGAGAGAGAGAGAGAGAGTCGCAAGACGCAAGACGAGAGAGAGATACAGACAGGCATGCAGATATTGAGAGATTATGAGAACTTCTTCTTCGTCGATCACTCAGACGGTTTCCTGTCATATGAGCGCAGATGCGTCATGCTGCCGTTATGCACCTAACTAAGACATAAATAGGCCCAGCATGTCCGACTTCGGCTGAAGAAAACCCTTGTAAGTGTTTCTTGAAGAAAAAAAAGGCAGGAGAATGGACCAATAAGGCAGAAAGATAGAAAATGACAGTAAGCAAAGGAAAAAGGCAGAGTCATTTGAAGTGAGTGATAGATTAAAGGAAGTTATCGTGAGAACGAGACTTGTTCATTTTTACTTCCGTTTTCCATGTGACTTTTTTGCTGACGTTTCCTTTCTTTAGACCTGGGACGGTATTCACGTTGAGATAGCATGAGACTTAGCATGATGCTAACTTAGAAGCTCTTCCAATGTCCTATAGGATTTAATAGGTCTTTTGGAAGAGCTTCTAAGTTAGCATCATGCTAAGTCTCATGCTATCTCGACATGAATACCGTCCCTGATCTTTTTACGTTTTTCATACCGGCTAATTACTTTTCATAAATTACACCGAAAGAACTTTTGAAAAACATTTAAAACATTTTAAAGATAGAAACATGCATGGTTAATCAAAATATAATTATTATAAACAGACAAAGATTTTTGTATTTAGCGAAAAATAAAGTCGTCAGTGTATTGTGTAGAGGAAAGAAAATACGCTTCAGGTATGATTTTTTTGCACGAAGACCTGTCATTCTTCACAAAAACCTCGACCATCGACTTCCTGCAGACCGTTGACTCTACTCTTTTTGAGTAGTATTATATTCAATTTGGATCCCTACTACTCTTCAAACTTAAAAATAATGCTCTTTAATTCTTGATTAGGGGAAGACGGGGTAAAAAGCGCATGGGCGGGTAAGACGCCCACCCCAATTATCTCATGAAATGAAGCAAATTTCAGTCTCATTTTGCCCATGAGACGAGCGTTAATGTCTAGCATTCGTCTCGTGGGCAAATTTGACTGAAATGTTCTTTATTTCATGAGATAATTGGGGTGGGCTTCTTACCCGCCCATGCGCTTTTTACCCCGTCTTCCCCTACTCATTTTCAGTGAACATTGTTTGATGGCTTAAAGAATAAAACTACATATTTTGCACCAAAGCTACCCATTTCAGCTATCCAGACTACTCAAGACTTGTGTAGGGGGTAAACAGGTCTGTTCCTATTTCCACGAAAATCAAATTTAATCAGCGTTTAAAAGAAGACATTCCAAAAGACTGGTTTCCTTGTTTTTGACAAACAATTTCATACTATGTACAATGGATACAAACCCAGTGATCGCGCTAGGAATCTTGAAAACCAGTCCCACCAGCGACAATGCCCCCCAGCAACTGGTGTCAAAACCAGTCCCACCAGCGACAATGCCCCCCCAGCAACTGGTGTCAAAACCAGTCCCAGGGAAACAAAAAACAGCGAAAACCACAATTTCAAAGCCTCTGTTAAACAATTTATCAGTCCTAGCAAAAATGTATCAGTCCCTGGGACTGACAGGTCAAAACTTTTTCAGTATTTTGGTTTTTGCAATCAGTATTTTACTGATAATTACCAGTAAGCGCGATCTCTGACTATTTTGTTTTGTTTTGGAATACAGTATGAATTGATTAAGTAATTTAAGCACCTGCTTATCTGCTTAAAAAGGGATAGTAAATACTAAAAAAAACCCACCATAGCTATTCTGAATAAGCTAAGTAGAACATAAAACAATCAATAATAAATGATTAAAATCAATGTTTTGAGAAGAAGCACGTTCTCTATTATTTGTTTATAGCATTTTCAATACTATTTTTTTAACTTTCAAATCAACAACAACAACAACACTGGCATACAGACTTATTTCCAGTTTTCTTAGTAAGAAAAGAACCGTTCTCCACAAGCAAACTTTGACAACAATTTCCCTAGTATTGATATACAAACAAATACAAACGTTCTCTTTTTCTTGGAGAAACATACACATTTATCTTGACTCGATTTATCCATGTTTGAAGTGGAACGTTTTCTCTCCCCTGTCGTCTTAGAAATTTTGAACAAAATTCGAGGGGTAAACCGTAATTGCCTAAACGTGTTATCATGAGAGGAATAAAGAAGGATGATAAGACTTTTAGGCAATTACTACTCGATTAATCTGGGTCTGAAATCGGTATATTTAGTGAGTTCTTGTAAGAAGGAAAATATTATATGATTTTCTAGAAAATGGAATGATTTTAAAGCCGTTGGATGGACCCAGTTTCTGTTCGTGTTTAAAGGAAGACCACCACCAATCCCTTTGGCTGCAGCACTAATTAAGAGCCGGTACGAATACGTCATAGTTTGAGAGACCTTTTTACAAAGACTACTGCATTGATTTTCTGACAAGACGTTCAATGCTGCACTTGGTCATCTCCAAATATGGAAAGTGACGCCATTCCCGTGACAATGTCGGTTTTCGGCGAAACTTTAGAATGTGTATCTTTTAACCATCCAATCTGAAGTTAAGCTGACTCTAGCCCTAACCCTAACCCTATCCCTAACCCTAATCAAAACCTTAAACCGTCAAATATACACAAAAATAAAACTTTACTAAAAAAACATTTGAGTGTTCCATGTTTGGAGATGACCAAGTGCAGTCTTGAACGCCTAGTGATTTTCTGTTACTCTACAAACTCAGTTGTTACTGAGCAAGCTCTCTCTGTACTGCTGGCCCCAACTTCAGACTAACCGATGTCAACCAGTGATAATAATAATAATAATAAAAGACATAATTTTGTTGAGTAAAGCGCCTGAATGCTGAGCATGTACAACGCAACCACCATAATACCCCAATCTGCAAAACTATTCACCGGAGGGCGTTGAACCTCTTCCCTGCAAAGAAGTGTACCCCCACCCCCTCCAACGCATGCAACCCTAACACATTAACATCCCCACCCCTACCCTCCCACCCCCGCCCTGCACTCTACCTCCGAATTTTGTTTTCCATTTTTTTCCCCCACTTTACTTTAAAAAGGTGACTTTTTGGCCTCCTCCAATATCTGTTACCTTCAGGCTCCTAGCCTGGCTTGAACCCCCCCCCCCCTCCCCCCATAAATTTGCCCCCTTCTGCTTTAACTGCAACACACCTCTTTTATCTGTAGAACTCCCCTTCCAAGGGGTGAGGGAGAGAGAGAGAGAGAGAGAGAGAGGCGGGGGGCGCGGGAGAGAGTTCAGACTGGTGACTCAGTTATGTTTTGAGAGAGAGACACAGAGAGAGAGAGAGAGTTCAGACTGGTGACTCAGTTATGAGAGAGAGAGAGAGAGAGAGAGAGAGAGAGAGAGAGAGAGAGAGAGAGAGAGAGATAATACGAATACGAATACGAATGTTTATTGAGGGTTAATAGATAAGCATAAGCTTTTTTACACCATGCCCTCGAAAATATAAAAACAAATCCAAATGAAAGAAAATTGAAAAAACATGGAAAAAATGACAGGAAAAGGGGGTAGGGGGTAGTAATATCATAACAAATTTAGAAAACATAAAAAAAAACATGAAGAGAGAGAGAGAGAGAGAGAGAGAGAGAGAGAGAGAGAGAGAGAGAGAGAGAGAGAGAGAGAGAGAGAGAGACTTTGAAAACGTAATCGCTCAAGCAAAGGGTTGTCATTGAGAACTAAAAACGAGGGGGAAAGCGCTCGCGCGCGTGTGTATAATGTGCATGTGTATGCGTGTGTGTGCTTGTGTGTGTGCGCGCATGCGTATAATGGGTATTAAGTACTTTATAGGCACAGAGGCGTCTCTGTGAAATTCGTCGCAGCCAGAGTGTGTGTATGTATCTTAGAATGCGTCTGTGCGCGCGTGCTAGCGTATATAATATGTGTGCGCGCGTGCGTGCATGTGTGTTTTCGCGTGCATGCATATGGGTGAAAGTCTGATTTGGTGTCGAGTGGCATCCTAGCCTCTTTTAGTGCTTTGTTTAGCTTTGGTGTTTATTTTGTTGTCATGTAAGTTTTATCCCAATGTAAAGAGGAGTATTTAAACGACGATTTTGTTGTTTATTTACTCGCTTGTTTCTCAACCCTAATGCTTGATGTTTGGGTTGCAGATGCTCCAATCTTTCGTTGACAACGTCATAAAATGTTAGCAAGATTCAATGAACGGTTTTGAAAATATGAAGCAAAACGGAAAAGTATGGGTGTAAACTCACCCACGGGGTACGGGAATACATGAACATATAGTGTGTGTGTGTGTGTGTGTGTGTGTGTGTGTAAAAGAGAAAAGAAAAAGAATAGGGGGGAGGGGGGGGGGTGGGGGGGAGGGGGGAGGGGGGGGGGGGGGGGGGGAGGTATTGGAAAAGAGCCAAAAATCAGCTGTTGATAGGTTAGAAGCGGAACGTTGACCGGCCAATCGCCCCACACGTATTGAACAAACAGTACTACTACCAGCCCGCGGGCCATAAACTGTGAGTGACATGTTGTTTACACAAAATGCCAACGCACGATAACGGCTAAAAGCTATGGGGTAATACAGAGATATAATAGAAATAGTGAGGCAAGGAGAGAGGGTAATAATATATAGTCAAGTAAAGAAAGGTAACTCTCTGTAATTAACTCCCTTCGCCAAAGTTATTTTCGGCACCAAGTCGCCTAGCACAGTATAAACAACAGCCACATTGAGACAGACCAAGGTTTGAGGCTGTTGTTTATACTTTGCTAGGCGACTTGGTGCCGTAAATAACTTTGGTGACGGGAGTTAATTACAGAGAGTTACCTTTCTTTGCTTTACTATAATTATGGGATAATACCCTACTGTGGGTTTTAGTAACATTGAAGGGGGGGGGGGGGGGGGGGGCATACTGAAATGTTTTTGATTGAATGAATGGTTGAATGTTGGATTGAAGAATTGATTGATTGACTGATTCTGGTTGATTGATCACCGGATTGATTGGTTCTACTGTGGTTGAATGGTTGAGTGACTGAATTGGTTTATTATTTAAGAATGTGATGTATTTAACCTTCGCAGGGGTCCAAAGTTTCTTCAACCTTCGCAGGGGTTTATGCAACAAATACCTGTGGCGGTGCCATAGCCGATGAGGTTTAGCCGAGGAGTGGTTACCGCTACACCTATCTGTATTAATTAAAAAATCGGGACTTTACTGGTTTCGTACTGCCTCCGGGCATTGCCTCCAGTATTGTTCCCACCATATTTGTATTTACAAATGTCCCATATGTGTCTGATTCAGACCAAGAGGACGTAAAACACCATTTTCGTCAACCTTCACAGGGGTTAAAGACACACTGACCAACCACGATTAAGTCCCTTGTATTATTTTGGGGGTAGCTGTGACCCACATACAAGTGTCCCCAAACTTAAAATTGACGCTGCTCTTTAAAAATATGTTTTATTTTCAATTTGGGGGCATTCGTATGGGAGTCAAACCTGGTCAATACAAGATTTCTTACCAGTTAGAAAGAGGGAAACCCCGTGAAACCCGTGATTTTGACACGTGATCTGGTGGGTCTTTGAGATGCATAAAGACTTGACTTCTTCCTATCCTCTTTTGTTGTTGTTGTTGCTTTGTCTGCCTATGCGTGTTTCAGTGATGTCCTGAGGCCCCGGTCATAGGCCATTGACCTATCAAACTTTGAAATGTCCTATTGTGTTCTCCTCTGTCAGGACAAATGTCTGATTAAAGTTTTAACACTGGCACCCTTTGTCTTGTTGATTTCTGCAAGAGCCAGGACATTGTCCCATCTAAAATCATTTGGTGACCGCAGTTTCAGTTTCAGTGCCCCTGCTGTTTGGAATTCCCTCCCAGTCGATCTCCGCCATGAACCAACTATCTCTACTTTCAAAGCTAAACTCAAGACACACTACTTTCAAAGCTCATTCGGTTTGTAAATGTTTCCTTCTTGATCTTGTACCTGGGTGAATGAATGGGTGATAATGTTTTGTGTGACTGTGGGTGTATCAGTGACTGGAAGCGCCTTGAGTGTAAAATAATTATAGAAAGGCGCTATAGAAATACTATCAATTATTATTATTATTATTATTTCTCTCGTCTCAGGACAGTTTGTTCTGTCTTGTTTCGGTCCTCGGTGCGTCACTGGTGTTTCTGAGTGTCTTTACCTCCATTTCCCCTCCCCTCCCCTCCTTTCCATCTTCTTCAGTATTTTGTTTTATAGGGGGGGGTTGATTCTGACCTCCTTGTTCCTATTTCGTAATGCTGCATGCATTTACATGAACATGTAGGGTATGCATGTGGATCAACTCCTTTGTTAGGGGCCATGTCTTATCACACCGAGAGTCCGCCTTCTAAATCTCTCTGTCTCTGTCTCTCTGTCTCTCTGTCTCTCTGTCTCTCTCTCTCTCTCTCTCTCTCTCTCTCTCTCTCTCTCTCTCTCTCTCTCTCTCTCTCTCTCTCTCTCTCTCTCTCTCTCTCTCTCTCTCTCTCTCTCTCTCTCTCTCTCTCTCTCTCTCTCTCTCTCTCTCTCTCTCTCTCTCTCTCTCTCTCTCTCTCTCTCTCTCTCTCTCTCTCGTGTGTGTGTGTGTGAAATATTTCCCTTTCCACTGCCCAGCCCCTTCTTGTAATTGTGACAATTTTGAACAAATGAATGTTATATTTCTTTGATGTTTACTCGCAATGCCGCATTTCCTTATTCTTTTCTAGTATCCTATATATATATTTTGTTTATGTTATGATTTATATGCTCCCCCCCCCCCTACCCATATGTGATACGGGCACAAGGCCTAATCATAAAAAAATGTTTGAGTTTGAGTTTTTTTGAGTCTTTGAGTCTCTCTCTTTTCTCTCTCTCTCTCTTCTTTCTCTCTCGCTCTCTCTCTCTCTCTCTCTCTCTCTCTCTCTCTCTCTCTCTCTCTCTCTCTCTCTCTCTCTCTCAATTTGTTTTTTTGTTTTGTTTTAATCCAAGGACAGATTGTAAGAATAGGCATTGCCTAAAATCTTTATCCTTGTCAAATCAAGTTTTCCAGTGTCCAGTGTCCAGTCTCTCTCTCTCTCTCTCTCTCTCTCTCTCTCTCTCTCTCTCTCTCTCTCTCTCTCTCTCTCTCTCTCTCTCTCTCCCTCTCCATCTCCATCTCCCTCTCTCTTTCTCTAGCGCATACTCAGATGCACACTCATGCGCACGTCTGTCTGTTTGTCTGTATGTGTGCAAGTGTTCAGGCTCGGTCGATGTCTTTAATTCTGGCAAATTATTCTGGTCAGTCTGGAACTCTTCCTGTCTAATCTGTTCCAGCCCAGAGGTGAGGGAGTTCTTGGGGCTGGACAATGTAAGGCACGGTCAGCAGCAGCAGCAATCACATCAACATCAACACCAGCAGCATCAGCATCAACAGCAGGAGCAGCAGCAGCAGCATCGATCATTACAGGTTTCAGAGCCTTTGAAAGGAGGCAAAGACAGCAAAATGGTGAGAAGAGAAAGAGAGAGACAGAGAGAGAGAGAGAGAGGGGGGGGGAGAATGGGAGGGAAGAGAGACTGAGAGAGAGGGGGGGGGGGGAGAGACTAGAGAGAGAGGGGGGGGAGAATGAGAGAGAGAGAGAGGCAAGAACTAAAAGAGAGGGGAAGGGGGGGGGGGGAGGGAAAAGAGAATGAGAGAGAAACGGAGAGTGTGTGAATGAGAGATAGAGAATGAAAAGAGAGACAGAGAGAGAGAGTGTGTGAGCGAATGAGAGAATGAAAATAAAGATTGACAGAGACACAGAGACAGAGACAGATACAGAGAGACGGACAGAGGTACAGACTGAACGGGTGAACAGAGGGTGGCAGTCAGGGAGACAGAGGTCACACACAGACAGATACAGAGAGACGGACAGAGGTACAGACTGAACGAGTGAACAGAGGGTGACAGTCAGGGAGACAGAAGTCACACAGACAGATACAGAGAGACGGACAGAGATACAGACTGAACGGGTGAACAGAGGGTGGCAGTCAGGGAGACAGATGTGACACAGACAGAGACAGATACAGAGAGACGGACAGAGGTACAGACTGAACGGGTGAACAGAGGGTGGCAGTCAGGGAGACAGAGGTCACACACAGACAGATACAGAGAGACGGACAGAGGTACAGACTGAACGAGTGAACAGAGGGTGACAGTCAGGGAGACAGAAGTCACACAGACAGATACAGAGAGACGGACAGAGATACAGACTGAACGGGTGAACAGAGGGTGGCAGTCAGGGAGACAGATGTGACACAGACAGAGACAGATACAGAGAGACGGACAGAGATACAGACTGAACGAGTGAACAGAGGGTGGCAGCCAGGGAGACAGAAGTCACACAGACAGAGACAGATACAGAGAGACGGACAGAGATACAGACTGAACGGGTGAACAGAGGGTGGCAGTCAGGGAGACAGAGGTCACACACAGACAGATACAGATAGACGGACAGAGATACAGACTGAACGGGTGAACAGAGGGTGGCAGTCAGGGAGACAGAAGTCACACACAGACAGATACAGAGAGACGGACATAGATACAGACTGAGCGGGTGAACAGAGGGTGACTGTCAGGGAGACAGATGTCACACAGACAGAGACAGATACAGAGAGACGGACAGAGATACAGACAGAACGGGTGAACAGAGGGTGACTGTCAGGGAGACATGTCACACACAGACAGATACAGAGAGACGGACAGAGATACAGACAGAACGGGTGAACAGAGGGTGACAGTCAGGGAGACAGAAGTCACACAGACACAGACAGATACAGAGAGACGGACAGAGATACAGACAGAACGGGTGAACAGAGGGTGACAGTCAGGGAGACAGAAGTCACACAGACACAGACAGATACAGAGAGACGGACAGAGATACAGACTGAGCGGGTGAACAGAGGGTGACAGTCAAGGAGACAGAAGTCACACAGACAGAGGGATAAAGGACGGAGACGGACACAAAGAGATTCTTTCAAACGCATTGTCCCTTTTGGAAGGGATTTGGAGCTTACAATAATTTTTTGGGCCATAAAATAATTATGGACAATAGACAATGGCCATTCCAGTATAGGCCTAGGCTATATCTTCCTATGTTATAAAATGAAATCTTCAAATGAAAATTAATGTGTGAGAAAGAAAAAGGTGAAAGTTAAAGAGAATGGTTGAATAAGTGACCGTGGTTGTGTGTGTGTGTGTGTGTGTGTGTGTGTGTGTGTGTGTGTGTGTGTGTGTGTGTGTGTGTGTGTGTGTGTGTGTGTGTGTGTGTGTGTGTGAGTGTGTGTGTCAAGTCAAGTCAGGTCAAAATGATCTTTATTGAGGGTTAAAGAATAAGCTAACAAGGATTTTTTTCATTCTGTCCTCAGGATGCTTGTGTGTGTGCGTGTGCGTGTGTGCGTGTGCGCGCGCGCACGTGTGTGTATATATGTGTGCGTGTGTATGGGCGTTAATGACGCACCGACCGAGTAACTGGATGAATGAATTAGTATACGAATGAATAAACGAATGAAAGAATAGAATGAATAAGCCAACACATGAATTAATGAATGAAATATACATTCAAGACACTCCCTTTCTTCTCTTTCTGTAAAGATTAACAGATTTGTGTGTGTGTGTGTGTGTGTGTGTGTGTGTGTGTGTGTGTGTGTGTGTGTGTGTGTGTGTGTGTGTGTGTGTGTGTGTGTGTGTGTGTGTGTGTGTGTGTGTGTTCGTTCGTTCTTTTATTTAATGTCGATCCACCTTACAGTGATCTTAGACACACACAAAAGTATGCTTATGTGTCAGTGTATGCGGTACTTTGAATGCATGTCTGGGGAAAAGAAGGTTACGAATGTATGAGGGTATGCAAGTCTATGTATGTATGCATATAAATCACCTAAATAAATGACGGGTGGGGTGGGGTGAGGGGGGAATATTGGTCCTTGTATATACATAACTAATGTCAATGAAATATTAGTGAAACACTTAAACTTACTTAGAATAGACGATTTTCAGAGGAAAAAAACTAGGAGAGAGCATTTCGTGAAAATTAGAGTTGTTTACAGGTCTCAATTACTCGGTCAAATGCCATAGCAATAATGCAACAATGGCGTCGAAGCTTGAAACCACAGGATGCGAGTCAGCAATTTGCAAACATTTTTTAAAGAAAAATTAGGGGTGGCCAGTAGCCACAAACTGATAAAACTTGCAAAATGTGACGTAAAAATACAAATGACATATTTTGTTGGAATGACGCACAGTGTTCTAAGTGCTGTATGTCTGCTCAAACACACGAGTCGATAGGCTACGAGAGCTGATGGCAGAGTGACTTCCCCTGTTTGACCGATTGAATTAGGCAAGATCACTCGCACACACCATGAAATTACTCCCCTTCATTATTTCCGAACAATGCCTATTGAATCCAAACATTAAAAGAACACAATCAGTAAAATTAAAAAGTAACATTAAAAATTAACAATAATAACAAAACATATAATAATAAATGCCCCAATAGGGCTCCCAAAAAGTCCCCGGACGACCTCCGACATTTTAGATTAATTTGAAAGAATATATATAGGGGAAGACGGGGTAAAAAGCGCATGGGCGGGTAAGAACCCCACCCCAATTATCTCATGAAATAAAGAAAATTTCAGTCAAATTTGCCCATGAGACGAATGCTAGACATTAACGCTCGTCTCATGGGCAAAATGAGACTGAAATTTGCTTCATTTCATGAGATAATTGGGGTGGGCTTCTTACCCGCCCATGCGCTTTTTACCCCGTCTTCCCCTATATACTCATGAAAGTGGCGGTACCATAGCCGATGAGGTTTATCCGAGGCGTGGCTACCGCTACACATATCTATATTTATGAAAACTCGGGACTTTACTGGTGTTGCACTGCCTCCGGGCATTGCAGCCAGTATTGTTCCCACCATCTTTGTATTTACAAATGTCCCATATGTGTCTATGACCGAGAGGACGTAAAACACCATCTTTCATTCATTCATTCATGTTCTCATACGTCGACATTGATGGTTCAGTGTCCAACAACCAAGCAGGTAAAATGAAAAAAAAAAATTCTCTCCATATTTTCGCACAGAAAATGCACGTGTGTGTGTGTGTGTGTGTGTGTGTGTGTGTGTGTGTGTGTGCGTGCGTGCGTGTGCGTGCGTGCGTGTGCGTGCGTGTGCGTGTGTACGTGCGTGCGTGTGCGTGCGTGTGCGTGCGTGTGCGCGTGCATGTGCGTGCATGCGTGCGTGCGTGTGTGTGTGTGTGTGTGTGTGTGTGTGTGTGTGTGCGTGCGTGCGTGTGCGTGCGTGCGCGCGTGCGTGTGGGCACGTGTCTGTCTATCGGTCTGTCTCTCTTTCTGTCTCTCAGTTCTGCAAAGTAGGCCTACAAGAAAGAGCTGTACTATACTATGTACCGTGGAATCCAGCACCCACGTCATAATAAAAACAACAACCTCATCATATGAGATTTCAGGCCTTGAACTAGACCTAGAAACTAAACTATCTGAACCCCCACCCTCACCCCACCCCCCCCCCCACCCCACCCCACCCCCCACCCCCATCCTACTTCTTAATACACATACACCCTCATTTTATACTCCTACTAAGTCCAACTGTTGCCCTTTAATCCTTTCACCGCCAGCCATTTTTCAGCCAAAAAATACCATTAAACTAAACTGGGGTAGAGAAAAATTTTTTTTGATCCGGAACTTTGGGAATTCCTCTGTAACATGTATAACATTAGGCCTATCCTTGCCTCCCAAAATCAAGAAAATAGGGTCTTTGGATTATAGGCCCCAATTTGATGCCTTTTAGTGACATAGGTGTTAAACCATTGTGGTGCGTAAACGCGACATTGGCGGTGAAAGGGTTAAACTTCTATTCCAACTCCCCACCCCCTCCCTTTTCCTTCTCTTCTTCTATTGTTTCTATGGCCCCTGTCCTTGTCTCGTTTCTTTCTTACAATATTTACAACTCTCTTCTATTGTTCATAGCTAAAAATAAAAAAAAGAAGTCCTTTGTTTCGTTCTTCTGTTGTTCATAGCGAAAAATGTCCTTTGTTTCGTTCTTCTGTTGTGTATAGCGAAAAATGTCCTTTGTTTCGTTCTTCTGTTGTTCATAGCGAAAAATGTCCTTCGTTTCGTTCTTCTGTTGTGTATAGCGAAAAATGTCCTTTGTTTCGTTCTTCTGTTGTGTATAGCGAAAAATGTCCTTTGTTTCGTTCTTCTGTTGTTCATAGCGAAAAATGTCCTATGTTTCTTTGGTAACTGTGTGGTGAGGTTTTGATGTAAAAGTCTTATACATAAGTTTATTTAATTGGGAGCTGTCGTTTGTATATTTACGCGCGCATGCATGCACACACGCACCAATGCATGCGCACGCACGCGCATGCACGCACACATACACACGTGCGCGCGCGCGCGCACACACACACACGTTTGTTTGTTTCTTTGTTCATTTTCCCCTCTTTTCCCCTTTCTTAAAAAGTTTATTGTTTACCACTTTGGAATCTTTAGTTCCTTCGGGTTTTTTGGTGTTTTTTTTTTTTTTGGAACCCTCCACTGTCCCCGCCTTTGTTTCTCTTTATTTTTATTTTTTTTATTTTTTTTTGGCGGCTTTCTTTTATTTTTATTTTTTATTTTTTTTTCTCTTTATTTTTTTCCCAACATGTTTTCCTTCTCTCACACTTACTCGCATTTACATGTGGGTTTGTATGAATTACTACAATGTACAATTGTTACTAACGTTTAATGTTTTTCATGGTACACAAGTGTCTGGGTTTTTGTCGGACCTAGTGTGTAATGCATTATGACTCGTTCGTCCCATGCGTGCGACTGCGCGGAGTAGAATATTAAAAAAAAAAGAAAAAAGTATGGGACACAAACTTATACATTCTTCCCAACGGTTACCAACCCGTTCGCTGTCCCCTGCTCCAAAAACGAAAAATTAAAGCGAGAGGGAACAAGGGAAGCAGAGGGCGTGACGGAAAGGGAGACAATCATGCTGCATTGAGAATGCGCTTGTATGTTTGTGTGTGTCTGCGTGTTAGAACCTTTATGTGTGCGTGCCTGTCCGTGTAGGTGCTTGTGTGTGTATATGTGTACATGTCTGTGTGCTAGAATAGTTTTGTCGTCTGTGCATTTAACATGATAACCTTATACTACTTTGGACATTTAACAATTATACAAAGATCTTATTCTAATATTGTTATCAAATATTTCCCTTATAGGCAGCTTCGAATTAGTCTTTTTAAATATGCTTATACTCATTTTACAGATAAGCAGAATATGATTAACCTGTTTAACTTTAGTTTGCTTTACACTGGGGTTAGTAACCCCAAACAAAACAATCTTTGTATCTAGTTTTATGCGAAAGTCCAAGTATGTAAAAATATAACTTTCAATATACTTCCAAAACCCAGTGACTTTTGGGCACTCGTAAAAGAAATGCTCAATAACATCCAGTACATCTGTACAGTAACTACAGTTACTGTCATCCCTAATTTTCATTTTGTGTAACAAAATATTAGTGGCATATATGTTATGCATGATCTTCCAATGTAAGACTTGAAGTCGGATCTCCTTAGTTGAAAGTTTAGCTAACGACCAAACGTCTGAGGTTATATCAATATTAAACTTATGTTTCCAGAAAGCAACACAGCATGGCTGCACACATTTTTTTTCCATTAGCTGCTTTCTAAATTCTGTAACTGTGGTTACTCTTTTACCACAAAACCAAGGTGTATCCATGCTATGACTATCTATTGCATTTTCGTACTGATAAGCAGATAGATAGGAATTAACAGCTGAGCATACTACATTGTATTCTAACTGACGGCTGGGGGAATCTCCCACCTTAGTGCATATTTCATTAAAAGATAAACATACACCGTGGTCATTTAATACGTCCTGAACAACACGTATATCCGCCTTAACCCAATTAAGGAAGAACAATACATTTCCCCGATAAGTTATGGACTTGTTATTCCACAGACAATTAGAAAATTGCTCTGTCGGCAACACATTGTTATCTACCCAAGAAGCCAGCACAAAATACCAAAACTTTGATTTTACTGTCTCCAAACCTTTAAATAGCTTACGAGAGATAGCAGCGTCAAAGCAAACGCATTGTTCACCAAAATAAGTAAAGAAACGCCTTGCAATAAATGACCATTTTTTTTATCTGTATTCCTACGTATTTCAACTACCCAATGTAGCAAACATGCAGTTTGCAGATTTGTAAGGTCTATCATTTTTAGGCCTCCCTTCTCTGTATCACAGCACATCACTACTCTTTTGACCTTTTCAAAGGCTTTGCGGTTGCTGTCCCGTTTTCTCCATATAAACCGATAAAATAGCCTATTTACCTCACTAACAACCTGTTCAGGAACATGTATTGCTTTCATAATATAAGTCCACTGTGATATTAAGAATGTTTTCACAATGCATATCTTGCCAATTATGCTAAGATTTCTTCTTTCCCATGACGAAATAATTCGTTTACACTTTTCGATTCTACTCAACCAGTTTTCTTCAAGAATTGATGCACATTTATCATTACTAAATATTACCCCCAAAAGTTTTAGCTTATCAGTCCACTTAAAATCAAAATATTTGTCCTGCCGATATTTAAAGCACCCAAGATTGCCTCAGATTTATGTTTGTTCACCATTAATCCTGATATAGTTGCAAATTCTTCCAAAATGTTTAAGCAGCTAAGCATATCATTTTCATCTGACAGAAAAAGTGTCATGTCATCCGCATACAGTGCAATTACTAATTTAATAAAGTTATCCGTTCTGTTGTCTTTTATGAGTGGGCCTATACCTTTAATGTTTGAACAATGTCTTAATCGAATCGCTAGCAATTCTACAGACAAGGAAAAAGCCAAAGGAGAGAAGGGGCATCCCTGTTTTGGGTGGTCTTTTACGGATGGCTTGATGACAAAAAGTATATTATTTTCTTATTCAATGTTCCATCTGGAAATGAAATTTTGACTTAACTTGACACGCACACACACACGCACGCACGCACGCACGCACGTGCGCATACCGATAAAAGAGAGAGGGGGAAAGAGAAAGTAAAAGAAAGAAGTGGGAACACTGAAGGAACAATAATGAAGACAGAACCAAGGGTCCCAAAAAACAAAAGTGCACAGAAACTCTACGGAGAGCCGAACAACAGAGGGCCTTCAGAGAAGAAGCCCTCCCCTCCCCTCCCCTCCCCTCCCCTCCCCTCCCCTCCCCTCCCCTCCCCTCCCCTCCCCTCCCCTCAATCAAGTGTTTCGGTCCTGAACATAAATAAATGCAGAGAGAGAGAAAATAGAAGGATAGAAAGAAAGAAAAAGAAAGAGAAAAAAACCCTCAAAAATAATAATAATAAAAACGTTTTTGATACACGCGCGGAGTGAGCAATAATTAGACTATCATTCGAGCGCACAAGCAAAATAAAAATAACACTTTGTTGAGGTGCAGTATGCTTTTTTTTTCTTCTCCCATTTCCCCACTCCTCTCTTTTTCTATATCATTGTGTGACATTCGACATTCGACGCACAGATGGCTGTCATAACAGTGCCAGCACTATAATAACGCAAGGAGAGGTGTGTGTGTGTGTGTGTGTGTGTGTGTGTGTGTATGTGTGGGGAGGAGTAGGTGAAGACGGGGTAAAAAGCCCATGGGCGGGTAAGAAGCCCATGCCAATTATCTCATGAAATGAAGCAAATTTCAGTCACATTGTGCCAATGAGACGAGTGTTAATGTTTAGCATTCGTCTCATGGGCAAATTTGACTGAAATTTGCTTCATTTCATCATGGGCTTTTTACCCCGTCTTCACCTAAGTATGTAAGTATATAGGGCAGAGGGATTAGAGTCTTCGAAAGATGATTAGGGTTAGTAATATGAAGGAATGGGGAATGGCAGGAGAGGGGTGGGTGGGGGGTGAGCTGTCTAAAGGGCCTGCTACACGGCGTCAACTAAATACAAATCGCACGACTGTATGATACGATTCGATTACGTGGTCTCGAAGAACAAATTTGATTCGCGCTTCGAGGCCGCGTGATCGAATCGTGTCGTAGAGTCGTCATTTAGTTGACCGTGTGTAGTGCTCAGGCCCTTAAGTGTGCGCTAACATACGGCCCCCACACATAGCAGTCATATAGACATCTGTCACTTTGGACACTCTGGGGATTGACAGTTTTTGGAAGAGTGATGAGGGAAGGAGGGAGGAGTGGGGGGGGGGAGAGAGGGTTGGTATACAGAAACACTTTCCACATACACACAGACACACACACACACACACACACACACACACACACACACACACACACACACACACACACACACACACACACACACGCACGCACACGTACAACAACACTCGCAGCCCATGTCAAATCACTCCCTAGTCGCCCTACCTACCCCCTGTGTCTGTTTCATACTGTATAGCTCACACATCTGTTTCTGCATTGATCCACTCTCCTCACTCAGCTTCCACATTTCACACACCCCCCCCCCCCCCCCCCATCACCACCATGTTTTTGTTTATGTTTTCGTTCTCTCTCTCTCACTCTCTCTCCGCTCTCTCTCTCTCTCTCTCTCTCTCTCTCTCTCTCTCTCTCTCTCTCTCTCTCTCTCTCTCTCTCTCTCTCTCTCTCTCTCTCTCTCTCTCTCTCTCTCTCTCTCTCTCTCTCTCTCTCTCTCTCTCTCTCTCTCTCTCTCTCTCTGTGTCTCTCTCTCTCCCACCCCGTCTCTCTCTCTCTCTCTCTCTCTCTCTCTCTCTCTCTCTCTCTCTCTCTCTCTCTCTCTCTCTCTCTCTCTCTCTCTCTCTCTCTCTCCCCTCTCTCTCTCTCTCTCTCTCTCTCTCTCTCTCTCTCTCTCTCTCTCTCACTCTCTCTCCCAGCCCTCTCTCTCTCTCTCTCTCTCTCTCTCTCTCTCTCTCTCTCTCTCTCTCTCTCTCTCTCTCTCTCTCTCTCTCTCCCAGTCCTCTCTCTCTCTCTCTCTCCCAGCCCGTCTCTCTCTCTCTCTCACTCTCTCTCCCAGCCCGTCTCTCTCTCTCTCTCTCTCTCTCTCTCTCTCTCTCTCTCTCTCTCTCTCTCTCTCTCTCTCTCTCTCTCTCTCTCTCTCTCTCTCTCTCTCTCTCTCTCTCTCTCTCTCTGTATCCGTCTGTCTCTTTCTATATTTGTAAGTCTCTCTCGTTTTTGCTACTGTACATATCCCCCCCCCCCCCCCTAATTTATCTTCTCCCACCATTCCCTCTCAGCTTTCACTTCTGTAAACGTTTTTTCCCCAGGAGTCAATGCACTGCACGTGATGTTTGTGCTGCAGCTTCAGAGTTGCGTTGGCGTTTTTCTTCTTCTTCCAACGAACCCAACTACTGCTGATTGTCACGAAGTCGTCTTGGCCAAGATGGGGATACAATAGTCATCTTAACCCACGCAGTCTCCACGATAAATTTAGGCAGTCTTCTACTTTAGACACCCCCGCCCTCAATGTTTATGACCCTCAATCTCAAAGTCTGCTTTTTTCCAGTGACAATAACCCTAGGCTGATCCTAACCCTACCCCTTTCCAAAGAATGGCAGAATGTTGCGTCTCGGTGAAGGTTTTCAATGTGAACATTTGATTTGGGGTGGGTGGGGGTGTAAGCTTCAACATAACCAACAAAATTATACCGATTCAAAAAGAGTGCAGTTGCCTCTTTCTGTACTAACTGGGGGGTCATGGTCGGACACGAAAGACGGACTGGACTGGAAATCTGTTTTAACGTCCTCCGGTGTGGAGCAGACACCGCTAGTAAATATAAAGATGATGGGAACGATCCTGGACGCAATGCCCGGAGGCAGTACAACACCAGGACAGTCCCGATTTTTTTAAAATCAATAGGGGGAGACGGGGTAAAAAGCCCATGGGCGGGTAAGAAGCCCATGCCAATTATCTCATGAAATGAAGCAAATTTCAGTCACATTTTCCCCATGAGACGAGTGTTAATGTTTTGGGCAAATTTGACTGACATTTTCTTTATTTCATGAGATAATTGGCATGGGTTTCTTACCCGCCCATGGGCTTTTTACCCCGTCTTTCCCTATGTAGATAAGATAAGAGTAATAACGTACCAACGACGGACAGAAGCACTGAATCCCTCTGACTGCTATTTCAGACTGGAATGTCGTGGTGTGTGTGTGTGCGATGGTGCGTGTGTGTGTGCGTGTGCGTATGCGTGTGCGTGTGCGTATGCGTGTGCGTGTGCGTGCTAATTATGGAAGTCGTCTCATTTCTGGCATGGTTATTTTAGGGAGTTGCAATTCAGTCAACTTTTACTTGTAACCTCACACCACCTCTCTGGTTTCTACATGATGAACATTCGATACAGTTGAGTCGTTTGTGTTGTGGTTCTTTCATTAACTCGTTCAATGCCCATCCTTCTAAGGGGATATATATATATATATACATATATATAACAAACTCATGTGTGCTTTGCGCGGGCGTGTGTGTGTGTGTGTGTGTGTGTGTGTGTGTGTGTGTGTGTGTGTGTGTGTGTGTGTGTGTGTGTGTGTGTGTGTGTATGTGTGTGTGTGTGTGTGGTGTGTGTGGATGTGTGTGTGTGTGTGTGTGTGTGTGTGTGTGTGTGTGTGTGTGTGTGTGTGTGTGTGTGTGACGAGTTTAATTTTGTAATGAAATGTCCCAAATACAATGATATTAGATGTCAGTTTATTTCCAGAAAATTTAACTTTTGTCGTTTGCTCTGTGGTGTTATTAAATTTAGCTAAATTTTTAAGGTTTAGTAAAGTTGTGATATTGTGGTGTGTTAATTATATTAGAGTTATCTTTTGCAACTGTTTTCGATTGTTGCATGTGTATTTGCTTGATTTGCTTCAAGTCCTCCATGCCCCAAAAGGGGTCAAAGGATTAAACAATCTTTGAATCTTTGTGTGTGAAAGACTGTGGATGGTGATTGTGTGTATGTGTGTGTGTGTGTGTGTGTGTGTGTGTGTGTGTGTGTGTGTGTGTGTGTGTGTGTGTGTGTGTGTGTGTGTGTGTGTGTGTGTGTGTGTGTGTGTGTGTGTGTGTGTGTGTGTGTGTGTGTGTGTGTGTGTGTGTGTGTGTGTGACTGTGGATAGTGTGTGTGTGTGTGTGTGTGTGTGTGTGTGTGTGTGTGTGTGTGTGTGTGTGTGTGTGTGTGTGACTGTGGATGATGATTGTGTGTGTGTGTGGGGAGGGGAGCTTTATACATGCACCATGTGTGTGTCTGTATATGCACACACGCGCGCGCGTACTGTGCTGTGCTTGTAGCATCCCACGTGTACTGGTGTATACTTGCGCATGTTTAGTTTCCCACCCCCTGTGCCACAAACATCTTTTCCCCATAACTCTATGTCTTTTCCCCAGAAACTTGAAACTGAAGGCCGCGTGAATAAGACATGGGCTTATATAAATCACGTTGCTTCCCTACACTCACGTGTCACAGTGTATCGATATCACTTTCGCCGGTTTCTATATTCTGTTAGTGGCTATTTCAGAGACGTTTAGTCCAATTTTACTGTAAGATTATCCTGTTTCTCTAATTACCATAGGAATCTGATAAGGATCTTTTGGTTGTTTGCCGCAAACTTGTTTAGAAACAAATGATAGGTAACGCGTTAACGATGTTTGAATAACAAGCAAAATGGACGGAGTAGAATTGGTGTGTGTGTGTGTGTGTGTGTGTGTGCGTGTGCGTGTGTGCGTGTGCGTGTGCGTGCGTGTGCGTGTGTGCGTGCGTGCGTGCGTGCGTGCGTGTGCGTGTGCGTGCGTGCGTGCGTGCGTGTGCGTGTGCATGCGTGTGCCTGCGTGCCTGCGTGCGTGCGTGCGTGCGTGCGTGCGTGCCTGCCTGCCTGCCTGCGTGCGTGTGTGTCGCACTTTGCGTTCAGTTTCTGACCCTCTTTCTCTCCAGATCCCTAGGTATAACTTTCAACTGTTGGTCGGCGCTCTTTTGCTGTCTCAGGACCGACATCTTGGAACAAACTTCCTCTTTCCCTCCGTCAGCGACCGACCGACCCTCTCTGCTTTCAAATCTAACCTCAAAACCCACCTGTTCCCCCGTCATTGAGGCTCCACTCTCTTTCTCTTCTCTCTCTTGCCTTTAGGTCTGTTTCTGCTGTATACCATTTATATTATATGTGTGTGTTCGCTTTGTATTGCATTTTTGTTTGAATGCGTTATGAATGCTAACGTGTGTGTGCGCTTTGATTTGATTTCTATCAAGATTCAGCGCCGTATAAATACCGTATGTTGTTGTTGTTGTGTGTGTGTGCGTGTGTGTGTCTGTGTGTGTGTCTGTGTCAT
>CM065689.1:29384421-29386921 GCA_017654935.2 Phymorhynchus buccinoides
TACTTATGAAGGAACCCTCGTCAAATATAATTAATTAGTCTCTTTTCAAGAATCTTCTTATAATTAGAGTCTTCAGGATGAGACGATAAACCGAGGTCCCGTGTGCCCATGTACTTAGCACACGTTAAACCCAGTGGCAACAAAAAAGTTGTCATTTGGTCCAAATTTACCCCCTCCCCTTTCCTTCCTCATCGATCACACAAAAATCGCATGCAAAACAAAAAACAAAAAAATGGATGGTGCGCCTCTGACTGCGATCCGCTCTCCAGGTGGGAGCAACCCGAATTTCACAGAGACGCCTCTGTGACTATGCAATACCAATATCAAGTAGGAATACGTTTTACAATCAGCTTAATTAGGTGTCTTACTAACTAGCGCCAAGATCTTATTTTGGTAATTAGAGTGCCGTGCGTAGGCACTTAAGCAAACTACAGCTCGGCTAGTCTGTGTTTTGTTGCTCCAGAGAGAGAGAGAGAGAGAGAGAGAGAGGGAGAGGGAGGGAGGGAGGGAGAGAGAGAGAGAGAGAGAGAGAGAGGGGGAGGGGAGGGAGGAGAGAGAGAGAGAGAGAGAGAGCGCGCACATGGTTTGAAAAGTGTTTTCGAGCATTTTTTTCATAAAATGTAGGATGTTAAGATCTGTTGAATATATTGTCCACTCTACATGATAATCCCATCCTCTGTTTGTCTGTCTGCTTCTCTCTCTCTCTCTCTCTCTCTCTCTCTCTCTCTCTCTCTCTCTCTCTCTCTCTCTCTCTCTCTCTCTCTCTCTCTCTCTCTCTCTCTCTCTCTCTCTCTCTCTCTCTCTCTCTCTCCCCCTCTCTCATCCTTGTTAGATAAAGTGTTTCAGTGTTTAGTGTTCTCTCTCTCTGTCCCTGCTTGTCTTTCTCGTTCTCTCGTTCACTACCCCACACCCAATCCCCTTTCTCTATCTTTTGTGTGGAAGGTTGTTTCACAACTGAGACCTTTCGTTACAAGTTAGCCAAAGTCTTTCCAAAATATGACAGGTCGTCTTAATAATGATCCCAGAACGGACGACTCACATAAACACAACCGTAAGATAGCGTTGCTGGCAAGCATAGCAACAGAGCAACAAAGTCTAAAGCTTGATCAATGAGAGAAAGAGATGGTCCTAGTCCAAAGTTCACAAATTAATGGCTTACACGGAGCCAATGTAGTAATTGTAATAGATATCTAGACATTCGAGCAGATGTTAAATCTCTGATATGAATGACATACCTGATGACTATGTCAATGATAAGTCTGATGTCGTCCCACTTGGCAACTTCTCGAGAGAAACATTCTCCTTCTTATGGCTTGGCTAGCACCATAAAAGGCAGATGATCTTCTGATATAAAGTAGGCTATCTAGCTCTGCGAATGATCCCACTTCTCAGTGGGTGAATTATTCTCCCTTGCAGATAGGTCATATAAATCGTATGAAACACAAGAAGATTAAATAAACAGGTTGTACTTCTTAATGTTGGTTCTGCTCATTTCCTTAGTAATAATCATGTAGGATTCGTGTGGTTTTTTTAGTCATTAGCAACCAATTTGGCGAGTGTTCTGTCCGTCTGTCCGTCTGTCTGTCTGTCTGCCTCTCTGTCTCTCTCTCTCTCTCTCTCTCTCTCTCTCTCTCTCTCTCTCTCTCTCTCTCTCTCTCTCTCTCTCTCTCTCTCTCTCTCTCTCTCTCTCTCTCTCTCTCTCTCTCTCGTTCTCTTTCTCTATTTTCACTCTCTCTACCCCCCCCCCCTCTCTCTCTCTCTTCCTTCAGGAGGGCTCAGGGGGATTTCTTTAGATCTTGTGATACGCATAGAGGCTCAATATCTTCCAGACATTTGCATGAGAGTTAATACTATGATGTCAAGTCCAAGACCAGGTTTAACCGCCTTGCATGTTTAATATAAAAAAACAAAAAAACAAAACAGAACTGTGAAGATGTTCCACATAATTATGACAACTACTAATGCACAGACACACAAAGACACCGGGATCTTCAGTTTATGATGTCAGCTGGCGACATCACGTAGCCTACGACATGCGCAAGTAACAGACTGCACCAGTCATGCACCGTCACGTATTGTAATGACACCCACCCCTCTCCTCTTCCTTCCTTCATACTCTCGTCTGCTTAACACACTAAATATATCACCACTTCATAACCTGACCTTCATCCAATGTCACACAAGGAAATATGAATTTTTTAAAATTCTGTAGCACTCTAATAAGCACGTCTGGATGCATAGGGATGTCAACTGTTCCACGATCATGCCGTGTCACGTCAGAGTGCCTTGTCCTGTGGCAGTGGGTTTATAATATGGGCCATCATGTCAAGGAAGCCCAATCGTCTGCCATATTTGGGTCAGTGGGCTGAAGAAGAAACCAACTGCCGTCTGTTTTAGCTGTGGGTTATGCTATAATGTCTTCGGGCGGTTTTCGTTGTTGTCATATTTCATTTTTACAGTTCACGTCACCGCTTGACAACTGCATGCGGAAAATAATGCG
>CM065689.1:29394421-29399421 GCA_017654935.2 Phymorhynchus buccinoides
CCCCGTTCTTTAATAATATAGGCCTATTTTACAACTATATCAAGTATTATGTATTACGTATGAATGAATCAAGTTGTCTTTTGTCATTGTTTGTTTTGTTGGTTGGTTAGTTGGCTGGTTGGTTAACTGACTGGTTGATCAATAATTCAATGTATTGATTGGTCAGTTGGTTGGCTTCCTTGCTGGCTGGTTTATAATTGCTTGGTTGAAGAAATTGTTTGATTAAGTGCTTGCTTAAAAATACATTTGAAAATACATCTGTATCGCTAAAAAAAAATCGGGACTTTCCTGGAGTTCCACTGCCTCCGGGCATTGCCTCCAGGATCGTTTCCACCATCAATATATCTACTAATGTCCCATATGTGTCTGTTTCAGACCGGAGGACGTTAAACAGATTTTCATTCCCTGATTAATTGCTTAGTTGATTGATTACTAGATTGATTGATGAGCCATTAACTCGTTGGTTGAGTCACTGGGTGGTTCTTTTGATGTTTTCCAGCGTGAGGCCCGGTGACTTCGAGTTCCTGAAGGTGATCGGCAAGGGCAGCTTCGGCAAGGTGCTGCTGGCGCGCCACAAGGCGGAGAAGGAGGTGTTCGCCGTCAAGGTGCTGCAGAAGGCGGCCATCATGAAACGCAACGAGGCGCAACACATCATGTCCGAGCGCAACGTGCTGCTCAAGAACGTCAAGCACCCGTTCCTGGTGGGCCTCCACTACAGCTTCCAGACGGCGGACAAACTGTACTTTGTGCTGGACTACGTCAACGGCGGGGAGGTATGTACGTGTGGAACATAGTAGGGTTTTTGTTGTTGTTGTTGTTGCTGTTGTTGCTGTTGTTGCTAGTTCCCGAGCGAATCTTCGGGAAGTAGAGGAAGACGGGGTAAAAAGCCCATGGGCGGGTAAGAAGCCCATGCCAATTATCTCATGAAATAAAGAAAATTTCAGTCACATTTTGCCCATGAGACGAGTGTTAATGTTTAGCATTCGTCTTATGGGCAAATTTTACTGCAATTTGCTTTATTTCATGAGATAATTGGCATGGGCTTCTTACCCGCCCATGGGCTTTTTACCCCGTCTTCCCCTACTGTTTTTGTTTTATCCATGCGTCCGTGCGTGCGTCCGTCCTTCCGTCCGGCTTCCGTTTTCTTGTTGTTGTTGCTGGTATATTTTACGGACTATAAGGATTTTTTTTTAACAGACTGAGACCTCTGTGTCTTTTATAACTTGACTGGTAATATAGTACAAAAATATAACAAAATCAGAATTTTGTGTAACATTTGATGAGGGGTGGGGGTCGCCTTATAATATGATGCGGCTTATAGTCCGTATTGTCTAGTAGATGCTAGTTGTGTTAGAATTTTATTTATTTTATTTTAATTACCTACGTGAAAGATGGGTGGTTTTTTTTTATATACTTATATATCTGTTGTTATATGTCTGTCCGGAAGGAGCAGAAAATCAAATTTGATGAATGGCGTTTTACTTGATTCGTTGCCTGGTGCACTTATTAGGCCCTGTCACTTATTGGTTGGTACCCACGTGTCGTCATATCCGGCCACAAGGAGCGTGCCATATTATTGGGAGATCGCCATCTTAGTCAGTAACTTTGTTTGAAAAATGCCAGATCGATGCTGTTTACACACAAATCTGACTAAGATGGCGACACTTCCGTTGGATGCGCACGCAGGTGGGGGGGAGCCATTGGTTGGTCTTTTTCAATGTCAAATGGATTTACTGCCCCTTTCTTTCAAATATTCCCCCCCCCACGAGCTGAAATTCAAGGAGTGGTAAATTTAATTTCATGAGTTGAACTTGTGGAATGATATGCAGGTCAAATTTGTGTTCAATATAAATAAAATAATGCATTTATTTCGGTTTTTTGTTTGTTTTGTTTTTCCAGTTATTCTTTCACCTTCAAAATGAGCGCTACTTCCCAGAGTATCGAGCCAAGTTCTATGCCGCAGAGATCGCCAGTGCCTTGGGATACCTACATTCTGAGGACATCATTTACCGGTGAGTTCATGCCTCATTGAGAATTGTACAGTTTATTGTATGAATTGTTCAATACAATTCTCTTAGTGCATCTGAGGACATTATATACCGGTGAGTTCATGCCTCATTGAGAATTGTACAGCTTATTGTATGAATTCAATACAATTCTCTTAGTGCATCTGAGGACATTATATACTGGTGAGTTCATGCCTCATTGAGAATCGTACAGCTTATTGTATGAATTGTTCAATACAATTCTCTTAGTAAATCTGAGGACATTATATACCGGTGAGTTCATGCCTCATTGAGAATTGTACAGCTTATTGTATGAATTGTTCAATACAATTCTCTTAGTGCATCTGAGGACATTATTTACCGGTGAGTTTCATACGTCATTGAGAATTGTACAGTTTAGTTTGCATTATAATACGAGTGTTGTTAACTACAATTCTCTTGTTTTCGTTACTACTCCTCGGTCATCTCTTGTATTTGGCTTTGTCTCTGGGTTCTTTTTCCTGCTTGTCTGGTTCGTGTGTGTGTGTGTGTGTGTGTGTGTGTGTGCGTGCGTGCGTGCGTGTGTGCGTGCGTGCGTGCGTGCGTGCGTGCGTGCGTGCGTGCGAGCGTGCGTGTGAAGTCAAGTCAAGTCAAAATTATCTTTATTGAGGGTTAAAGAATAAGCTGACAAAGCTTTTTTCCATCCTATCTTGTGTGTGTGTGTGCGTGTGTGTTCGTGGTGTGTGTGTGTGTGTGTGTGTGTGTGTGTGTGTGTGTGTGTGTGTGTGTGTGTGTGTGTGTGTGTGTGTGTGTGTGTGCGTGCGTGCGTGTGCGTGTGCGTGCGCGCATTTGTTAATGCTAATGACCGCAGTATTAACAAAATGTTTCGGAATATTAATTAAGTGTCTATATTTCTTTTTCCCCCTTTTCATTTCAATACAAATTTGAACAATTTAAACAGGGTTTTTTCATACTGTTAATTGATAATTATCTTGTTAATTATCTTGCTAATTATCAAGTCAATAATTTATGAGTTTTTTTCAATTTCAGAGATCTCAAACCTGAAAATATTCTGTTGGATTCCAAGGTACGGTATAGTGTGTGTGTGTGTGTGTGTGTGTGTGTGTGTGTGTGTGTGTGTGTGTGTGTGTGTGTGTGTGTGTGTGTGTGTGTGTGTTTACTGATACTCACTAGGCATAGCATGTACACGTACACGCCCGCACACAAATATGTGCACATGCAGGTGCAGGTGACACGCACACATGCACCTGCGCTTATTCACATGCTCACATGCACAAACACACCTATATGCTTGCATGTACACATATACACACATTCATTCACACTAATTCACACACACACACACATACACACACACACACACACACACACACACACACACACACACACACACACACACACACACACACACACACACATGATCTAACCTAACTGTTAATGACAGTGCAGATGTTGCCAATTACGAGGCAGATGTTGGTTTGTGCTTACACATCACAACATGTCTACAAATTGCACTTTCCTTTTAAAGCATCCATTTATTGTTTCTTGGATACACTTTGAATATGACGGTTTTGTTGTTACTTTTTTTTTTATCCGTGTTTCTGAAATGTTATCGAGGAGATCCTGTTTGCCCATCATATCCAACAATGTATGTCTTGAGAATAGAGAACTTCTATGCCTAGGCTGAAATTGTGTTTATAGTGACGATACCTTGCCCATTATACTTTTATGCTCTTCGTGGACAGGTAATATTTTAGGACAGTTGATGTTGATAACATTGATAGTTCTCAAACACCAACAAGTCCTTTAGACTGCATTACAGAGCTCTGTGGTTTCTCTTATATTTAGAATACTAGTCTTTCACAAAAGGCTTCAGGAGCCTTAGTTAATGCTCTTCTGTTTCTGTCAAAACCCCACCAGTCATGCAGCTCCTAGTCTTGCTTTAATATAGACATCAACTTTAGACTATTGTCGAACATTACACCACAATAATTAGATCATTAGATATAAGCCTGCTTGATGTCAGAACTATGCTGTATGCCTATGCTTCTTCTTCTTCTTCTTCTGCGTTCCCTGGCAATGTGGCCACAATGGCAGAAATACGTAGGCCTACGTGTCTGCTTGTCAGTTTTCACTGGTCCTCTTCGCTGCATTCAGCCAGTACGTTCTGATTTCGGAGGACACATTTGTTGGGGCCGACCCGAGATTGTATCAGTGGGTTGTAAAGAATCACCACAGAATGTTTGGCACTTTTTGTCCGTCAAGTTCCCGGACCATCACATTTTTGGATTATTGGCCACTGCAAAGAACACCTTTTGCAAGAATGAATGCCTTTGGTGGGTGGGGGAAGATGGTTGAGTACTGACCAAACAAGGGAATAACTCGCCAATAACCATATTTGAGGCCACTTAATGGCTGCCTTTGGCAAGAGTGAATGCCCTTTTGGATACTGATCAACAAGGGATTAACTCTTGCCGTCAATGACGTTAATAACCCTACTTGCAGTGGCCAATAGAGGGATTTACACAAACTGCAATGTGAATTGTGATGTGTGTGTGTGTGTGTTCTCAGGGCCACGTGGTGCTGACTGACTTTGGGCTGTGCAAGGAAGGCATCAGTGATGAGAAGACCACCTGCACCTTCTGTGGAACACCTGAGGTCAGTATAAGGGGAAAAAACCTCTGCTATTCGGAAGAGCTGGGCTGGGATTTGTTTATAGTGTCAATTCCTTGCTCAAGTATAACTTTTTGACACCAGAGGACACAGCCGCTATTCCAAAGAACTGGACTGGAATTTGTTTACAGTGGAGATACCTTGCCAAGGGTACATCGTGCGCGCAACTGTGTTGTATGTGTGTGTGTGTGCATTTGTGTGTGTATGTGTTTGTTTGCGCGTGTGTTCATGCACTCATGAGCGCATGTGTGTGTTTGAGTGTGTGTCGGTGTGCGTCTGTATGTGCATGGATGTATGTGTGTGTGTGTGTGTGTGTGTGTG
>CM065689.1:29404421-29449421 GCA_017654935.2 Phymorhynchus buccinoides
GCGGCTTTCGACGGCTTCTCCTACGTCCCACCGGCTGACGAGGGCTTCGGCTTATGATGGATCGCCAACATGTTTTAGTTTCTTATCAACTTTGGTTTTCCCTCAAAGAGTCTTTCAGCCATCAGGGCGGCAGTGTGAAGAAGCAGTATTGCAGAATTTCAGTGAATTTTAGTGAAAGATAATGTGTTGGCAATGTCACAGTGTACAGAACATGTACAGGGACAGATGCGGGTAGTGAAGGAGGGGTGGGGGGTTCAATTAAACTACTTGGTCTGGAATGGAATGGGGGGGGGAAATTTCCCCAGAAGCTGATGATATATTTAAATTTGTAAACGATGCATTGGCGGTCTCTCAAAGGAGAATAAAATATTATTTTATGATCCTTATTGGTCTCTGCTAAAACTCTGGCATGGAATCATATGAGGTACACATGAAGGCAAAGGTGTTTCCCTGGTAACCATTTTGTTTTTAAGAGGGAAGGGGGTCTGTAACCCCTATAACACCCCCTCCCCCTACCTACCTCCGATGTAGATCATGTAATGTGAATCTCTCATGATGCTGAATTAATTGACGAGCTGTGGCCTGAGAAATGGTCTAGATTATAATGTGGGCATTGTTCAAAGTCACACAAGTAGTATGTGATTCCACAAGCCAGTCAAAATGGTGGAATCTCTCTTACAGTGTGTGTGTGTGTGTGTGTGCAAATAAATGAATCACTATCTTTAATTGTGATAGAAGCAACATTTGTATTTGTATCAATTTCAGACACACGATAGATCGCTTCTTGTGTGTTTTAATGCGAGTCATTATTTAGTCAAAATATTCCGTAATAACTGAATTGAACAAACAAATGAGTTTGAGATTGCCCTTGCTGCTTTTATGTGAATGTCTCATCCATGCATATTTAACAGGAAACTGTATGAAATAAGGCAAGATTGTAAGTGTTGCTTTTCATCTTTTTTCTGAAAATGATGAAAAAAAGCAAAAGATCAGATAGCTTTCTCACTGGATGTCTTCGAAGTGAATTGGATGCTGGCACATCCACTGATTGCTGTTGACCCCTGACATCATTTACATAATAAATCTGTAGAAGATGATCAATCAATCAATCGATTTATTCATGTGATTAGATTATTATGTGTTGTCTTTCGCCGCTCATGTAGACAAAATGAAAATTATTTGGGTGAACATTTTATTGTGCTGATATGAATTGGGTTTTTTGTTATGGCAAACTGGTTGTTTTGGTTTCAGAATTGGACTGATTTCATGTGGAAAGAATGAGTGAGTGTGTGTGTTAGGATGTGTGTGTGTGTTGTAAGTGTGTGAGATAATGTGTTTGATGTGTGTGTTTTACATAGTGATATTCTTGTATGAATTCACTTGATAATTTGTCCAAGATGTTCATATCAGATAGCCACACAGCATTTATGCTCAAGCAATTGTGTTTGCCTAAACTGAATGATGTATTCAACCGTGTATGAATGTTCACGTATAATGATTTTTCTTTGTGTATGTTATCCCAAATTGTTTTGCTCAGATAACAGAATGTGTAAAATTCAAACATTTATAAAATTGTCTGCAGTTAGCACATACCTTACATGGTTTGTTTTAATCATTAATGGAAGAACTGGTCATTTCAAGTGTGTTTTCTATTCAATATGACGAGTGTTCAATTCACGTGTAGGCACTGTGTGTGTGTGTGTGTGTGTGTGTGTGTGTGTGTGTGTGTGTGTGTGTGTGTGTGTGTGTGTCTATGTATGTGTGTGTTTGAAAGAGAGAGAGAGAGAGAGGGAGAAAGAGACTGTGCGATGGGGATAGGGGGCAAATACAGAGTAAATAAGGGGTAAAAATGGGTGAGATGAGCGAGTTAAAACAAATGGAACGATTGTCAGAGTGAGGCATTAGTTTTGTGTTTGTGCATTTTACATTTTGTAACATAATAATCAAGAAACATGGTAATTGTTTTCATATAAAATTGCAAATGCGATAGGTTGTGCTTTTTAGACTGAAAAGAATGATGATGTTTTCTTGATTGTATTCGTTTATTTTAAAATCAACAGCTTTTATTACAATCTGCTGATTTTTTTCAAGTTCATGCTAGCTTTTATGAAAATGTTAAGAAATAAAATAGACCCCAATCAAGTATTTAAAAAGAAAAAAGAAATTTCATAATTTCTTTAAAACAAGTTAATCATATGATACATCACTTCTGCACAAATGAAATCTTGAGAACATTGATTTTGAGGGGTCATGTTCCAAGGTTGTCAAAGCCCCATTAATAACGAAATAATGAATCCACATGAATGGGTGACAATCATGGACAATCAAAATCCGATTATTACAAAAATATGTCTGAGTGCCAGCTGATATATAATTGCATGATGTGAGAAACCGCAAGCTTCAATACATCTGTATTGTTAAAAAAATCGGGACTTTCCTGGTGTTGCACTGCCTTCGGGCATTGCCTCCAGGATCGTTCCCACCATCTTTATCTCTATAAATGTCCCATATGTGTCTGTTCCAGACCGGAGGATGTTAAATGAATTTTCAAACCGCAAGCCACATTTAGAAAAAATATTTGATGTCAGTAATAAGCAACTGCACATATTTCGTGGAGTATTTATACATGTCATATAAAAGTAACTGTTATCACTGTGAAAGTAAAAGTTGCGAAAAAGAACTTATATTTGTGTATGATGAATATGACAAAGACAGGCTTTGTAAGCCAAGATGTGTATTTATGAGGGCACAGTGTAAAGTGCAAAACTCGTGTATGTAAAGCTACATCTGACTAGTCTGGGAATTAAAACAACACTGTACTGCATTTAAATATTTCCTGTTCTTAATTCTAATATTGAAACAAGCCCATAGTTTTCTGCCCTCTGTTTTCTCTAGAATAAAAGTCTTTATTAAAAAAATGGTGTCAAGAAAAGTAAAAGATATAGAACTATGCTTTTATGAAAAAAGGTTTACCATCATTTCTTTTTGTATTATTATTGTTTGGCCCACTTATAAAAAATGATGGTTTTTTGGGTGTTTTTTTTTGTCGGTTTTGGGGGTTGATCTATATCTTGGATTCTGAAGCATACAAAATTAAATTTCCGTAAAGTTTTGCAGAAATGTAAATTTGTTGCAAAAGCCTAGCAAGCTGTATATTTTGTGGTGTCAACATCATTTTTGATCTGATTGTCTTTGCAATCTGCCTTTATAGTTGTGCCTTCTGAATTTTAATTCCTGCTGCCAACAGAAATGTTTTGAAAAAAATTGATACCGGTTATTTTGTCTTGCTGTTTTTGGCATTCACATTGTGCCCTAAGAGCCACAGCTACGGTACTGGGTATTAACCAGTGGTGTGTGTGTGTGTGTGTGTGTGTGTGTGTGTGTGTGTGTGTGTGTGTGTGTGTATTCAGTTTTATTTATTAATTAAAGTCAAGCTGCTAAAACTACCAACAAAACACAACACCATAACCATGCAGACCATGATGAAGCATGTATGCAGAACACTTTTTTTTAAAAGGCTTTTATGGACAGATTCTGATGACATTTTTGTGGATAATTTAGAAAATCATATAAAAAATTATCCATTAAAATGGGTCATCAAAATATGGAGTTAATTCAGCACAGTTTTTTCCCATCTACATTGCTTAAATGTAAGACTCATTTAAAATCATCTCAGTACAAGACAAAACCTCTAGTATATGATTTAATACCGTCCTAGTTGTCTAGTGATAATCTAAAAAAAAGTTATGTCCCCATGGCAGAGGTTAGCACTTTACCAGTACCTTCTAGTTTTGTGGAATGTCCAGTATTAAGAAGCAGGTGCTTGATATACCATATGCTATGGACTATACGGAGCATCATACTATAAGGCACACACCCAAATTATACATTAAAATTTTATTTTGATAACTTTCTTACTCTACTTATAAAAAGTACTATATAAAGTAACAGTGCGTGGGTCTCAGTCTGGAAAAAAAGAAACAAAGCTATTGCCATATAGTTTATACACAAAAAAAAGAAGGTAGTACTTTAGTGTCTTCAGCTGTCTACATTCTTGTGATCAGAAATTATTTATATTTAAAGCACATGTTACTTAACTTGCTTATGAACAGAATAACATTGGCTACTTACTTTCTGGAAACTGTTTCTTTAACTGATGCAGAAAATGAACGCAAAGACAAAGTTTAATTCATTTCTGCAAACCAGACTCGGTGGTTTATTGTGCATGATTGCTATAATGGGAAATAGTGTGTACATATCTTCATTCGATGATGAACAATAATTTGTTATTTTTGAGTGTGTGCCAATTTCAATATGGAATGTAATGTAAATCTCATTGTACATTTCTTGCCCTTGAAAAAAATAAAAAGAATGTTTTTTTGTGATGATGTCAAGTTGAGATGAATGGTAATAAACATGCATATATATGTTCAATTTATGGTGTGTGTGTGTGTGTGTGTATGTATGTGCACATGCACATGCAGGTGCGTCTTTATATATATATGTGAATGTGTGCAGGTGCACGTGTGTGTGTGTGCTTGTCTATGTAAGCAAGCATGTGTGCGCATGCACATGCAGGTGCGTCTTTATAATTATGTGAATGTGTGCAGGTGCATGTGTGTGTGTGTGCTTGTCTACGTAAGCAAGCATGTGTGCGCATGCACATGCAGGTGCGTCTTTATATGTGAATGTGTGCAGGTGCACGTGTGTGTGTGTGCTTGTCTACGTACGCAAGCATGTGTGTGTGTGTGTGCGTGTGCATGCGCACACATGCACATTATATGTGTACAATTGTTTTGTGTAGTAAATTTAAAAGCAATCACCCAAACATTTTTTTAATACTTTAATAATTAAAAAGTTTAAATGCAAGTGCACAGATTTTGCTCTCTCTCTCTCTCTCTCTCTCTCTCTCTCTCTCTCTCTCTCTCTCTCTCTCTCTCTCTCTCTCTCACACACACAGATAGTCACACATACACACACACACACACACCACACACACACAGTGACACACACACAGTGATACACACACAATCAGAAGTGCATGCATATAGTGATATATAGACTGTAGCAAACAAGCACTCTGTAACACTATCATGTGACTGTGAGAGAAAAAAACTGTGTTCATGTTGTAATAGTTGATAATGCATCAATTCACGGTGGCCAAACATTGTTTTAAATCAAATAATATCCCAAAATAAACAAGCGACTGTAGGACATAAAGAGAAATAACATGAAAAAGCAAAACTGATGCTGTCTCACTGTCACTGTCAGTGTCTATACCCTATCAAAACAGTCCAGGAAGAATCCATAGAATATTTACAGGAAACACTATCTAGTATCACTCACTATAAAGTCAGATTCAATGCACAGGTCACTGCACAGAAATGAAAATATCTTTCATACACACACACACACACAAAGCAGGGCCCCCCATTTGGGGGTCTATGAAGTGCTAAAATTCTAAAGGACCCTCAAAAAGAATGCGCAGGGGGTCCCAGGAATGCACTAGAAAAATTATTTTTATCATTCGCAATGCCATTGGGACCCTCTATCCCGCCTCTAGGACGCTCTATACTGTAAGCGAAGGAGTCCCTGGGACCCCTTCTTTTGTGGGATGATTGGGAGCCCTGTACACACGCACGCACACACACATGCAAACACACACAGACACACTTATTCCTTGTTCCTTTCAGAACTAGCACAATCCTACTCAACAAGGAAACTCATCAACACTAAGACAACAGTGCCTGTAGAAAACAATAAACATGTGATCTCTTCTTCTTCTTCTGCCAATGATGTCCACCTGCCGTAACCGGCAATAACTGACATATATTTTGAAGAAGGGTGCCACTTAGATTCACTCCTCCCAGGGTTTCTTTGCTCGGAGCAGTCGTGATGGGGTGGGGGTCAGATTGGTAGGTACCACTTCGATCTGGGCCAGGCCTGGGATGGGTTTCCCACTCTGGATCAGCTCAGCAATCTCCGCAAAGCTCAGCTCCTTCTGCACCCCTTCTTCAGGGCAGGCCCCACTCTCCTCTGATCTGTTTTCAGACGGGGACACCTTTGTACCATTCTGGTCGTTATTTGTGCAAGATAAGTTTTCAGATTTGGACACTACTTCTGCACCGTTTGGGTTATTATCTGTGAATCTTTGTATATATTCTGTGCCTGTCTGTTCCCTGATACTTTCTTGGTTTGAATACGAACCACTATCATTTACATAAATATGGATCATGTCATCTGAACTAGTTTGTTTCAAACCGATGTCATTCAGGTTAAATTTGTTTCCATGGTCTTTGTTACCATTTGCAGATGTTGTTGTTGCTGTTGCAGCTTTATCAATGTTCGTTTTACCAGTCTCTGCTGCCAATTGGTAGCTGACATGTTCTTGAAATGGCATCGAGCAGGAATGTCCACAGCCTGGTTTGGTTTTGTTCTCCTCAGCATCACCGCAGAAAGGCTGACTGCTTCCAGTTTCTAAATCTCCACTGTGACTATGTTTTAACGTTTGGTTGCCTGTCTCACCGCAAACTGTAACATGAGCGTCCCTTGTCAATTGATAGTCCAGGCCCCGGCCCTTCATTTCTGCAGCCTGTTGATAAGGATCGTCTTTGTTTTCAGTGTGTTCGTTTTCATCAGTGTTTTCATCTACAGTTGTTTCCCTGTTAGAATTTCCTCCCAAGTTCTTCTTCCACTGCAGGTAAGCGGTAAAATCCAAGGGCTCCACATTCCTGCCAACACACAGAGCATCATCGCACTGGTCAACAATTGGTCACATTTGATTGTGAATGTGATATTAAACCAAATCTTACAGCACTTTTTGCTCATAAAACTAGTTATGCATGGGTGCAAACTACACAAAATGAAAACAAATCTGAAAGGCTGGGGTCCAGGGGCAATGTCCCCCTGCAGCTGAAGCAAAAATTTATTTATGAAGGTATTTTAGTTTGCTTTTCCCACAATTTATACCAAGGCTTATCTTAAACTAAAGTGTTTGAAAAATACAGTAGACACATAAAGATCTTGTTTGACAAATTTAAAAAAAAGGAACTTCCTTTCCTGGTAAAATTCAAAAACAGGAAATCCTTGCATACCAGGAAAAGTTGCACCCATGGTTATAGATGTGTGCAAGTGTATACATGTGTAAGTTGTAGGTGGGTGACAGATCTAGAGAGAGAGAAGGAGAGAGAGACAGAGTACATGCCCATGTGTGTGTGTGTGTGTGTGAGAGAGAGAGAGAGAGGGGGGGGGGGGAGGGATGAATAATTCAACGAACATTAATTTTTTTAATGGGGGACATGAAATGAGTGAGAGAGAGAGAGAGAGAGAGAGAGAGAGAGAGAGAGAAAGTCTGTGTGTGTGTCACTGTGTGTGTGTGTGTGTGTGTGTGTGTACAACACACGTGCATGCATGTGTGGGGGGGGGGGGGGGGGGGTTGTGTGTGTGTGTGTGTGTGTGTGTGTGTGTTTGAGGGCTGGGGGAGTGGTGGTGTGTGTGGGGAGGCTGGAACTACAAATGCTCACTTTGAATAGTAATATGCTTTGATCTTCAGCAGGTCAACACTTTCTTTTCCACAAACAGTCTGGCCTGATAAAATTTTCGCAAGTCCAGCCTGAAAGTTTTGGTCATCGTCGAAGTCAAAGGCTTGGAATCTTAAACACAGCTCATCCAGAAGACCATCAGCACTATGACCCGAGTCTAATGCAAGATGATCGGGCGTAACATTCGGCCTAGCAGACGACATTGAATCAATTTGGTTAGGATTTTTCTCCATTATCTCATTAATCTTCTTTCATCAGTAGTCTAAAAGAAGTGAATGTGTGCTGAAAGCAACAATATAACACTGATCCTGTCACAATCATTAAACTGTTGTAGGTTTAACCTTAAAAAGAGAAAAGGAGAACATTTACGGGCGGATTTCAGGTTCTCTCGCAGAGGGTCAGAGGTCAAATCTACCGGATATGTGCACAGTTACCGTCCCTGCATAACGATTTGCTATCTTTTTATACAAAACGTACACAAATTTAGAATATGTCTCTATAGTACCGCACTGCATGAAAAATGGTGTTTACAGACACATATACATTTGTTGATACAAAGATGCCGCACTGCGTTACGAGAAAACGTTTTATTAAAGAAGATAAATTGTACGCTATGCTGCATTATGACAGTGTGTAATGATGATATTTGACAAGCTGATGAACTTTCCAAAGCAGGCAGCAGACTGGGACAGTCAGACCACCGCATCTCCTATCCTGAGGCCAAAGCTCTCATTAAGAGCAGGTTCTGCCAGGAATGGAAACAACAAAGGAACCCTCCTGAGAATGACTGCCTCCCAAACCTGGAGAGATGGCAGCAAACCATCATCTTTCGCCTACGAACAGGCCACTGCCAGCTGCACTCTCATCTGTACCGCCTCAAGATATCCCACACAAACGAATGCCAATGTGGGACGGGTATCCAAGACCCCGAACACATTCTTCTTCTTCTGCCAATGATGTCCATCTGCCGTAACCGGCAATAACTGACATACTTATATTGGGGTTCAAAGAAAAATCGCTGCGCGGGGGAAAGGAAAAAAAACTAGACAAGAAAAAAAAAAAGCCTAGATAGATAAGAGACACTTTTTCGATCAAAAGTCTCTCAAAAGTAAAGAAAAAATTTAACTATCAAACAATAATAAATCAAAGTGATGATAATTGGGCTTTATTAGCTATGTTCGCTCAAAAATTACAAAGCTTATCCATTGGATACCTTTAAAAAAAAAAAAATAAGAAAAGAAAAACCACATCGTATTAAAGTTATACAAATGTTTGCTGCCAAGCGAAATATCGAACTTGCATTAAATTACCATATGAAAAGTTCCATTTCCAAACTCCAATTGCGTATGAATGTAGAAACCAGTCTTACTGGGGGACCACCATATCTGTATTTACAAATGTCCCATATGTGTCTGATTCAGACCAAGAGGACGTAAAACTCCATTTTCGTCGTCGACTGGTTGATGGAAAAAGAAAAAAAAAGAGGAGGTAAAACAAACAAGGACAGAGTGACTAACTATTGGAACGCACTTCCTGCTCAGACCAAACTTGCACCTGATACTAACAAATTCAAAAACCTCCTGGACAAAGACCCAAACCTTAGTAAATTAAAATACCAGTATGACTAATAGTAATAGTCTACCAAAACCGTCACAGCTGTGCCAACTCCAAAAAAGAAAAAAAAAAAAAAAGAAAAAAAAGACGCTTGAGAGGCCGCGAGGCCTAGTCGTCTTAATCTACCTGACCTGACCTGACCTGAGAGCATGTAGGGCCATTTGGCACCCCCAGCTAGTCCGAGAACACCTGGCCCCACACGATGAAGAAGAAATAAAAAAACAAAAAAGAGAGAGAGAAGGAGAAGCGGTAGGAGGAGTGGGGGAGGGGAGGGGAGGAGAGGGGCAGGGGAGGCCAGAGGGGGGTGGAGGATAGGGGGTTGGAGGAGAGGGGAAGGGAAGGAGAGGGGGAAGGGGGGGGGGGGGTCGGTGTGCGCTTATGCAGACTGCAGGAGGACTGAAGGAGCTGAGCGTGGGGGACTGGATGATTTCTGGGGTCAAGGAGTTCCAGTCTCGGGTGGTTTTGGGGAAGAAGGAATTAATTGTTTCTGTAGTCAGTTCTTGAGGGGATTCTTTGGAATTGTAGGTTGTGGTTGTGTCTTCTGCTGCTGGGGGGTAGAGGTTGGAGGGAGCTGCACCTCAGTGATGCAGGCTAGTCCATTCATCATTTTGTAGCCATGGGCCAAGCCTGTTTGCACGTCGGCGTTCGGAATGGGTAGACCACTGCAGATGGTAGAGCATTGCGTTGACACTAGATACATTCCTGTGTCTATTCAGGACATAATCATCTTGCCGCCCCGCGCTGCACTTTTACAAGATCAGTGGTCAGCCTGTCAGTGTGTCCCAAACTGAGCTCGCATATTCCATGATGGGTCTAACCAAGGCCTTGTATGCAAACTCCTTGGTAGCGGTGTAGCACACCTTCAGGTTTCTCCTCAAGAAGCCGAGGGTTCTGTTGTTTTAACGCAGGTGGCCGCTGCGATGAGTGGGCTTACACTTGTCCCCAGGAGAGGTCAGTTTGCAGTACATTCTACAGTACTGTCCGAACTATGCCGGCCCCAGATCGACTGTATGGCCAGTTTCGACAGACATGCAGACGAAGCTGAGGGGAACAGAAAACGACCTTCAACAAACCGCCCATTTCATCAAAACCATCAAAATTCGGGTTTGATCAACCGGCCATCAGCACTTTTGGAACGCAGAAGAAGAAAACAAGCTAATGGCTTTATTTGTCGGTTTTGTATGTTTGGGGTATATAGATAGGAAGTGTACATCACATGTCAAAACACTTGCCATGTAACTAACAGGGCCTTGCTCGACATTAGCAGTTTAGAAAACATCATCAACACCAAACAACTACAGCAAACATGGTTTTGTTTGAGGTCAGGCATTGTCCACCGTATGTGCTGTGTGCGTTGGTCTCTCTCTCTCTCTCTCTCTCTCTCTCTCTCTCTCTCTCTCTCTCTCTCTCTCTCTCTCTCTCTCTCTCTCTCTCTCTCTCTCTCTCTCTCTTTGTAAAAATGCAAAAGAAGATGTATTATGTATTGTGTTGTCCTGTCTTGTATGATCTAAGAAAACGATATATCCCATAAAAATTCTTCAATTATCCAGTACGTTTTAGCCTGCTTTTTGCTTCTAGGAATGAGACTATTGAGAGAATTGTGCGAAACCTATCATTGTCACTCTCTCTCTCTCTCTCTCTCTCTCTCTCTCTCTCTCTCTCTCTCTCTCTCTCTCTCTCTCTCTCTCTCTCTCTCTCTCTCTCTCTGTGAAACATGCTCTGATTATTACATGGGTGCTACTCTTTCATTTTTACACTCATTTCAGTATTTTTGATTTGACCAGAAACAACTTCAGGTTTAATTCATCCAAAAACAATTAAAAAAAATTGACCACAAGCAATTTTGGGGCGTTTTGAACTTGGTGGTTCTATTTTGGAAGTTTACAAAGGCAATGTAATAATTTTACAAGGCTTATCAGAATCAAACTGTCTCTGTCTATCATTTTAACTATCTATCTCGTTATCTCTCTCTCTTGACTTGCCCCCCTGAATCGTCCAACAGGGCTCTGCCCCTGTACCCTGCTGGGGCCATGGGTCCCTGGACTCCTGCCTTTCAGGTGTTTTTTTTTCATTTTGCGGAGTTGCACCCGTGTTCTTAGCTACACACACACACACCTTATTTACACTGATTCAAGCACACACTCGCACACGCACACGCACACGCACACACACACACACACACACACACACACACACACACACACACACACACACACACACACCCACCCACACACACTCATACACACACACTCATACACACACACACACACACACTCACACACATACACACATACACACACACACACACACTCATACACACACACACACACACACACACACACACACACACACACATACACACACACACACACACACACACACACACACACACACACACACACACACAGAGGGAGAGAGAGTGACACATTGACATACACACACACACACACACACACACACACACACATACACACACACACACACACACACACACTTCTTGCACTTATAGATTTATTTTTATTTATTTTTTAAAATAAGGTGTTCCTGTTTTGACGCGGCATCATGTTGGGGATCCACAGGGAGAACCAGCTGGCTGGGTCATTGTAGATTAGGGTTTTTTCTTTTTCCTTTGCTCTCTCTCTTTTTATTTTATTTTATGTTACTATTTTACTTTATTGTTTTGTTTCTCCGACCTCGGACCTCGACTGAAATAGTGCCATAAAATTATTAAAAATCAAATTGTTGATTGTGGGCACTTAACCGGAAGAAGAAGAACACACACACACACACACACACACACACACACACACACACACACACACACACACACACACACACACACACACACACACACACACACACACACACACACACACACACACACACACACACACACACACACACACACACACAAGGCTTAAAGTTGTGGCCACTAGACAAACCGACAAGTGAGTGTGCTTGAGATCTGTATAAACTATTTATTTTTAAAGTTTTCTACTGAAACAGAAAATCATTTAAATACAGGAATTGTGTGTGTGTGAATTACCCTGATTTTTACACCAGAAGACATTGCTTATATTAGTTTTGCAGCCTTGGGGTTTAGTTGGTTTCTAGTTTTATTTCACTGTGCCAGAATCCTGTCATGGAACAAAGTAGGGATTTGGGTAAAGGTGAAGATCTCCCACCCCCCTCCTTCATTTCTCGGTTATGTCCGTTTTTTCACTCTTGCCTTTCTTATTGCAGATTGAGCACTTCATCCTCTATTGTTTGCCACTAATTTTGATCCATTTACATAATTAAACATATGCATTTATTAATAGTAGAAGATAAAGGCAAGATGGAAAGAACACAATGAACCAGGACTGTGACAAATGCTCTGCGGCTGTTGTGTGTACTGCACTACATTGGGGGGGGGGGGGGGGGGGGGGGGTGTTCCTATTAGATATTAAACATTTAAAGGCCTTTATCATGACTGCGATTAATTATTCAACAAAGATAATTAGCTCCAAAAGTTGATAAGATATAGCTCAATGTTTGGTAAGAAAGGCCAGCCGCCGTGGTGTAGTGGTTAGCGTCGCGGACTACTGGCTGGGAGGTCTTGGGTTCGAATCCCATCAGAGGCGAGGGTTTTTTCGGTCCTGGACCGACTCCTACCCAGAGTGAGTGGCTATGGGCTCAATGGGAAGACTGAAACCACACAGTCGAGTTTCATCCGCTTAACGGATGCGATTCTGAGAGTGTTGCTCTAATTGCAAGACCAACACTGCAGGTGTCTGTAGTTCTCGGGCCTGGTTAACGCCGGGATATCATTATGAAAGGAAGCGTAGAATACAGCCCTGCCATGCAGTCTCAGACCGATACGGAACTCCATAGCATCATCATCATCATTATCATCGGCCTCATTTTCCATCAATCATAAAATTAAAAAATGTCTCAAATTCTGTGGCTTTGCATGCCCTGCTCTCATGGTGACCTCAGTTTCGGTTTCCAATCCAGTCTATGCCTTGGTGCGTTCGGGTCAAAGTCATGGGGATCAGTGTGTTCCGCTGGGGAGCTGTCGACGGTGGACGGTCGTGGTGGCGCCCTCGGAGGAGGACCTCACTCACGCTGGCTCCGCGACTAAGAGAATAGTGTCGTCAGTAGGGGGCTTAGTAGGTGGTGTCCTGAACAGGCTCCACTGAACTCCACCGAAGTGACTCAGCAGAAGTGCAGTGTCTCCTCGGTTGGTTGCCTCCTGACGGTCTAACATAGATTCGCTCCCCTTGGACTGCTGGTCTCGGTTTCTGCGACTTGAACAAACCCGGGTGTAGCTGCGAATTGGAATTCGTAACGAGCGGCATGGGAGCAACGCCACTGTACAGCCCAGAAGATGGGACAGCAACCAAAAAAAAAAAAAAAAAAAAAAGAATAAAAAAGAAAGAAAAAAAAAGAAAAGAAAGGCAAACTTGTGTGAAAATGTGGGGAGTGCTGAGAAATGTAAGAGGTGGTGGGGAGGGGAGGGGAGGTGGGGGCACATCTTCACTTTTACCGTGATTTTCCATGGACAAGGTACATGTATCCCCACCATGAACACTTTTTAAAAACAATGTTGGTTTCTAAAAGTTAGCCGTTGATCACTATACATGCCTCCTTTACTTTCTGGAGGCCATAGTCACACATGACTAGCTAGTGCATAATGCTTTTTTTCTCCGTGTTTTGTTTACAGGCTATACCTTATGAACTGTACTCCGATTCGAACACTCGTCTGATCATACACTTGTCTCTGTGCGGGCTGGGTCTTCTTCTAGCGATCATCACCTTCGTTGTTCAAATCATCTCCCCTGCTCCCTATGGGAAACACGAAAATGCGGTAAGATTCGAGAGCTGTAAAATGAACGGGGCGATGGTGGTGTGGGGTGGGTGACAGTTGAATGCTTACTTTTAATGTGGTTGTCGTTGTGTGATTTGTGTGTGTACATATGTGTGTGTGTGTGCGTGTGTGTATGTATGTATGTGACTGTGTGTGTGTGCGTGTGTGTGTGTGTGTGTGTGTGTGTGTGTACATGTATGTGACTGTGTGTGTGTCATGTGATATGTGTGTGTCGTGTGATGTGTGTGTGCACTGTTGTGCGTATGTATGCGCACACATTAGCCTTTTTTCATGTGTGAAACATTCTTAGCTGTGGTAAGTACTGCAATACAGTAATTAGAGCAGTGTGTTTTTCTCTTTTCCTTTCATTGCATTTACTTTGAATAATTGTCTTTCACAGGAGGCCAAGTGGGGCCCTGCCATACCTCAACGACTGGGCCACATGTTGTCTGATGCCCTGCCGGGGGTGCTGCTCTTTGTTTTGGTTCGTATCCCAGCGTTTGATTGGAATTAAGATGTAACCTTGCGGTTCATGGTCAAGCGTGTTACAGTGCTCAAGCCTCAACAAGTCCTTTTCAACAATTGCTATTGACAAGACACACATCAGCTTCTATTTGTGTGTGTGTGTGTGTGTGACCAGAGTGGTTAAGAGGTGGCAGAGTGGTTAAGATGTTTGCCTGCCAAATGTAATGTGTGACTGCAGCATGAGTGACCCGGGTTCTAATCCCGGCCGCGCCCTTTCTTTCTAGTTTGACAGGAAAATCGAACTGAACGTCGAGTCCTTCGGATGGGGACTTAAAGCTAGTCTGACCCGTACGCTTTACGCTCGTAAAAATCCCATGGCAATTGAAAGCCGGTAAGAGCAGGGAGAAATCCCGCTGCCTGGTATGGCCAAATTGATAGATAGGTTTTCCAAATGTGCCCACACCTCCTCCTCACCCTGTGCTCCCCCCCCCCCCAAAAAAAAAAAAAAAAAAGAGAAGAAGAAAGAAATTGGGTAGGTGTTGCACTTGCGGCGACGCGCTCTCTGGGGGAGAGCAGCCCGAATTTCACAGAGATAAGTGTCTGTGTCTAGAATATACCAAACACCAAATACCAAAATAACTAGTTCTACCCTCTAGACCATTCAGTGATGTTCAGCCTATATTCCATCTCACATTTACACCATGGTTAAGATTATCAGCTTAAAGACTCCGAAATCAGCAGTCCTAAGAGAGCAACACTAGTTTTTGTGTGTGTGTGTGTTTTATGTTAATATTGTTTTTTTCCATTTAGTTTTAAACATTGTGATAGATGCATATTTAAATTTTTATCCTGTCTATTGGTAAATGTGGTAATACTACATGTATTAATTAAATTAGTTAGCTTTCACATTCATATATATATCATGTTCCCCATGCATATCAATGTTCAAATTGAATGCCGTTATAATATTGGCAGTGTTCAGTTTTGTCCAGGATTACATTTTTGGGATCATAGATTCTAAGAATAAGATTGTGTATGAAAAAATACCAATTAAAAAAGGAGAAGAATATCTTCACAGTTAGAGAGCAATTTTTGCCTGGGTCAAACTTTCGGATTGAATGAGGCTTTGAATTCGTTATGAACATACTGTGCCCCTGATTCGTCACTGTGTTATATTACCTCATTATATTGCAGTGTGTGTGTGTGTGTGTGTACATGCCTGTGTGGCTGTGGTTGGATGCGTGTTAATATTTTGTGCATTTCAGGTTTTCATATTCTATGGCAACGAAAGGGGTTACGCCAACTACGTTTTCCTGGCATTGTTCCTGATTCATTATGTGCAGAGGTATGAACACAGTCTCTTCTTGCACTTGAATACTATTACCAGATCATTTTCAAGTTTTCAGTTTATGGTTTAGGTACAGGAATAGACTGTGACTGACCTCATATATTCTAAGATAACAGCCTATGTTGTTATAGAGAGCCATTGCTAAGTTTTTCAACACTCGCTTTCTGTGCTCATTTTTGGATTCTAGTCCTAGTAATGTGACATCCTTAACAAATGAGCCCAGGATGGTATACTGTGCAAGTTAATAAAATTTAAAAAAAAGCTGAGTTTGTTCGTTTCGGGGTGAGAGCAAAAGGGAGAGATTGACTGACAAATAATTATACGTGCAATGACTGTAAATGTGCATGCATGCAAAGTTGAATAGCTAATCAGAAATACAATGCAGTCAACATAACATTGTTTAGATTTGTGAGGAAGGCAGGTTGATTCTGTGCTCACTGATTCTGTGTCACTGTCAGATTGCTGACACTGTCATTAAACTTAAGTGAGTCTAGGATTAACATTTTGTATGAAGCTTCTTTTTTTGTGTGCCAAGTGTGAGTGTGACTGCAACATTGTGAAGCAAGTGAATGCACTTGTGCAAGAGTGAGAGGTTGCTCTAGCACTTGATTGGTGTACCTCACACTCAGGAAGAATTAAAGGCTGTAACTAAGTTACAAGGACATTGAAAACCATGTCAGTGTATGCATTGTAAGTAACATTTTAGGTGAAGAAAGGTATTAGGTACTTTATAGTCACAGAGGCGTCTCTGTGAAATTCAGGTTGCTCTCACCTGGAGACCAAATGACAACTTTTTTGTTGCCACTGGGTTTAACGTATGTTAAGTGCATGGGCACACGGGACCTCGGTTTATCGTCTCATCCGAAACCTAACCGAGCTTGTAGCTCATAACGCTTTCATCAGGCTCAACATTTTAGGTGGGGTTTTTCCCCCCCTTGTCTGAATCTTTTCATTAACAGCAATTACAATCTATGTTTGTTTAGTTGTTGATTTGTTTCTGTTATATGTATTGTCATTGCTCTGTGTGTGTGTGTGTGTGTGTGTGTGTGTGTGTGTGTGTGTGTGTGTGTGTGTGTGTGTGTGTGTGTGTGTGTGTGTGTTCGTTCTTTAATTTAATGTCTATCAACCTTACAGTGATCTTGTATGTGTGTGTGTGTGTGTGTGTGTGTGTGTGTGTTTATGTGTGTATGTGTGTGTGTGTGTGTGTGTGTGTGTGTGTGTGTTGTGTGTGTGTGTGTGTGTGTGCATGTGAGTGTGTATGTGTGTGTGTGTGTGCATGTGTGTGTGTGTGTGTGTGTGTGTGCGTGTGTGTGTGTGTGTGTGTGTGTGTGTGTGTGTGTGTGTGTGTGTGTGCAGAGGCATTATCCATCCATTGATAATGCGCTACAAAAGATGCACTGTTCCTTTGGGGTAAGTAAATGGACTAAATCACATGTTTTTTTCAAAAACCATGTATGTCAAATTATGTGTGCTGTGTCTTTCAGAATATTTTGTCTTGCGTGTCTTTGTGTATTAGGGCTTGTTGAAATCGTGACTATTTTCTTTGTCCACTTTTGAAGACCAGATTTTGGGGCTGATTTGGCATTCATGTTCACATAGCTAAACAACTACTGATTTTGCAAAGCTGATATTGTCTCTAGTGTCTTTTCAGACATTTGTCTTCATGTTCATGACATAAGCACAACAGTCAGCAGGTTATGTGACAATTTATTGAGCATGTAAGTACCTGACCCTCATGTTCACCTTTTGGCACAGAGTCATATAAGTGTGTGTGTGTTGTGTGTGATCTTGTTTTGTTTCATGTTCCTTTTGTGTGTGTGTGCTTTATTATGCACATGTGCCTTGCAATACGTGTTCTTTGTTGATCGCTCTGACAGTTTCCTGTCATATAAGCGCAGATGTGTCATACTGCCGTTGTGCGCCTAAGAAATAGTAAGGCCCAGCATGTCTGTCTTCGGTTGCAGAGAATATTTGTAAGAATTTCTAGAAGAAAGGCAAAAGAATATGGTAGGTAGGTAGGTAAATAGGGACAGGCTACAAAGCCTAGGCCTCGTGGCCTATTAAGCGTCCCCTCTTTATTACATCTGTGTAAGCGATTTGATTGCATGCTCTAAATTTTGAAATTATATGATCGATCTCTGAATTTTGGAATTGCATCCAGAAGATTCTTGAACTGGTCTATATCCTGTGCAATTTTAAAGTTTGTTTAAAAAGAATAGACCAGTAAGGCAGAAAGATAGTAGATAACTGTAAGCAAAGGGGAAAGGCAGAGTCAAAGAGAGTGACATATTAGAGGAAGTTACAAACACAGAACTTCCAGAAGGTGGGGGGGGGGGACTATTTGTAAATACAACAACAGTATCCCCAATGGGGGAAGCGGGGTTGTATACAAATTCCTCTTTTTTTTCCTTCATAATTGAGTTGTACCTAATATAAAGAAGTGCCTTACTGCTTAGAGATTATGGTAAATCTTTTATAATTTTTTTTACCCTTTGTTAGAATTATTATTTCAATTCTTATAAAAATTATTTGTTTCGTCATTTATGGGTTCTTCTGTTTCTGCTTGTTGACAGAATCACCTTGGGTGGATTTTTCCCCAACTGCCTGTACCACTTCATCAACGCTGACTTCGTAGGATCGGCAGACTTCGACAGCCATTATTACTAGTAAGTCCATGTAAAAGTCTTTGTCTGTGTGCGTGTCTGTGTGTCTGTCTGCGTCTGTATGTTGTGTGTGAGGGTGTTTGTGTATGTGTGTTGGTGTATGTGGTCAGTCCGTGCGGCTCGGTTGCTGTGGCTCACCGAATGGGGTATGAACGAGTTGGCGTCGATAAATGTGTGTGTGTGTGCGTGTGCGTGCGCACGCGCGTGTGTGTGTATGTGTTAGAGAGAGAGAGTTGCTTTGTACAGTGAAACCCGTTTAGTACGAATTCCAGGGGAGAGGGCCAATTTACTCGTTGTAAGCATTGCTCGTTCAAACCATTTTATCGATTTTGGCAACCCTGACGAACCTATCAATCGGTCCTCACATCTACTGTGATGTGCGTGTTGGTAAAGTGTGAAAAAGACAGAAAAACGGAAACAACACACTTACCCAACAAAGCATGGTTGTAAGCCCAGTATCCTGTATCCATAGGGTTTTTAATGCCGATTACATACACTTTAAAACAGTTTATTAACACACGATAACATCAAAAACATAAAATCCACACACGCGCTTTAAGAGAAAGTTAAAATTTCCCGGAAGTCACAAGATCAGTGCGCAAAGAGTGAGTCCAGTGTCGTCTGCTTGCGCTGCAGACACCCAAGTTGTTATATCGGCCAATCAGAATGCCGCTTACATATCGAGGGGTCAGTCAAGATGGCGATGTTGTTGTCAGTGTGTACTCGTTCTAGCCAGGTAGTTGTGCAAGAAAGCTTGACTTTGGGATGGCGGTGTGGTTGTAAGTGCGTTCTCGTTCTAACCGCGTAGTTTTTGCATAAAAGCTTGACTTTGGGAGTCAATAAATTGTACGTTATATGCAAGTTGCTCGTTGTAGCGAGCTCGTTGTATGCAGAATTATTTAACAAGGAAAAAGAAGGCTTGTGGTCGGGAATTTTGAAACCACTCGTTAAACACGGGCTCTCGTTTAAACCGTACTCGTACTAAATGGGTTTCCCTGTATATGCGTTGTTGCTGGTTGGTGTCATTCTTGAATGCTGTTTTTGTTGTTTGTTGATGAGTAATTGATTGTAAAGCGCTTTGGGCTCATCTGAGGTAAAGCGCTATATAAATGTACTATTATTATTATTATTATTTAAAAATTGTCTGCTACAGTACTAGTTTAGTGTGAACTAGAAAACTGTTCTTTTGCTGTTAAGTTATGATAATTTGAATCTTTTTGTTGTTGCATGTTGATATTTACCAAAGTCTTACAAAAAGAAATTTTAGAATATGTGGATAAGCTTTATATATCCAAATGTTGTGTTAAATCGAGCATAATGAGAAACTTAATCACACACACGCACACGCACACACACACACAAGCACACACACACACACACACACACACACACACACAGGATGTAAAAAAGCTTTATCAAGCTTACTCTTTTATCGTCAATAAAGATCATTTTGACTTGACTTGACTTGACTTGACTTGACTTGACACACACACACACACACACACACACACAAACAGTTAGCACTTTACATAGGTGGCGCAGTAGAAAGCATTTTGTCAGTGACAGCAGAAAGCATTTTGCCAGTGACAGCAAGCTTACTCTCTAGTTCTGTCTGTCTCTCTCCCACCCATGTGTGGCCAAAAATAGATAATGCTTTTTATTTAATCAAGGGAAGGTATAAAAAAAATAGTAGTAAGTTCTTCTTCGTTCGCTCAGACAGTTTCCTGTCACATGAGCATAGATGCGTCATGCTGCAGTTATGCTCCTAACTAAGAAATAGGCCCAGCATGTCTGACTTCGGCTGAAGAAATCTTCGTAAGAATTTATTAAAAAAAAGGCAGGAGAATGGACCAATAAGATAGAAAGATAGCAGATGACAGTAAACAAAGGGAAAAGGCAGAGTCAAAGAGAGTGACAGATTCGAGGAAGTTACAAGCACAGAACTTCCAGAAGGTGGGGGAACTATTTGTACGAAAGACCCCCTCGGTATCCCCACGGGAGGATAGTAGTAAGTCAGGAGGGTTATTTCCGTAGAGCCATCAGAAGAAGTGATTTGTAAACAAAACATGCATGCTATGAGTTGCAAGTCGTCACTGCCAAGTCTTATACTGCCGTGTAGGAGCTGCCTGTGTAAAATTAGAAAATAATGTGAAACTTCAAACAAATTGGCGGTTATGTTTTTGTTAACTTGTGTACCAGGTAATTCATTTTGTATGAAATATGGACGCTTTTCAGCAAGTTTTTTCAGCGTTGAAAAAACATCTTTTTATTGTTAAGGGTTTACATTTTCTGACTGTGTTTGCAGTGACCCTCGGTTTATCTTGGGGATTGTGCTTTTTGTCATGGGCTTCATTATTAACCGCTGGGCCGACTGGAAACTGCGCTCCCTCCGCAAGATGACAGGTGACCATGACCTTCAGAACAGCCTTGACCTTGGCAGTGGTGGGTGCATGGGTGGTGCAGTGGTGTAGATGCTTACAGGTTTGCCTGGGATTGTAGGAAGCAAAGATCCGCAGCCTGAACCCTAGCTAGGGCGTGGATATTTTTCTTTCTCTAGCAGACCTCAAGGGATTCTCTGAATGTTTGTCTTTCAAATGCAACGATAAACCAAGGTCCGATGTGCCACATTCATGTAATGCATTTTAACCCTTTCAGTGGCCTCCCCCCCCCCCCCCCCTCCCCCCCGGATATGTCCGGCATCCTTTCTTATTGGCCACTGCAACTAGGGTTATTAATGCCCTTGACAGCAAGAGTTAAGCCATTGCTGTCAGTACCCAAAAGGGCATTCGCTCTTGCAAAAGGCAGTTGTTGCAGTGGCCTCAATTAGGGTTATTGGCGAGAGTTAAGCCCTTGCTGGTCAGTACCCAAGCATCTACCAAGGGCATTCCCTCTTGCAAACGGCAGTTGTTGCAGTGGCCTCAACTAGGGTTATTGGCGAGAGTTAATCCCTTGCTGGTCAGTACCCAAGCATCTACCAAGGGCGTTCACTCTTGCAAAAGGCAGTCATTGCAGTGGACAATAGGAATCCCCCATTCAAAGCTTGAGTGCAGGGACGTACCATACAGTATATATTTAATCTTGTTTAATGGAAAAATTGTTCATTTAGCTTTGAAAATGTTGTCGTTCATGTCTGTTTTAATCAAGTGTTTTTCTTGCTTGAATTCATTCATGGTATGTGGCCCCAAAGAATCAAAGTGGCTGTGGTAGTGAATGGATCAAGATCGACTGATGATAAAGAGATGTAGATTCTGCCCAAATTCTGTGGCAAAAGCCCTCTTTGATTATACATACAAAAAGATGTACATGTTTGCAAGGAGAACAAAACAGGTTCTTATTGGCCACTGCAACTAGGGTTATTAATGCCCTTGACAGCAAGAGTTAAGCCATTGCTGTCAGTACCCAAAAGGGCATTCGCTCTTGCAAAAGGCAGTTGTTGCAGTGGCCTCAAATAGGGTTATTGGTGAGAGTTACGCCCTTGTTGCAAAAAGTGGCCTCAACTAGGTTTATTGGTCAGTACCCAAGCATCTACCAAGGGCATTCCCTCTTGCACGTTGACCTGCTCTTTGTGGCAGGGTGTTGTTCTTATGGACATTTTTACAGGGAAACATTTGCTCTGATGATAAAAGACTAATTACATAAATGTAATGCGATACAACGCAATACTATAGATCACATTACAATACAATAAACAATATAGCACATTACAATGCAATAAGCAATACAATATAACATAATGCAATGCAATGCAACTCAACACAAGATGAAGCTGATAAAGTCAGAGGGCTAGATCTACTATGTCAGCAATCTAGGTGGCATTGGCCACTGCAAATAGGGTTAACGCCCTTGAAGGCAAGAGTTAAGCCCTTGTTGATCAGTATCCAAAAGGGCAGTCACCTTTGCAAAAGCAGCCATTAAGTGGCCTCAAATACGGTCATTGGCGAGAGTTATTCCCTTGTTTGGTCAGTACTCAACCATCTTCCTCCACCCAACAAGGGCATTCACTCTTGCAAAAGGCAGCCATTGAGTGGCCTCAAATACGGTCATTGGCGAGAGTTATTCCCTTGTTTGGTCAGTACTCAACCATCTTCCCCCACCCAACAAGGGCATTCACTCTTGCAAAAGGTGTTCTTTACAGTAGCCAATAGCATTAATGTCTACTTTGGCCAGTGCTTATATTAGGTTTTCCCCTTTTTTGTGTGACCTCAGTTGCATGCAAAAATCATGGTGACTTTTTGGGTTGCTTTTTCTTTTTTTGTGCTGTAAGATGCTTTATTTTTAGGCAAAACAAATGAACCAAAACACATACACTTATGTTTTTAGAATTTAAAAAAATTTGATCACTCCCCCTTTCCCCTTTGACTTTCTTTGACTCTGCCTTTTCCTTTTGCTTTCTGTCATCTACTATCTTTCTGACCTATTGGCCCATTCTCCTGCCTTTTTAAACAAAATCTTCCAAATAGTTTTTCTCCTTTGAACTTCTCCGAAATCAGAATGTGCCATCAGAAGAAGTGATTTGTAAACAAAACATGCATGCTATGAGTTGCAAGTCGTCACTGCCAAGTCTTATACTGCCGTGTAGGAGCTGCCTGTGTAAAATTAGAAAATAATGTGAAACTTCAAACAAATTGGCGGTTATGTTTTTGTTAACTTGTGTACCAGGTAATTCATTTTGTATGAAATATGGACGCTTTTCAGCAAGTTTTTTCAGCGTTGAAAAAACATCTTTTTATTGTTAAGGGTTTACATTTTCTGACTGTGTTTGCAGTGACCCTCGGTTTATCTTGGGGATTGTGCTTTTTGTCATGGGCTTCATTATTAACCGCTGGGCCGACTGGAAACTGCGCTCCCTCCGCAAGATGACAGGTGACCATGACCTTCAGAACAGCCTTGACCTTGGCAGTGGTGGGTGCATGGGTGGTGCAGTGGTGTAGATGCTTACAGGTTTGCCTGGGATTGTAGGAAGCAAAGATCCGCAGCCTGAACCCTAGCTAGGGCGTGGATATTTTTCTTTCTCTAGCAGACCTCAAGGGATTCTCTGAATGTTTGTCTTTCAAATGCAACGATAAACCAAGGTCCGATGTGCCACATTCATGTAATGCATTTTAACCCTTTCAGTGGCCTCCCCCCCCCCCCTCCCCCCCGGATATGTCCGGCATCCTTTCTTATTGGCCACTGCAACTAGGGTTATTAATGCCCTTGACAACGAGAGTTAAGCCATTGCTGTCAGTACCCAAAAGGGCATTCGCTCTTGCAAAAGGCAGTTGTTGCAGTGGCCTCAATTAGGGTTATTGGCGAGAGTTAAGCCCTTGCTGGTCAGTACCCAAGCATCTACCAAGGGCATTCCCTCTTGCAAAACGGCAGTTGTTGCAGTGGCCTCAACTAGGGTTATTGGCGAGAGTTAAGCCCTTGCTGGTCAGTACCCAAGCATCTACCAAGGGCGTTCACTCTTGCAAAAGGCAGTCGTTGCAGTGGACAATAGGAATCCCCCATTCAAAGCTTGAGTATATATTTAATCTTGGTTAATGGAAAAATTGTTCATTTAGCTTTGAAAATGTTGTCGTTCATGTCTGTTTTAATCAAGTGTTTTTCTTGCTTGAATTCATTCATGGTATGTGGCCCCAAAGAATCAAAGTGGCTGTGGTAGTGAATGGATCAAGATCGACTGATGATAAAGAGATGTAGATTCTGCCCAAATTCTGTGGCAAAAGCCCTCTTTGATTATACATACAAAAAGATGTACATGTTTGCAAGGAGAACAAAACAGGTTCTTATTGGCCACTGCAACTAGGGTTATTAATGCCCTTGACAGCAAGAGTTAAGCCCTTGTTGATCAGTACCCAAAAGGGCATTCGCTCTTGCAAAAGGCAGCCATTTAGTGGCCTCAATTAGGGTTATTGGCGAGAGTTAAGCCCTTGCTGGTCAGTACCCAAGCATCTAAAAGGGCATTCACTCTTGCAAAAGGCAGTTGTTGCAGTGGCCTCAAATAGGGTTATTGGCGAGAGTTAAGCCCTTGTTTGGTCAGTACCCAAGCATCTACCAAGGGCATTCCCTCTTGCAAGGGCATTCAGTGGCCTCAAATAGGGTTATTGGCGAGAGTTAAGCCCTTGCTGGTCAGTACCCAAGCATCTACCAAGGGCATTCCCTCTTGCACGTTGACCTGCTCTTTGTGGCAGGGTGTTGTTCTTATGGACATTTTTACAGGGAAACATTTGCTCTGATGATAAAAGACTAATGACATAAATGTAATGGGATACAACGCAATACTATAGATCACATTACAATACAATAAACAATATAGCACATTACAATGCAATAAGCAATACAATATAACATAATGCAATGCAATGCAACTCAACACAAGATGAAGCTGATAAAGTCAGAGGGCTAGATCTACTATGTCAGCAATCTAGGTGGCATTGGCCACTGCAAATAGGGTTAACGCCCTTGAAGGCAAGAGTTAAGCCCTTGTTGATCAGTATCCAAAAGGGCAGTCACCTTTGCAAAAGCAGCCATTAAGTGGCCTCAAATACGGTCATTGGCGAGAGTTATTCCCTTGTTTGGTCAGTACTCAACCATCTTCCTCCACCCAACAAGGGCATTCACTCTTGCAAAAGGCAGCCATTGAGTGGCCTCAAATACGGTCATTGGCGAGAGTTATTCCCTTGTTTGGTCAGTACTCAACCATCTTCCCCCACCCAACAAGGGCATTCACTCTTGCAAAAGGTGTTCTTTACAGTAGCCAATAGCATTAATGTCTACTTTGGCCAGTGCTTATATTAGGTTTTCCCCTTTTTTGTGTGACCTCAGTTGCATGCAAAAATCATGGTGACTTTTCTGGTTGCTTTTTCTTTTTTTGTGCTGTAAGATGCTTTATTTTTAGGCAAAACAAATGAACCAAAACACATACACTTATGTTTTTAGAATTTAAAAAAATTTGATCACTCCCCCTTTCCCCTTTGACTTTCTTTGACTCTGCCTTTGTCCTTTGCTTTCTGTCATCTACTATCTTTCTGACCTATTGGCCCATTCTCCTGCCTTTTTAAAACAAAATCTTCCAAATAGTTTTTCTCCTTTGAACTTCTCCGAAATCAGAATGTGTTGGCTGTGCACAGTGGGGAGACCAGTGAAGACTGAAAACGGGACACATACATACCTTACCCATTATGGCCATAATGGCCTGGGAATGAAGAAGAAGAAGAAGTTCCCTTAATTTTTTTAATTTTTTTTCGCTTTTTGTTCTTTCAGGGGGGTTTTCTTGTTGGGCTTTTGCTTGGAGCTGTTTGTGGGTTGGCTACATGGATGGATATTATTTTGTTGATTTAATATTTAACCCTTTCACTGCCAACGTCCCATTTTTGCACCACAATGGTTTAACACCCATGTCACTAAAAGGCATCAAATCAGGGTCTGTTATCCAAAGACCCTATTCTCTTAATTTTGGGAGGTAAAAGGATAGGCCTTACTTTAAATACGTCACAGAGGAATCCCCAATATTACAGACAAAATTTTTGTATCTACCCAGGTAAGTCTAATGGAAATGTTTTGCTGAAAAATGTCTGGCGGTGAAAGGGTTAAGCATACAGTAGAAAGCATCTCAGTTTGTTTGGATATTAGTGCGGTTTGCTGACACTTTTGTTTTATTGTATGGTGCTTGTGTAGGTCCGTCTGCTTGTCTAGGTGTGTTGGTGAGTGGGAGAGAGATGGAAACACAACAACAACAACAACATACAGTATTTATACGGCGCTGAATCTTGATATAAATCAAATCAAAGCGCACACACACGTTAGCATTCATAGCGCATTCAAACAAAAACGCAATACAAAGCGAACACACACGGATGACATAAATGGAACATAGCAGAAACAGACCTAATGGCAAGAGAGAGAAGAGAAAGAGAGCAGAGCTTTAATGTCGGGGGAACAGGTGGGTTTTGAGGTTAGCTTTGAAAGCAGAGAGGGTCGGTCGCTGACGGAGGGAGAGAGGAAGTTTGTTCCAGGAGGTCGGTCCTGAGACAGCAAAAGAGCGCCGACCAACAGTTGAAAGCTTATACCTAGGTATCTGGAGAGAAAGAAGGTCAGAAACTGAACGTAAAGTGCGAGTTGGCATGTAGATGGAAATATTGTCGCAGAGGTAAGATGAAGCAGCTTTATGGATAGATTTATAGCAAAGTGTGTTTAATTAAGACAGGCAGATGGAGAGAGAAAGAGAGAGACTTAGAAACAGGGACAGGGACAGTGACCATGCCTTCTGTTTATTCCTCGTTGGGGTTATCATTCAAAGAAATCACTTCTTTGTGTTAAAGAATTGTTGGCTTAGATTAATAATTTTGACTGGATATCTGTATGTATTTTATTGCGTATCCTTCACATGAACGTAAGTTTTACAATGACAAGCTAATGTGTGTGGAGATATTTATGCCCATTGCGTGTGTGTTTAGAGAAAAATTTCAAATCAAGTACTGATATGATGTTATGAAATTTATAAACCCCACAGCTATCTGTTGTTCACACTATGTCTACTTAATGTAACAATATCTACATGATGTGTGAAGATCAATTGTTTGCATTCCCGCAGGTTCCAATGGCTATTACATTCCTTATGGTGGGCTGTTTGAGCTGGTGTCCTGTCCTAACTACATGATGTGTGAAGGTCAACTGTTTGCATTCCCGCAGGTTCCAATGGCTATTACATTCCTTATGGTGGGCTGTTTGAGCTGGTGTCCTGTCCTAACTACATGATGTGTGAAGGTCAACTGTTTGCATTCCCGCAGGTTCCAATGGCTATTACATTCCTTATGGTGGGCTGTTTGAGCTGGTGTCCTGTCCTAACTACATGATGTGTGAAGGTCAACTGTTTGCATTCCCGCAGGTTCCAATGGCTATTACATTCCTTATGGTGGGCTGTTTGAGCTGGTGTCCTGTCCTAACTACATGATGTGTGAAGGTCAACTGTTTGCATTCCCGCAGGTTCCAATGGCTATTACATTCCTTATGGTGGGCTGTTTGAGCTGGTGTCCTGTCCTAACTACATGATGTGTGAAGGTCAATTGTTTGCACTCCCGCAGGTTCCAATGGCTATTACATTCCTTACGGTGGGCTGTTTGAGCTGGTGTCCTGTCCTAACTACATGATGTGTGAAGGTCAATTGTTTGCACTCCCGCAGGTTCCAATGGCTATTACATTCCTTATGGTGGGCTGTTTGAGCTGGTGTCCTGTCCTAACTACATGATGTGTGAAGGTCAATTGTTTGCACTCCCGCAGGTTCCAATGGCTATTACATTCCTTATGGTGGGCTGTTTGAGCTGGTGTCCTGTCCTAACTACATGATGTGTGAAGGTCAACTGTTTGCATTCCCGCAGGTTCCAATGGCTATTACATTCCTTATGGTGGGCTGTTTGAGCTGGTGTCCTGTCCTAACTACATGATGTGTGAAGGTCAATTGTTTGCACTCCCGCAGGTTCCAATGGCTATTACATTCCTTATGGTGGGCTGTTTGAGCTGGTGTCCTGTCCTAACTACATGATGTGTGAAGGTCAATTGTTTGCACTCCCGCAGGTTCCAATGGCTATTACATTCCTTATGGTGGGCTGTTTGAGCTGGTGTCCTGTCCTAACTACATGATGTGTGAAGGTCAACTGTTTGCATTCCCGCAGGTTCCAATGGCTATTACATTCCTTATGGTGGGCTGTTTGAGCTGGTGTCCTGTCCTAACTACATGATGTGTGAAGGTCAATTGTTTGCACTCCCACAGGTTCCAATGGCTATTACATTCCTTATGGTGGGCTGTTTGAGCTGGTGTCCTGTCCTAACTACATGATGTGTGAAGGTCAACTGTTTGCATTCCCGCAGGTTCCAATGGCTATTACATTCCTTATGGTGGGCTGTTTGAGCTGGTGTCCTGTCCTAACTACATGATGTGTGAAGGTCAATTGTTTGCACTCCCGCAGGTTCCAATGGCTATTACATTCCTTATGGTGGGCTGTTTGAGCTGGTGTCCTGTCCTAACTACATGATGTGTGAAGGTCAATTGTTTGCACTCCCGCAGGTTCCAATGGCTATTACATTCCTTACGGTGGGCTGTTTGAGCTGGTGTCCTGTCCTAACTACATGATGTGTGAAGGTCAATTGTTTGCATTCCCGCAGGTTCCAATGGCTATTACATTCCTTACGGTGGGCTGTTTGAGCTGGTGTCCTGTCCTAACTACATGATGTGTGAAGGTCAACTGTTTGCATTCCCGCAGGTTCCAATGGCTATTACATTCCTTATGGTGGGCTGTTTGAGCTGGTGTCCTGTCCTACATGATGTGTGAAGATCAATTGTTTGCACTCCCGCAGGTTCCAATGGCTATTACATTCCTTATGGTGGGCTGTTTGAGCTGGTGTCCTGTCCTAACTACATGATGTGTGAAGGTCAATTGTTTGCATTCCCGCAGGTTCCAGTGGCTATTACATTCCTTATGGTGGGCTGTTTGAGCTGGTGTCCTGTCCTAACTACTTGGGAGAACTGATTCAGTGGATTGGATGGTCAGTGTTTGGGTAGGGGGAGGGAGTTGGGCGGAATGTTAGCTTTTGTCTCTAGCTGCTTGTTAGCCTTATCTTTAAGATATTTTTTTAGGAATAAAATGAATTGCCTATAAGATGCTTTTATTTAATGATTATTTTTCAGAGGAATATTATAAAATGCTGCCTATTACTATCAGCTTTTGCTTTGAAAGTTCTTTTAAGGAACAAAAAAGAAAAGCTGTCTGTTGGATTTTTTGTGTGTGACTGTGTTTGGATTTAAAAATTAAATGAAATGCAATAACATGAAACATATTCAAACCTAATAAAGCATGCATGACTTGATTATCTGCATTAAAACTGTTTCTTATTTGTGATGTCTGGTTCAAGATAGGCTCTGCTTTTGTGTTCATTTAGGCCTGAAATCAACTTGAAACCCGTTTTCCTCATTGTGTGGGTGTGTGGCGGTGTATTTTTCCTCTATGAGATAAGTAGTCCTAGCCGGAAGTAGTCCTAGCGTAGCCAATCAGAATCGTTTGTTTGTCCGCCTTACGAAGTGCATGGATTTTGTACATCGATTTTCAGCAAATATGTAGATTTACACCCTCCTGCTCTATTTATTGGTCCTTTCCGTGGTTAGGGATAGGGTTAGGGATAGGGTTAGGGTTAGAGAGGTAGATATTTAATGACAGGTACTTATTTATCATAACAGGGGTGTATGGTGTGTGAATGCTTTGTGGTTTTCAAATTGTTTTAGCTAGCTGTTGCACTGAGGGGATGTGTTGATGTGTCCATTCAGGACAATCGTCACCTGGTCTGTGGCTGGACTGGTGTGGACGCTATTTTCTGCCGCCACTTTTATTCCCCGATCAAGACACAACCATGCATGGTCAGTGCTGTACAATCTTTTGAGTTATCATTATAGTCGTCATGGTCGCCATCATCATCATCACCACCATCATCATCATAATCATCATCTTTCAGAAAACTTGCAGTGCTTTATGAAACTCATCATCTCACACATTCCCTCATACAAGTCTAAGCAAAAGCATTCAACTCAGGTTTGGAAAATGTCCATATAATTGACAAACGTTGCAAACATTAACTCATTAATGCAAACATTGCAAACTTTAACTCATTAATGCAAACATTAACTCATTTGAAAGCATTCAAGTTTGGAAAATGTCCATATAATTGACAAACATTGCAAACATTTAGTCATGCATTCTTCTATGATTTAACTGCTTAACAATAGTTATTTATAACTTATGTTTCTCTGTGTGCGAGTGTATAGAGCCTTTTGGAGTTCTCATGCAGTCAGATGCTGTTTGCAATGTAAAATTCAATAGCGTCCCTTGACAAAAACTCGCACAGAGTTACCGTACTGCTTTTTAGTCTGTGGGTCTATTTGAAACAACAAAGAGATGAGCATACCAACTGTATTTATTTATCAAATTGACTATTAATTAAGATGAAAAACCTTTAGATTTTCTTGTAATAATGGTTAATGTGTGTGTGTGTGTGCGTGTGTGTGCGTGCGTGTGTGTTTGTGTCTGTGTGTGTTGTGTACAGGTGTCTGTGTGTGTTTGAATTTTATCCCCCACGGTACAAGCAACAGTTTGTTTCTTCTGTAAAAGAAGTGATCCCCCGGCGAGAAAGGCGCTGATTCCGTTTCTTCTTTAATAGAAGTGAAGAACTTGACTTTTTGTTGTTGTTGCTATGATAATTATCTTCTTGTTTTGGGCTAGTACAGTCAAACCTCTATCTTAAGACTTCCAATAGTCAGAAAAAATGGGTCTTAAATTGGAGGTTTTTTATCACAGAGGTCAGTTTTTATACATAAAATATAGTAAGATACATTAATCCGTTAAAAACAAATCAGTCTTAAATGATAGGAGGTCTTTTAATGGAGGGTCTTCTTCTTCATTCTTCTTCTTCGATCGCTCAAGACAGTTTCCTGTCAATTAGATGCGTCATGCTGCCGTTACGTGCCTAAGTAAGAAATAGTTAGGCCCAGCTTATCCGACTTCGGCTGGAAGAAATCTTTTTGAAAGTTTTTTGTTTTTTTAAAGGCAGGAGAATGGACCGGAAAGGCAGAAAGATAGTAGATGACAGCAGGCAAAGGGAAAAGGCAGAGTCAAAGAGAGTGACAGATTAGAGGAAATTACAAGCTAACTTCCAGAAGGTGGGAGAACTATTTATACAAAAGACCCCCCGGTATCCCCACGGGGGGTTAATGGAGGGTCTTATGATAGAGGTTCGACTGTATTTGCTATAATTGATCTGACGGGCCTGCCAAAATAGTTTTCTGCCCGTCGCTTCATGATGATAGCCACATCTTTCAGAATGAATTTTATATCTCAACCTTTTAAGAAAATGATGTGCCAATGTGGGTGTTGTTTTGGCAAAGGTAAAGATGTGCCACCCCCCCTGCATTTCTCGGTTAATTCTATTTTTCCGTTTTTGCCTTTCTTACCATACATAAAGCTGTATTTTAGGAACATATTCAGCTAATAACCTTTTTGGAATACTAACCCTAACCCTAACCCTAGCCCTAAACCTAACCCTACCCCCCACTATGTACTGCAGTACACCGCGATTTGTCACAGTTGTGGTTCGTTGCGTTTTCCCGTCTTATAGGGTGGGGGGTAGGGTTAGGGCTAGGGTTAGGGTTAGGGTTAGGGTTAGTATTCCAAGAAGGTTATTAGCTAAAAATGTTCCTAAAATACAGCTTTATGTATGGTAAGAAAGGCAATAACGGAAAAATAGAATTCACCGAGATAGGTAGGGGGGGTGGCACATCTTGACCTTTAGTGTATGAGTGGGTGCTAGTGTTTGTGTGTGAGTCTCTGTGGGTGTGTTTTGATATAGAACAGTTTTTGTTGTTGTTGTTCTTTTCTGTCAAATTCTTGGCCCTTTTCTTTTTTTAGTGCCTTTTTGTGTTTATTGGGCAGTGTAACTCTTTTTCTTTTCTTTTTTTTATAATGCGAGTAACTTTCCTTTTAATTCTCTTGTTCGATTGCAAACTATGAAATGTCAGCTGCTGTGTTGTAGTCTGGTGGCTGGGTAGTCGGAGTTACATACAGTTTGAAACACGCATTTTCCACCGAAGACGGAGTGTGACTGCCCACGTGGCGGGGTAATAAAAATCGGTCACACACGTAATGTTCTCATCCGTAGCTGATGCACTTGTACCCATAGTGTTCAAGTGCTTCCGCTGTTGGGATGATCCCTGGAGTCTTATAGCCAGGGTAAGGCAACAACAACAACAAACACGCATTGGATACATGTGGTTTGTCTTCGGCATTAACAGCCTTTTACGATTTTTAAGAAATGTTTTTTGGTGTGGTATTTACAACTTTTTTTCATTACTTTCTTTCACTCAATGTTTGATAAACCATGTCATGCAATAGAGCATTTGCCACGCGCCGGTGACCTTGAATTTCACTGAGTTGAATTTAGAGAGTTGAATTAGAGAGTTGTATTCAACTCGGGCATGCTTTTTTTTGGCAAATTAGCTCAGTCTAAGTACAGTCCCCAAACAGGTCTCTGTGGCAAGGTACGCCCTAGTTTTACCAAAAAACACTTTTTTTTGTTTCAATTGTTGCTTGTTTATATCAATATGTTTTTATATTAACAATTGAGCTGTGATTGTTGTATTCTACGAACCATGCTTTTTTTTGGCATTTTTTGCTCACTTTAAGGACAGTCCCCAAACCAGGTCTTCTGTGAATGAAAGGTATTGTGAATGCTAGTTTTACAACAACAAAAACAGATTTTTTTGTATTCAAGTGATGGAGCTTTTACTTTCTTCCTCTTTTGATATTTTATTTGACAGGCTCTGGCTTTATGCCTGAATGTAGGCTTTATTTTAAGATTTTAGTTTTACTCCATTTTTTTAAAAGAAATAGATTTACTTCAGGTGTGGTGATGGAGTGGGCGTGAGGAATCTATCTAACCACCAGCATGCATTCAAGCTGTTTGATCAAAAGGGTAGTGTCAGTAAAGCAATTGTTATTGTAAAGACGCATCTGCAATGAGGAGAAATGAAAATATCGGTGGAAAACAAGAGTGCCCTATTTCAGTAGAAAAAAATATATATCTCAAAGAATCAAAATTAAAACTTACTGTTTCAAAAAAATTTTTTTAGATCTAAAATGACAGTGGGTTTCTTAGTAATTACGCAACTTGTGAGATAAGAGGATCTTTTTCTCCAGTTTAATAATAATAATAATAAATAAAGCTTCTATAGCGCTCTTCGATGATAAAAAAAATCATCCTCAGAGCGCTTTACAAAATATTACGAGAGGAAAAAAAAAAAAAAAAAAAAATGCTCACGCCGTTCATCCCACTCACCCCTTTCATATACACATTATTGACACCATTTCAAAGAAAGAAAGAAAAAAAAAAAATTAAAAAAAATCAAGGCATGGACAAACAGACCTCCACCACCACCCACCTCACCCTTTCAACACGCACGCCATTTATGCACTCACAAATTTTCGGGGAGGGGGAGGGTGTCAAACGAGCTCACAAATTCCCAAACAATATGTGAATGTAAAACAATATTTACGAGAAAGGCAGAGAGAGTGAAGGAAAGAGCGGGGGGGGGGGGGGGGGGGGGGGGGGGGGGGGGGGGGGGGAAGGACAGAGGGGGGGGGATGAAAGGGCATAGGGGGGAGGGGGGGGAAGAGAGAGATGGAGAAAGAGAGAGGGAGAGACAGAGAGAAAGAACACACACACACACACAAGATGATTCAAAACTGCATTCTTTAAACCTCCATTGAGTCCAAAACTTTAGAATTTTTTGAACACAAAACATCTTTCCTGCATTCATATTTTTTAAAAGGACACCCTGACGGGTGAGTTTTTGCTAGAAACATGTCGAGATCATCAGAGAGACAGCCTTTTCAAGGATCGGAACGCTCACTTTGCTCTGATTTCTTAGAGATCAAAGCGGCGATTCCTCCTTGGCTGAGTTGCTGGAGAGAAAAGCCATTTTGGACGGGTGGGTGGAGACCACTCGAGTGGTTGAAGCTTTTACTTCTTTGTAGTACAGTGGAAAAAAAAATTGAGCTATTTCTTTTGTTGTGAGCAAAACTCCTTTTGATAAACTGTAAATAAAAAGGCTTGTATTGTGGAAATTTCGTGATTTGGTCTAAGCGACTCAGGCAGCCATTAGAAAGGAGAAGGCACATGCCTTCTCTTTCACTGAAAGAATTTGACTTCCAGCACCTCCGCCAAGGAGGAATCGCTGATTTGGCGGTGATTTCTATGGTATAGGAAACCAGAGCAAAGTTAGTGTTGCGATCTCTGTAAAGGGTGTTTTTTCTGGTGATCTCAACGTGTTTCTTGCAAAAACTCATCCGTCAGGGTGTCCCTTTAAAGACACTTGGTCATTGCGTACCTTTAAAATGGGGTCGCTTAGAAAAAAGGCTGTACACGATAACAACAGAAGACAGCAACGGCATGGATAACTGATGGAAATAAACTAACCAACATCCTCCGAAGTCGGAGTGTGGCTGCCCACATGGCGAGGTGATCAAAAAACGGTCACACACGTAATGTTCTCATCCCTAGATGGTGTAATTGTACCATGGTGTTCAGGTGCTTCGGCTGTTGGGATGATCCCTGGAGTCTTTAAGCCAGGGTATGACAACAATAACAACAACAAACTTACAACTGGGGATTCACAATTTGTCTGATCTCTGCACACCGTATAGGCTCTTAGCCATCCTATTTGTCTTTAAAGCTGTGTACTAATTGAATGTGTTTGATGGTACCTTCTCAGTGTGTTTTCAGAATATTTCTAATGATTACACTGCCAGGACATTATCGTCGGTGAAATTCATAAACATCGTATTTCGATTTTATTTCGGGGGGTTGAGTTAGATACATAGCTTTCTAATTTTTCCCGCCACCTTCCACCAATAGCTCGTATATCTAACGACTTTCTATCTGGGGTAAATGAGGTTGTGAAAATAGAAGAAAAACTCGTAAGTCCCAAATTCAGATCTAGTTAAGGCCAAAAACCTCGTATCTTCGTTCTTTTCAAGTGTAAAAAAAAATTCTTAAAGTAATTTTAACAAAATGCAGGACTAAACTCGCAATGTCTTGAACAACATATTCATCATAGTTAATCAATTGTGGTCAACACGGTTATTTTTTAAAAAAAAAATTTTTTGTTCATTTTTCTCAAAACTACCAAAATTGAGATACAAGGTTTTTGAATTTCACTGATGTTATGTTTTTGCCATTTTGTTTGTCCGTTGACAGCATAACTCGAGAAGCTATGAACAGATCCTAATGAAAAATGGTGGTGATAATATAAAGATTATTTTTGCTGTATCGAGTTTGTCATGACAGTTCAAAGCTTTTTGTTATTTGTAAAAACATTTTCCCCTTTAAATAATGCTGCGCACTTAATGGGATTGGGACATAAGCTGCGCCCCTTAATAATTTCACACTTTCCTTCCTCATTGACATGACGGAAGCTTTTAAGCAAATTGAAAATGGGCTGACTGTCATGGTGGAGGTTTGCGCTGTGTCAGTGTTTTGTACTGCTAGATGTTATATGATTACTATTCATAATAATTTGACTCATTATAAATATACTTGCTGTGATTTTTTTAAATTTTATTGAAAGTCTTCCAAAAAAAAATCTATTCAATACTCAAATTGGAGTGGACGTACTGATTCCGAGGGAGTGGTTGATGTTACTGTTGAGTGAGCACAAAGATTTGAACTCATGAAAAAGAAAAATCTGGAAACATTATATGTTTGAATGTAATTTGGGAGTTAACTGTAACACTGCATAGTTGTGTGTGTGTATGCATACATGCATGCATGTTTGTGTGTGTGTGTGTGTGTGTGTGTGTGTGTGTGTGTGTGTGTGCATTTGTATGTCTGTGTTTCTATGTCTGTTAAATTATGAAATAACTTTGTTAATAAGCTGTGTGATCTAAAGAACACATTTTAAAAAACCTCAAGATTGTTGGATTTGAAGCATTTTACTTGTAAATATTACCTACAGTTGCGTTGTGTATATTTGTGCTTGGTATACTATGCATAATGTTTTTAACATTATTATTACTTTGCTTTGAGCTTTGATGCATTGATACATTTGTGAAATTAAAGTTCACACTTTAGCCAACATTGTGAGTGTGTGTGTGTGTGTGTGTGTGTGTGTGTGTGTGTTTATTCTGTTGTGATTCAGTCTGGTAAGAAAAAACTAAAAAAACAGATGTGAAGGAAGAAAGTATTATAGAGGAAGCTCGATTATACAGTGGAACCTCCCTTATAAGACCTTCAAAAAATCATCCAAAATGAGGTCTTATAGGGGAGGGGTCTTATGAGGGAGGAAATTTTAATACTTACAAAGAAGGGCAATGTCTCACAGAAGTAGGTCTTATGTGGGAGGGAGTCTTATAAGGGGAGGTCTTATACGTGAGGTTCCACTGTACTATAAAATATAGCTGAGAGAGAGACTTGGGCAATGGACAGACAATGGAATTAAAGGGGGGAATGAGAGGTGGAGGGTGGGGGGGACTTAGCGGTGGGGGTGGGGGGTGGGGGGGGCATTGGTAAGACAACCTTAGAAATTGGGGAAGTACAGAATTTGAAGGCTGTCTTACAGTGTATGAATTTGTTTTCTGTTGGGATGACTGAAAATTGTTTCCAATGCTTGTGGAGAATATAAATGCATGCAAGGCTCTCTCTCTCTCTCTCTCTAATGAATTCTGATCGCTTTTCGGCCTTTTGGCTAAGACAGTGGTTCAGGAACATAAATTTTTGTTTATACCCTGGTTGGTTTGTTCAGCCCGTCCATGGCGAAAGCCGATACGCGACGTTAAACTGAACTTCCATCCTCTCTCTCTCTCTCTCTCTCTCTCTCTCTCTCTCTCTCTCTCTCTCTCTCTCTCCTCCTCTCTCTCTCTCTCTCTCTCTCTCTCTCTCTCTCTCTCTCTCTCTCTCTCTCTCTCTCTCTCTAGACTAGGTGTTGCCTAAAATCTTTATCCTTGAAAAATAAAGTTCACGTTTCTCTCTCTCTCTCTCTCTCTCTCTCTCTCTCTCTCTCTCTCCTCTCTCTCTCTCATTTCAAATAATGGAGACCAGTGGGCTATGCACATAAATACCATGAAGCACAAAAAAGATACAAGAATCACCAGGATAAAAACTGGTGCGTGGAGGCAAGTTTTGAAAATGTGAAAGGAAATTTTTGTTGTTGTTAACTCTTCTAGTAACATGGGTGAATACATCCGTCTAAAACATCACTCTCCACTCCCACCAAATGCAGAGACATTCACTGCCAAGTACCCTGCCATGTGGTTTGTCTATTTTTAGAGCGTATATTTGTGACTATTTCTTCCATGCACACTTTTAGCAAAATGGTTACTCCCCTCTTGTCAGTTGAGATGCAACGAACAACCAAGAACGTCAAACATTAGGGCCTACATGGCGCTAGAAGAGATTAAGATGTTAAAGATGTCTTCTGTTCTACACCCTGACCCTCAAAGTGTCATCTTTTTGCCTCCATAATGTGAATAAAATAATCTGTTAAAAAGTAAGTGTAGGGGAAGACGGGGTAAAAAGCGCATGGGCGGGTAAGAAGCCCACCCCAATTATCTCATGAAATGAAGCAAATTTCAGTCTCATTTTGCCCATGAGACGAGCGTTAATGTTTAGCATTCGTCTCATGGGCAAATTTGACTGAAATTTTCTTTATTTCATGAGATAATTGGGGTGGGCTTCTTACCCGCCCATGCGCTTTTTACCCCGTCTTCCCCTACGTGTATTTTCCTAAATAAACGAAAATTAATTACAAGTCCTGCATCTGAATGATAATCCATGTTGACTACAAATTTAATGGATTTTTTTAAATTTATACGTTGAATGGCGGATCGGAGTAACGCAATCATCCTAACTGCATAACATACCACAGAATTGACCCAACTGCTATTTGACAATGGCTGGTACCCACGTGTCGTCATATCCGGCCACAAGGACTGCCATATTATGGGAGACCGCCATCTTAGTCACTAACTTTGTTTGAAAAATGCCAGATCGATGCTGCGTATTTGGCTGTTCCAATTCGAAACTTATTTAAACTGTATTTATAACATCTGGATGTTTTCTTTACACATTTAGATAACATTTTCACTTTGTTTACACACAAATAAGGACTAAGATGGCGACACTTCCGTTGGAATGGTCGAGATGCGCACGCAGGTGGGGGGGAGCCATAGGCCCTACTTGTTTTTTGGATCATGAATGTCTTCGGTTTTGTTATTTGATTCATAAAGTAGAGTTTTTTCTGCTTCTTTTATGAAGGCCACAGATTCAGTTCTACACGTGTAGACCAATACAACTTATCTCAGAAAAGCTGAACTGATAAAAGCTGTTTGGTCTTTATATATATAGAAGTCTTTCTTTGTCACTATCTTGCAAGTCAGTCCTTGAACCTTTATACCTTCGGCTTGACAGTCTGTACTGATAGGACCATTAAAGTGTGTGTGTGTGTGTGTGTGTGTGTGTGTGTGTGTGTGTGTGTGTGTGTGTGTGTGTGTGTGTGTGTGTGTGTGTGTGTGTGTGTGTGTGTGTGTGTGTGTGTGTGTGTGTGTGTGTGTGTGTGTGTGTGTGTGTGTGTGTGACAGTGTATGTGTGTGTGTGTGTTGTCTCTCTCTCTCTCTCTCTCTCTCTCTCTCTCTCTCTCTCTCTCTCTCTCTCTCTCTCTCTCTCTCTCTCTCTCACACACACACACACACACACACACACACACCTCTCTCTCTCTCTCTCTCTCTCTCTCTCTCTCTCTCTCTCTCTCTCTCTCTCTCTCTCTCTCTCTCTCTCTCTCTCTTAAACGGTGATAAGTGTAGCCTTGGTGTCCTTTATGAAGGATATCAAACTGTCCTGATCACTTTGATAGTCGTTCTTTACTGGCCTAGAGCAGCTCTGAATTGGGTATGTATTAAAGTCTCTTGTCACGTCCTACTGGTAACATTAATCTTTTCTTTCCCCAAGGCATAGTAATCTATGTTGTAGCAAATTTATGGACGGGCATTTTTAATGTTCTGGCTGCATAATTTTTGTGTGCTTATTGCATAGGTGATTGTGCATTTTTAATGTTATGCTTATTTATCAAGAAGTATACTGTATGCTTGCTGTAGTCTAGTACCTTTTACCAAATGGTTGTGCATTTGTTCGTCTATTTGGATTATTTTTGTTTATGAGGAATGTTAGTCTACTGTGAAAAGGTGTTTGGGTTTTACTCGTATTTGAAAAGATAAAGGACTGTCGTGATAACAAAAAAAGGAGAAAAAAAGGAAAAGAAGAAAGCGATATATCTTCAGTAGATATCGGAGATGATTGGACTTGCTAATCAGCGTTTTGTAATTAGTTTCATGTGACCTTTATTCTTATTAACATTGTTGTAAAATTTAAAAACATGTTTATGAAACCATGTCAAACGAGGGGGGAAATTAAACTGGAAAAGGATGCAGAATAAATAGAAGAAGGAGAAGGAGGGGGGGAAGAGGAAGAGGAGGAAGAGGAGAAACCCCCATCTTACAATTAATCTTATGTCAGGTTATCAGGGTTTTTTCTTCTTTATGCAGACTTAGGAAGAAGAGAAGAAAACGAGGAGCAGGAGGAGAAAGAATCCATCCTTACAGTCAGTCTGATTCCATTGTTTGTTCTTTATCCACAAACACTTACAGCGATAAACAACCAAACAACCACCCTCCACCCGCCGCACGATGTCGACTCCCAAGGTGGAAGTAGCCCTGAAGAACGCCTGCAGCAGTGTAGGGGAGGGTCCTCACTGGGATGACGCCTCCCAGTGCCTGCTGTTCGTGGACATCAAGAGCCTGGATGTGCACCGTTACAACCCTGCTACTGGCGAGGACCAAGTTCGTCATCTGAGTGAGTGGGGCCTGTAGGTCGTCGTCGTTATCAAAAAATCGGTATTATTTAAAAGAAGGGGGGGATAAGCAGACATAAATCGTTCTAATATGCAACTTTTTTTTTGCTGTCCCATCGTACAGTGGCGTTGCTCCCACGCCGCTCATTCTGAATCCCAATTCGCAGCTACACCCCTGCTTGTTCAAGTCGCAGAATTCTAATATGCAACTTTGTCGTTTGAATATTTTGAAGGTATGTGTCAAATTTGATGTTTGAATATTTGAAGGTAAGTCAGTGAAAACTTTCATACTTTGAAAGATGTTTTTATAAATTATGTCAACTTTAACAAATGAATGTTGACGGTATATGTGTCAATTTGATTTTTACATTAATTTTGAGTAACTGAAGGTAGATGTAAAAGTCATTGGTGATCCCCCCACCCTACTCACCACTTAAAAGTAGTTTTTACTGTTGTTGTTGTTGTCCTACCCTGGCTAAAAGTCTTCAGGGATCATCCCAACAGCCGAAGCACTTGAACACTATGGTACAAATGCACCAGCTAGGGATGAGAACATTACGTGTGTGACCGTTTTTGATTACCCCGCCACGTGAGCAGCCATACCCCGCCTTCGGAGGATAATTTTTACTAAACCTAAACTTTTTTTTTTCTTTTTTTTTTTTTTTTTTTGGGGGGGGAGGGGGGGGGGGAGTATAGTGCCTGTCAATGTTTTAGTCATTGCGAATTGTCACTCGAATATTGATCATAACATACTAACCACTTTCCCCCGATGTTTAGCAGGTTTGTTCTGTATTTTGATTCTTTCATTTGGCTTGGAACTTATTGGAACAGAGCTGTCTCTCTCGAGGTTTTCATCCTGTCGGTGCTTTCTACTTTGTTTTTGTCAGCCTCTCCCCACAGAAGAGGACACGGCGAGCCTGGTGGTGCCCAGGAGGGTACATGGTGGGTCTGGGGAGGAAACTGTCTGTGCTGGGGTGGGACACGAGCATGGTGAGCACATTGCAAAGGGTTTTCATTGTGTCAGTACTTTTTATCCGTTTTGTTAACCTCTCCCCGCAGAGGACACGGCGAGCCTGGTGGTGCCCAGGAGGGCAGGGGGATACATGGTGGGTCTGGGGAGGAGGCTGTCCGTGCTGGAGTGGGACACGGGCATGGTCAGCACGGTGCAGGAGGTGGAGCAGGATCGAGGCACCCGCTTCAACGACGGCAAGTGCGACGCCAAGGGACGGCTGTGGGCAGGTGCGCTTCAATTAATGTTGGATTCACGTAGATGAATGTGGACGGGTGGTTGAATACGGCTGCATATCATCAACTGCACCGATTTTAAATTTAGTTGCTTTCAGATGGGTTTGACTCATCAATGTATTCTTTGAGCAGCACGGTTTGATAAGTTACGTACTTAAGTATGTGGGATTGTGTTACATTGCTCTCCGAATAACCCTGGGAAACGTCTAGGTTTTTTTTGCACTTGCTCTTTTAAAGATTGTCTCAGTGTTACATTAATTAAAAATTTTTTAAAATAAATCGGCGCAACTAATGAGAATAGAATAATAAAAGAAAACACCCCAAGATGCACCGTTCAATGAATGGTGGATTCTATGACTGTGGGCGGCTGGGAGTGATTCAATCAATGATTAATTTAATGACTTTGGGCATGAGTCTTGGAGAGCGACACAAAGCAGAGAATTGTTGTTGTTTTTTTAAAGAGAGGTTTCCAATCTTCTGTGGTTGTTCTCCAGTGACATCGCCAGAGGTTAAGGGTCAAGTGAAGTAAAGAAGTGAGACAGTCTCTGATGGCTCCTACGTGTGTGTGCCAGTCTGTCATTTACGACTATGGCTTGCAGACGGCACAGGAGGCAGCTGCTATGCTGGAAGGCTTGGCTAAGTTTTATTTTTAGCGGAAATGCCTTACCCTACATCCGCACTCTCTGCCAAAGCCATTTGAGGACAGGTGCCGTTGGGGAAGACCAACTTGTCCCTTTGGTTTCAGCACTCACAGCCAGTCTAAACACCCCTTAGAGTGTTAGTCGTATTCTTCAACAGAAAGACTTGTACCAATGCTGTAAAAATAATTTGTTCTTTAGCTCTTATTTTACAGTTGGCATCAACTTCAGGCTAATGTTATCTGATGATAACTGCCATTTGAGTCAAAGAATGCTGGATGTAGGCCTAGTGTTTACAGTTGGTATCAACTTCAGGCTAATGTCATCTGATGGTAGCTGCCATTTGAGTCAAAGAATGCTGGATGTAGGCCTAGTGTTTACAGTTGGCATCAACTTCAGGCTAATGTTATCTGATGATAACTGCCATTTGAGTCAAAGAATGCTGGATGGCCCATGTGCAGCTCTAACCACACCGTGCTGGTACAGCTATGAATTGGTTCATTATTGAGCTACGCCTATACTTCAGCTCTAACCACACCACTGGTGCTGCGTTGTCCAGGCACCATGGGTCCAGAAGTGGGCAATGCCAAGGTGGACCCCGAGGCCGGAGCCCTGTACTGCCTGGACACTGACCGCTCCATCAGCAAGAAGGAGGACAAGGTCCACATCTCCAACGGCCTGGCCTGGACCGCCGACAACAGGTAGTTCCTTGATGTTTTAAGAGACAGATTAGTTCGTTGTGGCCGTGGTCATTAAACAGGACTCTTCATTCAAGGCAGTATATCATTGATAGTTGGTGCATGGTTTTAGTTCAACATGTGCTGTTTACAGCCAAGATGACGTAACAACTGATTTTCTTCAAAGAGTGTTGGTGTGTGTATGTTATGGATGCCCTATATATCGAATGTGGTGTTTAAAAAAAAATAATATATGGTTGAGTGACATGGAGTTGGGGCATATAACATCCCACGCGAAGACATACAAGAATGAAGATTTGATCAATTTATATCCATTTCTAAGCAATAACCCAGAGGACGTAACAACTGATTTTCAAGGAGTGTTGTGTGTCTATATGTTATGGATGCCCTATACATCGAACGTGTTGTGTGCTTTTTTATAATCTTTGGTTGAGTGACTTGGAGTTGGGGCATATAACATCCCACGCGAAGACATACGAGAATGAAGATTTGATACATTTATATCCATTTCTAAGCAACAACTCCAACAGAAAATGTTAATGGTAGAGCCATTATAACGGACCAAAACAATTTTGATCAAACAAGTCCACCACCTTTTCATAAAGTCACACTCGTGAGACCAATGTATCTTACCGAAGGCAGTCATGGGTATCACTGCCATCAGCAGCGACACACTCCCTGCCCAATCGGCTCGTGGTCTTTGTATTGTTGAGCAGCGGGCGCGAGCTGGCTGGGTCACTAAACCCGAACACCCCTATGTCCATGCAGCAGCTTAGGCCCTGTATCAGATGGAACCGACCCCCCCCTTTTTAAGTCTTTTTTCCCCCTGCGGGTGCCAGAATGATCAAGTTAATGATCGTGGGCCCCAAAGAGAAGAAGAAGAAGAACACAATCTACTAGGGTTGCTAACATATTTAGAGAATTTCTGCAGTGGCAGCAGCTAGTTCTGACGAACTAGAAAGCTCGTTCGGTGGATCTGGCGCCTGTTGAGGACCTCGGGGACACACTCTAGCTGTCAAATAAAGGCCTCCTCCTGCAGCTAACCTGCGCCAGTTCTTCAAGTTTCTTTAGCTGGAATGCAATGCAGTTCCCCCAAAAATTCATGCGATCCTTATAAAGACCATGAGCCGAAAATGGCTACTAGCAGCCACAACCGTGTCAGTGTTTAGCCTTAAGCGGGCGACAGACTATGCGACTGCCTCATATGACTCGATCAGGTCGTGACGTAGACCAAATTTTGTTTCCCGCACAGAAGAGGTCACAAGCCATCTGACTCGATCAGCTCGATTTAGAACCCGCCCTATTCGGCCCTGTCACCTGACTGGGGCCGACTGAGTCAGACCGATCGAGCAGGATGGTATGCAAATGAGGTGAAACGTCACGACCTGATCGAGTCACATGAGGCAGTCACATAGTCTGTCGCCGGCTTTAGTAGGATACAATAGTCTCACGCGTGATTTCTGAAAGAAAGGTGGACTCATTTAATCAAAAAGTTTATGTCAATTAATATGGCTCTACCATCAATTTTATTATAGAATTGCTACAAGAAAAAGGAAATTTAAATGTAATCATTTTCTGCATTTATCGTATCTGTTCGTGTTTTATTTTAATGATAGATTTTAAAGTATCCTTCACTTTCTGTGACCAGCTTGAAATGATAAACTCCATAAACTTAAAACTTTAGTGAGTTATTTATATACTGTATTCTTCATAGCTGACCACAAAATCGGTAATATCTTTAATCAACGTCCATAGCAATAGAAAACAAATTCACGTTTCCTTATTGATCGATTTGGAAAAAGGAAAAGAAAAATAGAAACAGATCTACACTTCACATCTTAATCACCGTTGTCCCTACATTTTATTATTACAGAACCATGTTTTACATCGACTCCACTCCGAGGAAGATTTACGCCTATGATTTTGATTTGGACAGTGGCAATATTAGTGAGTACTATGTGATGCACGTGCTCTCTCTCTCTCTCTCTCTCTCTCTCTCTCTCTCTCTCTCTCTCTCTCTCTCTCTCTCTCTCTCTCTCTCTCTCTCTCTCTCTCTACCCCCCTCTCTCTCTCTCTCTCTCTTCTCTCTCTCTCTCTCTCCCTCTCTCTCTCTCTCTCTCTCTCTCTCTCTCTCTCTCTCTCTCTCTCTCTCTCTCTCTCTCTCTCTCTCTCTCTCTCTGTGAATATGAAGGTTTGTTAATTGTTCATTTACTTACTTTCTTACTTACTTAGGTCTGCTTACTTAAGTTTACTTAGGCCTACTTACTGTTATGGGCCAAAGGCCTAAACATTTAAATACTTTTGACAATGAATTTGACTTTGACATACTAACTTATTTGTCTAAGGTCACAACTGACGTGAAAAGTCGTTAAATTAAATATTCCTTTCTTCCTTCCTTCCTTCCTTCCTTCCTTCCTTCCTTCCTTCCTTCCTAACTTCCTTACCTACCCACCTACCGACCTACCTACTTACATAGATATATATCTCTGCTACTTACTTGCTTTACTCAAAAGTCTTCTTT
>CM065689.1:29454421-29461921 GCA_017654935.2 Phymorhynchus buccinoides
CAGTCCAAATATGTACACCAATGGCGTTTTCCCACGCAGTCAATGTCAGACTCACCCTTCAGATCTTACATGTTCTATCAGGAGAACTCAAGCCACATTGCTTACAGTCTACCAATCGTGTAAACCATCTCAGCAGTTGTCCCAACACCGTGACAAAAACAACAACGATGACTGTTACGTTAAATCCAGCCATGTTGCTTGTCCCAACAACGATGACGGTTACGTTAAATCCAGCCATGTTGCTTACAGAAGAACATCAAAGAGAAGACCATCTCATGGTAGGTGTAAGTGACTCTCAGGAAACAGCTCTGTCCTGCTGCGGCGTGGGTTCACCGGGGGGAGAGCACTGCAGGATCTGCAGGGCGGCGGGGTTCCGGAGGACACCTTGGCGGAACTCATGGAGGGAGACCCTGTGGTCCTGGTCCACGTCCATCTGGGAGAAGAGGTCCTTCGCCATGGACTCCGGCGAGGTGTCGTCGCTCCACACTAGCCGCCCGATCATCTTGAACACCGCCTGCAAAACACAGCGGAGTTAGGGGTGGTTAGTTCGTGTATGAAGCATGTGATGATGATCAGTTTAAACTGAATGTTGCTGCATTTCCATTCCAGGCCAGGAAGGCTTGTCTGCTGTCATCACTGGATTGCTGTAATGTGCAGCAGATGGTTGTCAATTCAAACATTATTTTCGAATCGGCATCTTTTTTTGCTCCTTGTAAATATACTCTGTCCATATAGAAGTCAGTGAAGTTGTAGCCTACGTGAACTATTAAAGGGAAAGATGGATGGCTATGTCCACATTTAAGACCATAACCAATTAAACCGTAAGTGAGATGATTCAATGACTGAAAAGAAAAACTTGAAGTCAAGTTGATTTTTTCGCCAACAAATGATCTATTAGTATTACGGGCGAAAATGCTGATCTGCCGGAAAGATCAAATTACTAAACAAAAGATTGGCCTACGAACTCTTGTATTATGTGCTTCAGGGACATCATACCAACACTCATACAGAATATGTCATTCTTTATTCCTTATTAATATTTGAACATGTATATATATTGTGATCATTTTTCCCTTCGAAATTATATCTTTTTCATCATTAAATCAGTTCTTTCTTTACTCTTTCTTTCATTGCACATCAGTTCGCACCATCATTTAGGCCTACTCACCTGGACGATCTGCGTCATGTCCTCCAGCGTGATGTACCCTGTCCGTCCGACGTCATAGACCTGGAAGGCCCAGGTCAGCTGCTTCTCCATGTTGTCACTTCCGCTGCACGACATGCCGATCAAAAACTCCCGGAAGTCCACCCGGTTATCACCGTTTTGGTCAAAGGTCCGGAAAATGTGACCGGCAAACTCCGTGCATTGGCCAGGGAAGACGGACTTGTAGATCTTGACAAACTCTTCCTGGGTGAGAAAGAACTGGCCCGGTTCAGATCGGTGCTGGGTGCTGTGACAGAACTCATCGAACCAGTCTTGGATTTCCGCCTCCCGGAAGCTGACCTGCCGCTGAAGGCTCCGGATTTCCGTTCTGGACAGCGCTCTGTGTTTAGGGTGGCTCTGGCCCATTTTGCTTTTTCGACGATTTTGTGGACGTTCTGCAAAGTAAAGCAAATAAGCTTATCAATTTACTAAAAAATACAAAAGTGCGTAGGCCTACGTGTAGGCTTATTTCTTCAAATAGAAGTTGGTCGCCAGCACAGAAGAAGAAGAAGAAGAAGAAGAAGAAGAAGAAGAAGCCAGTGTTATATTAATGGTGATAACCAATGATAAAAACCATTTTTTGAGTGTAGGTCCAACCCCTCACGTTTCTGTAATAACACTACAAAGCATTGAGACAGTCGGCCTATACACGGGCCTACCTCCGCAAAGAGTAGCAAGTCTGTTTCAAGTCAATTTGTTAACAGACAAATCTAAGTTCTTGTATCTTGGATGAATTTTTTTTTAAACCCAGATTTTTCTAGAATATTATCAACACACAAAACATTCACACACACACACACACGCACGCACGCACGCACACACGCGCACGCGCGCGCGCACGCACACACGCACACGCACACGCACATACGCACACACACACATACGCGCACACGCACGCGCACGCACGCACACGCACGCACACGCACACACGCACACACACACACACACACACACACACACACACACACACACACACACACACACACACACACACACACACACTATACTGACCGTTAAACAACAAGAGCCTTGTAAAACTCAATCAGTCACAGCTTTTTCACGAAGCAGGCAACTACACACTTATATGCACACACAAAAAATAACTTATACTGTCTAGGAATTTTAAAACAGTCTGCTTAAGTATCCTACAACCACCTTGCTGGTATCCCACTTTTGTTCTGAATAAGCCAAGCAAAGTTGGGAGATCACGTTTATACCATTTCCTCCTACTACTACTACTACTACTACTACTACTACTACTATTGCTGCGTTGCTATTGTTAGTAAAAACGTCTTTGGTGCGAGTCATGCGTCAAAAAGCACCAATCAGAAGACTGACTGTAGAGACGAAGCTATGGTGAAATGTTTTCAGGAAAAGGTGTGTGTGCTTCTTTTTTTCCTTTTGTGTTAAGGAATATTCTCACTTGGTGTACTTTTGATTTTCACTTTCTCTTTTTACTGTTCTTTATCAATAAGAACATTCTGACCTTTCAATCTTCTTTTGTGTCCCCCCCCCCTTCCCCCCTCCCCCTTGTTTTTTTCGAGTCTTTCTTTTCTTCTTATAGTGATTTTCTTTATAAGTATTAAGTGAGTCCCTTTTCCACTTTCCATCTCTTTTCTTTTGAGTGGTAGTGGTGATGAATAACTTTTTATTATTATTTGGTTTTCTTCTTTTTTTAAACTGGGGGGGGGGGGGGAGAGGAGAGAGAGAGAGAGAGAGAGAGAGAGAGAGAGAGAGAGAGAGAGAGAGAGAGAGAGAGAGAGAGAGAGAGAGAGAGAGAGAGAGAGAGATGAACGGTGAACGGTTTATTCGAATAGGCCATAAGCCCCTTATGAAGGGGAGGAACATTTTACAAAAGCACATAAGAAAAACAAACAAAAAATCATTATACGCCATAAGTTTATCCAAATACAAAAACCATACATACTTAATTGCAGACTATCGAACATTTTTCCACATTTGTACAGGTATATAGCTAAACATATTTAGAACGTTTTCATTTTTTGATTCAAGCAAAGATTCCATCTTGTAAACACAAGGGTTAACATAATATACAGGTAAAATTAAACGTTTTATCGGGTCGTCAAGAACAAGACAATATAAAAGAACATGGAAGAGAGAGAGAGAGAGAGAGAGAGAGAGAGAGAGAGAGCAAGCGGTGGTGGAAGCGCTCAATGGCTGTGAACCTTATCAGATTACATTTTTCAAGGCAACTGGACTACCATAGATAACGGTCTATACCGCGAGAAACAAAACAAAAAACAGTGGAAGGAATAGGCTAAGCTTACGTTTTGAGAAACGGTAAGATCCGGTTCCTGACAGTGAAAAGGTTAAACGTAGTAAGTAAGCCTAAGAGGAGGTGGGAACAAAAACACGGGTGGAAACTAAAGAAAGTGACAAAAGACAGAAGCTGGTATGTAGGTAGGTGAGATGGTTACCGGAGAAAACGGCCCCTGACGAAAACGGCCCCTACGAAAACGGCCCTTGTCCTACGAAAACGGCCCTACTCGGAAAACGAAAACGGCCCTACTGTCAAAAACGAAAACGGCCCTACTCAAAATACGAAAACGGCCCCTAGTCCTACCAAAACGGCCCTACTCAGAAAACCAAACCTGTCAATAACGAAATCCAAACGGAATAACGGACTGTATTTCTTGTTTATGCTTTGTTCTTCTTATTTTGTATGCACTACAGTTTACATTGTCAATTTCGCTAAACTTGATATGAGAGTTTGACTTTGAATTTTAAAAGAATTGGTTTCTTTTCACGTGTGTTGCACATCATTTCATCAAGCATGGCACTAGAAATATGAGTGGGCCATGAAAGGGAACTTTCAACAGTTAAGGTTAAGTACACGTGAACGTTTCTCAATCTTCACCCATTGCAACACAGTATACATTTAAGTCATATTATGACTGGCATATCACTTTGTTGCCATGAGGAAAGAGAGAAAATTGTTCACGTGTATTGAGACCTGTGCATGCATTTGTCTTTGTTGTGCTGACACTAGTAACAGTGACACACGCACATACAGAGCACATCACTGTCACAGAGAGAGAGAGGGAGAGAGAGAGAGAGAGAGAGAGAGAGAGAGAGAGAGAGAGAGAGAGAGAGAGAGAGAGAGAGAGAGAGAGAGAGAGAGAGAGAGAGAGAGCGAGAGAGAGAGAGAGAGAGAGAGAGAGAGAGAGAGAGAGAGAGAGAGAGAGAGAGAGAGAGAGAGAGAGAGAGAGAGAGAGAGAGAGAGAGAGGGGCCGTTTTCGTAACCAGTAGGGCCGTTTTCGGCCGGGGCCGTTTTCGTAACCAGTAGCCGGGCCGTTTTCGTCCCGAGTATCGGGGCCGTTTTCGTAACCAGTAGGGCCGTTTTCGTCCCGAGTACCGGGGCCGTTTTCGTAACCAGTAGGGCCGTTTTCGTCCCGAGTACCGGGGCCGTTTTCGTAACTAGTAGGGCCGTTTTCGTCCCGAGTACCGGGGCCGTTTTCGTAACCAGTAGGGCCGTTTTTGTCCCGAGTACCGGGGCCGTTTTCGTAACCAGTAGGGCCGTTTTTGTCCTGAGTACCGGGGCCGTTTTCGTAACCAGTAGGGCCGTTTTCGTCCCGAGTACCGGGGCCGTTTTCGTAACCAGTAGGGCCGTTTTCGTCCCGAGTACCGGGGCCGTTTTCGTAACCAGTAGGGCCGTTTTCGTCCTGAGTACCGGGGCCGTTTTCGTAACCAGTAGGGCCGTTTTTGTCCTGAGTACCGGGGCCGTTTTCGTAACCAGTAGGGCCGTTTTCGTCCCGAGTACCGGGGCCGTTTTCGTAACCAGTAGTGCCGTTTTTGTCCTGAGTACCGGGGCCGTTTTCGTAACCAGTAGGGCCGTTTTCGTCCCGAGTACCGGGGCCGTTTTCGTAACCAGTAGTGCCGTTTTTGTCCTGAGTACCGGGGCCGTTTTCGTAACCAGTAGTGCCGTTTTTGTCCCGAGTACCGGGGCCGTTTTCGTAACTAGTAGGGCCGTTTTCGTAGGGGCCGTTTTCGTCAGGGGCCGTTTTCACCAGTCACCGGTGAGATAGGCCAGAGTTGTGACGCACTAAAAGGCATTCCAAGAAGTCGCCAAGGTGAATAGGGGTACCATGCCCCCCACCCCACCCACACCCCACCATGTCATAAAATAATGAGTTCAGGTGCTGATCTACTTAAAATTGCTTATTGCAGTGCTCAGTGTTTCATAGCTTCACTGCAGTATTTCAGCGATCAGCAGCTACCGTCATTTGTGCGTATAATACCTTCCTCCGAAGAGTGGCAGTGGACTAATAAATGCTCAAATTCAGTTAGTTTGAATGATTTCAGCAACGCATATTATTTGTCTTACCCCTCAAAAGTATTAGATGCAAACTATTTGTTATAACATATTTTATTTCCCTCTCTCATCCCTCCACTCCACAATTCCTTCATTCTCCCACACACCCAACCATCAGCATGCATTTTTCAATATTAAGCATATTAATCAATCTCATTTGTACATGTAGGGGAAGACGGGGTAAAAAGCGCATGGGCGGGTAAGAAGCCCACCCCAATTATCTCATGAAATGAAGCAAATTTCAGTCTCATTTTGCCCATGAGACGAGCGTTAATGTCTAGCATTCGTCTCATGGGCAAATTTGACTGAAATTTTCTTTATTTCATGAGATAATTGGGGTGGGCTTCTTACCCGCCCATGCGCTTTTTACCCCGTCTTCCCCTATAATAAATGTATGAATCAGTCAAACAATACATTCCATTTACAATCTAAAGTGTTTCTTTGTGCTTCTGAGTTGAGATGCAAACTATTTACAATCACTGAGTGGATTCCTCTATTTTTACAGTTCTCTAATATCTCACGGCGGACATTTTGAATATTAGGGGAAGACGGGGTAAAAAGCGCATGGGCGGGTAAGAAGCCCACCCCAATTATCTCATGAAATAAACAAAATTTCAGTCAAATTTGCCCATGAGACGAATGCTAGACATTAACGCTCGTCTCATGGGCAAAATGAGACTGAAATTTGCTTCATTTCATGAGATAATTGGGGTGGGCTTCTTACCCGCCCATGCGCTTTTTACCCCGTCTTCCCCTATGCAAAAACTCCAAATACCCAGCATTTACAACTTGGCCTACAACGGATTTGGACTCAGCACCCTCAAATCATGCTAGATCGACACAAAAAATTAATATAAGCTATCCACAAAAAGTTAAGGATCACTTGCAAACTAATTCATAACTTTCCAAATAAGAAAGCCAATGCGTTGAATTTTGGCCAACATTTAATTCAATGCTTTAGTGATAACGATACACAATTGCCTTCAATTTAGAGCAATCGTTTGGTCTGTACATTTGATCAAAGTGGGTACGTATCGAAATTTGATTTCCCAAAGTCATTGAAATCACAAGACAGGGCATTCTGATGCTCCCAAAAGTTCTGTAATGCGTGTATCCGCCATGGCTGTTCTGGCACTCGACGCAGCGAGTCCTCATGGAGTTGACCAGGGTGGTGAAGATCCTCTGTGGAAGCGCCTGCCACTCAGCCTGCAGCATCTGGTAGAGGTGCTGGGCATCCCTGGGAGGGGGGTGGTTGCTCCTCACTTTGCGATCCAGCTCATCCCAGAGGTTCTCAATCGGGTTGAGATCGGGACTGCATGCTGGCCACTCCATTCTGTTGACTCCAGACTGCTGCAGGAAGTCGTTGATCACCCTTGCCCTGTGGGGGCGAGCGTTGTCATCCTGGTAGACAGCCGGCGGTCCCATCTGCTGCAGTGTAGGCACAGCCAGCGGTCGAAGGATCTCATCCCGGTATCGGAGGCCAGTCAGGTTACCCTGTACATGATACAAGGGTGTTCTGTGGTGAAGGCTGAAGGCCCCCCAGACCATTACAGAACCTCCACCAAAGGCCACCTTTTCTTGGACAGTGGCGTCAATAAAGCGTTCCCCTGGGCGCCTCCAGACCCTCAGTCGGCCGTCGTTGTGGTTCAGGGTGAAGCGTGATTCATCACTGAACAGGACCTGGGACCATTGCTGACGTGTCCACCTCACGTGACGTCTGCAGAAGGCGCGGCGTGCTGCCCTATGGGCTGGAGTTAAGCGTGGCCGTACAGCTGGGCGACGAGAACGGAGGTTAAACCCATGAAGGCGGTTCCGTATGGTCTGCTGGCTGATGTTGATGTTAGTAGCCACCCTCAGCTGCCTTCGAATGATGCTGGAAGAGGCTGTTCTTGTCTGCAGGGCTTGTCGTTCAATGAGACGATCTTCACGTGGAGTTGTCTTCTTCGGTCGACCAGATCTGCGT
>CM065689.1:29466921-29491921 GCA_017654935.2 Phymorhynchus buccinoides
GTGTGTGTGTGTGTGTGTGTGTGTGTGTGTGTGTGTTATGATGCACTATTAAATCCTCGTAAACAGGAATTAAAGAATGGCATTGTGTTGGAGGGGTAAGAAACTCAAAACGACAAGAGGTCGAATTAATTGGGCGGAGTCACACACAAAACACGCGCGCTCGCGCCTACACAAGGGCTTCCCACCGTACTTCCGGTGCATTGCACCCGAGATCCTCGACCAATCCTCGCCCTCGTCAATAATAATAGGCTTCGAGAGCCAAGACTGTCTGAATCAGCCCTCAACAAGGTCCTGTTTGTATACTTCTGCAGAGGCGTTGGAAAACAAGGTGGTGTTTGGCACAATGGCATAATTATTGGGGCGTATGAAGATAGTTAATGTTATTAGCATAGTGCTGTCAATTGAACAGATTACAGCTTTATTTGGTCATGGCTGATTTCCTCTCATGTCTGTGTTACTCAGCAAGATAGGATCAGGGTCCAGTTTCTCTAGACGACGGTCGCCGCGCGCATAACTGTTACGCCCAAATGGGTATAAAAAAACCCACTTTAGAAAGCTGCATTTTAGGAACATTTTTAGCTAATAACCTTTTTGGAATACTAACCCTATCCCTAACCCTAGCCCTAACCCTAACCATGCCCCCCACCTTATAAGACGGGAAAACGCAACGAACCACAACTGTGACAAATCGCGGTGTACTGCAGTACATAGTAGGGGGTAGGGTTAGGTTTACGGCTAGGGTTAGGGATAGGGTTAGTATTCCAAAAAGGTTATTAGCTAAAAATGTTCCTAAAATACAGCTTTATGTATGGTAAGAAAGGCAAAAACGGAAAAATACAATTAACCGAGAAATGCAGGGGGGGGGGGGGGGGGGCACATCTTTACCTTTACCTCATTCTGATTGGTAAACAAAAAGTAGTAGTATTTAAATCATACTTTAACCCTTTCGCCGCCAGCCATTTTTCAGCCAAAAAATACCCTTAAACTTGATTGAGTAGATTTGGTTTTTTTCTGCAATACTGGCAATTCCTCTGTGACGTGTATAACATTAGGCCTATGCTTACCTCCCAAAATTAAATACATAGGGTTTTTGGATAACAGGTCCTGATTTGATGCCTTTTTGTGACATGGGTATTAAACCACTGTGGTGCTAAAATACGACATTGGCGGTGAAAGGGTTAATGGACCAATCAACAACAAGAAATGTATTCACCCCCTACTAGTTCCGGATAGTTCGCCGCTTGCTCGGTGTTTGGCAAGAACAAAACGTCACGCGAACAATCGGCAAATGAAGGGTGTTTCTTAGACCATTAGTTTTGCCGATTTGAGCGAGCGCAACTGCCAACGCAACGTTAGCCCTTGTGAAACATCCCCTGCCCTCGCTTTGAAGACTAAGGTGGGTGGGTATTGGGTTTCCCTCAAAGGCGATGTTTCTTTTTACGGATGTGTTATTTCAAGACTACATGTATTACATTTAGAGATCTGATAGGTTGTTTTTAATGAATGAAGAAACCGGACACGCTTGGTGAATGACGAAATCCATTCCCCACCCAAACGCATCTGAAAGTGGAAAAGCATTTAAAGGAAAATAGTTTGAAATAAAGATAATGTACTTTCTTTGTTGATGAATTAGGCCCTGCTGTAATGAAGATATAAGCTTAAATGAAATGGGGACGTGTGTGTGTGTGTGTGTGTGTGCGTGTGCGTGTGCGTGTGCGTGTGCGTGTGCGTGTGCGTGCGCGCGCGAGTGCGCGTGCGTGTGCGTGCGCGTGCGTGCGTGTGTGAGCGTGTGCGCCCGCGCGCGCGCGCGCGCGTGTGTGTGTGTGTTAATGGGTGTGTTGTGAAGGGTTTTATTTATTATTCAGATAAGAGAACTCGAACGTCTAAGAAGGTTAAAAAAGGGAGGCCCAATGAGCGACTTAGCTGAATCGTTTTCACTGCCAGTAGGCGCGACGCTCAAGTGGTCAAGACCTAGTAGTAATCTTTGTTGGGGAGAGAGAGAGAGAGAGAGAGAGAGAGAGAGAGAGAGAGAGAGAGAGAGAGAGAGAGAGAGAGAGAGAGAGAGAGAGAGAGAGAGAGGGAGAGAGACCACCCAAGATTACTATTAGGTTTTGACCACTTGAGTGTCGCGCCACCTGGCGGTGACAGGATTCAGCTAAGTCGACCATTATCCACTATCCGCAGCCATCATCCCATCATGTAAAATTGATAAGTAAAGATGTTCCAGGTACTAATGAATGACTAATGAATGACTAATGAATGAGAAAGAGACGACCGTAACTGGAATGTATTTAGTATCAGATTGGCTGTTTAAAAAAAAATCACATTTCTTGTTTTCAGTTTACGTAAAAATTTTTATTACTACTCTCTCTCTCTCTCTCTCTCTCTCTCTCTCTCTCTCTCTCTCTCTCTCTCTCTCTCTCTCTCTCTCTCTCTCTCTCTCTCTCTCCAGAGTTTCAAATGTATCAAGAAATTAGCAATACAGCATTAAAGCACAGTTTGGTGAGTTATGAAATCGTGGGTTCGCCATCATTACCTTGATCACCGTCATCAACATCGTCATCGTGTTTGTCGTTGTCGTCATCACCAACATTTTAATGGTGGTCGTCATCATCATCATCACCATCATCATCGTTTTATTGTCGTCGCTGTTACATTATTGTCGCTGTTACATTGCATGACAGGCTTTTCAACCCTTTGCTCTCTATATTGTGTTTTGTTGTTGGTGTCTTTTGTGCTGTTTCGGCATTACCGATCGACTACTTAGGCAGTTGTGCTTTATTTGTTTGATTTGGTCTTGAGGTGGGTTGAGTGGAAAAAGTGGTTCAAGTCTGATGTCCAAACTCCTATATATATACATATGTATTGTTAAAAACAAAATTGGGACTTTCCTGGTGTTGCACTGCCTTCGGGCATTTATTCCAGGATCGTTCCCACCATCTGTATCTCTATAAATGTCCCATATGTGTCTGTTCCAGACCTGAGGACGTTAAATGAATTTTCATTCATTCATTCATGTCCAAAGTCCACTTCGTTTACTACTGGTTAGCTAGTATAATTAGGTTTGGATAAAATTGAGATAATTATAGGCCTATGATTAGGTGGGGGGGAAAATCAACATTCTTGAGATTATGTGATTGGGGAATTGTTAAAAAGAATCGGCGTTGTGCTTTTGTCTTTGTCGTTTGCTTGATGGTCTGTCGTTGTAGGGGAAGACGGGGTAAAAAGCGCATGGGCGGGTAAGAAGCCCACCCCAATTATCTCATGAAATGAAGCAAATTTCAGTCTCATTTTGCCCATGAGACGAGCGTTAATGTCTAGCATTCGTCTCATGGGCAAATTTGACTAAAATTTTCTTTATTTCATGAAATAATTGGGGTGGGCTTCTTACCCGCCCATGCGCTTTTTACCCCGTCTTCCCCTATGTCTTTTTGTTTATTTTGTCTTTGAACAGCTTTCCTCAAAATAATGAACGACGAAACCTTGGTAAAAGTTAATCAAAGAATGAAATAGTGAGGCCAAGAGAGGAGATGACGAAATTGAACAAAGGGTAATTACTCTCTTTTTCTAATTAACTCCCCTCCACCAAAGTTGATTACGATACCATTTACCTAGCAGTGCGTGGGTCAGAACCAAAGTGAGACAAGCAAAGCATCATTCTTAAAAAAGAATGTGCCAAGCTCGCCTTTATGACCCTCACCCACACAGTACACATCAACAATGGTGGAGATGACTTTGGTGGAGGGGAGTTAATTAGAAAAAGAGAGTAATTATCCTTTGTTAAATTTCTTGGTAAAAGTGTTTGGAAAGAGTAAGAACACGTGCTTTATTGACATGCCATAAAACATTTTATGTGTGTCAGTCCTCGTGTGCGCATGAGCACACACCTGCGTCCATGCATGAATGCAAGGTGTGGTACTACTTACGGTGGATGGAGTCTAAAGCAAAGAAAGAAAAGAAGATGAACGCAACGATCTTCTGCATGAAAATGCGTGTGCCCGTTCATACGTGAACCATCACAAGTACATAGGCTAAGTGTTAGCTTCACACTACAGTGATATATCAATTCATAGAACTGTTAATCAGTTATCTTTGAATAGATATATGCTGTAAACAAAAAAATGATAAACGAAATAAACCAAGATTCGTTTTAAAGTCTAGATCTTGAGATGGTAACGCCTTAGGGGAAGACGGGGTAAAAAGCGCATGGGCGGGTAAGAAGCTCACCCCAATTATCTCATGAAATGAAGCAAATTTCAGTCTCATTTTGCCCATGAGACGAGCGTTAATGTCTAGCATTCGTCTCATGGGCAAATTTGACTGAAATTTTCTTTATTTCATGAGATAATTGGGGTGGGCTTCTTACCCGCCCATGCGCTTTTTACCCCGTCTTCCCCTATATAAGTGAGTCATAGGATAATAACGGTCAAACAAAGCGAGCGAAATATACGAATATAAATGAAAGTGTGGGATGAGTGGGACCCGGGGGATGGTGGTAAGTGAGGTAGGGGTGCATAGGGGTATGACACTGCAGGTTCCTAACAGCATCTAAGGACTAGGTTAAATCCGGTAGCGACAACATCTGTTTTTGCAAATCATTTTTAAATCAGATGCGAACTGTATTTATTTTTTTTTAAAGGACACGGATGTGTACTGAACGATGTATAATTTGGTGACATTGTTTGTAAGCCTAATATGATGTATAAGCCTGACGTTTACCTTTGTTATGATTAGGCCTACGCTATATAATGCATCCTACGCATAAGAACATCTTCCTTGTGCGCCCAGGGTAAGACTCAATTCACAATTTTAAAGAAACAGGATGTGGAATATAGGGCCGAATAGGCTAGGGTTACTGATTGCAGAATTTGTGCCAACTGCTTTAGTGTAGTCTTTGGTAGCGCTCTGCCGTGTTGAAAAACAAACATACAAACAAACAAGCGCGAAATCGCAATAGTTTGTGGCACGCGGTCTATTTTTACCACTCCAATCATGAGTTACCTCCCCTGGATTTTCAATAATTTTAATCTGTAAACCAGAATGTTGTCTCTGCACCATTTCGTAACTTTTTATATCTTTTGGAAAACATTTAAAACTATGTATCCTACTTATACTCATCGAAAGAAGCACCGCATACTCGTCGTATCTGTTGTAGTGTCTGTATTACGTATGTTTATTATTTTGTACGCTTTTAAAATACATCATGTTAAAGAGCGGCCAGAAGTATAGCCTCGATTTGAAGTGCGACAATTTTGTCAAAATGTGCGACAATTGGAACGACAGACCGACAGACCGACCGACAGACCGACAGACCGACAAAGTGAGTTATAGGTTTGTGGCTTGAGCCACAAACAGCAAACGAGCAACCCCTCTTCTTCAATCTGCTCGCCGAGAGCGCTACGGGTGCTTTCGGGGGTTGTTCACCCTAAATAAAAAGATGTCAACTGTCTTATTCGAACATTATTTTGGGTTTATGATTACCCAGTCAGCACAGGATCTCGGGGAAATATCGCTCCGACATAGTGCCAGTATCTACCATAAAGGCGCAAAATTCATACCAGCTAGCCGAGATCATGCCAGTATACTCCTTTACCCATAAGTGATTTTTTCTTTGATTTTGTTTGCTAATGTGAATTATTATTATGAGTTAAAGATAATTGGGTGCCCTTGAAATAAATACTAAGGTTAATTAACTGCCTGAGTAGAAGCCAATTTTGCAAGTCAGTTTCCATCATGATGCCAGGATTGAACGCAATATAGGATTCATACAAACGCCAATATATACTACTCTTTTTTAAACATTTCTTTATAACTGATAACATATATAACAGGCCAACAATGTTTGATTCACTTTGAAGTAATACAAGGATTCTTTTTTGTTATCTTGGTTGCGTTTTGTATCCATAATTGCCCAGTATTGCCAAGATAGGAAGACGGGGTAAAAAGCGCACGGGCGGGTAAGAAGCCCACCCCAATTATCTCATGAAATGCAGCAAATTTCAGTCTCATTTTGCCCATGAGATGAGCGTTAATGTCTAGCATTCGTCTCATGGGCAACTTTGACTGAAATTTTCTTTATTTCATGAGATAATTGGGGTGGGCTTCTTACCCGCCCATGCGCTTTTTACCCCGTCTTCCCCTATAGCCTACAGCTTGCTGACATTACCGGGACTATTGTCTGATTTTTTTAAAGTAATAAAAACAAAAATCAACATAAATGTTATTTACTCTTTCATAGCGATTGTGTTGACAAAAAATTGAACATTTTCAATTTTATGGCTGCTATTTGTTTTGACAGTCTGTAAAATCATTCATTTGCCCCGGTCCTGTTAGCATTTCCTGTTGTCTAACCACAAGGCACTCACTTGGTTTTCTTTGTCTCCTATCTTTCTTCACACAGTGTTGTGGTATCGATTCTGCCTGTGCTTTTGGAGTGAATGGCACATAGGGGAAGACGGGGCAAAAAGCGCATGGGCGGGTAAGAAGCCCACCCCAATTATCTCATGAAATGAAGCAAATTTCAGTCTCATTTTGTCCATGAGACGAGCGTTAATGTCTAGCATTCGTCTCATGGGCAAATTTGACTGAAATTTTCTTTATTTCATGAGATAATTGGGGTGGGCGTCTTACCCGCCCATGCGCTTTTTACCCCGTCTTCCCCTACTTCAACCAAGTTTTTAAAGTGTCATTTAGGCTTCTTCACTTGCATCCCATCTGATTCAGTCAACAAGTTTCCCTGCTAGTGTTACGCGATTGCCACACAGTCACGGATGGAAGTTCAGTTTAACGTCGCGTATCGGGCTGAACAAACCAACCAGGGTAGGGGAAGACGGGGTAAAAAGCGCATGGGCGGGTAAGAAGCCCACCCCAATTATCTCATGAAATAAAGAAAATTTCAGTCAAATTTGCCCATGAGACGAATGCTAGACATTAACGCTCGTCTCATGGGCAAAATGAGACTGAAATTTGCTTCATTTCATGAGATAATTGGGGTGGGCTTCTTACCCGCCCATGCGCTTTTTACCCCGTCTTCCCCTATAAACAAAAATTTATGTTCCTGAATCACTGTCTTAGCCAAAAGGCCGAGAAGCGATCAGAAAATGTTAGCCTTTACACAGTCACAGCCTCACAGGTGAGTAGATAGATACCATTCAGGCCAGGACAAGTAGAAATAGAATTTTTGTCTATTTTTCGATCCGGTTCAATAGAGCATTTACCACGCGCCGGTGACTTTGAATTTCACTGAGTTGAATTTAGAGTGTTGAATTAGAGAGGTCAGCGCAACTCGGGCAGAACGAGCTCGGGCAAATTAGTAGTCTAGTGTAGTGAACGAACACTCGTGGCAAACGCCCTATTTCACAATTATCTGTCCTACGGTGTTCATGTCTTTGTTCATCTTGACCACGGTAGTCAAGGAAGAAAAAGGGTCGTTTGAAAGGCAATAGGGGAAGACGGTTTAAAAAGCGCATGGGCGGGTAAGAAGCCCACCCCAATTATCTCATGAAATAAAGCAAATTTCAGTCACATTTGCCCATGAGACGAATGCTAGACATTAACGCTCGTCTCATGGGCAAAATGAGACTGAAATTTGCTTCATTTTTTTTAAAAGAATTTTTCGTAGGCCCCTAGTTATCGTCGCCTAAATCACTATGGTTCTGTAGTTTGTTGGTGACAACAAGAAGGAGACATATATCTATATATATGTTTACTACATCACTTTAATGGGTCATCCCACTTACAATTGGTGTTTTTCGTTCTATTTTGGGCTTAGGAGGTTGAAACGAATAACTTTCCCAAAAAAGAAGCCATTATTGTCAATTGCGACAACAAACCACCACCCGGATTGGGTTTTTTTAATTTAAAAACACCTGTAGGCTCCGTTTGTATTGTACTCAGCAGAAAACGCCCCTCGTGCCCCGGGCCAAAGATCATTGGTGTAGAAATGGGTGTCGACAACCTTTCTAGTGAAAGGGGGGGAAGGAGATGTAATTGACAGTTACATTCCGGTTTGGTAATTTTGACACCCGAAATAGGCCAACTAATGCTGCCTGGGGGCACTCTATCAAAGGAGACACTGAATTTATATATTACTTAGCCGAATTATGTCAATGGTGTGTAGTGGAGCCTGTCTAGGGCACTGAGTTATATATATAGCTCAGTGGTCCAGGGTCAGTTTGTCTACATAACGGTCGCCGCGCGAATAATGCTTACGCCAAACGGGGCCTAAGAAACATTTTAGAAAACGTTTGCGGAAGAATATTACACGCTCTTGTCTGATTGGTCAACATTTTTTTCAATTATAAACAAACTTTAATGGACCAATCAACAACAAGAAACGTATTCACCCCCTACCAGTTCCGGATAGTTCGCCGCTTGCTCGGTGTTTGGCAAGAACAAAACGCTACGCGAACAATCGGCAAACGAAGGGTGTTTCTTAGACCGTTTTTGCCGATTTGAGCGAGCGCAACGTAACGTTAGCTCTTGTGAAACGGCCCCCTGACCTCGTCCAAGTTTCTGAAGAACACCCGTTTCCAATATTGGTGATAGAAAAGTAATGGCTTTATTACAAACCAGCCTACGCGTGCAAATAAAATAGAACTTGGAACCGGTTTTTTTAAAATGTAAGCCTACAGTGGTAGAGTGGCACAGTGGTATCGCGTTCGCTTCGTGTCAAGTAAACCCGAGTTCGAACCTGGGTGCAGGGGATTTTTTCCTCTCATTCTGCACTAGGCCTTAACGGTCTGAACGTGGAGTCTTTCGGATGAGACGATAAACCGAGGTCCCGTGTGCCCATGCACTTAGCATACGTTAAACCCAGTGGCAACGAAAAAGTTGTCATTTGGTAAAAATTTACCCCCCCCCCCCCTCCCCTCATCAGTGACAAAAATCGCATGCAAAAAAAAAAAAAAAAAAAAAAATTGGGTGGCGCGCCTCTGGCTGCGACGCGCTCTCCAGGTGGGAGCAACCCGAATTTCACAGAGATGCCTCTGTGACTATAAAGTACCTAATACCTAATAATAATAATAATACTGGGGTTTTTTTCCTTCTTATTTTGTAATTACAAAACTGCATTAGGAGTTATTTCGGGGTTTAGAAAAGAGTGAAAGCAATGAGTTGATTTTATCAGAACAAGGACCCAAAACAACGGCAACAGCAAACAGATTATCACATACAGGGGCATAGAACCAGAGTTGGTCGGCCCTATTCCATGTTATCCAAGCAGATGGTTTTGTTAAAAAACATTTCATCATACTTTCTTTTTTTTAAAGATGGCGAGAAACCGAATTGTATCTCCTGTAAAACCCAGTGTACTGAGAGTAGGTCTAGTCACATTTTTGTGGGAATCATGCTTCCAAATTCATGCGCGCACACGCACACGCACACACACACACACACGCGCGCGCGCGCCCCATCCCCCCCCCCCCCCAATTTGATCCAATGCAGGATGTAATTTAGAAGCAGCAGCAGCAAGATCAGTGTGTGGAAATATAGATGCTTTTGATTAAACGGGCTTGGGTGAAACGCGATTGGTGCACGCACACGCACGCACGCACGCGCACACACACACACACACACACACACACACACACACACACACACACACACCCGCGCGGGCACGCACGCACGCACGCACGCACACACATACATACACGCACACACATTCTCTAATCCCATTCATGGCGTATTTAGCAACAACAACAACAACAACAGCAGCAGCAGCAGCAGCAGCAAGATCGGTGTATGGACATAAAGATGCTTTCGATTAAACGTGCTTATGTGAAACGCGATTGGCAAACAATTCTTGTTTGCAAAATGTGAAGCACTAAGGTAGAGTTGTCTTTCCCTTTCTTTTCTGTTCTTTCTAGCCTATGTTTCTTTTTATATCCATTCAGATTTTGTCAGCAAGGGAAAGGGCTAATAATCAGGAGTGAAATAATGTAGTTGATTGCTGTACTGGGCTACTGACGACGATTCCACAGTAAAACAGGATAAGACAATTAATGATAGGTCTGCCAAGTGCCACGATTGATTTTGATGAATGGAGCAGAATCACTGTTCAAAGCTCCACTGGCAATAGTCTTAGGATGGGTATAGGCGCGGCTTTTAATTAAACTGAAGAGGTTGATTAAAGTCTCTTTCGTTCCTGAGAACCGCTTTTGATGTTGAATGGGAGTAACTGCAGATTCCTAGCTTTATAGAGCTCTCTATCTCCCTATTCCTGGGTTTCCAGAGAGAGTAAAGGGGTGTTATGTTATTGTGAATATGCGGCATGTTTTCAGCAGCCTGTTTCTCTTTCATAAACAATAATTGCTCCAGTAAGAAAAAGGAAAAAACCCCGTCATTGCATTGCAATTATAGAAGAGCAAAGTAATAACAGTTGCATCATGTTGCATGATATTACGAGCAAAATAGGCCCGTAGGAATCAACGGGATAAACTTTATCAGCAGCTAAAGAGGTTCTCATGAATGAACAGTAGATTGAAACTTCTCGAAATACAGAAACCAAAGAGGTAATTCCTACAAAACAACCGTTACGTGGTGTGGTGTGGTGTGTGTGTGTGTGTGTGCGTGTGTGCGTGTGCGCGTGTGCGTGTGCGTGTGTGCGTGTGCGTGTGTGCGTGCGCGTGCGCGTGTGCGTGCGTGCGTGCGTGCGTGCGTAACTGGGTAGAAAAACAAAATTATCTGCAATATTGTTAATTCCTTTGTGACATGTATAACTTTAGGCCTATCCTCAGGGGAAGACGGGGTAAAAAGCGCATGGGCGGGTAAGAAGCCCACCCCAATTATCTCATGAAATAAAGAAACTTTCAGTCAAATTTGCCCATTAGACGAATGCTAGACATTCACGCTCGTCTCATGGGCAAAATGAGACTGAAATTTGCTTCATTTCATGAGATAATTGGGGTGGGCTTCTTACCCGCCCATGCGCTTTTTACCCCGTCTTCCCCTACCTCCCAATATTAATAAAATAGGGTCTTCAGATAACATACCCCGATTTCATGCCTTTTAGTGACATGGGTGTTAAACCATTGTGGTGCATAAATGTGGCATTGGCGGTGAAAGGCTTAATGACTTAATACAGTAAACGGGATCCCAAAACTGGGGTCAAAAGTGTTCACGAATTCAATACGTGCTTTTCTTCAATGGGTTCTGTAGAATAAGGGTCTCCTCTAGATTCATAGAAGACTTTGTGAAAGAGGAAATTCGGTGTAAAGTAAAGGGATTATTTTATTTAAGGAAGATTTCAACAGGTTATTAACCCTTTCGCCGCCAGCCATTTTTCAGCAAAACAAATCCGTTAAACTTACCTGGGTAGAGAAAAAAAATCATCTGCAATATGGGGGATTCTTCTATGGCTTGTTAGCGTAAGGCCTATCCTTATCTCCCAAAATTAAGAAAACAGGGTCTTTGGATAACAGACCCTGGTTTGAGGCCTTTTCGTGACATGGGTGTTAAATCATTGTGGGGCTAAAATGCGACATTGGCGGTGAAAGGGTTAAGCTGCTTGTCTTTTGATTTTTGTTACATTCATTCAATAGGCAAGATTTACAAACGGGCATAATCAATCTTTGGAATTTTTGGCATACGATAATAATAATCTTTACATACTGCCGTAATCACTTACCGGGTATATTTGTGTGTGTGTGTATGTGTATATATAAATTATTATTTTTAAAGCTTAAAAATGCAGAAGCAGCTGGGAATGATCTAATATGCAATGAATATTTGAAAAGTTCGTTTGCTTTAATGCCAGATGTGTTTTGTAAACTTTTCAATAGAGTGCTTGATTCTGGTTCAATACCTGATGAGTGGATGAGGGGACTCATTTTACCAATTTACAAAGGCAGAGGAGATAAAAATGAGTGTGATAATTATCGAGGCATAACTTTATTAAGTTGCTTAGGTAAACTTTTTACATCTGTCCTAAATAATAGGTTAACTGAATTTCTGGAAAGTAATAAATTGCTATCGGAAAATCAAGCCAGTTTTCGGCGTGATCATTCTACAATAGACCATGTATTTGTATTAAAAGTTTTAGCTGATGTGTTTCGCTCTTTGAAACGAAAACGTTTTTGTGCTTTTGTTGACTACAAAAAAGCTTTTGACTCAGTTTGGAGGAAAGGTTTGTGGTATAAAGTTATTAAACAGGGAGTGAATGGGAAAGTTTTTAAAGTAATTTTTAATATGTATAAAAACATCAAATCATGCGTTTTCGTCAATGGCAACAAATATAATTACTTTGGAAGTTTTCAAGGAGTAAGGCAAGGTGAAAATGTTTCACCTTTTCTATTTTCATTATTTTTAAATGACCTGGAACAGTTTCTGTTGCAAACTGGTAATTCTTTCTTAAACACTAAGTTGACTTACTCAGACACGCAGTTAAAGGACTATATTACGTTATTGGTATTACTGTATGCTAATGACAGAATATTATTATCATCTACTGCTAAAGGTTTGCAAAGGGCATTATATACTCTTTTTGATTATTGTTCTGTATGGAAATTACAAGTGAATAGTTCCAAAACAAAAGTAATGATATTCAACAATCGTAACAATCGCTTACAATTTTATTTTGGAAATTGTGATCTAGAAATTGTAAGTTATATTAAATATCTTGGCGTTATGTTTGACAAAAATGGTCATTTTTTAAAGCAAAGAAAATTGTGTTTGAGCAAGCACAGCGAGCAATGTTTCATGTTCTTCAGGTATCTCGTTCTAAAAAAATAAATATTAATGTAACTCTAGATATGTTTGAGAAAAATGGTACTGCCAGTATTACTTTATGGTTCTGAAATATGGGGTTATGAAAATGTAAATATTGTGGAAAAACTACAGCTGCAGTTTCTTAAATACGTATTCCATCTACCCCGTAACACAATGACAGACATACTGTATGGTGAAACTGGCTTTGTTCCTGTTTCAATTTTGATTAAAAAATATAAAAAGGGGGTTTTGCTTTTTATATTTCTGCAGTCTTTTTTAAAAAAACCAAGTTATTAGTTTTCGTAATAAGTTCAATAATATGTCAATGGACTGTCTAAAGATAGTCCGTTTTGACTCCAAGCCATCGAGATATAATGATGTATATATTACTTTTTACGACATCTGTTGCCTTTGTCTGTCTGTCTGTCTGGTTTTGTATAACTATTTGGTGTTTTTTTCTTATGTTATTTTGGTATATTCTAGTTGCTCGGTATATTCTAGTTGCTTGGTATATTCGGGCTGCTCCCACCTAGAGAGCGCGTCGCCGCGAGCGCAGCGTCACCCTTTTCTTTTACGGGAGGGGTAAGGAAGGGGGAGCAGACTTGGAAAACTTAGCTACCAAGCAGCGACTTTTAACTGCCGTAGGGTTTGAATATGTTAAATATATTATCAATGAAAACGAAAAGAGGCTGATGACTCGGCGGGAGCTTCTTGATAAAATAGGACAGGGACGAGCAAGCTTAGTATTTGAATATAGCTAGCAATCGCCCCGTGGCAGTTTTAACCCCGTGGCAGCTATCTCCTCCCTACACCTACCCCCTCCCCACATTTACTTGCTCGGGGACTTATCTGCCACTCGGCGACACACTTGTTTGCTATTGTGGCTTTCAACAGACAGCCAGTCTCAAACACACGAAAGTGAAACTTTCGGTTTCATATTTCCAAGAAGAAGGCAGCATTTCACCTTCCAAGAAAATGGATCACAAATGTGTAAGGTCTTTCTTTTCAGGGGGGGGGGGGGGGGGGGGGGGGCACATCTTGACCTATCGCAGAAAGAGTGTTTCATAATCATTTCGACTTTGACCTCGCGCACGCAGAGAGAGAGAGAGAGAGAGAGAGAGAGAGAGAGTAGTACTTCTTCTTCGTCTTCTAAGTTCTTGTTCTTCGGTCGTTCAGGCATGTTTCTGTCAATTACGAACGTAGATGCATCATGCTGCTGTTATGCGCCTAAGTAAGAATAATTAGGCCCAGCATGTCTGACTTCGGGTAGAGGAAATCTTTTTGAAAGTATTTGTTGAAAAAAGGCAGGAGAATTTCTGTCAATTACGAACGTAGATGCATCATGCTGCTGTTATGCACCTAAGTAAGAATAATTAGGCCCAGCATGTCTGACTTCGGCTAGAGGAAATCTTTTGGAAACTATTTCTTGAAAAAAGGCAGGAGAATGGACCGGAAAGGCAGAACGATAGTAGATAACAGCATGCAAAGGGAAAAGGCAGAATCAAAGAGACTGACAGATTAGAGGTAGTTATAAGCACATAACTTCCATAAGGTGGGGGAACTATTTGTACAGAAGACCCCCCCCCCCCCCCTCCCAGTATCCCTAGGGGAAGCTTGCTGCGTTCTACTCCCACCATATCTTCCAGAAGGTGGGGGAACTATTTGTACAGAAGACCCCCCCCCCCTCCCAGTATCCATAGGGGGGGGGGGGGGGGAGCTTGCTGCTTCTACTCCCACCCCCACCCCCACCCCCCCCACCCACACCCACACCCCAGTCAGTTTCTCTCTCTCTCTCTCTCTCTCTCTCTCTCTCTCTCTCTCTCTCTCTCTCTCTCTCCACTGTCTGTACAAAAATAGCTGCAGCGGGCTGCGCAGCTCGGGGTGGGGAGGCAAGCAAAGAGCCAAAGACATTGAAAAGAAAAGACTGACATCTGGTCCCTTTTCCCTATATGAGTAGTGAGGACAGAAACACTGGTTGTGTCCCTTTTAAACATCTTTATGACATAACACGTCGATAGGCCAGTTGAATTCTCCGTTCAAATTCCAATCTGAGTCTTTGCATAGCCGCCACTGTGAACTACCCCACTAACGATAACTCTATCAGCCAGGCTCGCCGTAACTCTTAAGTAGTCCATCTTCCCCTTTTAGAGTCTTTGGTTATGTGTCAAGTGTTGGTTGAAATTAGCGTCCTGCAAAATAAATCGATTTATAGCGCGTGTTTATGAACGGATGGTGTTGACATTTTGCACGAAGATAGTCACTATTCCTGGTCACGCATGTTCCAAATATCGTGTCAATGTCGGGTCTGGTTACGCCGCGGTTTGTGAAAACGTGAAGCGGCCTATCGGCGCCCATATCTCCGGTATTTCTGAATCGATTCGCTTCCGATTTGGCACACGGATAGTCCCCGGCTCCAGTCATCTGCCTGCCAAATTCGAAGGCAATCGGCCCAGAAACGCCGGAGATACTGGCGCCGAGAGGCCGGCGGATGCGCGTTTCGCGCATTTGCGAAACCGCGCAAATGATACGACCGCCTCGGTTGCCGTTGCCATCGCCCCGTGAGGGCTCACAGCAAATTTGAAACGATTCGGTCAAAAAACGGCGGAGTTATGCTCATGGTTTGTGGCTAAGAAATCTTAACTTTGAAATGAACAGAGACGTGGCTAATGGCTAAACACTCCACCAAAGAAACACGATTAAGAGAGCTTTAGTGGAAGCTACTGCATAATATGTATCCTACAAATATACTATTAAACAAAATGAAACTTGTAGAAAACAATAAATGCTCTATTTGCAGAAATGAAACGGATTATTTAGAACACTGTCTTTTTCTTCAACTACCTCCAGTAAGAGTATTCTGGAAGCAAATTGAAAATTACATACACATTCAAATTGATTTAAGGTTAAGTATAACCGTATTTGATGTGTTATTTGGAGTAAGCAGAAGTAATCTAGAAAATGACCAAAAATGCAGCTAATCATATAATATTAGTTGGGAAAATGTGTATAAGTTTTCAAAAGAAAACAAGTGCAAATATACAAATACTTTTTAATTTTCGAACAGCAGATACAGTGCAGAATGTTACTCTAAAAGTAAGTCTAGGAAAATAATTTGTTGTTAATATTTTTTATGTTTTGTTCTTGTTAGGAATGTGTTACATAAAAAAAGAACAAAACAATAATCGCAGGTAGGCAGCCGCGTTCACTGGCTCACACTTTCAGTGGCACACACGCACATCCACGCACCCGCACACACACTACACACACACATACGCACGTGTACACATACATGCTCACACACTAGCTTCACACGGTAAAATGTGTCAGTACACCAAACACTAGGTCACACAGAAACACAGACATTTTTGCATCACATAACAACACTAATTGCTCTTGAAAATGTCCATCTTAGTTGTTTTTTCATAAATACAAAAGTGTGTGAGGAGAGAGAGAGAGAGAGAGAGAGAGAGAGAGAGAGAGAGAGAGAGAGAGAGAGAGAGAGAGAGAGAGAGAGAGAGAGAGAGAGAGAGAGAGAGAGAGAGAGAGAGGGGGAAAAAAAAGGGAAAGTGCGTTGAGAATGGTAAAAAAAAAGTGATAATCATTCATATTGCTTAGTGTTATTTGTGTTGAAAGTAAAACATGTTAATAATGGTTAAAAAAAAAAGACAGTAAAGTGTGTTGAGAATGCTCACTATTGATTTTTTTTCTAGTAACAGTAAAGTGTGTTGAGAAGGGGAAACAAAACACACACAAAAACAACTGCCGTAGGATTTTTACGTGCGTAAAGCGCAAGGGTCAGACTTGATTTAAGTCCCCATCTGAAGGACTAGACGTTCAGTTCGATTTTCCTCTCGAACTAAAAAGAAAGGGCGAGGCTGAGATTCGAACCCGGGTCACTCACGCATTGAAATTGGCAGGCGAGCGTCTTAACCACTTTGCCACCTTCTTTTCTATTTAAAAAAAATTTAACTAAAAAGAATGAATGAACTGTAATAAAATCGGGTGGATGGCTAGACTAATTATCACTTAAATAGGGGAAGACGGGGTAAAAAGCGCATGGGCGGGTAAGAAGCCCCCCCCCAATTATCTCATGAAATGAAGAAAATGTCAGTCTCATTTTGCCCATGAGACGAGCCTTAATGTCTAGCATTCGTCTCATGGGCAAATTTGACTGACATTTTCTTTATTTCATGAGATAATTGGGGTGGGCTTCTTACCCGCCCATGCGCTTTTTACCCCGTCTTCCCCTAATACGTTTCTTTTGATTTTGGAGCTATAATGCGAGTTTTCATGCGGATACTGGTTGGAATTTTGTTGTTGTTGTTGTTTTGTTTGTTGTTGTTGTCAATATTCTTTTAAAAGTAAATAAAGGCCAACTTGGTTTTTCATGAATAAAATAAAATTTTGAATGTTTTAACACTGTAGCCCTTGAATTTTAATCTCGGGGGGAGATGTGGTTTCGATTGGGTGACAGACAACAAAAATAATTTTTTAAACTAAAATCTTAACTAAACGTAGTAAATTTAATCAGTGTCATCTGACACAAATAACTATTTTATAAATTTTACTTTTTTTTACAACAATCATAGACTTGCGCTCCTTAGAATTCCCCTTTCATTCTTTATGTATTGTCTGCGTCCTCGTTTTGTCTTTTTACGTTTTGTCCTGTTTTATGTTTAGTTTCTCATACTAACCCAATACAAATGTCCCATATGTGCCTTCCCAGGTCGAGAGGACGTAAAACACAAACATAGGGGAAGACGGGGTAAAAAGCGCATGGGCGGGTAAGAAGCCCACCCCTATTATCTCATGAAATGAAGCAAATTTCAGTCTCATTTTGCCCATGAGACGAGCGTTAATGTCTAGCATTCGTCTGATGGGCAAATTTGACTGAAATTTTCTTTATTTCATGAGATAATTGGGGTGGGCTTCTTACCCGCCCATGCGCTTTTTACCCCGTCTTCCCCTAGCATTCGTCTCATGCGCAAATTTGACTGAAATGTTCTTTATTTCATGAGATAATTGGGGTGGGCTTCTTGCCCGCCCATGCGCTTTTTACCCCGTCTTCCCCTACATACATGTTGTTGTTGTTTTGTTTTTGTTTTTGTATTAGGCCTATTCTTTCTACTATGACTTAACTCATGCTAGATGATATTTTCTTATGAATGCCTGTTCAAAAATAATCTCCATTTATGCTAATGTCCCTGTGTTGGGCCTTTTTTTTTTAATAAAACAAAAACAAAATCTCCATCAGAGATGTGTTTTTTTGTCTTATTGTGTGTGCTTCTCTAGATCTTCCTGGAATTTATTTTGTATCGCAGTTGTGGATTTTATTTTAGACACGGTGAATTTGTCATTTCTTTCCATGTAGAACCAGTGTTGTCTGGCTTGGCCCCTTCCGGTAGAAATTTGCACCGCGTTTAATTCTAGAGTTGGACTTGCGTTTAACCCTTTCACCGCCAAAGTCGCATTTTAGCACCACAGTGATTTAACGCCTATGTCACTAAAAGGCATCAAATTGGGTCTATTATTCAAAGATCATTTTGTCTTAGGGGAAGACGGGGTAGAAAGCGCATGGGCGGGTAAGAAGCCCACCCCAATTATCTCATGAAATGAAGCAAATTTCAGTCTCATTTTGCCCATGAGACGAGCCTTAATGTCTAGCATTCGTCTCATGGGCAAATTTGACTGAAATTTTCTTTATTTCATGAGATAATTGGGGTGGGCTTCTTACCCGCCCATGCGCTTTTTACCCCGTCTTCCCCTAGTTTTGGGAAGTAAGGATAGACCTTATTTTATATCTGTCACAGAAGAATCCCCAATACTGCAGATGGCTTTTGTTCTCTACCCAGGTAAATTTAATGGACATTTTTGGCTGAAATATGGCTGGCGGTGAAAGATGTTAAGAGGAAAACAGAACAACAGAACACCTAAAATAATGCCCCACCTTGTCGCTGAGATCCAGAGGCTCCGCTGCCACTTTCAGACAATCTTCCCCGCGGGGTCCACGCCACACACCTCATGCACGCGCCCATAGGAGAGGTTCGAGCCGTACGGAGGACCCTCTTCGCCAAACTGACCGATTGGACAGCCAAGAAGACCTTCTCGAGTGTACCGATACAGTCTTTATGTTATGGTCCAAGCATGTCGAGCCACTCGCTCCAAGTGTGAGTCGAAGTGTCGTAATGGGCCGTGACAGCTTTTTGACAGCACTTAGTTTAGAGAAAAAAAAAGGGGGGAAAAAGAAGATTGGGGACGGGGAGTAGACGGATTCTAAATAAAAAGGCGAGTTAGAACGGCGAGTTTCTTGAAATGTAGCAGCTGACAAAGGAATAAAAAATAAATAAAAAATAAATAAAAAGAAGGAGAGAAAGGATTGAAGCTTTGGAAGATAAAAAAAACAACTAATGGTTTGTTGAAAGGGAGAAGCGAGACTGTTTACGCTTTGGCGTATTATATTTCAGAGACTTGAAGTGATATGAGGACATGTCCCTCCCACCCTCCTCTCCTCTGTCTGTATGTCTGTCTGTCTGTCTGTCTGTCTCTCTCTCTCTCTCTCTCTCTCTCTCTCTCTCTCTCTCTCTCTCTCTCTCTCTCTCTCTCTCTCTCTCTCTCTCTCTCTCTCTCTCTCAATCTTTTGACTCGTTTTGCCCCCCTACCCCTCCTATGTCGTTCTCTCTCTCTCTCTCTCTCTCTCTCTCTCTCTCTCTCTCTCTCTCTCTCTCTCTCTCTCTCTCTCTCTCTCTCTCTCTCTCTCTCTCTCTCTCTCTCTCTCTCTCTCATGTTATTGTAATTCTCATGTTATTGCTTATTCTATTACCCTCTATAAATAAAATTCATTCAAGTCAATTCAATTCTCTCTCTCTCTCTCTCTCTCTCTCTCTCTCTCTCTCTCTCTCTCTCTCTCTCTCTCTCTCTCTTTTCTCTCTCTCTCTCAAGCTTTTGACTCGTTTTGCCCTCCCCCCCCCTCCCCCCCCCCCCCCTCTCTTATGTCGTATCTCTCTCTCTCTCTCTCTCTCTCTCTCTCTCTCTCTCTCTCTCTCTCTCTCTCTCTCTCTCTCTCTCTCTCTCTCGATAAGATAAGATAAGATAAGAAACTTTTGCCTTTGTATAAGTTGTGTAAACATGAGTGCTATCACTCATTGTTCTGATACTCATGTGCGTAGTGTGTGTGTGTGTGTGTGTGTGTGTGTGTGTGTGTGTGTGTGTGTGTGTGTGTGTGTGTGTGTGTGTGTGTGTGTGTGTGTGTGTGTGTGTGTGTGTGTGTGTGAGAGAGAGAGAGAGAGAGAGAGAGAGAGAGAGAGAGAGAGAGAGAGAGAGAGAGAGAGAGAGAGAGAGAGAGAGAGAGAGAGAGTATGATGGAGGTGGATGCACTGATGATGGTGTACTTGTTGGAAGTAAGTCTTGAATATAAAAATTATCTGCTTTTTCCTTGTTGGATTTCTTTTCTTTTCTACCTCGCGTACTTTTTTGAAAGTTTGAATTACATGTACTTGTTTATTGTATTTTCTACTTATTTTCATATTGGATGATGTCCCTACCCCGCTGTCCCCTTTGACATGGGCAGATGGCCCAGTTCAGTAAAATATTGTTCATCGTTCATTGTTCATTGTTGCTCTCTCTCTCTCTCTCTCTCTCTCTCTCTCTCTCTCTCTCTCTCTCTCTCTCTCTCTCTCTCTCTCTCTCGCTCGCTCGCTCGCTCTCCCCCTCTCTCTCTCTCTCTCTTTCCCTCCCTCCCTCCCCCTCTCTCTCTCCCCCCCCATTCTCTCTACCTCTCTAACGAATTTCGCCGCATTAAGTGATATCATTGGCTGTCGACAGCACTTCCATAAATGATGCTTAATTGCCCACTATCAAAAGAAAAAAACCCGCAACGCAATGAGAACATGAAAGAAGACCTCACCTCTCCATTTTGCTTGTAGGCCTAATATTACATGTATATGCAAAATGCTTTTAGCATGTGTCACACCAACATATAGTTACAGTGGCGTAGGAACGTTTTCAAGCCAGGGGTGGGTGGGGGCAGGATTGCCAACAAACCCGAGGGGGGGGGGGGGGGGGCGCAAACGCACAGACAAGGCGTATGATGGATAGGTGAAGTTACACGTCTTAATAGATTAATCCAAAGCACTGTATAATTGTTATTTTATTAAACCACAATTATAATCAACAATAACAAAGATATGAATGAAAGAAAACATGATGTGAACTGAAAGGACACAACAACAAGACATACAAATACAACCATGTTTTGGGGACGGATCAACCAGTCGTAGAAGAGGGGAGAGTTAGGGTTCCAAGTGGTCAGTTGGGGGGGGGGTGGGGTTGGGGGGGGGGGGGGGGGGGGGCTTGCCTCCCAGAAACGGATGATAATCTGAATGTAGAAGATGCAATCAAGGCTTCTCATGAGAGAATAAGCTAAAACTATAACATGGGATTAAAAAATGTCTCCCTCTTTTTCTTTTCTTTCAATTTTATTATTTTTTTCTGAGGGAGTGTGGAACCCCTGTAACCCCTCTCAAATCAGAAGATAGGGATAAGGGAACAGTATTTGATAGGTTTCGTAGTTGTTCATTTAAGAACAGCCATAATTTCAGTACCAGAATTTCAAAGAAATCGATGTAAATTATTGCATGAAAAAAATCGAGCGGTTTTCAGGGTATTGTGAGGACAGACACAAAGCAGCAGCAAAGAAGATACAACAATTGCAGTACCTCACCATTCTGGAATGAAGTATTATGGCTAAAAAAGCAATTTGAAAACAATGCAACTATGTCCCTATAATACAAGCCATTTAGGTTTTAATAATCATAATCATAATAAACGGATATTTACATAGCGCTTTTTATCGAGCACAAAGCACTTTACAATCAGCATTGAAACACTCACACATGCACACACACGCACAACAGACACACACGCAAAACAGACACACACGCACGCACGTACATGCACGCACGAGAGTGAACGCGTTCTTGTACACAGACATACACACACTTACCCACACACATTTCATCAAACACACAGAAAACACATCCTCACTGAAATGCACACAAACTTACTCAAACATACACTTGTACAAACACGCGCACACGCGCACACACACATACACTCTCTCTCTCTCTGTCTCTCTCTCTCTGTCTCTCTCTCTCTCTCTCTCTCTCTCTCTCTCTCTCTCTCTCTCTCTCTCTCTCTCTCTCTCTCTCTCTCTCTCTCTCTCTCTCTCTCTCTCTCTCTCTCTCTCTCTCTCTTTCTCTCTCTCTCTCCATTTCGCTTGCTGGCTTGATCGAATTTGGGGTGGGGTGGGCACGCCCCCCTACCCCCCTGTTCCTACGCCACTGCAGTTATAACACTTTACAACAATTTTTAAGAGTTTCAAAGCAACGCTGTTTGCTATTAAAGCGTGATTTGTCAATAGGAGACATTGAAAGTGTCCCTAAAAAGGTTATAGGCCTACTTAAAAGTTCAAAAAATGACTGCTGTCAAAATTCAATGTGGAATAAAGCAAGCAAACACTTGGGTGGTTGTAGTTTGACTTGGAAATAAGTTAATGACACAATACTTCGGGTCGCAGACCCTTCAAAGGTGCAAAAAGAAAATGAGAACAAAATCAAGGTAGGAAAACGAACAAACCCCAAAAGAACTTTGTCAAAACGTGCTTCTAACTTCATAATAATCTGAAAAACAACTTTATTTATTATTTATTTATTAAGACAACTTTTATAGCGCCTAATCTTTAAGCTCTAAGCGCTTTACAGAAATCACTAAAAATGAATAGTAAACACAATGAACAAAAAGTATACATTAAACATTGACCAACAATCACGCCCAAATAATGAATGACATAATCTACAGTGCACTTTCGCAACCAACTTGAAGCAGTCACACTGATGGACACTTAAAGACGCCCAGGCCACACTATTAACAAATCACACCCACACCCACACTTATAATGATAGAGAGAGAAAGAGAACGAGAGAGAGAAAGAGACAGACAGACAGACAGAGAAAGACAGAGACGGAGACACAGAGAGCCAGACAGAGGGACAGACAGAGAAAGAGAGAAGAGAGACACACACAAACAGAGACAGAGATATATAGGACTGAAATACAGTTGCATGCATCATAAAATAACAACTTACTATAATTTGTACATACAAGAGTCACAAAAAGGCACATAATATTCAATATTAATAAACATTCACACACACACACACACACACACACACACACACACACACACACACACACACACACACACACACACACACACACACACCGACACGCACGCACGCACGCACGCACGCACGCGCACACACACAGACACACACGATTAGTGGAAAAGAAAAAAAACAACATTAAATGAATGACACTCACACACATACTAATAAAATAGCATTTTAAAACACTTATAACGTAAAATCATTTTAAAACAGTGAGACAAAATGGATAAAGAAATAAAAATACACAAGTACATAAAATGTTCACAATATTAAAATACACCCATCCAGCCCATCCTTTCACACACGCACAACACACACACACACACACACACACACACACACACACACACACACACACACACACACACGCACGCACGCGCACGCACGCACGCACACACACACACGCACGCACACACTGACGCACGCACGCACGCACACACACACACACGCACGCGGACGGAAAGACATAAGGGAGACAGCAGACAGATTTTAATCGAGGTTGTGGGACTGGCGGAAATAGTGGGGTTTTAGAGCGGTTTTGAAGCGTGGAAGTGTTTCTGAGTTGCGAGTGGTGAATGGGAGCTGATTCCATGTTTTCGGTGCGGTGAAAGAGAAAGTGCGGTTGCCATGGCTAGGTCTTTGTTTTGGGTCGAGGAAGAGTGAAAGTTCGATTGTCTGAAGACGAGCGGAGTAGTCTGGTAGGAGAGTAGATGTGCAGAAGATCAGAGAGATAGGCAGGAAAGTAGGGATCGGTGACAGATTTGAAACAGAGTGTAGATATTTTGTGATCGACTCGAGCAGAAATGGGAAGTCAGTGAAGGTTATGTAGGAGAGGCTGGGCGTGTTCATGTTTTTTAACCTTGAATACTAGTCGGGCTGCAGAGTTTTGGACCTTTTGGAGTTTGTCAAGAAGATAGTGTGGGATGCCAGAGAGGAGGGAGTTGCAATAATCGAACTTGGACAGAACCAGAGAACAGACAAGCGTTTTGGCTGCATCGAAGGTAAGAAGGTGGCGAATGCTGCTGGTTTTCCTGAGTTCGTGGTATGCAGAGCGACAGATGTTTGAGACGTGTGTGTCCATGGAAAGAGTGTTGGAGAATGTGACCCCTAGGTTTCTTGCTGTGGATGAGAACTGTATGTTGGTGTTGCCGACTAAAATAGAAGAATGAGCGGAGTCTGACAATGGTTTATGCTGGGAACGGACAAGGAGGGCCTCAGTGTTATCATCATTGAGTTTGAGTTTGTTTGTGGTCATCCAGTGTTTGATGTCTGTGATGCAGTCCTGAGTCTGGTTGATTGTATCTTGAATCTGATCTGGTGGTGAAGAGGCATGTAGTTGTTGGTCGTCAGCAAAGGACTGACTAGGGATGTCATGCTGGGCAGTGCTAGAAGTGAGAGGCTTTGAGTACAGAGTGAAAAGAGCGGGGCCCAAGACTGACCCTTGTGGGGCACCAAACTCCAAGAGAGAAGGCGGGGACTGGTGGTTATGGGTTGACACAGTTTGTGTTCTGTTGGAGAGATAGGATGAGATCCACGTCAGTGCAGTACCAGAGATGCCATAGGAATAGGAGAGACGATCAGTGAGAATGGAGTGGTCTATTGTGTCAAATGCTGCAGAGAGATCTAATAGGGTAAGAACAGAGAGTTTTCCAGAGTCAGCAGAGTGAAGGAGGTCGTTCATGACTTTGAGCAGAGCTGTTTCAGTGCTGTGGGAAGGGCGATAGGCAGACTGAGAGACAGGGAAGAGGTTGTTGCTGTGCAGGTATTCAGAGAGCTGCAGGAGAACGATCTTTTCTGTGATTTTTGACATGAAAGAGAGATTGCTGACAGGGCGGTAGTTTTTTAAAGGTTGTTTGCTTCTAGAGTTGGTTTTTTGAGGAGTGGTGTTACTATTGCTTGTTTGTAGAGATCTGGGAAAGTGCCAGACTGCAAGGATCTGTTGATGATGGAGGTCAGAGCAGGAAGGAGCACATCGACACATTCAACCAAAAGGGGTGTGGGAATGGGGTCCAGAGCACACGTTTTGGGCTTGGCCTTTTTGATGATCGCTCTCACCTCGTCCTCTGAGATAGT
>CM065689.1:29496921-29516921 GCA_017654935.2 Phymorhynchus buccinoides
TAATACAACCATCCAAGTTAAGGTTTCAGTTGTCTGTGCCACTGTTGATCTTCCTGCCAAAGCCTCCATGCTGAATATGACCTACTTTAACGGAGCCGATGCATGCATTACATGTGAAGAACCAGGTGTAGTCGTGACGCAAGGCAGAGGCCATTCTCGGTGCTATCCATATCGTCCACATCCAGGGCCCTTAGCTCGTGATCATGATGATGTTGCAGAATGCATGATGCAAGGGACACCTGCCAAGAGGGTCAAAGGCTTTCGTGGTCAATCAGGCTTGATCTCCTTGGATGGGTTTGATTTGGTGCAGGGAGTTGTTCCCGACTATATGCATGGGCTGCTTCTTGGGGTGACTAAAACTCTCATGCGTAAATGGTTTTCACCCACAGAGAGTGGTAAACCCTATTTTGTTGGTAAGGATTTACCAAGCATTGCCAAACGGTTGAAGCATATTACACCTCCAGATTTCATTGAAAGATTGCCTCGAGATCTTGAGAAAAATTACAGCCACTTTAAAGCCACAGAGTTACAAACATGGCTTTTATTTTACTGTGTCCCTTGTGTGAGCGGGATCCTCCCAGAGGAATACTTATTGCACTTTGTGAAGTTGTCAGAGGCTGCTCACATCTTGCTTGGAGACTCCATAAGCCCAGCCGCCATTCTCCGTGCCAGTACTTTGCTTGGTGAGTTTTATGGTGATTTTCAAAGGCTGTATGGCCAAGGTTCATGTGGATTGAATGTCCACAATGCTGGCTCTCATCTGGTTCACTATGTGAAACAATGGGGGCCCATGTGGGCATGGTCTTGTTTTTCTTTTGAGGAATCGAATGCCATGATTCTCCAATCTGTTCATGGCACTGGTGATGTTGTTGGACAAGTCATGAAATTCAAAGTTGCACAAGGTGTCATCCGCAAATCTGGTTCTTATCACAAACGAACACAGCTGTGGAGCAATCTGAAGTCTGTGTCCAACTGTGAAGTTGCTGGAAAAATAAAGCAGTTGTCAGCGGGTTCAGATCTGGAACAAAAGGTAGTGGAGGCTTTTCCAGATGCTGGTCTGTCAAAAGTGGAACGAGTTGTTGTGAATGGACGCAAGTTCTAATCTGCGGAATATTCTCGAATGAAAAAAAGAGAGTGCAGTGTGGTTCGCACAAGTCAGAATGATTTTGGAAAGATTCAGCTTTTTGTTCTTCACAACAACAGTGTTCATGCTGTCCTTCGCTTGTTTCAAATTGTATTTGCTCAAGATCTTGAGAGTGTTGGGAAACATCTGATTCCTGTGCAGCTTTCCAATGATGTCAAGATCATTTCTGTTCAGGACTTGGTCGAAACCATGATTTTGCTTCATTCTGGGAACTCCCAGATGACTGATTTCATTGCCTCACCTCCAAATAAACATGGTCGTTCTGTTTTTAAGTGAGAGTCTGCTCTTTCGTCACGGCTATTAAAGGTTCTGCATGTTTATGCATGTGTCTCATTTCCGTTGGTTGCTTGAATTAAAGAGTGTAAATCACACTATGGGAGATAAAAGCCATCTTGAGCTTTGTAGAAGATGACTATAGTATAAGGGGACGTACACAGCTCATCCATAATTTCTGTACGTAAACCCGTGCGCAATCTGTTAAACAAATCTGGAAGTAAGAAATAAGAGTGTGCACATGACATGCGGAATGGTTTGCGCACGGGTTTATGTGCACTCATTCTTACTTCCAGATTTTTTTTTATGGATTGCGCACGGGTTTACGTACAGAACTTATGGATGAGCTGTGTATGACCGCATACTCTTACCATTTCTCAATTGCTTTTGTACAAATAACTTCAAAGAGACCTAAATCAAAGTACATTTCCTTTGTATGACCAAACATATTTAAGCTTTGCCTTGTTGAAAGTTTTTATTTCTAACTTGTATGTTTCGTGCATCAACTTCTGAAGCTATCAATGTTTGCACTATTTATAAGTGGTGGCTGCTGGACTTTAAATCGTACCCTGCTTTGAAAAAAGGAATTTGTTCTTATTTGGTTTTCATTGTATGGGAAACGTATTAAATGGTTGCATGTGATGATGGTAATTGTTTCAAATTGAAGAAGTAACTGCTTTGATGCTTTCATTGCAGACATGAAGGCCCATGTTATGTACTGTTCTCAAATTGTGATATTGTTTTTTGGTGTGGATTATCATTTTTCAACCCAACGCTATTAATTATGGTATTTTGTATTAGTAACCTATGGGATGAAGCAACATGTTGAAACCCTTAAAAAAAGAATATGTTTTAACAAAATATGTTTTTAAATCAAATACTTTACTGGCATGCTTTAACCCCTTGATTGCCAAAGAAAATTGGAAAGAAAATTATTGAACACTTTCCAGACGTAACCACATCAAGCGGTGGTTTTTGTTTCTGTCTCTTCCTGACGTGACAACCACATATGGTGCCTGGGAATGTCCTCATGTGGGGACATAGCAACCGCCTGTGGTGGTTTCAATTTTTTTTAAAATCCCTGTCTTTTCCATGATCGCTCTAGGAGAAACTAAAAGCCACCCTTTCTATCACCAGAAAGATAGTAGATGACAAGTTCTAGAAGTTCATTTTGCCGGGGTGTAGGTGCAGCTTTGGGGCAGCCGCACCGACCTGGAGAAAATCTGACGCTGCCAGTTACATCAACCGCTGAATTTCTCTCTGAAAACTTGTCTGTTGAAACCTAGCCGTGTCTTTTCCTCTGGCCTTTGATATCACCAAAGATATTCTAGGGGAAGATAAGCATCCGGTCTCTTTTCCCTATATGAGTAGTGAGGACAGAAACACTGGTTATGTCCTTTTTAAACAGGACACATTTTGCACGTCGATAGGCCAGTTGAATTCTCCGTTCAAGTTCCAGTCTGAGTTTTTGGATAGCCTCCACTGTGAAAATGTACTGTCGCCACTAACGATAACTCTATCAGCCCGGTTCGCCGAGCTCTTTAAGTAGTCCATCTTACTCTTTTAGAATATCTTTGATATCACCTGAGAGTTCAAAACCATGAAATGCTCTTATCAAGAAGAGTTTAGAAATAAGCTAGCCAACACAACACAGTATGTACAAAGACTGTATAGGGGAAGATAAGCATCCGGTCTCTTTTTCCTATATGAGTAGTGAGGACAGAAACACTGGTTATGTTCCTTTTAAACAGGACACATTTTGCACGTCGATAGGCCAGTTGAATTCTCCGTTCAAGTTCCAGTCTGAGTTTTTGGATAGCCGTCACTGTGAATGGTGTACTGTCGACACTAACGATAACTCTATCAGCCCGGTTCGCCGAGCTCTTAAGTAATCCATCTTACCCTTTTAGAATATCTTTGGTGTGTACAAACATTTCGGAAAAGAAAATGGGGAAAAAAGACAACAGCTGACAAACATAACTATACCAGTTTTCTTGAATAAAACTTTTCCTGTTGTTTTAACGACAGTGAATCTTTCATTGTTTTGTGACATTGTTGTGACAGTATCCTACTGTATGGCTTGAGTAAAGATAAAGTAGGGGAAGGGCAAGACTACCACACATGCCTTGCATGCACAAAACTGTAACAACTGTGAGGTCAGAATTCTTCTTTTTATTATATTCAATGAGACAGCAGTGCATAGTTTACATACATTCTCTTTCATAAATTCAAGTACATGTTCATTCACATCATTACACTCTCTCTCTCTCTCTCTCTCTCTTTCTATCTATCACACACACACACACACACACTTGAGCATATAATTCCATTAAACCCATTTCATTTAAAACACAATAATCATACTGCTTAATATCAGCATATACATGCACACACAGAGACTCACAAGGAGAAACACAAACTACACACACAAGCACATGCATAACATCTACGTGCGTGCACACACACACACACACACACATTCACTTCAACATTTAAAAAACTGCGTTTCAGTTTCTCCTCCGCTATTCTCTTTTTGTTTTTCAGTATTCGTGCTTGATTCCCATAATAGGAGAATCATTTATTTGGCTGCCTAGGCCAGCAACATTTTTTGTGGTAGTTTGATCACCCTTGGAAGAACAAATAAAGATGAATATCTACTGCATACATGTTAAAACAAAACACAACACATTCCTCGATTCATGACAAAGATTTCATGACAAGTTTTTCTTCTCTTTTCTAAGTCAAAAAGTTACCTGAACAATTTATTTTTGACTGGGGCAAAAACAACAACAACAAACCAAATAAAAGATTAATGTTTCAAAATCAACATGTGACTGATCGTGTGTGTGTGTGTGTGTGTGTGTGTGTGTGTGTGTGTGTGTGTGTGTGTGTGTGTGTGTGTGTGTGTGTGTGTGTGTGTGTGTGTGTGTGTGTGTGAGTGAGTGTGTGTGTGTGTGTGAGTGAGCATGTGTGTGTGTGTGTGTGTGTGTGTCTGTGTGTGTGTGTGTATGTATGTGAGTGAGTGAGTGAGTGAGCGAGCGAGTGTGTGTGTGTGTGTGTGTGTGTGTGTGTGTGCGCGTGTGCGCGTGCATACTGCTTATTCGTTCACTTTGTTAATAAGGCACATGGCGTGAAAACAAAAAATGAACAATATCAAGAAACAATTTGATCAAGTTCATGAATGGCAATATTAATTTTAAAAAGTCATTATATTTCAATATCTTATCATTTACCTGATTCGATAAAGTTTACGGCAACGTGGCGACATTTATCACAAATATTTACCATTTTATCTTTTAATAAATAATCGCCATTGTAAGCATCACCTTTCTTCACTTAAACGATAAAGAGAATAGCAGCATTGGAACAAAAAAGAGATTGGCAACAAGTACAACCATAAAACCTTTTGAGAATCAGTGCATATTGGCTCAATAATGGAGGAATGGTATCAGTGCTTTCGGCATGCTGATTGTGTATGTGTGGTAGCAGGTTGTAAAATAAAATACTCATAGATACCTTATATCCAAAAAAGGAAGACTTCCCCCCAAAAAAAAGAAATCAACAAAACGGAGACATTTCTTATGGGTACCAGAGTGTACATCCAAGCAAAACGTTTCGTCACTTTCGTCTTGCCTTAAAACAACAACATTCAAGCAAAGCGTGGCAGAGAACAAATAACTGATCTATCAAAAAATAGGTGTAATATTCTAAAATATACAAAAAGGTCTTTTTCTCTAAAATTATCAATGTGTATTTTTTTCTTCAAAATTTACAAACATAGGAATTATTAACAATTTTTAACATTTACAATCAGTTGAGCTCTTTATGATGTTCACAACCATTTTCAGGACTGCGGGTCCTGCAGGTTTTTCTCATAAATAAAACAGACATTGCAAAAAAAGCCGATTCAAAAAGTTTAAAAAAAAATAAAAATGGCTGAGTAATGAGCGTAGCCTCCCAAGGTATGGGGGCACAATGAGGCGTTATACAGACAAACCCCTATTTTACAACCCTCTGTTAAGCGACCACCTCTCATTTGAGACTGGATTTGTTGGCACGGATGCATTTTACTATGTAAACGACCTCTCTTAAACAACTTCCTCTAAAACGCGACTTACGACCGCCATTTTGTTGGTTTTTACGACCGTTGTTGTCGTCTGCATAGACTTCGAGCAAAGGGAAACAACCACGGTCAAGGGCCTGAAAGCGGAGTCGCTTCCCTTGTTGTAGAAAAGATGGCGGAAAGCGTAGGAAAAGCACGAAAACCACTGACTTTGAACAAGAAAACCACTGACTTTGGACGAGAGTGGAGGTGATTAACAGAAGTCGGCGAAGTGAAACTGTAATACATCGATTGCACAATCCTATGGAGTTGGAAAGACCCAAATCCAGTTTTAATATGTCATTGTATGTGTGCATGAAGAAGAGAGTATGAACTGTGCTGAACTTTTTCTTTCTATGGCTGCCAGTGAAAACCTCCGTCATACGACCTCTCCAATTTACGACCGATTTTTCCGGACATTTTGGAAGTCTTAAAATAGAGGTTTGTCTGTACTACTCTTTGCCGAGACGAAAGTGCGATCATTTTAGGGCCGAACTGCCGATGCCCCCTGGTGACAAGTCAGGAGCAGATAATCTTCTGTGGCTACATACCACTAGTTCCTGACAGGCAAGGGCGATAATCTTAAATAGGTGGCGTTCGCATTTGAGGTCGCGAGACAGGGGCAGATAGTTTTCGGTATAAAGCCTCATTGATGTGGCCAAGCCCTACATGCACTGAGGCCCATACAGCAAATAGGAATTGTTCGGAAATAATTAAGGGGAGTAGTTTCATGGTGTGTGGGAGTGATCATGCCTAATTCAATCGGTCAAACAGGGGAAGTCACTCTACCATCAGCTCTCGTAGCCTATCGACTCGTGTGTTTGAGCAGACATACAGCACTTAGAACACTGTGCGTCATTCTAAAAATTCATGTCATTTATATTTTTACGTCACATTTTGCAAGTTTTATTAGTTTGTGGCCACTGGCCACCCCTAATTTTTTTAAATGTTTGCAAGTTGCTGACTCGCATCTTGCGGTTTCAAGCTTCATCGCCATTTTTTGTTGCATTGTTGCTATGGTATTTGACCGAGTAATGCAATGGAAATAAACAACTATAATTTTCACGAAGTGCTCTCCTCTTTTTTTTTCCGAAAATCGTCTATTACCTCAGCCATAAATAACCAGCCGACTGCAGGAATGATACCAATGAAAAGTGGAATAACAAAACTTGGCCTCACAGTTACAGTGAGCTTAAAACAAAACTGTCTTCTATTTTCCATCAACATAAACTTTCAAACCAACATTTCCCATGTTGTGTAGTCCTTCTTGGAAATCAATTTTGAAAGCCCCCCCTCCCCAAAAAAAATCCACAACGTAAAAACATACTTCGCTTTCTTCTTGCCAACATTTGCAATATTGCCCAAAGTCAATTTTCAATGCAATTTTGCCACTGTAATTCACATCCATTTTAGCAGAAGACACCAGAACAGATGAGAATGTCTCTGAAGTTTTGCCACTAGGCTTGGAGTTGTTAGCCTTGTGCTACCTTACTTGGTGTCGTCATATCCGGCCACAAGGAGCGCCATATTATGGGAGACCGCCATCTTAGTCCTTACCTTTTTTTGAAAAATGCTAGATCGATGCTGCGTATTTGGCTGTTCCAATTCGAAACTTATCTAAATTGTATTTATAACATCTGGATGTTTTCTTTACACGTTTAAATAACATTTTCACTTTGCTTACACACAAATAAGGACTAAGATGGCGACACTTCCGTTGGAAGGGTCGAGATGCGCACGCAGGTGGGTTGGAGCCATAGTCATGTGGCTGCATGCGGAGACCTGAACATTTAACGAAAATCTGTTCAGTTTCAATTTAAAACAACTGTTGGATTTAACTCTTCTAGCTCCATGTATTTCTTGACGTTCTTCGTTGTCCGTTGCATCTCAACCGACAAGAGGGAGGTAACTATTTTTTTCGAGTGCGCGTGCGTTGCTTTAACGAAAGAAAATCACTGACATAAGCTCTGAAAATAGACAAACACATGGCAGGGTACTTGGCAGCGAGTGTCTCTGCATTTGGTGGGAGTGTAGAGTGATGCACTGGGCGAATGTATTCACCCATGGTACTAGAAGAGCTAAAGGAAGGGAAGAAGCTTCCATTCATGCTACACAGAAATAAGCTATTTCATCTGTCTGGCTTCCCCCCGTGGGGATGCCGGGGGGGGCTTTCGTACAAATAGTTCCCCCACCTTCTGGAAGTTCTGTGCTTGTAACTTCCTCTAATCCATCACTCTCTTTAACTCTGCCTTTTCCCTTTGCTTACTGTCATCTGCTATCTTTCTATCTCACCGGTCCATTCTCCTGCCTTTTTTCTATAATTTCTTACAAAGATCTCTTCAGCCGAAGTCGGACATGCTGGGCCTAACTATTTCTTAGTTAGGCACATAACGGCAGCATGACGCGTCTACGCTCATATGACAGGAAACTGTCTGAGCGAACGAAGAAGAAGAAGAAGAGCTGTCTGGCTTATTTATGTACTCCAGCTGAGGCTTTTAAGTATTAATTCAAGTATTCACTATGTCCCCCCCACATCACGATTTCATGTCAACAAAACCTCTTTCTCGCAAACAAGACCACAGCCTGAATCCTTACCTTCTTGACAGAATTCAGGCAATATCCACTTTCTATCCTGCCACTACATGCCTAAATTCGTTGCAGTCTAAGAGGCTATAAGCACCGACACCATCATAGTCACCCTTGAAAATGCTGCATGTTGACACGCTCCACCTACTGTAACATCACTTCCATCAATGACCCTCCCCCATCCCATCCCCATCCCAGACACGCCAATGTGACCTTTGTTTTACTTGCTAAAAATGGGATCCATACAAAAAATTTCCCCCACCCATTCATCCATCCCCACCACATTATAAACATTCAAGCGTGACCTTTTGACATTCTATAACGGATCCATTAAAAAGAAAAAACCCAGTCCCACCCCCCAAACCATTCCCACCATCCCCTCTTCACCCACCTTTGCCCCTTGAGCAGAATGTGATACATCACCAGAATGAGCGGCACTGTGAGAGTGAAAGCCCTTTCAAGGAGTACAGTGCATTGCTGTGTAGGCAGTTAGATCAAATCTTTGAAGGCAACAGAATGAACGGCATCAACTCTCTAAAACCCTTCACTCTTGTACATTGCTTTGCTCTGTAACACTTGATTCAAGTCTTTTGCATAAGACAACTTGTTTATTGAAAATAATATCACTTCCATAGAGCTTGAATCTCCATTGCATCCCTCCTACAGGAATAAACCTGGATTCAGTCTATAATAAGTCCGAGAAGCTCACCAGCCAATAAGAACCTCAACCTGCTCAGACACTTCCATCAAGTCTAATACAAAAAGTCAGTGGCATGTAAAAATGTACATGTTGTTTTATCTTTCTTTCTGAACGATACAAATGTATAGCATTAACTCTGAAAACCCGCCAATCAGTGCCAAGCTTGCCCAGAGAGTCACTATCATCCAGTCTGTACGACGGAAAGACTAGCTTTCATGAAACTTCTCACCACCCGTAAGTTATCTCTTCTGATAGAGATACATTTGCAGTCACTGTACTGACACATTTCCTCTGAAACCTTTCTGACAAGAAGCTTGCACTCCTAAAAAGCTATCTCCGAAAGCCCTCCCCACAGTGGTTTGCATTGTAACATCAAGTTAAGTCAAGTCAGGTGACTTATACCCACCAACTGCTTTTTTCCCTTTCTGGAGGGATGTCAGTACACAATAATCAAGCAGTGCCTTGGATCAAGTCCACTTGAAACAAGACACAAAGGGGGTAACTGTGAAAGCCCTATAACAAGCACCCGGCACCAAGCTAGCACTGCTCACTGACAGACTTTGCGTCGTGTGTCTGGCACCGTACCCTGTGGAGCAAAGCTCTGAATCACACTTAGCAGTGCGCTGCGCTGTGCGCTATCTCAGCGAGGGTTCGGCCCCCACGGTGACCCCGTGGCCGCTGCGGCCGCAGTTCATGGTGGTGATGTCGGTCCACTCGTTGGTGTCCGGGTTGTATACCTCCACCGAGGTCAGAAAGCTGTTGCCGTCGTAGCCCCCTGAAAACAAGACACAGAAAGTGTTACGAAATGCTAGGCATTGCTTTGTGTACTGACGCACACTAGACAATAGCCACATGTAAGAAGAGATGGAATAAAAAAAAATATTGAATACAAAAAAAAATAGCCATATGTTAGAAGGAGTACTGTAATGTATGGCAATAAGGCCGGGTTCACATTAGACGCGTAAGTTCCATACGGAAAACCCTAAATAAGTGGAAGAGAGAAGGATCAAAGTTTACGCAGATAGGAGAAATTCGGACACGTGCGCAGATCTTTTCCCTTCTTTCTTTCACTTATTCATGTATTGCGCACGGGTTTCCGCACGGAATATTCGCTTATGTGTGTACACAGCCTTAGGCGCATCATAATATAAGGCACCCCCCAAACATTTTACACAAAATTCTGATTTTGTCACAACAGTTTTTGCTATAATATTAGTCAAATTATAAGGTGTATGGGTCTCAGCCTGGAAAACACAAAAACAAAAATTATCTATTCAAACAAAATTTGATAAGGGGAGGAAATAAACAATTCCTTGGAAGCACACGCAGCCACATTCATGCGTGAAAACCCAGAAAACCTACAAGAACAATATCTTTACAATAAAGGCAATGCGGTAAAGGTCAAGATGTGCCCCCCCCCCCCCCCCCCCCACTTATCTCGGTTAATTCTATTTTTCCGTTATTGCTTTTCTTACCATACATAAAGCTGTATTTTAGGAACATTTTTAGCTAATAACCTTTTTGGAATACTAACCCTATCCCTAACCTAACCCTACCCCCCACCCTATAAGACGGAAAAACGCAACGAACCACAACTGTGACAAATCGCGGTGTACTGCAGTACATAGTGGGGGGTAGGGTTAGGTTTAGGGCTAGGGTTAGGGCTAGGGTTAGTATTCCAAAAAGGTTATTAGCTAAAAATGTTCCTAAAATACAGCTTTATGATGGTAAGAAAGGCAAAAACGGAAAAATAGAATTAACCGAGAAATGCAGGGGGGGGGGGGGGGGGGGGGGGTGGCACATCTTTACCTTTACCGGCAATGCATTCAAACTTAAGAGTATCGTAAATACCACAGTCATAACAAAGGTTATACAGTGGAACCTCCCTTATAAGACCTACCATTATAAGACTCCCTCCCACATAAGACCTATTTCTTGGAAACATTGCCCTTCTTTGTAAGTATTAAAATTACCTCCCTGATAAGACCCCTCCCTTATAAGACCATTTTGGATGATTTTTGAAGGTCTTATAAGGGAGGTTCTACTGTACAATACTTTCTTCTTACATCAACTCTTTTACTGCCAGCCATTTTGCAGTCAAAACTTTCCATTAAACTTACCTGGTTAGAGAAAATAGTTTGTCTGCAATATCATTAGTGATTCCTCTAAGACATGCACACAAAATGGTCCTTACTCCCAAATAGGAATTGTTCGGAAATAATTAAGGGGAGTAATTTTATGGTGTGTGGGAGTGATCTTGCTTACACCGTGCTTCATTCTAAAATATTATGTCATTTATATTTTTGCGTCACATTTTGCAAGTTTTATCAGTTTGTGGCCACTGGCCACCCCTGATTTTTCCAAAAGAATGTTTGCAAGTAGCTGACTCGCATTCTGCGGTTTCAAGCTTTGACGCCATTGTTGCATTGTTTGACCGAGTAATGGAGGTAAACAAGTCTAATTTCCACGAAGTGCTCTCCCCTAGTTGTTTTCCGACAATTGTCTATTAGGCCTTAGGACAACATACAGTACCCCACTTTGTTGCCTTTTAGTGACATTAGTGCAAAATCAATGTGGTGGCAAAAGGCGATGGGAAAGGGTTAAAGAAGCACGTACACAAAAAAAGCTGACAGCCAAGGGACACTCACCCAGGGCGTAGAGGCGATTACAGACGACGGCCACACTGAGGGCAGAGCGCGGGGAGTTCATGGGTTTGACGAACTGCCAGCAGTCCTTCTCCAGGCTGTATCGCTCCACGGAGCGCAGCTGGCAAGAGCTGTCGTAGCCCCCCAGGGCATACACATAGGACCCCATGGCCGCCACACCTGCAAAATAAGGAAAGTGCAAATCAAAGAACTGTTTTAGATCCCTAGGGCATACACAGGGCATTAACCTGGGCCTGTATTCACATTGAGATAGCATGAGACTTAGCATGATGCTAACTTAGAAGCTCTTCCAATGTCCTATAGGATTTAATAGGAGTTTTGGAAGAGCTTCTAAGTTAGCATCATGCTAAGTCTCATGCTATCTCAATGTGAATACAGGGGATTTTTCCTCTGACTTTGCACTAGGCCTTACGGTCTGAACGTGGAGTCTTTCGGATGAGACGATAAACTGAGGTCCTGTATGCCCATATGCACTTAGTACACGTTAAACCCGGTGGCAACGAAAAAGTTGTAATTTGGTCAAAATTTAACCCCCCCCCCTCCCCCCTTTTCCTTCCTCATCAGTCACACAAAAAGCGCATGAAAAATAATAAAATTGGGTGGCGCGCCTCTGGCTGCGACACGCTCTCCAGGTGGGAGCAACCTGAATTTCACAGACGCCTCTGTGACTATAATCTACTTAATACCTAATACACACAGAACCCCATGGCCGCCACGTAAAATAAGGAAAGTGCAAATCAAAGATCTGTTTCAGCCCCCTAGGGCATACACATAGGCTGCCTGAAGAAACTGAGTTTACTCAAACAAAATTATGTTTGAAGAAAGAAATCAACCATTGAAAGCGCAGAAAACAAACATGGGTGCTTCTACAAAATCCTGGAAAACCTGAAAGTTAGGTCTCCAATTATCAGCTGTTTGCACATGCACACATGTACGCATGCAAGCATGCACACATGCACATAATTTTCTGCAGTTTCATGTTTCATTTTCTGCAGTTTCATATTTTCTAAAATCCCAATTTTAAAACGGCAGTTAAAAAAAGAAACAAGAAAAATTACTCTAATTCCGTTTTCTGTTCAACTATCTAACAAAACAACAAATACTGTAGTCTAGAGCAAAAATATCAATTTGTGCAAAAATTCCTAATTCTCTCACGCACTATGATACATTTCAACTGTATCACAACAACGGTATTGTCATATTAATTCTCACCTGCCCCACTTCTCATGGTGTTCATGGAAGCCACCGTTTTCCACTCGTTCTTTTCCGGGTCATAACACTCTACACTGCTCAGGCGGTTTACACCGTCAAAGCCGCCCACAGCGAACAGCAGGCGGTTGATGACCGCGCAGCTGACACCGACCCGCCGAGTCTGCATGCTGGCAATCATCTCCCATGTGTCTGTGTCGGGGTTGTACCTGGTGTAGAAACCAACAGCCAGTTGCATGAAAACATAGTATAGAGGTGTAGAGTGGCACAGTGGTAACGCGTTCGCTTCGTGTCAAGTAAACCCGAGTTTGAACCTGGGTACACGGGATTTTCCCTCTCACTTTGCACTAGGCCTTACGGTCTGAATGTGGAGTCTTTCGGATGAGACGATAAACCGAGGTCCCGTGTGCCCATGCACTTAGCACACGCTAAACCCAGTGGCAACGAAAAAGTTGTCATTTGGTCAAAATGTACCCCCCCCACCCCTTTCCTTCCTCATCAATCACACACACAAAATTGCATGCAAATTGTTTATTATTTTTAAATGGGTGGCGTGCCTCTGGCTGCGACGCGCTCTCCAGGTGGGAGCAACCCGAATTTCACAAAGATGCCTCTGTGACTATAAAAGTACCTAATACCTATAACTTTATAAATCACCATGTCTGATTGAACTGATATCCTAAATGTGTACGTGCATTTTGAAGGGGTTAAATCGAAGTATCTTTTTGAGAAGGAAATAATACTTAATATTGTTGTTGTGGAGTGGAGGTTTTACGTCCTCATGGCGGAAAGCCCTTAGGGACAAGTTGTTCTGGTGCTGGGTCGATGTGTAGATGGCCGCAAAATACTCAATAAAGTTAATTGCAAACTTGTACTGTTGATTTTGATTGATTTTTTTTGGGGGGGTCGGTGTGTTGTTGTTTTTTGGAATGAGTTTCTTTTTTTTTAAACCTGATTTTATAAATGTTCTTTTCATGGATCATGACATGTTGTTTTTCATTTTATTAATTACAATTTTGTAGGTCTTTTCTCCTTTAGAATAGTAACTGATTGATAACACATGTTCACAGTGTAGAGTGGCAAAGAGGCAACGCGTTTGCTTCGTGTCAAGTAAACACGAGTTTGAACCTGGGTACAGGGGATTTTTCCTCTCACTTTGCACTAGGCCTTACGGTCCTTTTGGATGAGATGATAAACTGAGGTCCCATGTGCCCATGCACCTGGCACACGTTAAACCCAGTGGCAACGAAAAAGTTGTCGTTTGGTCAAAATTTACCTCCACCCCCTTCCTTCCTCATCAGTCACACAAAAATCGCATGCCCCCAAAAAAAATTGGAGTGGCACGCCTCTGGTTGCGATGCGCTCTCCAGGTGGGAGCAACCCGAATTTCATAGAGACACCTTTGTGAGCATAAAGTACCAAATACCTAAAACTTAATACATAAAGACTACCCAGGTAATAATATTATTTGAATTTAATTATTTTAAATTTTCATCCCTATTACCTGTATGCCATAATGTCTGATGGCAACACCCACAATTGGCAACCCGAATTTCATAGACGCCTTTGTGAGTATAAAGTACCAAATACCTAAAACTTAATACATAAAGACTACCCAGGTAATAATATTATTTGAATTTAATTTTTTTAAATTTTCATCCCTATTACCTGTATGCCATAATGTCTGATGGCAACACCCACAATTGAGCCTACTATCCTTAATAGCATGCACTGAACTGCAACTAACCTGGTGTTAAGGTTGTGTGTACAGTTTACCCTTTCAGCACTTCACACTTCAGAGGGTTTACTTTGCACCCTGCATGCTTTTCATAGGCCGACCCTTTTCGTTCTTTTCTAAAGCTTACCAGCATGAATCATTTTGGTACGCAAACACTCTCAAATGTGACTGACGTCAAATTCCAAACCAGTTTAAACAAATAAGAGAGCAACAGAGAGAGAGAGGGAGGGGGAGGGAGAGAGAGAGAGAGAGAGAGAGAGAGAGAGAGAGAGAGAGAGAGAGAGAGAGAGAGAGAGAGAGAGAGAGAGAGAGAGAGAGAGAGAGAGAGAGAGAGAGAGAGAGAGAGAGAGAGAGAGAGAGAGAGAGAGAGAGAGAGAGAGAGAGAGAGAGAAAGTGTGTGAGAGAGAGAGAGAGAGAGTGAGAGAGAGAGAGAGAGAGAGAGAGAGAGAGAGAGAGAGAGAGAGAGAGAAAGTGTGTGTGAGAGAGAGAGAGTGAGAGAGAGAGAGAGAGAGAGAGAGAGAGAGAGAGAGAGAGAGAGAGAGAGAGAGAGAGAGAGAGAGAGAGAGAGAGAGAGAGAGAGAGAGAGAGAGAGAGAGAGAGAGAGAGAGAGAGAGAGAGAGAGAGAGAGAGAGAGAGAGAGAGAGAGAGAGAGAGAGAGAGAGAGAGAGAGGAGAGAGAGAGAGAGAGAGAGAGAGAGAGAGAGAGAGAGAGAGAGAGAGAGAGAGAGAGAGAGAGAGAGAGAGAGAGAGAGAGAGAGAGAGAGAGGGAGAGAGAGAGAGAGAGAGAGAGAGAGAGAGAGAGAGAGAGAGAGAGAGAGAGAGAGAGAGAGAGAGAGAGAGAGAGGGGGGAGAGAGGAGAGACCTTTTCTAGAATTTAAAACAGCATGAGAAAAAATACCTTTTCATTTGAAAATGATTTAAAACAGCATGTTTACAGGAATGTTGCAGACAGTTTGAAACAGTATGTTGTTGTTGTTCTTGTCGTACCCTGGCTTAAAGACTCCAGGGATCATACGAACAGCCGAAGCACTTGAACACTATGGTACACATGCACCAGCTAGGGATGAGAACATTACATGTGTGACCGATTTTGAATACCCCGCCACATGGGCAGCCACACTCCAACATCAGAGGATACAGGCTCTGGATGAGACAGTATAAAAATCAACTCAGTTCCCAAAACTGTAGTCTGTACTGTAGGCAGATATCAGTTTTGATGTTTAATCCTTCTGATTCAAATATATGCTACATTCTGTATATAAAATGTGATAAAGTATAGCTTTGAATTATACTACAGCAGTTTGAATCTAGCAAGGTAATACAGTGGAACCTCCCTTATAAGACCTTCAAAAAGCATCCAAAATAAGGTCTTATAAGGGGGGGGGTCTTTAAGGGAGGTAATTTTAATACTTACAAAGGACAATGTCTCAAAGAAGTAGGTCTTATATGGGAGGGAGTCTTATAATGGGAGGTCTTATTAGGGAGGTTCCACTGTATTACATTGATGTTCCTATTCATCAGCGCCCTTGTGCCTTTTGCAGCTCACACACAAGATTAAAACATGTTTATATGAAGGGCAGTTAACAGCGGAATATAAGGACTAAGACTCCAGGGATATAATACTGCATTGTCTCCCTTTGTTTTCCAGGGGTCAAGGTTCATGACCTGCTGACCTGTCACCTACTGACCCTGATCTTGCATAATACTATCTATAGTATCACAAATCTGTTACACTTACTTTTTTATGTTAATTTATGTACATGACATAGCAATATTAACTTCTGTACCTCTGTGTGTGTGTGTGTGTGTGTGTGTGTGTACATGTGTACAGGGGTAATGGGAAATTATTTATTGTTGACAATTTACAGTGTCCCAAGGATCTACTATTTCAAGTATTCCATTTGAATTAACTTTTTTTAAAATAATAAAACATAAGAATCTCAGATAAAACAATTAGGGCACATTATGTCGATGACATTACACTTTTTACTTTGATCTAATTTGAGTAGATCAATCTACTCAACGATCTTCTCATTTTAATGATTCCGAGAATTTTTTTTTTTCTTCTTCTCAAAACTGTGTAGCACACATGACTGCACACATGATTGCACACACTGGGGCATGTCTGGGGAAAAGAAGAAAAGGGAGGGTCGTTAGCTTGATGTGGGGAGGGAAGGAAGGGGGGGGGGAGAGATCGTGAATGACGGTGGATTTAAAAAAGCAAATTACATTTTGAGTGCAATGTTTGTGTTTATGTAGGTAGACATTTTAAACAGTGTGTGTGTGTGTGTGTGTGTGTGTGTGTGTGTGTGTGTGTGTGTGTGTGTGTGTGTGTGTGTGTGTGTGTGTGTGTGTGTGTGTGTGTGTGTGTGTGTGTGTGTGTGTGAGAGAGAGAGAGAGAGAGAGAGAGAGAGAGAGAGAGAGAGAGAGAGAGAGAGAGAGAGAGAGAGAGAGAGAGAGAGTGTGTGTTTATGTCGGTAAACAACATTTTAAACAGTGTGTGTGATTGTGCGTGTGTGTGTGTGTGTGTGTGCGTGCGTGCGTGCGTGCGTGCGTGCGTGTGTGTCTGTGTGTGTCTGTACATGCATGTGCTATGTATATGAAAAAGAAATTTCCGGAATCATTAAAATGAGAAGATTGTTGAGTAGACTGATCTACTAAGATTACATCAAAGTAAAAAGTGTAATGTTTATAAGATCAGGAACAGTTGTTTGACAATAGACTGGAGCTTAGTTTGTTGGATGAGTGTTCATTCTTTGCTTGTTGCCACTTGTTTTATATATTCTGTATATCCTCCATGCCCCCAAGAGGGGTCAAAGGATTATTATTAAATTGAAATTGAAATTGAAATTGAATTGTGTGTGTGTGTGTGTGTGTGTGTGTGTGTGTGTGTGTGTGTGTGTGAGAGAGAGAGAGAGAGAGAGAGAGAGAGAGAGAGAGAGAGAGAGAGAGAGAGAGAGAGAGAGAGAGAGACAGAGATGAGAGTTACAGAATGGGGGGGGGGGGGGGGGGAAGACGTGAGATTATTGTAGAGAAAAAATAGACATAAATTCTGAGTGCATTTATGTTTGAACTTCAATACTATTAAATGTGTATGTCTAAGTCACACACACACACACACACACACACACAAACACACAGTGACACACACACAGTGACACACAAACTACTTTGCAACATAGGCATAAACAGTTACACGTGCGAACTTCTTCACATATCTGACCTTTCAGCGGAGTTGTGATGAGTCTGCCCCTGCGAGCCCCCCACGGCATAGATCATGCTGTCGATGACGCCCACCCCCACCCTGTTCCTGGGCACGTTCATGGGCCTCTGGGGAACCCACAGGCTGCGTACAGCGTCAAACATGTGCAGGCCGTCAGAGTCCATGTTGCCCTCGTGGGAATTGTTCCTGCCGCCCACCACGTACAGCGACCCGTGCGTCATCACCGCGCCCAGGCCGCTGCGAGGGGTGGGTAGGTCCGGCAGCCGGTGCCACTGCGAGGTCTTGGGGTTGTAGCACTCAAAGTTGCTGAGCGACTGGCGCCAGTAGCCCCCCACGCAGAAGATCACCTGCGGGGCGCAGGGCTTCCGAGGACAGTCCCCGCCCGCCTCATGCATCTTCAGCTTCTGCAGCTGCTCGGCTAAAGTCTTGATGCACTGGGGCTGTTTCCGCAGGATGGGGCAGTTCTTCAGCTGCTGTTCTAAGAAACACGGGGCCAGGCTGGTCAGCCGCACCCCAGCCAGCAGACTGTCCAGCTTGCACAGGCGGTTCTCCAGGTCGTGCTTGACCCAGCGAATGACCGCCTTGTACACCTCAGACTCGCACTTGATGTTGAGCTCATCCTTGCTGAGCAGGGCGCGCACCTGGCTGTAGGAGAGGGTGTTGAACTCCTCTCCTTGGATCACCTCGCAGAACCTGCTCAGGATGAAGGCCCGCGCTTTCTGCTCCAGCTCGGTGCAGCCGTGGGCGGCGGCGAACTCCGCGATGCCGATGCAGTTGGAGGGGTCCAGCTGGTGCTCCAGGAACACGGAGCAGGCCTCCACCACGTGGGACATCTGCAGCATGGTGGCCGCCGGCAGCAGCTGACACACGTTGCTCTCAGAGACACGCACCTCCGAGGTGTAGGCGAACTCCACCAGGTTGTTGAGGGTGCAGGCGGACATGCCCTGCAGGGAGATGGTGCTCATGTCCTCCTCCCTCATCCCCCCGGTGAACATGGCCCGGAAGTAGGGGGAGGCGGAGGCCAGCACCAGCTTGTGGGCCCTGATCTCCTCACAGCCGATCTTGAGGGACACGTCGCACAGCTTGCTGGACAGGCGCAGGTGGTGCATCACCTCCATGGCCTCCTTGGGCTGCTTCATGATGTGGAACTTCATGCTGCCGTCCGCAGGCTTCTGCGTCATCATGGGCTTGGGCCGGTAGCAGGCTGAGGAGCTGGAGGAGGAAGAAGGGGAGGAAGGGGAGGAGGCCTGGGCCATGGTGGGTTATCAGAATTACGAAAATTTTGCACAGGCATGTAGTAAAGTCAGCACTTTTGGCAGCATGGTTTCACTCCCAACCTGCCTCCACTGTAACTCTCTTCGTTATAAGAAAGAAACAAAAGTTGACTTGGTTTAAGATGACCCAGGATGAATTATCCAGTCAAAGCAGGGGGTCTCTTGCCTTGCTCCCAAAAGGATTTCTTCTCAGGATTCATCATGGTCAGAGCTTGGAGCAGTGCCACCATTCACATGGCCTGAAACACACATACACCACAACAGCTCTAATTAAAGTGTGAGGCACAGACTGTAAAACACGGCAACTCCATAAACCCCAAAGTAGACTCCACAAACCAGTCAACTTGAAACACGAAAGCTATTAAATGTAATCTTCACATTATCTAAAATACATCTCACCACAGCTCTGTAAATAACAGTGTCGACACTATGGTCAGTCTGTTTATAACAATCTGGGGGGGGGGGGGGGGGGGGGAGAATTGATTCCATTAAAAACAAGGGCGTCGCCGAGCGGCAGACATGTCCGTCACCAGCAATGCCATGCACTTGCGACACCCCGTAGAGTGTCACATCCTGACACAAAATTGGAAGGGATTCTGTCTTCTAGTTCACGAGATACAGCTTGAAGAAGAAACATATAGCGCAAAGAAGGAAATTTCGGTTTTCAAGGTCACACTTCAAGGTCAAGGTCAGCATGGTGATAATTTATGCTCGGATGTTTTCTTCTCTAAGGTATACAGTACCACACACAATCTGAAGCGCTTCTGTCAAGTACCAATGTGGAAAATATGGCTTAAAACCCAATGTGTAGACCCTTTCAAGGCCTACTGATCGCCCGGACCGTGACCTTGACCTTGATCGGTATGCCACCATCAGAACGGGCATAAGCCAAAGTACCTTCATGCCAAATTTGAAGACTCTAACACTAACGGTGTGGGAGTTATGGCCCCTGAAAGATTTTCGGTTTTCAAGGTCGTACGCCAAGGTCAAGGTCACGACGGCAAAATGGTTTGCGCGGATGCCTTCCTCTCATGGTGACACACCAGCACACAAAATTTGACGTGATTCTGTCAACCCGTTCGAAAG
>CM065689.1:29521921-29544421 GCA_017654935.2 Phymorhynchus buccinoides
TCCTCTCTCCCCCCCCCCCCCCCCCCTCCCCGAAACCGGCCTTCCGTTTTCCTCCAGGCCAACGAAAATTCGTCACCGTCTTCATAATTGAGTTACACTGTTTCAAAGGGGAAAAACCCCCAAAACAAGGCTGAACCCAAGCGGGTGCAAAGTTCGGCAATCATGTAGATTCGTCACCCACCCACCCTCATGTTTACGACCCTCAATCTCAAAGTCTGCTTCTTTCAGCTTTATGGAAATAATCCTAGGATGATACTAAACCTATCCTATTCCAAAAAATGACAAAATGTTGCTTGTCAGTAAAAACAAAATTAAATGCTATTTTTTTAGAGGAGGGGGGGCGTAGCGAATCTAAATGTTTGCCCAAAGGTCCCTTGCGTGGCTATCTGGGTAAGGTCAAGGTCATTCACATATGTGCTTTGCACCACAAATGACCTTGACCCAATCTACGAACACGTCAAATTTTGGGATTTTAACTGCAAAAGATTAACGCGGACAATATGACTAAGACAATGATGTCACATTTCTAAGGTGTATGGTCTTGACCTTAACCCTGACCTTGATTCGTACTCAACATTCCAAATCACCAAAGTGCAACGCATGCACATAGCAAATTTGGACAGGGTATTTCTAAAGACGTGAAAGAAATATCCACAAGAATTTTTGTTGTTTTCACGATCAAACTTAAAGGTCAGTTAAGGTCAGCACGGTTTTAGTATTTTTATATGGGATCATTTATGAGCAGTGATGCACCACCACACAAAATTTGAAGCGATTCCATCCAACGATTCACGGAACGGAGCCTTTGGGTTCAAACCCCGTAGTTCGCACGCACGCACACATGGACACACGGACAAATCCACTTACAAATTCTCAGTTACAGACACATCTACTCACAACTCAACCACATCAAAAATACACCGCAATATAATTTTGTCTGAATCACTTTTAGTGGAAGGACGTTAAACTGAAGAACACACAAATCCAAGGTAATGATATCATAGCACTTTTGTGGGAAACCGTTCTGAAGAAGAAAAAAACTGCTTTGAAATACATTCAAAACTTGACAAGGTATTGACGATTATGTGTTTTGGGGTTTGAACACCGTAACCGGCGTGACCTTCCCTTGATATAAAAACACAACAATAAGGCCGTGTACACACATAAGCGGATATTCCATGCGGAAACCCGTGCGCAGTAAATAAGTGAAACAAAGAAGGGAAAAGATTTGCGCACGTGTCCGAATTTCCTCCATGCGTAAACTTTTATCCTTCTGTCTTCCACTTATTTAGGGTTTTCCGTACGGAACTTACGCGTCTAATGTGAACCCGGCCTATGTCGATAGGTAATATCCTCACCAACTTGCATACCAAAATTAATTTAAATACAATGAATGGATCCCCCCGTGGGGATACCGGGGGTCTTTTGTATAAAAAGTTCCCCCACCTTCTGGAAGTTCTGTGCTTGTAACTTCCTCTAATCTGTCACTCTCTTTGACTCTGCCTTTTCCCTTTGCTTCTGTCATCTACTATCTTTCTGCCTTACTGGTCCATTCACCTGCCTTTTTTCCCCACGAAACACTTTCAAAAAGATTTCCTCCAGCCGAAGTCGGACTTGCTGGGCCTAACTATTTCTTAGTTAGGCGCATAACGGCAGCATGACACATCTGCGCTCATAATTGACAGGAAACTGAGCGATCGAAGAAGAAGAAGAATGAATGGATTTTGAGAATACACAATGTAAAGATGCGCGGACGGATGGACAGACGGACGCACGCACACCACACGGACGGACACAAATAAACAGTAAACTATCTGCAGTATCGACTCCAGCTACTTGCAATTTCATTGGATAACGGCAACGGCAAGCGGCCATTATGTCTGGACTTTTTTTTCATTTCTAACCCTAACCCCAACCCTAATTCTAACCCTTGCCCGGGCGTTCTATCCTAACCCTATTTCTATTTAACCCTATCCTGACCTGGAGAAAGGGATAGTAGTAGCAGTGAGTTCATAACTTAAAAAACAAATTATTGGCGTCGATACTGCAGATAGCTTTCAGTCACAAATAAAATTTCCCCAGGTTCGCTCGGGAACTAGCAAAAGCGTTGTCTTGGTAGAAGCAATAACACGCGCGCATATATTACTGGGCAGGTAACATAATCAGGTCTAATCATACACATGAAAGCCTATCAGTCAGAGAGCTTGAGGGACATCTACACAAACCAAGAAATCCGGAAACGCACGCATGCGTTCACACACACACACGCACACACTGACACACACACACACACACACACGCGCACACACACTGACACACACACACACACACACACACACACACACACGAAATGTGTTTCCTTGCTTGTATTGTGCTTGTACGAGACCACACTGAGACCTAACGTGATAATAAAGTATTTTTGACTTTGACTTTGACACACACACACACACACACATTACCTTCTAAGAAGCCAAGAAATGCACTGTCAATAGCATCAACTATCCTTTTGACCACAGCCACCGTTAATGTCAAGGGCGACATACAAGAAGCTATAACAATCCAAGCTCTAAGTGTAACACACATTCTACGGTGCCAACTAGATCACCAATCCTCAGTGCAAGGTCTTCCAGACCGCCAGACCACTTAGCAAGCAACACGCCCTGATTCGGCAGTGATCCACGTCATCATCATCGTCATCATCATCATCATAGAGTGAAGACACTACCACAATGAGGAATCAAGGCATTCACGCCTGGCTCTTTCCTGTATAATGCACATCAGACGTGTTTCTTTTAGGTGCAGGACCTCTTGTGAAGCAGCCTTGACTTACGAACCGCTAAGAACACAATATGAACAGACATTGCTATGTGACTTGAATTGTCTGGGTGATTTAGGCACAGCGGCGGTATCCCTTCCCACACTTGCGATGATTTCTGCTGCAAACCCCACTGTGTGCACACTCATGCCACAAATGATCTGACGATTTAATATCCAGCCATCTTCACTAAGTATTGTAAGTATTCAGTCAACCGGATCACATGTCGCTTTTACGTGACATAAAGTGCGTATTAACATGTATCACAAAGCTAGGTGTTTGGAAAACAGGACACAAACAATAAACAAGAGGACTTGACTTTTTCTGATCGACGAAGGTGTATGAATGCTCCTCAAATGCCAACTAACATTCAGGGGTGCACACAAAAAGTAGCGCAAAATAATCAGAGCGGCAGTGAAGCAGGAACCGAGAGAGAAAATGGAGTTTTACGTCCTCTTGGTCTGAATCAGACACATATGGGACATTTGTAAATACAAATATGGTTGGAACAATACTGGAGGCAATGCCCGGAGGCAGTACGAAACCAGTAAAGTCCCGATTTTTAAAAATTAATACAGATAGCTGCAGCGGTGACCACGCCTCGGTTAAACCTCATAGGCTATGGCACCGCCACAAGTAGTAGGTAGCAGGAACCGTGATGAATGAAATATAGTGTTTTACGTCCTCTCGGCCCGGTGGGACATTTGTAGTGGGTTAGTTGTGGAAAACAAAGTAAAACAAACACAACAAAAGTGGACGATACAAAGCGTGGACAAACTGTAAACATGGCAGGAACCGTACAACAGTGAAGCAGGAACTCTAGATTTGTCAACCCCCTATGAAGCACGTCTCATTGTTTCTCTTCCCAGCAAGGCGTCTGCTCGGGTTACACACAGGCTGAGGGCTAGAATTACAGGGTACGCCAATAACGCCCTGCTGCTGCCAACACGTATTAATAGGCCTTGCGGAGGTCGGGCCTCGCTAAATGGTTAATCAATCAACATTTGCTCATCTACATAAAAGTCACACAGCACATTGTATAGTCTTACAAGCGGCAAGAGAGAGTCATCTTTAAAAAAACAACCACCCAACATCTGTTTGCTATGCTGTATGTGCCTGTGACCATGTTGTCCTCCTGCCATCAGCATTTGGGGCACAAAAGATGGTAATAGGGACAACTATAGATAATGCTCTACAAAATCAGCATTAGACAGATGGCAGTATAATTCAAAACCATTTTACAAGCCTGCTGTGTTACAATCCTTGTAGCGGTGGTTACCTTTGTCGTAAAAGAGGATGGTAAAATAGCAGTGCACCAATATATACGTCCACAGTGAAAGACGACCCCATTTCCATATTTTAAATGATGATAGTTATGATGAAGACAACGGCGATGACGGCAGACGACTTATCGTGACAAGATGACGAAGATGGTTTGGCTAACACAAACCATGATAACGACGACAAATTCACGACGATAATGACAACGACGATGGTGACGATGACGACGATCGATGCTGCTGTTGATGATGAAAACTAAACATTTTTTGTATTTCTTAGCGTAGTGGCGGTTCAAAATGATTAAAAAAGAAGATAAATACTATTTAAGGGTGAGGACGAGTACAACAATTAGAACACGGAAGATGAGGTTTAACTGAACAGTACACAATAGAATCGCAGAAACAGTGTGGTGGTATAAAAGGAGATAGAAGCAAAAGAACAATGAACAAGAAATCGAAAGGACATCCCTCCCCTCTCTCTCTCTCTCTCCCTATCTCTCTCTCTCTCTCACACACACACACACACACACACGCGCGCGCGCGCACACACACACACACACACACACACACACGCGCGCACACACGCACGCACACGCACACGCACACACAGTATATTATTTGCTTATTCAGTGTTCCATCTGGAAATACAATTTTGACTTGACTTGACAAAACACACGTTTTGTTTTCTTTCGTGGTATGTGCTTACCACGTCTGTGTCAATAATTCCTTTGATGGGTTCACGACAAATGAGTTTTGAGTTTCACACACACAAACACACACACACACACACACACACACACACACACACACACACGCGCGCGCGCGCGCGGCGCTCAGGTACGCCTACAGGTAGCCATAAAGATAACCACTGACAACCTAACAAACACCAGAGAAATTGGGAAGGGGTGGGGGGAGAAGGGAAGGGGGACAGTGCGTAGGTAAAGGGGTCTTAACCTATTAATTTGGTGTTGACGTCGGGAGAGGGGGGGGGGGGGGGGGGATAAGAGGAGCAAAAGAAGGTAAAGGGCGTGTGTGTGTGTATGTATGTATGTGTGTGTGTGTGTGTGTATGTGTGTGTGTGTGTGTGTGTGTGAGAGAGAGAGAGAGAGAGAGAGAGAGAGAGAGAGAGAGAGAGAGAGAGAGAGAGAGAGAGAGAGACAGGAGGGGTGGGGGATAGGGGTAACAGATATGAAGAGTAGTGGCATTTAGGGAAAGGTGAGGGGAAGGGAGGGGATCAAAGAAAGGGGGGGGGGGCATAAAAACAGCAAAAAGCTTACCCCAGTGGGGTCCAGGGGCGTTGCCCCTGGTGGGGGTCAGGGGGCAACACCCCCTGAAGCTGAAGCTTTTTAAAGAAAAAAAGTGAAAAAACAACAACTTTAAATTGCACCTAAGAACAATAAAACAGTAATAATGACTTCTTTCTCAATCTCCCTCTCTCTCCCTCTCTTTCTTTTCTTTTTTATTTGGTGGGAGGGAGGGTGGGGGTGTTACGGAACCCAGGTAACCACCACCACCCCTAGGTCCGGGCCTGCATACCCAGCTCTCACTCTCATTTTTCTATTGCTCCTCGACTTCAGGATAATGTCAACCAATGATAATTCAAGCCATTGTAAGAAAGGATATCTATAGGCCTTTGCAACTAGGGTTATTAACGCCCTTGACAGTGAGAGTAAAATTGCTCTTGCTGGTCAGTACTGACAAGGGCATTCACTCTTGCGAAAGGCAGCCAATTAGTGGCATCAAATAGGGGTTATTGGCGAGAGCTATCCCCCTGTCTGGTCAGTACTGAACCATCTTCCCCCACCCTCCAAGGGCATTCACTCTTGCAAAAGGTGTTCATTGCAGACCCCAATAGGTATTCAATATTTAATCAACAGTCCTACTAATTACTATTTGACTTGATGACATCACAAGCACCATGACAAAGGTAAATTTCCACCTGAAGTAATGCTAGTCTCCTCGCCCCACTGATTATGACCTTCTGTGGTTGTCACGCCTGGTTAGGTGGCTTTGTTTGAGTGAATGCGTATGTGTTTTGGAGGGACGAGGGGGTGGGGGAGGTGAGAACTTAGAGACATGTAGGTCATGGGGGTACTTAAAAAACCCACACATACACAGTTAGTTGGTGATTTTTTTAAATATATCTCGCATGATGTATCATTTCACTAATATGAATTTTTTTTTTTTTAATTAATAATCTTTTTTTTTTTTACAATGCTATTAACTAACGAATAAATGATAACTTACAGAAAGTTTTTAAAAAATTGAATCAAAATGATAATCCTAATATAATTTTCAGAAAATGTTTCTTTTCTTAAATAGCGTCATAGTGCTTCGTTAAATTTAATTAGAATTGATTTTTAAAAATGTGATGCTACACACACACACAGAGAAAGAAAGAGGGGGGGGGAGGGGAGAGGAGAGAGAGAGAGAGAGAGAGAGAGAGAGAGAGAGAGAGAGAGAGAGAGAGAGAGAGAGAGAGAGAGAGAGAGAGAGAGAGAGAGAGAGAGAGAGAGAGAGAGAGAGAGAGAGAGAGAGAGAGAGAGAGAGAGAGAGAGAGAGAGAGACAGAGAGTCACAGAGAGAGAGTCACAGAGACAGAGAGAGAGAGAGAGAGAGAGAGAGATAGTCACAGAGAGAGAGAGAGAGAGAGAAAGAGAGAGAGAGAGAGAGAGAGAGAGAGAGAGAGAGAGAGAGAGAGAGAGAGAGAGAGAGAGAGAGAGAGAGAGAGAGAGAGAGAGAGAGAGAGAGAGAGAGAGAGAGCGAGAGTCACCAGAGAGAGAGAGAGAGAGAGAGAGAGAGAGAGAGAGAGAGAGAGAGAGAGAGAGAGAGATATCTACACCAAGATCATTATAGCATTGAAATGCAGCACTGAACAAGTCTTATTTTAACACACACACACACACACACAAATATGGCCTAACCTTTCTAAGTGCTTTCAGTTTAGTGACCCCATCAGATAAACATTAAAAAAACCCACAAAACATTGGTTACATTGGCATTTCCTCTAACGTGCGATAATAGAGTAGAGAGTGCACATGCCAATCGTGCCGTCATGGAATCCCGGACAAAAGCCCACCGGACAAAGGCACAAGCGTGCGCGTGTTTGTACAAGTGTATGTTTGAGTAAGTTTGTGTGCGTTTCAGTGAGAATGTGTTTTCTGTGTGCTTGATGAAATGTGTGTGTGTCTGTGTGTGTATGTCTGTGTGCAAGAACGCGTTCACTCGCGTGCGTGCACGTACGTGCGTATGTGTCTGTTGTGCGTGTGTGAGTGTTTCAATGCTGATTGTAAAGCGCCTTGTGCTCGATAAAAAGCGCTATATAAATGTTCGTTTATTATTATTATTTTTATTATTAACATATAACACTACACATGTCAAACAACATTAACCCCCCCGTGGGGATACCGGGGGGTCTTTTGTATAACTAGTTCCTCCACCGTCTGGACGTTCTGTGCTTGTAACTTCCTTTAATCTGTTACTCTCTTTGACTGTCTTTTCCCTTTGCTTACTGTCATCTACTATCTTTCTGCCTTACCGGTCCATTCTCCTGCCTTTTTTTTCTTTCAAGAAACACGTTCAAAATTTTTTCCTCCAGCCGAAGTCGGACTTGCTGGGCCCAACTATTTCTTAGTTAGGCGCATAGCGGCAGCATGACGCATCTGCGCTCATAATTGACAGGAAACTGTCTGAGCGATCGAAGAAGAAGAAGAAGATGCAACAGTAACGTTGAAAATGATCGGTAAAGGCACTCAGAATGATAACCCAAAACGATTTTTCAGACATTCAGGGTAATTCCAACAGTATTCAGAAAGACGACTTCAAACAGAGCCCAACTGATACGAGTTGCTTTTTTTTTTTTTTTTCTTCTTCCCCGAGCCGAAGGTTCGGGGAGCTATTGTTTTTGTCTGGTCCGTCCGTCCGTCCGTCCTTCCGTGTCCGTCCGTCCGGTTCCGTCCGTCCGTCCGGCTATTCCGTTTTTCTCAAAAACTATTCAGTCTATCATCATCAAATTTGGTATACTAGTTTGCCAGGATGCAAGCTATCCACTGATGTATTTAGTTTTACATTAAGGTCAAGGTCGCGCCAGTTACGGGGTTCAAACCCCGAAACACATAGTCGCTAATATCTCGCGAAGTTTTGCATGTATTTTAATGCAGTTTTTTTCAAAACATTTCTTGATGAATGGTCTATAACACAGTTGTCATGAATTTTTCTGTGCGCGCGTGTGCGCATGATCGCGCGCGCTCAAATCACGGGTCCGAACCCCAAGGCTATATATAAAAAACTATTCAGTTACGTGCTGTTTTGATGCCTTTTTATGTAGTTACGTGCTGTTTTGATGCGTTTTTATGTATGTGTACAGCCGACACATTCCGATTTCGGAGTACCTCGGCGATGCTGCGAGGGGACTTTGCAGCCGCTCGGCGTTGTACTTGGTTTTTTTTAAAAATCGTCACGGTATACGGTTAAAAAAAAAGAAGAAGCCTATTTCTCTTTTAGTACAGGCAAACTTAACGCTAAAATGTAGTTCAGTTACGCACCTCGTGTTCTCGGGTTTCAATTTCAGTGTTTCGTTGCTTCCGTTTCTCGAAACAACCCTTCCCTAACACTGTCTGTCACTGGAATTTATATGGTTGATTCTTACTGATTAGGCCGGGTTCACATTAGACGCGTAAGTTCCGTACGGAAAATCCATAAGTGGGAGAATTAAGAAGGATAAAAGTTGACGCATAATGGGGAAATTCGGACACGTGCGCAAATCTTTTCCCTTCTTTGTTTCACTTATTTATGGATTGCGCACGGGTTTCCGCATGGAATATCCGCTTATGTGTGTACACGGCCTTAGTTAAAAATTTTCAACGATAAATTTTGGTGAGGGGTGGTAGCGAAACTAAACCACATTTATATTTTGCCCACTTACTTCGTTTAGTCGGTCTTCTCTATGTTTCCAGTTATCTCAGTAGTGACTCAATACAAAACACACCACTATTATGGAAAGCATAGAAATCGTTCAACATTAGCCACAGCGCTGTTTCCTCTCGTCAGGCAATAGAGTGAGTGTGTGTTGTTATTATGTCATGATAGTAGGTTTGGTTCTGTATTATAATATGGATGGGAACACACTGATGTAATAATTGTGTTACGGATGGGTGGCAACACACACACACACGCGCGCACATACACACACATGTTGGGAAAGAAAGAGACATAGGGGGGGAGGAGGGGGGGGAGGAGGGGGGGGGAGAGGGGGGGAGGAGGGGGGGGGAGAGAGAGAAAGAGAGAGAGAAAGAGACAGAAGAGAGAGAGAGAGAGAGAGAGAGAGAGAGAGAGAGAGAGAGAGAGAGAGAGAGAGAGAGAGAAGAGAGAGAGAGAGATGTGAAAATTTAGGTTGAGCCTATTCTTTTTACATTCTGTCCCTGGTATTAAACATGCAGCATATGAAAGAAAGAGAGAGAGAGAGAGAGAGAGAGAGAGAGAGAGAGAGAGAGAGAGAGAGAGAGAGAGAGAGAGAGAGAGAGAGAGAGAGAGAGAGAGAGAGAGAGACGCAGAGGAACAGATGGATAAAGAAACAAGACATCAACTGTCATCGTAACATGGCAGACAACAGGTAGGTGAGACAGACAGAGACAGAGACACTCGGAACAAGAGACAAACCGTAAACATACTTACAGCAAGCAATCAGAAGACATCAACCCAAACACATTTGATCAACTTTCTGTCTTGAAGTTGAAAAACCAATGCAAGCCTCTTTTCTTACAGATAGGCTTAACTAACACACTCCTCCACTTACAAAGTCTATCATCTATTTTATAACACTTTATGTAACAGCTGCCCTACAAAAAAAACCCAAGTCAATCCGAAACAACTAGGTTGGGATTTAGAAGAGAACAAAAAAATTTCTTTTGTGATGAGATTAGCGTCCAATCGGTCGGAGACCCTTATAAAATAAACCGACCAGCGCACAAATACACTGTCTCTCTCTCTCTACTTCCCGCACGGACAGAACAGCGCAAGTGAGGGTCTAGTTGTGAAGTGTGTCTAGTTGTTTGTATGTAGGCTACTATAATAATCTGGCGGGACCGAGCGACCGAACGAATGCTGTGTCACCCCTTGCGTGAGTCAGCATAAAGCTGGGTGAAGAAGTAATAAGGACTGGTCCCGTCCGCAGCCTATCAAAAAACAAAGGTGGCCAACTTGTTCTTCTTCTTCTTTCTGTTGTTTCTTTTCTGTCCTCAACTAATCCGTTCGGTCGACCTCAGCTTATGTGTGTCGGTAATCAATCTAAATCTTTCGGAAGAAGAATGAGCGTTTTTTAAAGTTACGGTAGCACCTAGCGGGGATGAGGTTTGGGACGGGGTGGGGGTTGGAGGGGAGATTAGGTACAGGATGGGTGTGTGTGTGTGTGTGTGGGGGGGGGTATATTAAGCGAAAAAATGTGTTACAGTATGCGGCTTAACAGGGGCGTAGCACGCCCTGTAAAAGTGGTCAGGCTGTTTCCCAATAAACCTCCTCCCCCACTTGATGTGTAACCACCACACCCACCCACACATTATCTTCGAACGTTAAACGTTAAAGGCCTATGAACTGATCCCAAGAATCGGGCCACGCTAGTCCGATACATGTGAAGCGGCGTGCAAGCCTCGCACAATAGAAAAAAGAAGAGTAAATCGCTTCCGTGGCAAGCAGCGAGTCAAATGCCAAGCGCGCCCAATCAAATCTTGTTTTAACGTCCTCCGACCTGCACACAGGCACATATGGGACATTTGTTAGTATTCGATAGGGGGGCGAAAAGAAAATGGGGAATGGGGTCATGATAAGGGAATGAATGTTTTAAAATATGGATTTGGGTAGTTAAAACACATAGGGATAAAAATCAATAAAAGTCAGTATAAAAGTTGTTTGTTGTGTTCGTCAATTCGTCAGTGTTTGCAAGCTGCTCTTCGCTATCAGGTCGCCCAGTATGTTTCATGACTCTGGCTCGGGAAACAAACCTACTCTATTCCAAAACCTATCAGGACATAACTTTATTTTAAGGGGGTGGGGAGAGGATTATAAACAATATTCACATGCTTGTAAAAACTATGTATAGGAAAAGTTATTTTATGTTTCAGCGATGCCCAACAATGTCATAAAGAAAAAGTATGTACAAAATAGTTTATCTAATATTTCCGCGATGTGCAGCCATACTAAATAAAGGGGGACAATGTTTTTCAGATAATGATGTACAGCCGCGATAAACATTGGTCAAGTCCAGTGACCTCAGGGGCCGCAGAGCAGCCCCCCGCCAGGCATTCACAGCATTAGACAAGACAGTGTAGGATGTGTAAAATAAAGGGAAGAATAGTGTTTAGCCAAGAGGCATAATACATTCATATGCAGTAAAAAGCTATATCTTACATATGATAATGATGTACCCTAATCTATGACCGTTTCGCCTCAGGAAGGCCTGCAAGCAAGTCTCTCCCTGGAAGGTTAGGTTAGGTTAGGTTAGGTACATTATAGTCACAGAGGCATCTCTGTGAAATTCGGGTTGCTCCCACCTGGAGAGCGCGTCGCAGCCAGAAGCGCGCCACCCATTTAAAAAAAAACAATTTGCGTGCGATTTTTGTGTGACTGATGAGGAAGGAAGGGAGGGGGGTAAAGTTTGACCAAATGACAACTTTTTCGTTGCCACTGGGTTTAACATGTGCTAAGAAAGGGGAGAGGGGAAGTCCTCGCCTCAGTCAAAGACCAGAGAGGAAACCCCGTGGGAGGGAGATCCCTGACCGGGAGGACGCTAAACATGAACTTTCGTTCTGGAACTTCTGTGTTTGTAACTTCCACTAATCTGTCACTGTCTTTGACTCTGCCTTTACCCTTTGCTTTTTTTGTTGTTGCTGTCCCATCTTCTGCCCCCCCCCCCCCCCCCACCACCCCCACGCCGCTCATTCCGAATCCCAATTCGCAGCTCCACCCTGGCTTGTTCAGGTCGCAGAATCCGAGACCAGCAGTCCAAGGGGAGCGAATCTATATTAGGCCGTCAGGAGGCATCCAACCGAGGAGACACTGCACTGCTGCTGAGTCACCTCGGTGGAGTTCAGGGGAGCCTGTTCAGGACACCACCTACTAAGCCCACTACTGATGACACTATTCTCTCAGTTGCTCCCCAGATATCCTAGAAGGGCATCAGTCCCCAAGAGGGGAAGTCCTCGCCCCGGTCAAAGACTGAGGAGCGACCAGGGGAGAAACCCCGTGGGAGGGAGATCCCTGACCGGGAGGACGCTAAACATGAACTTTCGTTCTGGAAGTTCTGTGCTTGTAACTTCCACTAATCTGTCACTCTCTTTGACTCTGCCTTTACCTTTTGCTTTCTGTCATCTACTATCTTTCTGCCTTATTGGCCCATTCTCCTGCTTTAAAAAAAATCTTCCCAATTTTCTCATTTGAGCTCCTCCGAAATCGGAATGTGTTGGCTGCATGCAGCGGGGAGACCAGTGGAAATTGAAAACCGGACACATACGTACCTTACCCATTATGGCCATATGGCCTGGGAATGCAGAAGAAGAAGAAGAATCCTTTTGGCTCTGGCACAAACAGCCAGTGCAAATGCAACATGTGGTTAAGCAAAGAGGGAAAAGAGCAATAGGAGTTACCCCTTGACGACAGCAGTGCAAACGTTGAAAAATTGCAGTCGATACAATAAAATCACATACACAAGGTGAAAGGTCAAGGTCAACAAGGCATGCTGAGGGGCACATCAGTTTCATTAAAATACTAGCACACAAATTCGAAGTGAAATGGCTGTTAAGATAATTGCCAGGCAAATAAAAGGACACGAAAGATCGCGATAGCCCTCTCCGCAGAGTGGCTGGGGGCTTATAAGTACTAAAATAGGATATAGTTCACATAGTTTGAATCATTTCAGCAAATTATACTATTTTTCTTACAAAAAAAAGCATTAGATACAAAATAATTATGTTAAGTGCATGTTTTTACAGTTCTCTAGAGTCCCATGGCGGCCATTTTGAATATTACGTCATAACTCAAAATGCTCAACATTTACAACTTGGCCTCCAACGGATTTGGATTCAGCACCCTCAAATCATGTTAGATCGACATAAAAACCTAATATAAATCCCAAAACAAGGTAAAGCTTAATTAGCCTGGACTATTTTGTCAAATTGCAGAAAAAACTTTTGAGACATAAAGCGTTTCGAAAATAAGTTTGTCCTTTTATCTATCTAGGGACAGGGAGGAGATAAAACGGGGATAATATACAGAGGAGGTAAGGTAACGGGAGAGAGGCGGGGGTGAAGGCAGGGTGGTGGTGGTGGTGGGGGGTGTCAGTAAAGGGACAGCGGAGACAAAAGAATTGTGGGGCAGAGAATTAAATGGGGAGATCCATCATTCATCATTCATCGTTCAGTTCCACGACCCCGGAAGAATGATGTGACCTAGGGTGCGTTCCGTGTGACTTGATGTTCAGGGCTTTGATGACACAGCCATTCTCACAGTTCTCTCCGTCGCCATCCTAATCCTGCGCTAACCTTTCTCACAACCTAATCCTAAATCTTCCAGACTACGCCCAAAGAGAGAGAGAGAGAGAGTGAGTGAGGGGGGGGGGGAGAGAGAGAGGGGAGAGAGGGAGAGAGAGAGAGAGAGAGAGGGGAGAGAGAGAGAGAGAGAGGGGGGGGGGAGAGAGACAGAAAGACAGAGAGAGAGAGAAAGAAAGAAATAGAGAGAGAGAGAGACAGAGAGAGATAGAGACAGAGAGAGATAGAGAGAGAGAGAGAGAGAGAGAGAGAGAGAGACAGAGAGAGAGAGAGAGAGAGAGAGAGAGAGAGAGAGAGAGAGAGAGAGAGAGAGAGAGAGAGAGAGAGAGAGAGATAAAGACAGAGAGAGAGACAGAGAGACTGGGCAACACACAAGACACAAGCAATATACCACTTGTAAATTAGTATTAAAATTGCCCTTTAATGGAGAATCTCACGAAAAGATTAAGAGTCAACTGGTCCAAATACGCACAAGTCCGGCTGTACTGGTCAATGTCACGTGCACACCACCACCACTACCACCACCACCATACCACCCTCCCATGCTATCCTTCCACTCCCGTCTCCAACGGTTCCAGGAAGTGTGTGAGACGAATGACCAGACAGGGGCTGATGGATGGCGGGGTTAGGGAATAAGGTTGGAATACGAAAAAAGTTAAGGGTGGGTCACTGGTGGATGGTGAAAAGAAAATGCTGGTGTTGCATAAAATATTTTACCCATGAAATAAATACTCTTTTCCTCATTCAAATTGTTTGCTGTTTGGGAAAGATTCGCCCCTAAATACATTCAGAGGCGTCTTGTGGCGTGCAGGAAGAACAGAAGATTCATCATTAAATATTGAGAAGTCAGGGATATTTTTCTAATATTTAGTATCATTTATTTTTGTTTACACGGATGGTTGTTTATATCGTCCGCCATCTTCAAAAATACGAAACTAAGTGACATGGCTGTGTATATCGATTTATCGGCAAAAATGTAGATTTACACCCTCCCGCTCTATTTTTCCGTGTAGATTGAGCAGCTAAATATCAATATTTTAAATAATAGTTAACTTATTTATCACATGAAAGAAGAATGGTTCTAGTGCGCTTTTGAAGGATATTTATTTCACGGTAGGTACTTATTTCTCATGACACCGGCAAGTCAGACAGGAGACAGGTGAAAGAGACAGATCTATACGATCTATATGATCTTAATCATGTATAGAGTTTACTTTCTGTCTGTCTGTCTGTTTGTGTCGGTGTGTTTGTCAGCACTGGAGGATACAGCAAAATTGAGATCAAATCGAAAAACGTTGGTGGCATTATTATCACGCCGGGTCATGAGCCATGAATTAAGAGATTCTTGATCAGCATCGCCCGCCCTAAGGAGCGAAATGAGGCACATTTAGACGGTGCAAACCTCAACCAAACTTCAACTTAAACAAACAAAAACTTATACGACATGGCATGCTTTAACGAATTTGCTTAATTTAAGTAAAATATTTCTTTTCTTTTTTTTAACAGAAAATAAATTACAAAAAGAAAACACAGATCTGGGATAAAGTAATCTATTACTAGTATTAGGGAGAATTCGCTTTCGTAAATCAGAAAAAATATGAACACTCCGTTATAAAATGATACTCATCACCTACAGTATTTCTATTGCATTTTCTACAGGTTCTTTCTGATACCATATTTACGGCCTCTTTCAACAGGAGATAATGATTTCTACATTTAAATTTAATTAATGAAATTAATGAAATTGTATACATGATTAATGAAATTGCATTCATGATTAATGAAATTACATACATGTATAGTAAGTACTGACTGATATATTTCTCTCTCTTAAACTGTTTTATAGTTTTTATAGAATACACATATATTATTTTGCTGTGTTGATTCTAACCATTCGTTTTCAAAATTCTTTTTCAAAGTTTTTTTAACATTTCGGCATAAGCAATCTTTATTTATAAATGCTTGTTTGTGATTCCCATACACGCGCACGCAGACCGAATGAGAGAGAGAGAGAGAGAGAGGAGAGAGAGAGAGAGAGAGAGAGAGAGAGAGAGAGAGAGAGAGAGAGAGAGAGAGAGAGAGAGAGAGAGAGAGAGAGATTGGGAGGAGAAGAAAAGAGAGAATGTGGCTAAGGGCTTCAGAGTTGTTAAATTTGGTCCATCTCTCTCTCTCTCTCTCTCTCTCTCTCTCTCTCTCCTCTCTCTCTCTCTCCCCCCCCCCCTCCCTCCCCTCCCCCCCCCCCCTCTCTCTCTCTTTCTCTCTCTGTAATACAAATATTGTACATGCTTTAAAAAAATAAAAAATAATATATACAACTTCCTTTGGTTGGTTATTGGTTTTGTTTGATTAAAGAAAATTCAAGTGTTCTATTGTGATAGGGGCTGTTGGCCTATGTCATTAAAAGTCTTGTCAGCGTCAGCATCAATGTCAGCGTCTCTCTCTCTCTCTCTCTCTCTCTCTCTCTCTCTCTCTCTCTCTCTCTCTCTGAAGAACATATACATTAGCATTTATTTAAAGCTCTGAAAATAATACCCCACATACACGAGTGGCATTAAAGACCCACCAGGTCACGTGTCAAAATCACGGGTTTCACTCTTATAACTGGAAAGAAATCTTGTTTTGAACAGGTCTGACTCCCATATAAATGCCCCCCAATTCAAACCGAAACATCATTTTAGATATTTGTATGTGGGTCACAGCTACCCAGACCCCCCCCCAAGGGACTTAACCGTGGTGCGTGAGTGTGTCTTTAAGTCACCACTGACTACAGTGTTATTAACTGGCAGTTTGCCTTTTCTGTCTCAATATTGTGACATAATGTCGAACACAAAACAATTGTTGACATCAACAGCAAATGAACCTGGAAAAAAAAGAGAGAACAAGATGACAGATACTTATAAACTGTACCCCCAGTTAACTGGCAGTTTGCCTTTTCTGTCTCAATATTGTGACATAATGTCGAACACAAAACAATTGTTGACATCAACAGCAAATGAACCTGGGAACAAAGAGAGAACAAGATGACAGATGCATATAAACTGTAACCCCAGTCACTAATAATAGGTAAGGGAGATAATTTTCTATGGCTTTGGTCATTGTGGTGGGTTTTTTTCTTGTGTATAAAAAAAACCTGCACAATATCAGTATGGCAATACCCAGTAGTTGTTATTATATTACAAAGACATTTCTTCTTTCTTCTTCATTCGCTCAGACAGTTTCCTGTCATATGAGCGTAGATGCGTCATGCTGCCGTTATGCGCCTAACTAAGAAATAGTTAGGCCCAGCATGTCCGACTTCAGCCGAAGAAATCTTTGTAAGAATGTATAGAAAAAAAGGCAGGAGAGTGGACCAGTAAGATAGAAAGATAGCAGATGGCAGTAAGCAAAGGGAAAAGGCAGAGTCAAAGAGAGTGACAGATTAGAGGAAGTTACAATCACAGAACTTCCAGAAAGTGGGGGAACTATTTGTATGAAAGACCCCCCGGTATCCCCACGGGGAGAGACATTTCTTAGATGGTACTTTTTCTTCTTCACCAAACCAAGTTTGGTTGGAATGCACCCATCATGTTTTGCATAATCGGTGTTTTACTTTTTGTAATATTCAATCATATTAGCTTAAATTACTTTGGTATGGCTGGCTATATATGGTAAATATGCCATCGTGGACCACATCTACAGGTCCTAAGGAATCATTCTACCAAGTTTCGTAAACATTACGTTACGTAGTTTAGGAGCTGTGGAGTAGAACAAAAATGTTGATCATACACTCACACACACACACACACACACACACACACACACACACACACACACACACACACAGGGAAACACACAGAGCCTCGTTCCCATTCTAGTTTTGACAAAACTGGGAGAACAAAAAGACAAAAACAATGTCCCAACGATGGTCACACTGTCACCGTCGTCGTCATCATCGTTGTCGTCGTCGTCTTCATCGTGGTCATCATCAGCAACAGCAACAGCAGTAGTACATCAATGCCGTCATCGACGTGGTCTTCGTCATCATCATCGTCGTCGTCATCATTATCATCACCACCGTCATCATCATCACCACCACCATCACCAAATGACAAGCACCTTTTCAGGCGGGGCACTACTGGTCTAAGAGCACGTACTATAGCAAGAAGCAACATGACTCGGCATAATATTTCTGTGTCTAGACAGATATGGACAGGTCTAATAATACACCTATCTAGGCCATCTACCTAATCAGTCCACGTGTGGGAGTGAAGGATGGAAGTTCAGTTTAACGTCGCGTATCGGCTTTCGCCATGTACGACGGGCTGAACAAACCAACCAGGGTATAAACAAAAATTTATGTTCCTGAATCACTGTCTTAGCCAATCAGCGATCAGAATTTGAAAACATTAACTCTAAAAAAAAACACCAAGGGAGTGATGGTAAAGCTGGAGATGTCTTTAAGTATATACAGGGCCACTAAAGCAGCAAACAAACAGTATGCCTGCATGCATACAGGGGGGAACTATCACATCACAATGTGCTTTGGCTGGAGTGGGATCACAGAGAGAGAGAGAGAGAGAGAGAGAGAGAGAGAGAGAGAGAGAGAGAGAGAGAGAGGGGGGGGGGGGGAGGGTGCAACCAAAAAATGGATAGCCTGCAACCAAAAAGATGAACATACATTTTAAAAAAACGGGGGTTCGGTTGGGTCGAATATTAGTAGTGCACATAGATGGGGTTAGGGGAGGGGGGGGGGAGGAAGGTGATGAGGGAAGGGGGTGGACAGAATCTGAGTGGCGACGAATGAGAGTAGGAGGGTAGACAGAATCGAAGCAGTACAATGGGAATGGCAACAAGCGTGTCAGTTGGGAACATTTGAAGTGGATCCGACGCCAATTTGCTGACAAATTTGATTGCTTTTGTTTCAATGCTTTCATGTATGTTTATGCGCATATAGCTTTCTATTCTAGACAAGGGAAATTAACCCTTTCACCGCCAGCCATTTTTCAGCCCAACACTACCATTAACTTTAACTGGGTAGAGAAAAAAATTATCTGCAATATTGGGAATTCATCTGTGAAATGCATAACATTAGGCCTATCCTTACCTCCCCAAATTATGAAAGTAGGGTGTTCAGGTACCAAGCCCTGATTTGTTGCCTTTTAGTGATATGGGTGTATGCAACATTGGCGGTGAAAGGGTTTTACAGCCGAAACGTGCTGTCCCCACTAACAAATAACTGACGTGGGGAAAAAATGTGCATGCTATGTATGGTACTTTCATTAAGACTGATATTTGCTCAGAAAATGCATATAGCCACTGCTGATCTTTATACACTGACAAGCCACGAACGTATTTGGCAAACTTTTACAAAACAGTCAAGCATTTGAAAATATCAGCCCCAACTGCTGAAAAAAATTGGTCAAAGAGTTCCAATAGTGAGTCTAGGAGAGGAGATTGTGAAATGAAGGGAAGGAACTCTCCAAATTAACTCCCTCCACCAAAGTTATTTACGGCTGCCATCGCCTAGCAAAGTATAAACAACAGCCATAAATGATGGTAGATGGTAAAGAAACAAAGAAACACTTTCCTGTTGAACGTAAAGTATTTTATTTCAACTCCAATTAAATCGATATAGCTGACAAGGTAACATTTTTACTGCCAAGAATTATTCTGCCAATATTGTTTGCATGAAGAACAGTTCTGCAACATCGGCTAGAGTTATTGTAAAATATTTGAAGTGATGCATTACACTATACTTATAGCGGTGCCATAGCCGATGAGGTTTAACCGAGGCGTGGTTACCGCTACACCTATCTGTATTAATTAAAAAAATCGGGACTTTACTGGTTTCGTACTGCCTCCGGGCATTGCCTCCAGTATTGTTCCCACCATATTTGTATTTACAAATGTCCCATATGTGTCTGATTCAGACCAAGAGGACGTAAAACACCATTTTCGCCGTAAAATATTTTATAAAGCATAAGCTTGTATTAATAAAAAAAATCGGGACTTTACTGGTTTCGTACTGCCTCCGGGCATTGCCTCCAGTATTGTTCCCACCATATTTGTATTTACAAATGTCCCATATGTGTCTGTTTCAGACCGAGAGGACGTAAAACTCCATTTTCGCGTAAAATATTTTATGAACAGTGGGGGGAATAGAAAACTACCCATCCTGATATATCAAAGTCCACTTCTGTTCTTTTTTTTTTTTTAAACCACCACCGAGTGTATCCCCCAGAGTGGTTCAGAGGTAACGCGTTCGCCTCGTAAGCAACAAACCCAGGATCGTTCCTGACCGCAGCAGAGTTTTTCCGCTCACTTTCCACTAGATCTCATCTGAACGCTAAATCTTTCGGATGAGACGACAAAAAACTGAGGTCAAGTGTGCCCATGCACTTCGCGCACGTTAATTAAGAACGTAGTGGCAACGAAAATAATCGTCATTATTCTGCTCAAAATTTAAACCCTTCCCCTTCCCCATCAATCACACACACACAACTTGCTCAGTCTGATGAAAGTGGGTGCACACCCTTAATCGGTGGGGTGCACTCAGCGACATTTAAACAACACGTGGCATAATTTGTGCTGCAATATATTCTACTCTTAGTAATACACCACACACACACACACACACACACACACACACACAAAGCACACACACACACACGCATACGCACACAATTTGAAGTGATTGCATGCAGTATTTCACGAGATATAAGATGGTGAAGAAAAATGGAAACATGTCTGCCGCCCGGCGACATCTTATTACCGGGGCATAGTTTATGCGTCAATGTATTGTACTCTAGTTATTACACCCTCGCACAAATTTGAAGGGATTCTATCTTCTAGTTCACAAGATATAGCTCAGACATGAAATATACAGCGCAAAGAAAGAAATTTCGGTTTTTAATGTCAAACTTCAAGGTCAAAGTCAGCACGCCGAATAATTTATGCTCATATGTCTTCTACTCTAGGTGACAGACCAGTACACAAAATCTGAAGCGCTTGTGTCAAGAAAAATGTGTGAAATATGACTAAAACACCAATTTTTAGACCCCAACCACTTTCAAGGTCTACTGATGTCCTTGACCTTGACATTGACCTTGATCGGTGCCCCATCATCAGAATTGCCACAAGCCAATGCACCTACATGCCAAGTTTGAAGACTGTAAGTCCAGCGGTGTGAAGATATGGCCCCTTAAAGATTTGGGGTTTTCAAGGTCAAGGTCAGAACAGCGATAATTTATGCACGTGCAACATCTAGGCGCCATGAGGAACAATTCTGCCACTTTTTGTTCTGATTGGTTCAGTGGTTTATGCGCTATGAAGTGGAACACATTTTGGTCACACACAGACGCACACACACACACACACACACATACAGCAGAGAAACGCACAGCCCTCGTCCCCATAGTCCCGTTTTTATATTAAGTGTGTGTGTGTGTTATTGTGTGCGCGTGCGTGCGTGCGTGTGTGTGCGTGCGTGTGGTGCGTGTGTGTGTGTGTGTGTGTGTGTGTGTGTGTGTGTGTGAGAGTGTGTGAGAGTGTGTGTGTGTGAGAGAGAGAGAGAGAGAGAGAGAGAGAGAGAGAGAGAGAGAGAGAGAGAGAGAGAGAGAGAGAGAGAGAGAGAGAGAGAGAGAGAGAGAGAGAGAGAGAGAGAGAGAGAGAGAGAGAGAGAGAGAGAGAGACTGTGTACGCGCGCGTATGAGTGTGCATGCGCGTTTTGTGTTTGTTACTTTGTGTGTGCATGTACGCGCACGTGTGCCAGTGTGTGTGTGTGTGTGTGTGTGTGTGTGTGTGTGTGTGTGTGTGTGTGTGTGTGTTTGCAGTAAGTGTGCATGTGCTTCATGCATGCGTGTGTATGGGAGTGGAGGAAGAGGGGGGAGGAGAAGGTGCGACAAGGGAGAAGGCAGATAACGTGGACTGTTAATTAGGAGTTATCTCCCAAACTGCATCCTTGTCAGTCATTGCCTTGAGGATAGCAATCATCGAAGGGAAAAGAATTAAAAGAATAAAGAAAGAAAGAAAGAAAGAAAGAAAGAAAGGGGGAAAGAAAGAAAGAAAGAAAGAAAAGAATAGAAAAACCACGATGAAGTTGCTATGTTATCCGCCATGACTGCGCACATAGTGTCATCTGTCACATGATTTAGGACAGCGGGGTGCACGGCAACTGACATGCGGACAGTACAGGGGTCGTGATGATGATGAGATTAGCATCCAATCGGTCAGAGACCCTTATGGACGGTAAATACAGGGGTCACGCAAGACCGGTTTTTGAGGCCATCACGATGACGTTGCCGTTTTATTATGACTAGCGCAACTCCGAGTACCGGTAACGCCTAGTAACGGTAACGCCAAGTACTGGTAACGCTGAGCACAGCAAATTTGAAGCGATTCGGTTCAGAAACGGCGGAGTTATAAGGCCCCGTTTCCCGTTGGCGCTGCTCTGAGAGTGACGCGCTCTCCCGATTCTCTTCACATTTCCTGGCAGGCTTTGCCCCGGCCACAGCAAGCCTGACAGCACATTTGAAGCGATTCGGTTAAGAAACGGCGGAGTTATAAGGCCCCGTTTCCCGTTGGCGCTGCTCTCAGAGTGATACGCTCTCCCGATTCTCTTCAAATTTGCTGCCAGGCTTTGCCCCGACCACAGCAAGCCTGACAGCAAATTTGAAGCGATTCGGTCGAAAAACGACGGAGTTATAAGGCCCGTTTTGTGTTTCAGACACACACACACTTGCCTTTTTATTATATGATATGATCAGGTCAATGAACCGGGACTGAGTAGGACTATCTTTCTGCCTTACACTCTCCTGCCTTTTCCCCCCTCAAGAAACACTTTCAGTGCTATAAGATTTTCAATTGCATTGATGATATAAACATAACCGACT
>CM065689.1:29549421-29646921 GCA_017654935.2 Phymorhynchus buccinoides
TGTGCGTGCGTGCTAGGAAAGAGTAATCTGTCACTATTTTCTCCACACAAATGCCAGCTTGGCTTTATAAAGTGGAGAACTCTGGAACATTTAAAGACCCCGCACATCACATGTCCAAATCACGGGTTTCACGTGTTTTCCCTCTTAGAGCTGGTAAGGAATCTTAAGAAATCTTCCTAGTATAAGAGGGAATGTGACACGTGACGTGTGGGGTCTTTAATACTCCAATAGTAACATAGTGCAATATGGTGTAGAGTGGCACAGAGGTAACGCGTTCGCCTCGTGCATGATAAACACGAGTTCGAACATGGGTACAGGGAATTTTTCCTCTCACTCTGCACTAGGCCTTATGGTCTGAACGTGGAGTCTTTCGGATGAGACGATAAACCGAGGTTCCATGTGCACACATTAAACCCAGTGGCAATGAAAAAGTTGTCATTTGGTCAAAATGTATCCCCCCCCCCCCCTTTCCTTCCTCATCAGTCACACAAAATCGCATGCAAATTAAAAAAATGGATGGCGCGCCTCTGGCTTCGACGCGCTCTCCAGGTGGGAGCAACCCGAATTTCACAGAGACGCCTCTGTGACTATAAAGTACCAAATACCAAAACATTATTAGAACACAAGTTTTCTGTCTGGCTAAAGTTTATATTGCATCAGTGCTTTGAAGGAAGTTGCCGCCTTTAAAGTTAAATGTTCTCTTTTTTTTTAAACAGAAAAACTCTAAAGATTTTTTTGGGAGATATTTTTCAAGAGATTGTACAATAGACTCGACTTCAAAAAGTTCATTGGAAACGCTCATATCACACAACAAATGGAATGGAAGCATCGTCTTTTTTATACTCTCTCTAATATTAAAAATGTCAACAGGCGCTTGATTCACACTCATATATTGGAGAAGTCCTTTTTGAGACAAGCGATAGGGAAACTTGAAAATGGTTTAATTGATCAGTGTCAAATTGGGAACAGAGAGGGTTGGGTGCCCCCCCCCCCCAAAAGCCCCCCCCCCCCCCCAAAAAAAAAGAAAAAAAAAAAAAAAAAGTACATAAATAAATAAATGAATAAATAAAAACTTAATTCAAAACCTCTCTTAAAACCCATCTTTTTCCTGCTGCGCCCTAAATATTTGATCAGTTGTCTATCGTTGTGTGCACGTGAGGGAAGATTGAATAAGAGGTTTGTGCTGTGTTTTGTGGTGTGTGTGTGTGTGAGCATGTGTGTGTGTGTGTGTGTGTGTGTGTGTGTGTGTGTGTGTGTGTGTGTGTGTGTGTGTGTGTGTGAGCATGCATGTGTGCATACATGTGTGCTTGTGTGTGTTTTGGTTTTGTGGGTTGTGTGTGCACGCATGTGTGTGTGTGTGTGTCTATGTTTGTGTGCGTGTCTGTGTGTCTGTCTGCGTGCGTACGTTTTTGTGTGAGGGTGTTTGTGTATGTGTGTTGGTGTATGTGGTCAGTCCATGCGGCTCGGTTGCTGTGGCTTACCGAATGGGGTATGAACGAGTTGGCGTCGATAAATATGTGTGTGTGTGTGTGTGTGCGCGTGTGTGCGTGTGTGTGTGTGTGTGTGTGTGTGTTAGAGAGAGAGAGAGAGTTGCTTTGTATATGCGCTGTTGCTGGTTAATGCTGTTTTTGTTGTCTGTTGATGAATCATTGATTGTAAAGCACTTTGGGCTCATCTGAGGTAAAGCGCTATATAAATGTACAATTATTATTATTATTATTATTATTATTAAAAGAAATATATAGCTGCATACTGGCATACAAGAAAAACTAAACATACCGAAAAATCAATACATCATTTAATAAAAACAAAGCACTACTAAAAACTATATTAGTAGTAATAGAGACATTCAGGTGTTTCTTTTCAAGTGATAGAGAGAGAGAGAGAGAGAGAGAGAGAGAGAGAGAGAGAGAGAGAGAGAGAGAGAGAGAGAGAGAGAGAGAGAGAGAGAGAGAGAGAGAGAGAGAGAGAGAGAGAGAGAGAGAGAGAGAGGGGGAGAGAGAGACAGACAGAGAGAGACAGAGAGGGAGACACACAGAGGGCCGGGTCTGAGATAAATTAGAGGGGGGGGGGGGGTGTTACAAAAGGGTGGGGGTCTGACTGGCCCCCAGTGGGGTTCAGGGGTCAGGGAGGCTGAAGCTTTCTTTTAACAAAGTAAAGTGGAAGAAAATCCTTTAAATCGCACCTATTTTGGCTTAAATTTCTATCTCTGTGTGTGTTTCTGTGTGCGTGTGTGTCTCTCTCTCTCTGAGCTCTGTCTCTCTCACTCTCACTCTCTCCTTTTTTTGGCGGGAGGGGGAGGGGGCTACGGAACCCAGATAACAACCCCCCTCCTCCCTGGATCCGACCCAGACACATAGAGACAGTTCTAAACAGAGAAAGAGGACAGACAGACAGATAGAAAGATTCCTCCGACGTCGGAGTGTGGCTGCCCACGTGGCGGGGTAATCAAATACGGTCACACACGTAATGTTCTCATCCCTAGCTGCTGCATTTGTACCATAGTGTTCAAGTGTTTCGGCTGTTGGGATCAGAGCCTGTGTATATTACACTGGCTATGGTTGGGATGATCCCTGGAGTCTTTAACAGTTCAAGCCAAGGAACAACAACAACAGCAGACGGAGGATGTCAAAGTGAAGAAGAAGAAGAAGAAGAAGAAGAGATAGAAAGACCACACATCAGACAGCATACAATATCACTTACAGTTACACAGACATATAGTTGTCAGATACACCAGGGACTGTTGCAGAAACTGATATCTTGATTGCAATGGTGAAAGGTGAGGATGATTCTGGTTCTGGATGGTATAACCATACGTTGATGGAGCTTTAGTTTGCATCAAAATGTGAAATGTTTGAGGGGAAAAAACCCCAACAAACCAAAAACTTGCAAACTTACCTGTATATCACACGAATACTTCATCAAGTTGACTGCTTCCATCAATGCACTTTCGTTCTGTACCGCGCATGCGCATTATTGTAAAAGGAAGCAAACATTAGGTGACCGTTCCTGGCTCGATATTCAAATTGGACACGAGAAAGAAAACAATGGAGCGGTGACAGTGGTCCAATGCACAAAACGTGATCAATTTCGAAAAAGATCGCTCATGCATTCTGTAAATCATTGCTACAATGTCGCCAGTACAGAGAGATGATAACTATGGTATGTTTTTAACCTTTTGATTCCCTTTTTAACATGACTAAAAGGCGATTTTCTTTGGTTGTCTCTGCTGCATTTTTCGCCAATGACACGCTCACAGATGTTGCTACTGTTCATCATCACCATGACGCATTGGGTCTGCTTCTCCTGTTGTTGATGTCACGCGTATCGATTTTTTGTACGTTACCTGTCGTGCAAGTGGCTGCGCATTCGTGTTTTTCCCTTGTGGGTTTTACTGTGCAGAAATGAGATTGGCTTGTTTTGGCCAGGATCTTTTAATTTTGCTTTTGCTTTTGGTAGAAAATCAGGTAGGTCTGCTCAGACAATGACATTACTTGATTACTATCTTAGTATCTAGTTATAGTCTAGTACAAACTGCAATAAAAGATATTTATATTTAGATCTGCACATACACAGTGTTTTAAAATAAAACTGAATATACTACTACTAGTAGTACTACTACTAGTACTAGCCTATCATACTCATAGGCTCCTTTTTCTTCTTCTTCTTCTTCTTGACTGTGCCAATGCCGTAGTTTTTTCATTACTACTGTACTAACTACTATGTATGAACTATTGCTAATAATATGTAAACGGTCTCCAGCAGGACACTCAAGGGGTCACGGCGACAGAATATAGTCAACATATTGAGTGATTGACCGTGGTCGCTATTTATTACTATTAGAACTAAAACTTTTAGTAAAAAGGAAGAAAGGGTGTTTTCAATAGATGTGTGTGTGTGTATCATGTATGTATGTGTGTGTGTGAAATATTTTTTAATTAAAAAATCACCTTGGTAAAAAAACTAAAATCCACAATCTGTCAGTGTCATAGTGTCAATCACAGTTTTGCCTGTGAAGAACGATAATTTATGACAGAAAAGAGCAAAGCCGATTGCTTTTACAGTTAACAAATTATCTCCCCTCACGGGCAGAAATATGAATATTGCCATTAGGCATCACCTTTACTGAGAGCATAGCATAGCAATAGGGCATTTGCCACGGGCGGTCGTACAGTAGACTAGACCACCTCTGCCTGGGCCCCTACATGTGAACTCTCTTATTCAAGCCTTACCCTTTTACTGCCAGAGGACGACAAACAAATTATCGATTTAAAATTTAAAAGAGACCTGCTAGACTCAATCTGAGAAGATGGTCTAGAGATATATATTTTTCCTGACGTGTCTAAACCAAAAACCATCATCCCAAGACTATAGGAGTATAGCAGCAGTATGACATCAAAAGTTCTGACATCATCAATGGCATCACACATCAGGTAGTAGACTGGGCAGGGAAGGGGTTGATTGTAATTCAAGGTCGTCCGCCTGTTTCGAAAATGGTGTTTTACGTCCTCTTGGTCTGAATCAGACACATATGGGACATTTGTAAATACAAATATGGTGGGAACAATACTGGAGGCAATGCCCGGAGGCAGTACGAAACCAGTAAAGTCCCGATTTTTTTATATTAATACAGATAGCTGTAGCGGTGACCACGCCTCGGTTAAACCTCATCGGCTATGGCACCGATTTTTAATCGTCACCGCCTGTGGCAAATCATGGCTTTATGTTTATAGTTTATATTACTGACACTATATAGTAATAGTTTTGTGTGTGGTTTTTTATTTTTTAAAGCCTTTTGCCCTCAAGATATATTATCCAAACTGGGAAAACTTTTTTTGGGACAGACATGGTGATGAAAGGCTGGGAGTGCCAGGAAACAGACCATGGGGTGCCGTTTTACATTCAGTAAGTTTGAACTCATCTTGGGTTTTTATACTGTGGAACCTCCCTTATTATAAGACCCCCCCCCCCCCCCCCCCCCCTATAAGACTCCCTCCCACTTAAGAACTACTTCTCTGAGACATGTATTGCCCTTCTTTGTAAGTATTAAGATTACCTCCCTTATGCAACTCCCTCCCACTTAAGACCTTTTTATATGGGTGATTTTTTAAGGTCTGAAAATGGAGGTTCCACTGTATAAATTAAGTTTAAAGCATTGCTCATAGGCATGAATACGAGGTATAAAGCTGAAGTTCTGTGCTTTTGAAATGAGCTTGTAAGTTCTACTCTGCTTCTTTTTGTAGTCCCAGTTCTCTATGAATAGGACTACATTATGATGGGGACAAGGGCTACAGGTGCGTTTCTCTGCTGTTTAGATCTGTATGTATCATGTGTGTGTGTGCGTCTGTGTGTGACCTTAATGTGTCCCACTTCATTGTGCTTTGAAACCACTGAACCAATCTTAACAAATCTTGGCAGAATTGTTCCTTAGGGTGGCTAGATGCTGCACATGACATTTTGAAGGGGCCAATAACACAGTGAGATTGAGAGCTGAGGAGGCCCCGAAAACAATTAAGTGCTCATAGTTTCAAAACTGTTGGCGTTAGACCACTATAAAGCATATATTTTCGTGATCACCATCATTTGGGGAATGCAGTGGAAGACAATTTGAAGGGGCCAAAAGGACAGTGAGAGTGAGAGCCAGCATTTTTTTTCTGACTGTCCCAAGGATATCTCCCAAACCGCTTTATACTTATTTTAGAATCGCTTCAAATAATTTTGTGTGGTGGTGTGTCACCAAGAGAGGAAGGCATCCAAGCATAAAGTATTGCTGTTGTGACCTTGACATATGACCTTGAAAACCCAAAATCTTTAATGGGTCATATCTTCTACACCGTTGGACTTAGAGTCTTCAAACTTGGCTTGTGGCAGTTCTGATGATGGGGTACCGATTCGTGATTGGTGATTTAGGGCACGTACACACATACATGGAAGCTCTGGGTGGAAACCCCGTAAATAAGTAAAAGAAATAAGGAATAAATAAGTGTATGACTTTCCGCATGAAAGAAGGAAAAAAATGACACACTACAGAACCATTGTTTTGAATCATGATCATCACCATCAGCTTTTCCATCATCCCATTGTTATTCTTTTGGCATGCATGCAAGTCAAGTGGTGATCGATGATGTTTACAGCAAAACTGATGGGCAAACTACCTGGGACCATCCATACTATATCAAAGTGATTGAAGAGCTGGGTAAGTCTGTTAGTTTTAGTTTACAGTTGGGAACATTTTTAAGTCTTAATGTGCCAGTATTTCTGGTAGACTGGTTTGGAACATTTCACCTTAAGAACAAGGTTTAGTTTTCATGCTAAAACTGATTTAAGGTATGGATGTGGGGAAATAATGTAATGAAAAAGAATTTAAAAAAAACAAAAAAACCACCCCAATTTATCTTTAGTTTAATCGACTCTTATTTATCTTATTATTAATGTCATTAGCTGAACTTTAAAACTTCAATTAATATTCTAGAGTATTTTTTGAGAAATGGAATGGTATTAAAACAATAATTAATTGCATGTTACACCGCCGGTGGGGATACCGGGAAGTCTTTTGACGAGTTTTGTACAAATAGTTCCCTCACCTTTTGGAAGTTGTATGCTTTTAACTTCCTGTAATCAGTCACTCTTTGACTCTACCTTTTCCCTTTGCTTACTATCATTTTCTGTTTTTCTACCTTACTGGTCCATTCTCCTGCCTTTGTTCTAGAAACTCTTACAAAGAATGTATCCGGCCGAAGACAGACATGCTGGGCTAACTATTTCTTAGTCAGGAAACTGTCTGAGCGATTGACGACGACGAAGAAGAAGATTGGATGTTTCTTGTGTGTCATTCAGTCTCAAGATGCATGTTGATTGTTGTGAGGGTACAGAAGTCAAATGAATGTTTCTTGTAAAATAAAATAAAAATGACAGAGGTAATGACTAATCTCTATAATTGTTTGTCCACAAACCAGATGCCTACCATGATGTGCACTATGCGGCTTACAGAACTGCTCTCAAGCTGCGCCATCTTCAGAAAAAGTTTGGATGTAAGTCAAAGCAAAGAGGGTAGGCTGCTACCGCAGAAAGAGCTTCTACTGGTGCTTGCTGTGTGTATCTTATTTGATGTCGGCACTAGCCGTGTCAGTGAGTGCCTGGAACGTGTCACGCCCCCCTCGACTGGCTAAAGCTTGACTTGCGTTAGAGAAAATCAACAGTTTTGAAGATAGTAAACCGCGACCTACAAACACATTTCTTTAAAAAATCAAATACTTTTGTGACTGTGGGTGTGTGTGTGTGTGTGTGTGTGAGAGAGAGAGACTCAAGATGGTTTATTGCTCAAGCGTTTTAAGAGTCTATTGCAATTGATTTATGTGTAGAAAACATGTTCAAAATTCTATCAAACACACACACACACATAAACGACAAAAAAATATTATATACACACACACGCACTAAGCACAGACACGCACACACTAATCACACACACACACATGCTAGTCTATGCTTTTTGTAGGCCACGCTGTGAGCTTATACTCGGTTAACAGCAGAAACCAGAAAAGAAGGGGCGAAATTCTGCCAGTCAGCCGGCAACAGATTACTTCCAGAGCTATTCATCCTTGTGTCCCCGGTCAAAGTCAAAAAATGGTCTTAGCAACTCAAGAGAAATAACATTGTGGTCTCATGATATAAGGGCAACAAAACTCAAAATATCCATGCATTTGACTAAACAAAAGGAACAGAAAGATTAATAGCTCTTTGCCAAAGTACTGTAAGTATTGCTGATTGTGTTTCTGTGCTTTCTTGTATTCTAATTCTGATTGTTATTTCTCCCTCATGGATTTGGTTTGTATGCTGATTACATTTATGAGAATTTAATGTTGGAGTACTGGTTCTAGTTCTGGGTTTTGTTGAAATACTGATAGCATAGCTAAGTTTTATTTTACTAGTGCTGATTGCATATCCAGGACTGCCCAATTGCCCTTTTCAAGAAATTTTGTCTGTTGGCAATCAGGAGGGCTGACTTGCCTGCTTTACCTGACTAGTCAATAAATGTATCACATGTAATGATGTATGCCAGTCATTGGTTCTGAGCGTTTTGTGGATGCTGACTGAAGTGGCAAAATTACAGTGCGCATCGCATCAACCACGAGAATCAAAACATTAACTTTCCCATGCATTCAGAATCTTAACCCTTTCGCCGCCAATGTCGCATTTATGCACCACAATGGTTTAACACCCATGTCACTAAAAGGCATCAAATCAGGGCCTGTTATCCGAAGACCCTATTTTCTTAATTTTGGGAGGTAAGGATAGGCCTAATGTTATACATGTCACAGAGGAGTTCCAAATATTGCAGATAAACAATTTTCTCTACTAAGCTAAGTTAAATGGTATTTCGGGGGCTAAAAAATGGCTGGCGGCGAAAGGGTTTAGCCCATGTTTATAGTATTGCATGAATTGGCTTCTTTTGTTTTTAGCCACAGGTGTCAAAGATACACATACACTACTTTTCTCTATTAGTTTTTCTTGTTAAGCCCCCCCCAAAAAAACACCAGGTGAATAAAAAGCTGAAGTAGGGAACAAGTGAGGATTTCGAGGAAGCTTCAGAATAGCTTAGGAGTGGAAATGGTGTATCAGACTATGTACATGTGCATTTATTTAACATGACAATAAATGGTTTGTGTGTGTTGCAGTACACCTGCTGTCTCTGCAGTGCCTGCAGTCGGTGTTTGAGGACCATGGGTTTCCCCAGGGCTGCTCAAGCCTCATGGACAGCCAGTGTCTGCAGCTGGTCCTCCTGGACCTGTTCCACACACCAGACTTCAGGCACTTTGACTCCTTCCGCCAGGACGTCGCCTGCGACCTGCTCCACAACTACCTGCTCAACCTCTTTGATGCGTAAGTAGAGCAAGGCCTTGTCACGTTGGGCAAGAGGCGTTCGATCAAGTGCAGTAATCAGCAAGTTCTCTTGGGGTTACTAGATTCATAATACAGTGGAACCTTCAAAAATCATCCAAAATGAGGTCTTATAAGGGAGGGGTCTTATAACATATAAGGGAGGGGTCTTATAAGGGAGGTAATTTTAATACTTACAAAGAAGGGCAATGTTTCGGAGAAATAGGTCTTATGTGGGTGGGAGTCTTATAAAGGAGGTTCAATTGTATTCCTTTTGCACGGTTGTCAAGCATGTATTGTAATGTGTGCATCACTACATGTACTCCAAAGGCAATGTCATTGCAATAGCAATCGTATACTTGCAGCTATTGTCTGTCAGGTTGTGCCTGCTGGCACATCTAAGTAATGAGAACGCCGCTTCTTGCCGTTCTCGCTGGCTAGCCATTGTGCATGTCCAGCGGATCTCTTACTCTTGCTGTCATTCATGTTTAACAAGCTGAACTTCAATCTTGCGCTTGATTGCCAGTTTCACCCTGAGCCAAGTGTCCCACATGGAATCCAAGGGAGAGGGCTTGAGTGAGTGCTTGATGTTTAATGTGCGTCTTTTAATGTCGAATCACAGGCGTAACCACGATGAATTTCTCTTTTGAGATAATAAAGTATTGAGTTGAGAGTGATGTACATTTTTAGTTTTCCAGGGCAAAGGAAGGTGATTTTGAAGATAAGTACAGTGAAACCCGTTTAGTACGAATTCCAGGGGAGAGGGCCAATTTACTCGTTGTAAGCATTGCTCGTTCAAACCATTTTATCGATTTTGGCAACCCTGACGAACCTATCAATCGGTCCTCACATCTACTGTGATGTGCGTGTTGGTAAAGTGTGAAAAAGACAGAAAAACGGAAACAACACACTTACCCAACAAAGCATGGTTGTAAGCCCAGTATCCTGTATCCATAGGGTTTTTAATGCCGATTACATACACTTTAAAACAGTTAATTAACACACGATAACATCAAAAACATAAAATCCACACACGCGCTTTAAGAGAAAGTTAAAATTTCCCGGAAGTCACAAGATCAGTGCGCAAAGAGTGAGTCCAGTGTCGTCTGCTTGCGCTGCAGACACCCAAGTTGTTATATCGGCCAATCAGAATGCCGCTTACATATCGAGGGGTCAGTCAAGATGGCGATGTTGTTGTCAGTGTGTTCTCGTTCTAGCCAGGTAGTTGTGCAAGAAAGCTTGACTTTGGGATGGCGGTGTGGTTGTAAGTGCGTTCTCGTTCTAACCGCGTAGTTTTTGCATAAAAGCTTGACTTTGGGAGTCAATAAATTGTACGTTATATGCAAGTTGCTCGTTGTAGCGAGCTCGTTGTATGCAGAATTATTTAACAAGGAAAAAGAAGGCTTGTGGTCGGGAATTTTGAAGCCACTCGTTAAACACGGGCTCTCGTTTAAACCGTACTCATACTAAATGGGCAAAGGAAGGTGATTTTGAAGATGTATAATTGTACAATGAAGAGTTTGAATTAGTGAGAAGTAATCTACACAGTGTGTGGGTATCGTTTGTAAGTGAATTGCAGCGATATTTAACATTTCACGATGTATGGTATGCAAAGATAATAAATGATAACATGATATGATGAATGTGTCCGCTGACAGAGCCAGGACTGGTGTGGTGAGAGTGGCCAGTGTGAAGCTGGCTTTGGCTGCCCTGTGCAACAGCAACCTGTCTGAAAAATACCACTGTGAGTATGAGAGAGACTGAGAGAAAGAATGACTAGTGAAGCTGGCTTTGGCTGGGTGAGAAGTGAAGTGGCTTTGGCTGCACTGTATCTGTATAATGGCAAGCTTCTCTGAAAAGTATTGTTGTATAGTTGGAATGAGAGAGGTAGAGGGTGGGGGGGGGGGGGGGGGTGTCACACAAGGGAGGGAAAAATGGGCAATAAACTAATATAGAGATTGGCAGGAAGGGGGAGGGAGAGAATAAAAGTATGTGTGTATGCATGTGCACACATGCATTCATACGCATGTGTGTGGCAGAAGTATGTGGCAATCTTGTAATTTAGTCACCCTCCTCATGTTTATGACCCTCAATCTCAAAGTCTGCTTCTTTCATTTTCATGCAAATAATCCTAAGCTGATCCTAACCTGACCCTTTCTCCCAAAATGGCAAAATGTTGCTTCTCTGTGAACATTTTCAAAGCAAAAATAAATGGAGAGGGTGGGGGGTTACTAAAGTACAAGAGAGCCAAAGTCTGTATTCTGCCGGTGTGGCATTCTCAAAATGGATTTGTTCTCAACATGTCTGCGCATGTGCGAAATCGATCATGACGTACCATCAAATTTTATCTTTTGTGTATTCGACACTAAATTTGACCCTAACCCTATCCCTAATCCCTAACCCTAACCCTCTTCCTAACCCTAACCCTAACCCTAACCCTAAACCTATCCCTAACTCTTCGCACATGCGCAGACATGTTGAGAACAAATCCATTTTGAGAATGCCACACCGGTCCTCTTCTACTAGTTCTAGAAGTTTGTTTTATAATTATATCATTGTCGTTTTTCGTGCAGATTTCTTTCGTGAGATCCAGAGCAGTCGGGCCTTTGTCAGTCGTGACCAGCTGTCCATGTTTATTTCTGATCTGATTCAGGCAAGTTTCATGCTCTCCTTCAGTCCTTATTGAGTAATATCATATTATGGTGGATACTAAAGCAATGTTTAAATTCCTTTTTTTAATTTGTTTTTTTGGGGGGAAGTTTTGTTAGTCCTTCTTGAGTTATTGCTATACTGATAATTATAAAGTATTTACATAGATTTAACATTCTGGTTGAATTGCATCACATAGTGTCTTTTTCCGTGATATTTTCCTGTTGTATTTTTCTTGCATCTGACAGATTCTATATTGTTTGGTATGCGTTTCTTTGACAGATTCCTGATTTAGTCAGGGAAAGTATGGCTTTTGGGAAAAATGTGCCAGCAGCTGTGGACAGCTGTATTCAAGTGGTGAGTTGGATTATTCATATATTATTTAAGCCCTTGACTGCCAAAGAAAGCTTAGCTTGGGGGGGGGGGGGGGGGGGGGGGATGGAAAAGAAAACTGACAAATCAAGCATCATGATCGGGAGATACAATTTTCTGACATAAACAAAATAATTGCACTGTAAGAGATATCCTCTTCATCTGATGATGTCATCAGTGATGCATGTAAGCCCAGTCAAAGGGTTATTGTATTGGTTATGCCTTCATCACTTCGTCACTTGACAAATGGTGATTTTCAACGGGAAAGAAAATCTCATTCTTGCGAATATTATGCACATAGTATATTTGCACCTTTACAGCATACACACATACTGCACAATTCCTATAGAAATTTGAAACCAGAAAAATTAGGATGCATTAATTTATAGGTTATCAATATCCTTAGAGAACATTGTGTTAAAGAATTTGAAAAAAAAGAAGATGACTGTTTGGTTAAGTAAATTTCACAACAAATTAAAACAAAGTCGATATTGAAACCCCCCCCAAAAAAGATTTAATAACAAAAACAGCACAAGCTACGATGCTTCGGGTTCAACCCATTGTCCAGTAACAACAACTGAGTTACTTAGTTAATTGAGTTGTGTTGTTTTTGTTATTACATTTTGTTTTGGGGGGGGTTTCAATATCGACTTTGTTTTTATTTATTGTGTTAAAGGGATAAGCAGACCTGATTACTGTACGAAAATGTCGTACAATCTTACGAAATTTAGGGTCATTGTACGCAACACGCACGTAAAATATGCAATTCTCAACATCGATCGTACGAAAAATGTTGTCAGTGTCTAATCCACATGTGGGGGGGTCCTTTTTTCCCCAAGTCACCGGTTGTATAACCTTGACTAGGCGCGTTCAGTCGATTGCCCGCCATCTCAGTGCGCATGTGCAGTAGTCAGCGTTCTGCTTTTCCTTTCCAGTATTTCTGACGGGCGACGCGGTGTTAGAACGGTGCAAAGTTTCAAGATGGCGAGCGGAGGCAAGCATGTCCATGAAACCGATTCCGAAGATGACGACGTACAGCAGGAAAAACTGAAGAAGAAGCAGTATAACCAAGTTTTCAAACCGAGTTACTGCACTGACTTTCCATTCGTCACTGCATCTGGAAAAGATTTGTCTGTGAGCCATGGTGGAAGCTTCGACATCGCTTTGTACACTTTTTCACTCTGATTGTACACTTTTTGGACATTGATTGTACACCAAAGAAAAAATGGGGTAATCAGGTCTGGATAAGGCAGGCCCTCATACAAGCACAACAATGTTTGGTGTGTGTGTGTGTGGTGCGCCCGCATGTGTTTGTGCATGTTCGTCCATGTGTGTGTGTGACAGGCTGGGACACTTGGAGATGGGGTTGCGGAGAAAGGGTTCTACAGCTGGCTGATGCAGGAGCCCCAGACCCTCATCTGGCTGCCCACCATGCACCGTCTGATCACTGCCGAAACAGGTGAATTTCACTGTGAAGGGATGCAGCTTTTAGTGTTGAATTTGAAATGCATAGCTGCTTGAGCTTTGGCTACAAAAAAAGTTCAGTCTCTTTTAACCCTTGCACCGCTCAAGTCGCCTTTTGGCAGCACAATGATTCAGCATCCATGTCAGTAAAAGGCACCAAATCAGGGTCTGTTATCCGTGTTTTACGTCCTCTCGACCCAGGTAGGCACATATGGGACATAGGGTCTGTTATCCAATGAGCTTAATCATTTTTATCCCTTTCGCCGCCAGACATTTTTCAGCCCAAAAATATAATTAAACTTACCTGAGTCACAGAGAAAAAAATATCTGCAATATTGCAAATTTTTCTGTGACATGTATAACATTAGGCCTATCCGTACCTCCCAAAATTACAAAAATAGGGTCTTCAGATAACAGGCCCTGGTTTGATTTTTTTTGGTGACATGGGTGTTATTACTGTTATTAGTGTTAGACCATTGTGGTGCAAAAATGCGACATTGGCGGTGAAAGGGTTTAAGTTGTATACTTCATTTTGGGAGGTGAGGTCTTGTCTTAATTTAAGCATGTAGTAGAGGAATTCCTAATATTGCAAGCAAAGTCTTTTCTCTCTCCTGGTAAATGCAATGGAAAGTTTTGGCTGAAAAATGGCTGATGGCAAAAGGGTTAAAACAAGTGTGTGTGTTTTCCCAGGAACCAACATTACTAATTTCTTTCTAAACAAAAAAAGTGCCTGGGTTTTTGTATTATTCCTTGGTTTCTGGCTGAGCAAACTTAATTGCTATATTGATTAATTGTAAGGAATAAAAATGTCTTTCTTAAATGTATCTTTCTTAAATGCGTTGCTTGCTTAAGAGAGAGGGGTGTAAAACGGTATTAAAGATAACAACTTTTCCGTGCCTTTTGCAGTGAAACACGACTGCAGATGCAGTGTGTGCAAAGCGATGCCCATGGTTGGATTCAGGTATGTAGCGTTGAGGGTGACGACGTGTGTCAGTGTGTGTTGGTTTCTTTGGTGTGGTGTAACTAAATGAATGCAACATTTAACGCTTCTTTTGCATCTTTGCATTTTATGTGTCTGTATCTTCTTTTTATTTTTGTTATGGTCCTTCCTGTTTGTCTTCTTTTCTCTCACTCTCTCTCTCTCTCTCTCTCTCTCTCTCTCTCTCTCTCTCTCTCTCTCTTTTCCTTTTATCTTTCTCTCGCTGTCTTTCTTTTATTGACTTTCCATTTGTCTTAGTTTCTGTCTATATTGGTATTTTCCTGTCTCAGTGTCTCTCTCTCTCCCTCCCCCCCTCTCTCTCTCTCTCATTTTAGTGAAAGTATTGATAACAGGTGCATGCATTTTTAATAATAAATTACCCTAATCTTACTGTATAACCAAGAACAAGAGGGAAACAAAGTATAATCTTTCTTATCCCCCCTCTCTTTGTTGACAGTTACTTTCTTCATTTTTTCCTCTCTCTATGTCACATATATGCAGACCTGTTTACCCATAAGATTTCACCATATTTTGTACACATAATTGGCAAAAAATGTAACTATGGTATATGGGACAAAAATATGGTGAAATCGTTAAAAAAAAAAAATCATTTAGAAACTATGTCATTTGGAACTGTATATAGCCTGATTCAGGAAATGGATGTGCTCTGTGTGTGTGTGTGTGGTTGTAAATTTAAATGGATGATACTTTTGACACAGTATTTCAACAATTTATAAAAATGTATGCATGTTTACACTCCGTTGTGGAAACTTTCCTGTTGGAGTACTGTACTCCTATTTTGTGAAAATTACACATATTTTGGATATCAAATACCAGAAGCCCAATTTCAGGGTAAACAGGTCTGTATAATATGGGAGGTAATGGTCCAGACAGTGAAGTCGAAGCTAGTAGGCCTTTGGGGACCATCCATAAACACTGACTGTCCTGAAATCCTCTTAACCAAGAAAGTGCTAATGTATTTTGGGCAGTATCCTCTTTTAACAATTTTTACTCCAGTTTTCCAAACAAACCTGTTACAGTGTTAGTGTTACTTTCTCTGCTGTTTGAAAATCATAGTCTAACCAATTGACAATATTATGATAGTAGCATTAAGTGATAAAATGTTGTCTCTTTCCAGGCCCCCTCCTCTTGGAATAGACTCCCTTTACCTCTCCGTTCTGCCAACTCCCTTCATTTAAGTCTTCCCTCAAAACTACTCTTTTCAAATCATAGCCTGCTATATTTCTTTTTAAAGTACTGTGCCCCTTCCATCCGCATGTGTTTGTGCACATGCATGTAGCATGTGCGTGTGTGGTGCGTGTGTGTGTGCACGCGCTCATGTGGTGCGTTCGTGTGTGTGTGTTTGTGTGTGTGTGTCTGTTTAGTGCGTGCGTGTGTCTGTGTTTAGTGTGTGCGTGTTCGCGCACGCGCGTGTGTATAATATATTTTTGTCATTTCTTTATTTATATTGCTTGCTGGTTTATTCATTTATTATTGTAAGCGCTTAGGGCTTTTTTAAGATTAGGCGCTATAAATACTTATTATTATTATTATTATTATTATCATTGTATGCCAGTAAAGGTTTTAAAAAAACATAAAAACGCCAAGAACCCCAAACTATAAACCCTACAATATTGTATTTAACCCTTCCCTGTCTGGCCCAGTGTCAACTTCGGGGTGTATGATGTCATTGATGATGTCATAACTTTTGATGTCATAGCCCTGGAATGATTGTTTTTGTTTTAGACAAGTCAGGAAAGATATGTCTCTTGACCATTTTTTTCTTCAGATTGAGTCTGACAGGTCTCTTTTTCATTTTTCTTTTTCATAAAGAAGATAGTTTCTCAAATTTTCTCTGGCATTGAAGGGGTTAAACATCTATGTTGTGCAGGTACAAGTGTTTGCAGTGCTTCAAGTTCAACATTTGTCAGGACTGTGTTTCTTCCACTGCCGCGTGGCCAAGGGGTTAAACATTTTGACATCTATCTATGGTGTGCAGGTACAAGTGTTTACAGTGCTTCAAGTTCAACATTTGTCAGGACTGTTTCTTCCACTGCCGCGTGGCCAAGGGGTTAAACATTGTAACATCTATCTATGGTGTGCAGGTACAAGTGTTTGCAGTGCTTCAAGTTCAACATTTGTCAGGACTGTTTCTTCCACTGCCGCGTGGCCAAGAACCACCAGCTCAAGCACCCCATTCAGGAGTACTGCTTGCCAGTAAGTTCATACACCGGAAAAATCAAGATCATGATATGAAATGTGGTACAAAAAGTGCCCTTCTCTTTGGGGTTATAAATCATATCAGAGTAGAATTGCAACAAATCAAGGGCAAAGGGATTTGAAGCAAGTCATACTCATGCACTTTACGTTAAAAAAAACCACAGCAGTAGAATTGATGCAAATCAAGGGCACTTAAAGCAAGTCATACTCATGCACTTTACATGCAAAAAAACACGGCAGTAGAATTGATGCAAATCAAGGGCACTTAAAGCAAGTCATACTCATGCACTTTACATACAAAAAAACACGGCAGTAGAATTGATAGAAATCAAGGACACTTAAAGCAAGTCAGACTTAGGCGCTTTGCATTAAAAAAAAAAACCCATTGCAGTAGAATTGCAACAAATCAGCCTACATCCAGATCTACTGCACAGAAACCATTATAATTTAATATTTTGGTACAGTATATTACCAGGTACCGGATTCTGATATACCCCATTGGGTAAATATTGTAGGAGAGAACTTGATGCCATTTGTTAGGAACACTGTTTTGTGCTTTCTTCAGGTTACAGCCAAAGATGAGACCAAAGCGTTCTTCAAGGTGGTTCGCAACAAGATGAGTCGACGGAGCCAAGGAGGGAAAAAGACACCTTTCCTGCCTGTGGACAACACCCCGGATCAGGGACTGTTGGAATGGTATGGATGGAGAAAAGGACAATTTACCATTTTTGTTTGTGGCTCAAGCCACAAACCTATAACTCACTTTGTCGGTCGGTCGGTCTGTCTGTCGGTCGGTCTGTCCAAAATTGTCGCACATTTTGACAAAATTGTCGCACTTCAAATCGAGGCTACACTTCAAATTGAGGCCGCACTTTAAAATGATGTATTTTAAAAGCGTACAAAATAATAAACATACGTAATACAGACACTACAACAGACACGACGAGTATGCGGTGCTTCTTTTGATGAGTATAAGTAGGATACATAGTTTTAAATGTTTTCCAAAAGATATAAAAAGTTACGAAAGGGTGCAGAGATAACATTCTGGTTTACAGATTAAAATTATTGAAAAGCCAGGGGAGGTCACTCATGATTGGAGTGGTAAAAATAGACCGCATGCCACAAACTATTGTGATTTCGCGCTTGTTTAAAAACATGAACCATTTTCAATGCTGCTGTCTTCAGTTTGAAACTGAGACTCTGTGGTATCCATTTCAGTGAGTGAACTCTGAATAATAGTTCTGCAAAAAAAGATTCTTATATTGATTATGCAAATCAGATGTATAAAAAATCATTTTCAACTGGAACTCCTTTCCTTTGGGGATATTTATGTTGTGCTTCAAAGAGAGCTCTGTTTGAAAGGAAAAAAAGGTATTAAAAAAAGCATTTGAAGTTCGCTCCTTACAGTTTTGTTCTTTTGGATCAGTACATATACAGGGCTCCCAATCGTCCCGCATAACAAGGGGTCCCAGGGACTCCTTCACTTACAGCATAGAGGGTCCTAGAGGCGGGATAGAGGGTCCCAGTGGCATTGCAAATGCTAAAAAGAATGTTTTTAGTGCATCCCTGGGACCCCCTGTGCATTCTTTTAGAGGGTCCTTGAGAATTTTAGTGCTTCATAGACCCCCAAATGGGGGTCCCTGGGAGCCCTGATGTACCACTTAACCAGTAATGCTATTTTCATTCTACATCAGAGTGCCTAAATACTGTGCATGTTTTGACCCCTTCACTGCCAGAAAAAACCAAATGGAGTGAATGTTTTGTTTAATCGTAACACAGAAAAGAGACGAAATAGTCAGGCTAGAAGGTTTGCCGATATATCCCTCTTATAATACTAATAATAATAATTAGCATTTCTAGCACCTAATCTTAAAAAAGCCCTAGGCGCTTACAATGATAAATGAATAAACCAGCAAACAATAGAAACGTCAAAAATATATTATACACATACAACACACGCACACGCACACGCACACGCACACGCACACGCACACACGCACACACATACACATATATATATATATATGCACATACACACACATGCTTGACTGTTTTAAAGCAAAAATTTGCATTTCAGATGAAAGGCCCTGTACTTTGTGAAGAGTTTAATTGCTTGTCTGTGTTGATAAAGGCGCATTCGCCGAAATATCCAGTAGTTTTGTTTTGTCTCGTGAATAAAATAACGTCACTTTGCACTTGTCGTGTAGTTGTTTGTTTGCTGTATGTTCCAGTGACGTTGCAGTCTGTTTCATTTTTTTAATGTGGTGTGTGCAGGGAGATGCGTCCTACCCCTCCACCCCCTTCCCCTCCCTCAGCCCACCAGGTGGAGGGGGGTCTGGCAGGGGAGGGGGGAGAGGCAGCGTCCAACGACAGCGGCCACAGCTCTGACCAGGGAGGGGACACCACTGAGGTGAAAGGCGGGGACGACCAAGCCTCCTCCCCTTCACCCGGTTCCCTGTACGACAACAGCAACTCCCCTGCCAGATACCTGGAGGAGGTGGGTTATTCATGTGTTTGTAATACTTTATATGGTGAAACCCAGAAGGTACTATCACTATCAGTCAATCAATCAGTCAATTATTTATTGTCCCCATTTAAAAATACAAGGAAATTAGTCTTGCAGTCAATATAAAAGAATACAAAATGCAATGCAATACAATAAATACATACACATCAAAGAGACCGCACGCGTGAACACTCCCCACCCCCAACCACGGCAGCACAGCGAAAGGCCAGTCACAATATAACTTGCCCATCACTTTGCCGCCATGGTGAAAGAGTGAAAAATGCCCACACGCAAACACACCCCAACAAATAAACACACACGCGCGTGCGCACACACGCAAACATTTTCTCTTGCATTTATCCCCCCCACACCGTCCACCTAACAGCCAATCAAAGAACCAACATTTTTACAGTTTAAGCTTAAGGTGGCACACTACCAAATCGTAGGGCATTTTTTGTTATTTTTGTTTCTCATGAACTAATTAAGATATCTACTTGAAATTTTGCACACTGATACAGAACATGACCCTGACCATACATGCCAAATTTGAAGACTCTGTGTGAAGGCACTATAAAAGTATGGAGTCCACCCCAAAAACATTCACACGAAAAAGTGCCCCCTCACCTGTTCTCAATTCAAGTACTGCATGCTGATGCTGATCATTTGTCCACTTTCCTAAGACATCAATGAGTGCAATGGTGCTAAAATTAACATGACTGAGCTGTTAACTTGTGTTCTTTGTCTAAAGTGAGATCCTATGATTTTTGTTACTATTGTTTGACCAGAGTTTGACAAGACAGGCCTACCTGCCTGCACATAATCATAATAATATAAAGTAAAACGCCATGCTAAATACAAAACATTGCATAATATAATCACATCAACACAAAATCACACACAATAACATAGTTTCAAAAGCATGCTAAAAAGCACACACAAAAACAGTAATAAGTCGCATCTTTAAAATGCGAAGCAGTTCATTAACCCTTTCACCGCCAGCCATATTTCAGCCAAAAATGTCCATTAAATTTACCTGGGTAGAGAACAAAATCCATCTGCAGTATTGGGGATTCTTCTGTGACGCATATAAAATAAGGTCTACCCTTCCCAAAACTAAGACAATTGGGTCTTTGGATAATAGACCCCAATTGATGCCTTTTAATGACATAGGTGTCAAATCACTGTGGTGCTAAAATGCGACTTTGGCGGTGAAAGGGTTAAGATAGTACATGTTACACAATCGGACCTATTGGCCTCTTTCAGGTTGCACGTTTTGTTTGATTTAATCTGTTCCATTTATTGATTCGATTTCAATAATGGGTGTTTGTGATGTTCAATTTCAGAGACACATAGCCAAGGGGTCAACTCAAAACCAGCGCAGTCTTGTTCATTTGGTGCGACAGTTGCGTCAGGAGAACAGGTCAGTTAAATGAGGGGGAGAAGCTGACGTTGTTTAGCACAAGTACAGTGGAGCCTCCCTTATAAGTCCTCCCACTATAAGACTCCCTCCCACATAAGACCTACTTCTCTGAGACATTGTCCTTCTTTGTAAGTATTAAAATTACCTCCCTTATCAGACCTCATTTTGGATGATTTTTGAAGGTCTTATAAGGGAGATTCCACTGTATTGCATTTTTTTTTTAACTGTTATTAGATGTATCCTTATCACTTACACATGAGCACATTTGTATAGGTGCACATTTTATATATTGTATTCTCAGTTTTTGTATGAACGCTACACGTGTTAAAGTACACTTCTATCTACTCGCACATTATATTCAATCACGTTAATATGGCATTGAATTAGACAGCTACTGCAAGTATTTACTGACTATAATCACTCTTCTTATGCTTTGTTTTTCTTGTTTAAATTCTGTGCTTTGAATCAAGCCTTACAAAACCAGGTCCAAATAAAGAAAAGCAAATGCAACTACAAATGAATGTATTAACAGCCTTCATCCAGGCTTACTTATCGCCCTTGAGTAACTTCACACAATTGATGAGGACAAGGTCCCCCGAAGGCCAACCAATCCCTATGGCTGCAGCACTAAATACTCTCAAGTACACTCCTGTACATTTAGGGAGAAAGGTGGCAGAGTGGTTAAGACGTTCACCTGCCAAATGTAATGCGTGACTGCAGCGTGAGTGAACCGGGTTCGAATCCCGGCCTCGCCCTTTCTTTCTAGTTTGACAGGAAAATCGAACTGAACGTCGAGTCCTTCGGATGGGGACTTAAAGCTAGTCTGACTCATGCGCTTTATGCACGTAAAAATCCCATGGCTGTAGAAAGTCGGTAAGAGCAGGGAGAAATCCCGCTGCCTGGTATGGCCAAATTGATAGCTAGGTTTTCCAAGTGTGCCCACACCCCCTCCTCACCCTGTGCCCTCCAAAAAAACACCACAAAGCATTGGGTAGGTGCTGCACTTACGGCGATGCGCTCTCCAGGAGAGAACAGCCCGAATTTCACAGAGATAAGTCTCTGTGACTAGAATATACCAAATACCCCCCAAAAAAATTACAATGTGGACTGTGCAGTTGTGCGTGTTGCAGGTTACTGAGGCAGCAGCTGAGGTCAGTGTCCAGCCCCAGCAGCCAGGAGGGTCAGCAGAGCGCGTGGAGCTCAGTGGCCACAGCACAGGTGACCACTGCGGGCAGCGGCCAGTCTCCCTGGGATGCTGGCGATGGACCACAGCCTGTTGCCCGGGGAACGGGTCTTCATGGGGATCAGTCTGTAAGTCTTGGATGCGTTGCTTTAGCTCTTCATCATTTGTCCATTAAATTGCTCTCTCTCTCCATTTCTTTCTTTGTCTCTATCTATCTGTCAATCTGTCTCTCGGTCTCTCTCTGTGCGTCTCTCTGTCTCTCTCTCTCTCTCTCTCTCTCTCTCTCTCTCTGTGCCTCTTCGCTCTCTCTCTCTCTGTCTCTCTCTCTCTCTCTCTCTCTCTCTCTCTCTCTCTCTCTCTCTCTCTCTCTCTCTCTCTCTCTCTCTCTCTCTCTCTCTCTCTCTCTCTCTCTCTCTCTCTCTCTCTCTCTCTCTCTCTCTCTCTCTCTCTCTCTCTCTCTCTCTCTCTCTCTCTCTCTCTCTCTCTCTCTCTCTCTCTCTCTCTCTCTCTCTCTCTCTCTCTCTCTCTCTCTCTCTCTCTCTCTCTCTCTCTTCCCAAGGGTGTGATGTATGTGTAACCTTTTTTGTAAGAGTTGTTATTGATTTTCTTTTATTTTCTCTCCATGAATGTAAAGTGGCTGGATTGTTTTAGTTTTGGAGGATTTAAAAATTTTTTTTTTAATTCCTCTTGAATGTAGATATTACGAGATAAAATGATGCTTTGGGTGACGTGCTGTTTCTGTTTATTGTGGTTGCTTGAGAAGAAAAGAAGCATGGTAATCACAGATAGTAAATAAGTGATGAAGTTTTGAAGGAGGCTTGGTTGGCCATGTGGTGCAACTGTAGTTTCACATCTATATTGCTATAAATGACTGTGTGCATTGTCAATATTTATGAAGGCCCTCTGCTAAAAAAAATAACCAGCCAATGACAGCCAAGGAATATTGAATGGAGACAGGGATGGGAATTGTCCGCCAAACAGCAAATTTCCGCCGAAATAACATTGCTTTTCTGCCCCCCCAAAAATTGTCCCCCCCGACCCGACCACCCCCCCCCCCCCCCCCCCCCCCCCCCCCCCCCCCCCTCCAAAGAAAAGAAAAGAAAACAACCTACAGTTAGCCATTGTAATGCTGTTTTAGGGCTACAATTACCAAAACAGTTTCAGCATTACCGCCTGGACCCCTACTAGGGGCCTTCTGTGGCCCCTAGACCCTTGTTTTTCAGATTTTTTTAGACTTTTCCAATTCCCATGCCTAGGAGAGTAATGTTGGTATTTGGCAGGTGCAGAAGGAGTCGTGGATGTCTCAGACGGTCAGTCCTATTGGGGAGACGTCCACTCAGGGCCCAGCCTACACCAGTGACTTCTTCAACTCCATTCTGGGAACCACCACCCCCACCCCATCCACCACCACCCCCACCCTGGAGGTCACAGTGCAGGGTATGGGAATGTTCGGCTGTTGCTGTTTGTTTGATGTTTAGTTATTATGTAAGAAGAAAGACGCTTATGAGTCAGTGTAAATATATTGGTTTTCTGCCACATTTGCTTCTTTTAATCTGATTTCATTAATTGATTGTTAATGGGCATTTTGTTGAGCTTAATTTTCAGCGGTGAAATAGCTCAAAGCATGCTTTAGCAAACAGTGCGTATTACGGCAGGAATATTAGGTGAAGTCAAGTAGTTGCAAATATCAAGCTAACATGCTGCAAAATTCTATGCATGGTCTGAAGCCACCTCTGTAGATTTTTAATCATGTCGCATTTCCTTTTAGTTTTTTAAAACTTTTTTTAGACTGGTGGTTTTAACTAACTCCACGCATCTTCAATGGTACGTGAAACAAAGTGGAACGTTCCTCTTAAAGTTTCTGTTTGGTGGATTATACATTACTGTACTGAATAACGGTTGATGTGAAAAAAGTAATGTCTTGTTGCTGTTCTTCATTGCCAGGGACAGGACTGAAGCTTCCAGACGAAATAGTGTTTGCCTCCACGCCGGCTGTACTCCCCACGCTACTGTCCGCTCAGAAGAGCGGCCCCCGCAAACCCCCTCGCCTGACAGGCCTGGGGGAGAGGAACACCGTGTCCATCAGCTACATCCACCCCGAGGACAGCCCCCTGGACATGACTAATTCGGATGGTACGCCCACACCCTCCGCCAAACCCACTGTGGTGCACAAAGCGCAGGTCCACCACTGCCGGGTGCAACACAACACCACAGACCCTGCCTATCTGGACCAGTCTGAGTCGAAACAACATCGCCTGGGCTCTGAAGATGATCACGATTATTCTGAGGTGCCCGGGAAGGGGACCCTCACATCGTGTCAAAATGTCAGAGCTGTAAGCACGCCTCAAGATGTGGAAAGTGTTGATGTGAAAAAATTGGTGAGTTGCGACGAGATGTGGGCTGACGTTACCCCCTGCACCATCCGCAAGAAAGCGTCCAAACCGACCCGTTTGGTGGAGGAGGGGGTAGACGTCAGTTTGGTGAACACATCTCCCACAACTCCCTCTACTGACACGAAGGTGAGGAGATACTCCACCGGCTGTGTGACTCCTAGACCTACCCCTGGCAGCTCTGCGGAACAGTCCTTTGGCACCCCCAGTGAGCTGAAATCCTACGGCTCCTTGAACAAGCTGGGGATGTCCACCACCATTGTGGATCAAAGCCTGTTCAGGGTGTCTCGGGGAGACTCCATCCTGAACACTCCGGAGCGACAGGAGATCGACAAAATGATTGAGTGGATCGACAACGCCTTCCCTTCTGACCTGACTTACTCAGGTAGGTATTGGTGTGATTTTGAAATGATTGAAGTGGATTATTAACATGTTTCGTTCAGATCTTACATGTCCACATCTCCACCTCTGGCTTAAGAATAATTTGTTTTTGCTGTTGGTGGCGGTGGTAGTGGCAGTTTTGTGTGTGTGTTTTAAGATTGATGTTCGATTGTTTAACTATGTGTGTACTTTGTTTTATATTTCTGTGCCCCAAGTGGGTATGAAATAAAACATTTGCCTTGCCTTGAAAGCAGGTTATTGTAATTGGTACAGCAGTGTGTGCTTGATAAGCCGATGAAAGTCTTTTCTCCAATTATCAGTGTGTGATAGTCTATTTTCATTCCCCTTTTAATAACAACATAATTAGTTGTTTGTGTTTTTTAAAGTACATGTTACACAATATGTCTTTTGTGTCTGTAGTCCATTCCCCTTTCTGTCTCCAATTATTAGGTGGTCTTTATTATGGAACGTGTACATTTATGAAACACTGCTGACAATGTGTTGCCTTTCTGGTTGCAGCCCTGTCCCTGCTGCCCGATGAGCCCAGTGGTCAGAAGCACATGCTGAGGGCCGCCGAGGGCATCGGTCACGCCATGGCTGACCTCGTACAGGCCACCGCAGACCAGTGCTATGCCTGAATCTTCACAACGCAAAGTAACAATAATGATCAGGGCTCCCAATCATCCCTCAAAACAAGGGGTCCTCCTTCACGTACAGTATAGAGGGTCCTAGAGGCAGGATAGAGGGTCCCAGTGGCATTGAGAATGCTAAAAAGAATTTTTCTAGTGCATCCCTGGGACCCCCTACACATTCTTTTAGAGGGGAATGTTAGTGCTTCATAGACCCCCAAATGGGGGTCCCTGGGAGCCCTGATGATAATATGAAAAGAATAATCGTACATTAATGCAATCTGCATCAGTGCAGGTTTATTGATATTGGTCTAAGTATGAAAGCACTTTTGGTCGAAACTTGTTTTATTATCTGAAGATGTGTACAAAAGTCAGCAATCTTTATATATATGAAGGGTTCATTTGTCCATATCTTTGGATAATAAAAACTCATCTTCTTGTACATTGAAATGTTATGTTAATCTGTTCTGATAAGTCTGATTCATGGTAGTAACTAGTTATTTTTTGAGTGGATATATTTTTTATTCCAGTTTTTAAGCTTACAATATTAAATGTTATTTTCTTTTTCAGGTAATAGCTGTGCTTGTTTTTCAAGTTTCTAGTCATTTAGCTGGAGAAATTGATCAATGATAGAATCTTTAAAAGATTTCACTTGTTTTGATTATTGCTTTGTGCCATGTTTCACGATTGTTTGAAAATAATCCACATTGCATCTTTTATATATCTGTGTGGATGTGTGGTGCTCTAAGCTTGTGCTTTTGTAGTTAAAATGATTTGTTTAATGTTAAAAGCTTAAGATTTAGTTCAATGGTTTTAACCCTTTCATCGCCAATGTCGCATTTTTGCACCACAATGAGTTTAACACCCATGTTACTAAAAGACATCACACCAGGGCCTATTATCCGAAGATTTTGGGAGGTAAGGATAGGCCTAATGTTATACACGTCCCAGAGGAATTTGCAATATTGCAGATTTGTTTTCTTCTCTACCCAGTTAAGTTTAATAGTATTTTTTAGCTGAAAAATGACTGGCGGCGAAAGGGTTAAATTAAAATAACACAAGAAAACACCAAACAAGTCCAAAAGAAAGAAACAAACAAAACCTGAAAACTGATCTTAAACGTTTTGGTAAATTTGTATAAAGAAGCTAGCTAAGTGATGAGTTTGAGTGAACGATGGGTAGTTATGACTATTTTAGGCCAGATGGTGTTATCAATATATATAAGAATTTTAATGAAGCTGGTTTTAACTTTTAAGAGATGAAACAAAATGTGTTTGACTTTGAAGAAGAGAGAGAGAAAGAAAATGTATCGGGATGTACTTGTATATCGTCTGAAATTCACAAACCTTGTATCTCGACTTTTGGGTTTTTTGAGTTGGATACATAGTCAGCTCTCTATTTTTCCCCAATTGTCTATAAGAGGCTACGCCTAATTAGACATAAAACCAACCTTATCATAATTTTTCCTGCCACATTCCACCAAAAGCTCATATCTCTAACGACTTTCTATCTGGGGTAAATGAGGTTGTGTAAATAGAAAAAACCCTCTTAAATTAAGTCCCAAATTCAGATGATACTTAAGGACAAAAACCTCATATCTTTGTGCTCTTCAGGTATATCTAAAAAAATTATTTTGTTAATTTTTAACAAAATTCAGGACTAAACTTGCAATGTGTTGAACAACTTATTCATCATGGTTATTAAATTGTGGTAAACGCGGTTAATTTTTGAAACAGTTTTTTGGGTGTTTTTTTCTCGAAACTACCATATTACTACCAAGATTGTGACACAAGGTTTGTGAATTTCACCGACGATATACAGTGCAGAGTTTAGTCTCTGCTTTAAGCAGTAGAGAAAAGAGAAAGAACGTACTGATCCTTCTGTGTTGAGACAGCAGAAAAAAGAGAAAGAACGTACCGGGATGTACTTGTCAGGCATGGTAGACCTCCGTGAATCGCGGAAAATCCGCGAAAGTGAAATTGACCAACAACAAAAAACACACACACAAAAAAAAGCCGGGGTAAAAATTCGCTCGGGTGCTTAAAAATTACATGCGTTAAAAAATATATAATCACTTCGCGGAACCGGATGTGAATGACTGAACAAGCAACTTCACGCCAGTTAGCAGTCGTGCGCGGCCTAGTTCACGCCACACATTTCCAGATTTGTGATCCTAGTGCTTCTTTTTCTTCTTCTTCATTTTGACGCCCAACTTCATCATTTTAGTTTGAGTCGACATCTTTCAAATGAAATGCAGAAACGGTTGGACATTCTTCCGCGAAACCCACTTTGCCCCCACTACCATGCCTGACTTGTATATATACAGTGGGGAGTTTGGTCTTTCTGCTTTAAGCAGTTGAGAAAAAAAGAGAAAGAATGTATCGGGAGGTACTTGTATATATACAGTGCAGAGTTTGGTCCTGCTTTGAGACAGCAGAGAAAAGAGAAAGAATGTATCGGGACAGTGCGGTGTTCGGTCTTTCTGCTTTGAGACAGCAGATTAACGAGAGAAAGAACGTATCGGGATGTACTTGTATGTATACAGTGGGGAGTTCGGTCTTTGTGCATTGAGACAGCAGAAAAAAGAGAAATAACGTATCGGGATGTACTTGTATGTATACAGTGGGGAGTTTGGTCTTTCTGCTTTGAGACAGCAGAAAAAAGAGAAATAATGTATCGGGATGTTCTTGTATGTATACAGTGGGGAGTTTGGTCTTTCTTTCAAAGAGAAATAATGTATCAGGATGTACTTGTATGTATACAGTGGGGAGTTTGGTCTTTCTGCTTTGAGACAGCAGAAAAAAGAGAAATAATGTATCAGGATGTACTTGTATGTATACAGTGGGGAGTTTGGTCTTTCTGCATTGAGACAGCAGAACAAAGAGAAATAATGTATCGGGATGTTCTTGTAAATATACAATGAAGAGTTTGGTCTTTCTGGTTTGAGACAGAAGAGTAAAGAGAACCACACATAAGAGAATGTAAAGTAACGATTTGCCAAAGAAACTCCTCTGAGTTTCCATTTCAGAGGTCATCGTCGTTTCTAAAGCAGTCGCAGTTGTGATTATGGAATTTATTGATTGTTTTCGCTTCTTTCTTTTTTTTACCTTTGTTGAAACAAAACAAGATGTTTGTTATTTTAAAGATGCCATTTATGGTGGTTGTGATGCAAAAACATCTTACATATGGTGTTTTGTTGGTGGATTCTTTTATATAATTTTTTTTAGGGGGGGGGGAGGTACATCTGTTGAGGAGGTTATGTTTTTGTCTTTGTTTGTCAGTCTGTCTGTCTGATAACAACACTGCTCAAGTTACAGAATGTTTGGAAAGTAATAGATTGCAGATACATGAATTTTTCTTGCTTGGCAGTCTTTCCCTTCACACATAAAACATACACATTAAAACTTATTCCAAGGAGAAGAACAATTCTGTAATGTGGCCCTGTTGTAGACTTGGACTAATTACGGACCATAAGGCGATAGTTTTCCCCAGACTAAGACCCCTGTGCCTTATCATGTGACTGATAAAATAGTAAGAAAATAGAGTAACAAAATCTGAATTTTGTGTTAAATTTGGGGTGTGTCCCTTATAATCAGGTGCGCCTTATATTCTGTAAAATACGGTAGTTTGAGTTGTCTCCCTGCAATAGGCTTGCTTTTCTCAGTGCTTTCTTTTCTACAAACATGTTGAAATGTATTTCATTTGTTACCAGAAGACCATGAAATTATGACATCACATAAAAAATCCGTTCTAAATTTTCAGGTGATCAGATTTTTTAAAGATTTGGTGCATAATGTTGTGATTTTGATTATATTTAGGATTTGAATCACTTTGATTTGTGAAATTGAAGACAGAAAGCTGCATATTATTACATAGCTTCGTGCTTCATTTTTTTGGTATGATCCCTACTGAAAATCCTAAAGAAAGAAGCTATTTTGATGCAGGATTTTTTTTTTTTTTACATTGCATTTTTTCCCGCCGTTGTTCGTACACAGAGAGGAGGTTTGTGTCATCATCGGGGTTGTGTCTTGATGACGCCACCTGTCATTTTCCAGTCTTGTGCTGGCTTAATGGATTGTCTGTACATATGTAGAGATCTCATCTGGAAGTTTTGATCTTGTTTTTGTGAAAGCGTTCTTATTTTCTCTTGTCTCTGTTCTGCTTTCTCTTAATAATTGGAGAATGTCTTTCTTTGTTGCGACTTTTTGCATGGTTAAATTGTTATGAACCTGCTATGTTCCCTTATAAAGGTGTGAAGAAAGCATGTGATTATTTACTGCACTTCGATCATCAGTAACAAGGGAGCTTTCAATTAAACACTCGCATGTACACACACCAAACACACTCACTCACACACTAGTTGTAAGCTTATAAAACTTCATTCAGTGTTAGTGTATAAAACTTCACTAAATGTAAGCGTATGAAAGTACTCTCGCCACCCTTCTTTGTACAATTTCACCTGCACCTGTACATTCTCATTTCTGGAAGGGTAATGTCGCAGATCTATGTGTTCACCTCGTTTTGAACTTTTGTTTAAAGATGTTAGTTGTCACATTACTGCTGCTTTACAATACGTCTGGATGAATCTGCATCTTGGTTGTCCCTTTTCTATACGCTTTAACTTTAACATTTCAAGGGTATATTATGCCAGAAGATACTATCATACTTCTCAGGTGAAAGCCAGAGCATAATTCTATGAAAGAAATAAACAAGGCTTTCACCCGAGTTGTACAATGATAATATCCATCTTTAAAAAAAAAAAATCTTGTTTGTTTGTTTAATCCTGTCTTTTTCGTTTTCATCTGGCCAACTTTCACTTTACTTTGCCTGTGCAAGGTGAACATCAGAGCTGATTCTAGGGCGCGGGATTGGTACAATCCCCCCCAAATCTGTTAATTCCCGCAATAATCGGGTCTAAGCACGGGCCGACGCCCGCATATTTGCAGAACTGCCCGCACTTTTTACCGATCGATGCGGGAATTCCTTCATCGTCTGCTAAGTCCGTCGTCTGCACAAACCGAAAGCATTGAGCAGGAATGAATGATTTCTCGACATTTCATTGGTTCCTTTACAATGTTAGTGTAAATCAACCAGTCGTGTTCATCTCGTTTTACTGACAAGTTGTTGCGAGAGTCCTACCCGCCATGTTGAATTTTCTTCAAAATGAAGCGGACAACGACGCTCTTCGACTTTGATTTTTGTGGTGGCAAAGTAAAAAAAAAAAAAATCCTCTGCCAAACGAGTGTGCAGAAGATGTTGCAGAAACAGCTACTGCATCAACAGTCTCGGAGAAGCAGCCCGAAAATAACGGCACTAGTACGAGGGAACACAGGTTGTTCCAAGACGAGTGGCTGAAGAAGTGGCCATGGCTAGCGAAGATTAAATCGGCCGCCTCCCCCCCCCCCCCCTTCCCCTCGTATCCATTGGACCTGCCCCCCCTTTTTTCATTCTTAGGGGGGGGACTTTTTCAAAATCCTAGAATCAGCTCTGGAACATTAACTTAGCCCAATATAGTGTTGTTTTGCTGTGTTCTAACGAGTGAAGATGTGATGAACCCTATCAGAAATGACTAAAAGGGCCTTTGAATCGTGGTGTTTTTCTCCCTTTCGTTTTCGTGGTATCGTGTGTTGTGGTGAAACACAGGAGTGTTTTGGACGTAAAGCATCATGGGTTCCTTGTTCCTTTGTCGTTATGGGGGTCTCCTTTCATCGCATTTATCAATTAAATCTGCTGTTGTTGTGTTATGGTAACAATTGTTGACGAGTTCATCAAAGATTCATTTGTACCTAGCTTTGTTTTATGTCATTTTGTCTGGGGGGTTTTAACTGGATTTTGTTTATTGAAATAAGTTGGGGGTTTTAAACAAAAAACAGTACAGTGGAACCTCCCTTATAAGACCTCATTATAAGACTCCCTCCCACATAAGACCCACTTCTCTGAGACATTGCCCTTCTTTGTAAGTATTAAAATTGCCTCCCTTATAAGACCTCATTTTGGATGATTTTTGAAGGTCTTATAAGGGAGGTTCCACTGTACACCAACTTCATTTTTCATCTGTTTTCTGTGTATATTTTCTTTTGCATTGACATTCTCTTCTATTTCATTTTTATCGTTTACTGCTATACAATTTGAATATTAACTTGTTTATTAAGAAAGCTTCTTATTCTACACTGAAGACCAGAGGATTGGACCTAAGACTCTTCTGATTCATGCACTAAAAACACACACACACACACACTCAACAGTCCCTCTCTTTCCCTTTCCCTCTCTCTCTCTCTCTCTTCATTGTCATCAGTACATGAATGAGGAACAAAGAGTGTGTTTTCTCTTTCCTTTCCCCAATTAACTCATTGTATTAGCGAAAGTTAAAAACGATAATACGTTGCTTATTTAATATAATTACTAAGAACTTCGTCGGTCTATTGATTTATCATCATTTTCACTCACACAAAAATGTTTATTTGCATACGTTCACATACGTAATTCTTCTAACATAAAAAACATTTATTTAGTTTGTCTTGCTATGCAAAGTACATTAACAAAAAGGAATGAATAAATCTTTAATTTAATGTCTTTTCACATGAATAATGATTTTAGACAACATGCAAAAATTTAACCATTTTTATAATTAAAAAAATGCACGCAAGCTTAAAAAATAACAATTACAACAACACACAAAGCAAAACATCTACAGTAAGCTTCCACAGAAAATGACATGTGTCTGTTTGTGCTCATTTGTGTCAGCTATTAATTTCCCCATGCTTTTGAATTGAAATGAATTATGTCGCTAGTTAAGTGTTTTGTGTTGTTATTGCATTGGTTTCGAAGACTTTCCAGTTTGCCAAAAGTATCTTGTAAAGGCTGTTCATTTTGCTCAGCAACTAGGTATTGTCTGTATGGCTTGTTATTGTGCGTCTCAATATTGTGCTGGGTTTTGTTTGCTCTTATTCATTTTTTTTTTTTAATTCATTGATTCATATTGATGGAAGGGAAATGTTAAAGACCCCCCACGTCGCGTGTCACATTCCCTCTTATGCTAGGAAGATTTCTTACCAGATATAAGAGGGAAAACACGTGAAAACCATGATTTTGACACGTGACGTGGTGGGTCTTTAAACCAACCAGAAAACTTGTGTTGCACAATTTTGTCAATTCTTCCATCATGTATCAAATACAAGATGGCAAGCCATATGACTGTACTCTCAGTACTTGAGGAAATCTATTGCTGGATATCGGCTGTCGTCATAGCTGCCATCTTGGGTTAAATCTAAGTAGTGAACTAGTTGGATGCGACACCGTGTTTATTCCAAGATGGCGGCTGGGCCCTTCTTAGATCACTGCTTGAAAAAGGACAATGACAACTGGTCCCCAGCCATACAATGTGCGTTGATTCATTCGGAAAAGCTAGGCTGGAATTTGTTATACATGGGTGCTACTCTTTCAGTTTTACACTGATTTCAGTATTTTTGATTTTACCCAAAACTGAACTTCAGTTTTTTTTAATTCATAAAAAAAGACCACAAGCGATGTGGGGCATTTTGAACTTGGTTGTTCTATCTTGGATGTTTACAAAGACAATGTAATAATTTTACAAAGCTTATCACATTCAAACTGTCTATTATTTTAACTGTCTGTCTATCTCTCTCTCTCTCTCTCTTATCTTGCCCCCCCTTGAATCGTCCGACGGGGCTCTGCCCCTGTACCCTGCCGGGGCCATGGGTCCTTGGACCCCTGCCTTTCAGGTTTTTTTCATTTGGGGGAGTTGCACCCATGATTAGATAATAGATCCCTTCCCCATCCTTATTGTCTATGGTGTATCATGATGAGGATGTTGGGATGATAAGTATACTGTATAGGAAACGTCTCCTAATGCCAACTAATGCCCGAGGCATGAAGAGTTGATGTAGAAATGTCTTCTATGTTAAAAGTCATTGTCATCACAAAATAGCAAGCTGTATTTGCCCGGGTTCTTAACTCTCTCAACACTAATGTACGCTATGGCGTACATGTTTCGCACAAACATTCAACACTAGGCAGGTTTGCATCATTACATAAAAAATATTTTTAAAATAATGCTTAACCGCACAGTTTTGAAAATTTGCGGTATTGTAATAAAAGCTAGCATATCTTATAATTCCAAAGTAAAATTTTTATTATTAGCAGATTTTTAAAAAAGCATGACAAAGAAGACGAAGAGTGGGGTAGTTACTCATTTGCATTCATTGCCGTCCTAAAAATAGACTAGAAGTGATTTCATTGGTTGAAAACTATTAAGGGACCGTAGAGGAACACTTTTATACCAGTTTGGGTTGCATGGCTTCGCTGAGTTGTGAAGTGTGAATGTTTGAACACTATGTACGCTATCACATACATTCGTGTTGAACGGTTGTAAAGGGAAGCAATCGGCCAGTGTTGAATGAGTTAATAGTAAGTGACCATGTGATGATGACTATTTTTGTGTCGTGTCAGAATTTGTATCATCGGATCTAATAGATCTGTCGTCGTGTCATGGTTGGTGCTTTGCAGTGTCAAGAAATGTCTTTGAGGCAAGTTCAACATTTCTGATTTGGGGGGAGAAACACTGCTTTAGTGTAGTGTTTGTCAATGTTGCTGAGTTATGTAAACCTCGAAAGTTCGGAAACAATCTTTGTTAGGGCTTCATGTTTCAGGGTTGTCATTTTGTCATGCAACTTGTTTTTGCCTAACTTGTATCATGACAGAACATTTCTGGTTTTGTTTATGTAATACAATATATTGTTTTTATCAGCAAATGTAGCCAAGTGAATATAGAATGTGAATTGCAAATTTTGATATGATGCCATAATTAATTTTTTTTTATACTGAAAGCAATAATGTTGGGCAGCATAATTAGAATTGTGGCATATCCTCATCTTAGTATGTTGTGCCATGGTTTGTGTGCCTGTTTGGTTTGGCCTAATTTGTGTTAATTCATGATTACTACATGGTTGAATTGGCTTTACGTTGTCCAACCTGCAAAAGTCATGTGTGGGACATTTTAGGAGAGATATTCGGAGAGGTGTTTCCATATATATGGTAATCTTCAAAAGAAAAGAATAATTTCATAGACAGTTTATATATTTGTAATTGGCATACTTTTTGGTGCTGGAATCATCAAGGCTTTAGATTTGCTTGCCCACATACAGAAATGTCTTCTTTCTTCTGTGGCATGTCACTCAGGCATGGGAGACCTCCGCGAATCGCCGAAAATCCGCGAAACAGTTTGAAACAAAATTATTAAAAAATGCATTGAAATGGCATGAAAAAGTGAAAATTTCACTCATTTATTGAATTTTCTTCGGTCCCCTGGACCCCCGGCCATTTTCCTTGAAAACCACTTTGCCCCCACTACCATGCCTGGTCACTAATGTGTATAATACTTATACACTTGATAGACTTGATATAAAATAAGTGTTCAGTTGCCTTATTTGCAGTCAGTTACTTATATATTATGTCGAGCTTTACATCAGGGTTTGGTTCAATGGTGCGTTTTTATTATAACGTTTTATTTGGAAGCTTTTCCACCATGGTTTGCCTTGACACATTTATGGACAATCATGTTACGCGTGCAGCTTCTTTTAGGAGAGAGTATATGTTATCTGTGTCTTTGTGTGTAATGTAATTTACACTTTTTATTGTAACCCTACTTTTGGGACCATATGGCGCTACTGTTTTTCAGTTTTAATCTTGGCACTTTATTAGTTTATATGAAGGCATGGATGAAACCACATGGCAGGAAAAGCAGGAATCAGGATTTTGGCTTTGTTCTTTTTCCTGAAATCAGGAATTTGCAATACTTTATTGAAGAATAATTACACTGGAATGAGGTAAAAACCTTGTATTGTTTAAAAATGCAAGCCGGCTCTAAATGCTCTATTTTATTAATAAAAATGTTCCCCCACAAAAAACCTTCAGCTGTGGGGGCTTTGCCCGCCGACCCCTATGACCCCTACTCCGCCCCGTGATCCCACCAATGCAGCCGGCCAGAACTTAGGCCTTCCTGCTTTTCATTTTATCCAAGTTTCACCCTTGTGAAGGTATGTGTCATTGTGTGTGCCTTATATCCAATCATGGTCCAGGGAAAAAAAGCTTTTTGAAAACTTGCTGTTTATGCACAACGAAATTCTAGTCCTTAAAACTCTTGACTGCCATATAACGTATCACATACTAACTTGATGACATCATCAGAAGAAGAGGAGTAACTCTGATATGCTGGCTTTCGCTCGACGACGACGAAAATGGTGTTTTACGTCCTCTTGGTCTGAATCAGACACATTTGTAAATACAAATATGGTGGGAACAATACTGGAGGCAATGCCCGGAGGCAGTACGAAACCAGAGTCCCGATTTTGTATTAATACAGATAGCTGTAGCGGTGACCACGCCTCGGTTAAACCTCATCGGCTATGGCACCGCCACAAGTATTGTTAACTGGCTTTCGCTCTAACAGTCAAGAGAGTTATATTCCCCAGACCATTTGACCAGATTGGCTCTATCAGTTGTCCTTTTCGGAAAAATGGCATGATCGCGGTGTTTGTACAATGAATTTTTCTTTAATTTTCTCTGGCAGTCAAGGGGTTAATAGGTGATCAACATGAGGTAAAACAATGCATTCCAATGAGGCTTTATACTGCTCCTTGCCGACACGAAAAGGCGATGATTTTAGGCCCGAACTGGTGATGAGTCAGGAGCAGATAATTTTCTGTTGCTATATACTACTAGTTCCTGACAGGCAAGGGCGATAATCTTAAGTAGGGGGCATTCACATCTCAGGTCAAGAGACAGGGGCAGAGAATTTTCGGTATAAAGCCTCATTCAAGATGCACTTGCTATTTTTTTTTTTTCGATTTTGCATTTTGTTCAGTGGTCAGTCATCATGGTTCAATGCATCAGCCATATTTTATATTTCAGATGAGTTCAAAATGTCCTGATGAGGTCGTCATCAGTAATCACCCTATCATTGTTTACTTTCATCAAGGCTCTTCTGTTTTATTTCAGTCTAGAATTTTAATGTTTGTTTTCATCACCCAATGCCACCATTGTCTTTTATCTATGGGGGTTTTCTTTATTGGGGTTTTTTTTTCGTAAAAAACTCTTGGGGTTGGGGATGCACCCAATAAGTAGCGCCTAAGCAGTCCCTGAAATATGGTAATTTGACTTGCAGCGATTTTGCTGCGTAAGGATTGGATGTCTCGTCGTCTCATGCCAAGTCTATGGATCATTTAAAGGGCATATTTATTTCTTAATCCGGGTAGTATTTTGAACACGTTTCCATAGCCTATGTGCCTATCTGTTATGTGGAATTCTTTTTACATTCCAACTTAATCCAAGTCAAGATTGTGCCATCCACATTTTAGAGTAATGGGTCACTAATAAGAAAATCAGAAAAGTAAACTTCTTTAACTAAGTGTACAGTTTGTGTGCCTTTATTGTAACATTTTAAGTTCTACTACATTTTTACATGCAAAGAGAATTATTAACACAAAAAACATGTACCAAAGACTGTATGAAGTGAAAGGCATCGATAAAAACCATCATCTTGCTTGAAACAAATAATTTGGGTTTAACTCTTCTATGAGAAAAATGTTCGTTGTCCGTGGGTGATGCTACTGCTAGGCAGAAGGAAAATAAGATGGCAATGGGATCATAAGGAGAGGAAAAGGATAAAGAACCATCACACATCATCTTAATGTACCCCCTGTGGGGATACCGGGGGGTCTGTATAAATAGTTTCCTCACCTTCTGGAAGTTCTGTGCTTGTAACTTCCTCTAATGTATCACTCTCTTTGACTCTTGTCTTTTCCCTTAGCTTACTGTCATCTACTATCTTTCTGCCTTACTGGTCCATTCTCCTGCCTTTTTTCAATAAATTCTTTCAAAAAGATTTCCTCCAGCCGAAGTCGGACATGCTGGGCCTAATTATTTCTTACTTAGGCACATAACGGCAGCATGACGCATCTGCGCTCATAATTGACAGGAAACTGAGCGATCAAAGAAGAAGAAGACATCTTAATGTGAGGGGCATAATCTGTTAAGTTTTTATGTGCCACTTGTGTTCAACAGTATATCAACTTATGGTTTTGTATCTGTAATCGATGTATCCTGTAATTTTATAACATACAGCCAGGGTTTATTTTACCTCCCTATGTTGCACCAAGTCTATAATTTGTTGTGCGACTGTACAAAAACTACAGGGTTTTGCCTTTACAAAATGTGGCATTGACACTACTGGTTGCATAATATAAAGTTGTGTTGCCCTGGACCTGATCTCTCAGCTACATTGTAGATGCTGTATGTCGAGTGTCGCTGTCGTCTCTAGTCTGTAAGGCATGTTCCGGTGACTTGTTCATATTTCAGCCCGATGTGTGGTTGTGTCCTTGGTTGTTCATAATGTAGTTTTGCTCTGAAATGAACAAAATGTGGTCGTACATCCTTTCTTTTACTCTTTATGGTTAGTGTAAATGTGTGTTATAGAGTTTTGCTTTTCTTTGTTTTACTACACTTTTAAGGAACCGTCAAATTGAGGTAAATGATGTGTCTTGTAATAAATTGTTTTATATTTTTGTCATGTTTTCAGGTTTATTTGTAAAGTAAATACATGTAGGATGTTGTCGACGTGTTTGATGTTTACTGTGGTGACAGTCCTGAGAAAACCATTGCTGTTGACGGGACTATAAGCAATGTTAAAATAAATAAAATAAGGTGTAAATGATGTTTGACATATATGCATTTAAGTTTCCCTGGCAGGGAATGACCCAACAGGGGTGTTGGAACAGTTATTGTGTGGCCTATCCTTATAACTTTCTAAAGGAGCAGTTTCAGTTTCTCAGCTGTTAATCATGGAATTTATAAAGGTTGTTGACAGGAAAATCTTGTAAATGGTACACCTCAAGTTTTAGCTCATGACTTACAATTGAAAAACCCAAACTGTTGCCTTGCGTTGATTTTATGGGTTTGAATTTAAAATGGTTGTGGTCAGGAAAATCTAAGCTTGGAACAACCCAAATGTTGCCCCTGTGTTCATATTCTGGCTTTGAATTTATTATAATAGTAATTGTTACGAACATCTCATCATTAATTCTAAAAATTAAACGAGACTTGCCTGTAAGTTGTAGTTTAACTGTAGTTGATTGGAGACTTGTGAGTGGCAGGAGCGCTTACTTGAGTTAAAAGAATCTTAGCAAGATAATAGTCGAAAGATTCGTAACACATTTTCTTGAGGATGTGGACATGTTAACATCTTTCTCACGAATCCTTTCTGTGTATGTGTGTGTGTAGGTTCCTGTTACAAGTATTTGTTCATTTCACTCTCCTGCTCAGTTGTCACTAGTCAAGTGTGTACTGTGATCCAAGATGTCTGCGTGCACTTTGTACATTCTGATTCTCCACACAGATTTTTTTGTTTTAGATTTGTTTTTAGTCTTTGAAATGCTGTTCTGTATATGAATTGGAACTGTTTTGTTTGTTGTTACTATGTTCTGTTGATGTCATTGTCAACTATCTTTCAGTGCTTTCTTTCTCATTTTGTGTCAACTATCTTACCACAAGGAGTGTGTTCGGTTCTTCTTTTTCTGTAGTCTTGTTATTTTTGGCTTGTTTTTGTTTATTTATGCCTCAAAATATTCCTGTACATGACATTTTTTTCTGCATTTTCTTCATACTTGAATTTCTCTTCTAGTTTTTCAGTAGTCTTGTTATTTGTGGCTGCTATTTTTGCTTGTTCATGTCTCGATATATTCCTGCACAAGACATATTCTGTATTTCTTTTCTTTTTTCTGCACAGAAAACAGTGAATCCAGTCAGTTAGCTAACAGCCTAAGTGTTGTCGTAATGTTGTTGTACAATGTACTGTACGTGTCTCGGTGTTGCCAGATGTATTATGTCCGTGTAATAAAAACCTTTATTCCATTTCTATGAACTTACGAGTGTTCCTTTCAAGCGGGTTTGTGTGTGAATGCATTTATATCATAACATTCAGAGCTTGGTCAGTGGTATTTTTGTTAGTGAAAAAAAGTCCATAATGTCATGGAAAATAAGTTGTAATGACTAACCAATTGATAATAGCAGTTTGCTCTTTATGTGGTAATAATGCAAGCTATGCTTTCACTTCAATCTCTCTCTCTCTCTAGCCGGCGACAGACTATGTGACTGCCTCGTGTGACTCGATCAGGTCGTGACGTTTCACCTCATTTGCATACCCAGAGATGAGATTCTCAGAGAACCAAAAAGGAGGAAAAAAGAGGCACCGGCCTTCGGTCGGTCCAGGGGCAAAGCCCGTAATGGGGGTCCGGAAAGAATGCTGAAGAAGTTTTGTGTTTGAACCTGTAAAAATCAGCCTCCAAGACAGCAAATTTAGTAAAAATTTCGGAAATTTAATCTTCTTGATCAGGACTGCAAAAATGTGTGAATGTATGTACACCATTGGCTCAGGGCCAGTGATCTCTTTTTAGACAGAGACACAGAGAGAGAAACAGACAGACAGACAGAGACACAGAGAGAGAAACAGACAGACAGACAGAGACACAGAGAGAGAAACAGACAGGCAGAATGAACCAAATGAGAAAACAATATTAAACTTTTCACCACATTTTCGTTTCCACACAAAACTTGATCCTACACACACCCTCCCCCAAATTTTCTCAGAAATGACTCCTGGGGCCATCAAAAAGGAGGAAATCCTCCAATTGGAGGAAAAATCTCATCTCTGATACCATCCTGCTCGATCGGTCTGACCCAGTCGGCCCCAGTCAGGTGACAGGGCCGAATAGGGCGGGTTCTAAATCGAGCTGATCGAGTCAGATGGCTTGTGACCTCTTCTGTGCGGGAAACAAAGTTTGATCTACGTCACGACCTGATCGAGTCATATGAAGGAGTCGCATAGTCTGTCGCCCGCTTCACACACACAAGAGATGATATTGTTTGTTTAGCTAAATGTATTACATAATTATGCTATAAATGTAAGGAAAATTCCACAATCAATTCCTAATTTGTATTCTTTTTTCTTCTTTAGGCTATGTTAAGTAATTTCTTGTCATTGATTTGTATTTATGCATACTGCAATGTCTAATGATTATTTTTGTCTCACTCCCCGTTGATTGGGGCTGAAAACCTTTGCCTCTCTCTCTCTCTCTCTCTCTCTCTCTCACACACACACACAATCCTGTGAGTCTATCATCAAAACATTTAATTTTAAATTTTCTAACAAGCCAATTTATTTCACAATCACATGAAGATTATGTTAAAGATTTTTATTTCACTCCTTTAAAACGGCATATAAATAGTGCCGTTTTTCTTTTGGTAAGTTTCTCCTTGGCAACCAATTAATATTGATCGCTTCCTGTGCACTTTGGCGACTGAAATAAACAGAATTGGACGTGTACAAAGACTTGGGATGAACAGCATGGGAGCAATACTGCTGGGTGGAGGAGAAAAATGGGACAGAACAGGATTTTATTTATCAGAGGCATGACATGCATGGCTAGCCAGAACAGGACATTTGCTGCGGGCATTCGTGCAGTAGACTAGACTACACTACTGCCCGCACGTTTTCTCCGTAGTTGCGTTGAACTCAAGGCCTTCTGTAAAATTCAAGTCGCCTGCCCGCTGTAAACGGCCATTTGTAGACGAGTTCTTGGTCAAAATGTATACGAGAAACTGAATAAATTTACCAAAAAAATCATTTTGCTAGTCCTCCCTTCCCCTATCCACAGCTCTTCATTCAATTCTGCACTCCTTCCCTCCTCCTCTCTTCCCCTCCACCCAATACCAGGGTCATTCTTTTCCTCGTTCACACGCTGTGACAGGACGCTGCAATGTCCCCCTTTCTTCTGCATCCTGGCCCAGGACAGACAGAGAAAGAAACAGACATCTACAAACACACCAGCGCTCCCACTAAAGGTTGTAGAGAAGTAATGATACAGAGCTCTCATCGAATTAGTTTCAAGAGTAAACCATTTAACCCTTTCACCGCCAAAGTCGCATTTCAGCACCACAGTGATTTAACACCTATGTCACTAAAAGGCATCAAATTGGGGTCTATTATCCAAAGACTCGATTGTCTTAGTTTTGGGAAGTAAGGATAGACCTTATTTGACTATGTCACAGAAGAATCACCAATACTGCAGATGGATTTTGTTCTCTACCTGGGCAGGTAAATTTAATGGCACTTTTTGGCTGAAATATGGCTGGCGGTGAAAGGGTTAAAAACAACCGGATCAAATTTAATGTGTCGTAATGAGCTCAGTTTCAGTTTTGTGCTCTTACAATCTAGAGAAAAAACCCAACAATATTATCCATGACGAAAAACAGAAAACGTTATTTATGAAATCCCTCTTTGTTTGCAGTATTGTTATTCAATCCTTCCATATTGTACCATTTTAAAATGGCAACTGAAGTATACACATGAAGCATTCCTCCTACTGAAAAGACACCACCAACGAATCAAGTCCTGGAGTCACTGGAGCTTTCTAACTTAGGCACAAGGACTGGACATGCTTTATGGTCAGTTTTTCCCCCCCATGTCCATTATGAATGAGAAAAAATTTCACTTTTTAACAGTGATGCCTGCAGCCTATAACTTGTGTCCGTGGCAAATGAACCGGTCGGTCCTTTCTGTGCCAGATGTTTTCAGACGCCCACAGATTAATCACGGTCCTTCTTCTTAGATTTCTTTCGATCTGAAACATAGCAGAGACAATGAAAAAATTAATCACAATGCCAAATAAAGAATAATTTTGAAAAGTTTAAGTTACATTAAGACTTACAGGGCTCCCAATCGTCCCGCAAAACAAGGGGTCCCAGGGACTCCTTCACTTACGTAGAGGGTCCCAGTGGCATTGCAAATGATAAAAATATTTTTTCTAGTGCATCCCTGGGACCCCCTTCACATTCTTTTAGAGAGTCCTTTAGAATTTTAGTACTTCATAGACCCCCCTGGGAGCCCTGATTTAAAAATGGTAAAACATGCACTCTTAGTCAGTCAAACACACACACACATACACACACACACATACCTGTAGTAGCTGGCTCAGCCACAGTGGTGTCTTCCCTGGCCCTCATGCGGTTGACAAAGCCCTGGGCCTTGTTTTTGCGGAACTGTTCGTACGGGTCTCGCAGGTCGATGCCGATGCCCTTCCTCATGTCCATCTTGTCCCGCACCTCAGCCGCGTCGATCGGGTCCATGATGCCTTGCTCCGTGGCTCCCAGACCCTTCCCACCCCAGCCTGCCAAGAAAAATCGTAGTTCATAGAGCAAAAATTACAGGGCTTCTGATTTTCCTTTCTCTTAAGGGGTACGCTCACCTCCTGTTTACAGTTTTAAGGGGTATTTTCACTCCCAGTTTCAAATTTTAAAGGGTCAAGACCCTACTTCCTACGTAAGTAAACGGCACTTAGACAGACACACACAACACACTCTCTTCACTCGCACACCTACTGATCAGTTTTTTTGGTGCTTGTTATTGACGAACAACCTGTTTCTTCTTCTTTATTTTCAAGTTTTCTTTAACACTTGCCAGACTGGTTGACGAAAGGAATATCAAGTGTTTGAAACGATTTTATTAGATTTTGAGAAAAGGGTCTGCCAATGGACAACAAGTTTTCGATGTTTACTGCGTTCTGGCAGTTTCTGTTTTAACCAGGCAAAGCTTTGCACAGTATTGTCACATCCTAGTTACTGGTGTTAATACCCTAGGGGAGAGAAGTGTGTAGTGACTGACCCATTTTCATGAGTAGCTGATGTCCCTTGTTGGCCTCCCCGAGTCGTTGGTCTGGCGGAGGAATCATCGTTGCCATTCCCAGGCCAGGAGCGCTGAGACAAACACACAAATGTTGACACACATAAACCTGAGCCCTCCTATTCAAAAAGCTCCTGCTCATATATCCATGGGTGCAACTGCAAAAAATGAAAAATACCTGAAAGGCCGGGGTCCAGGGGTAATGTCCCCCTGCAGCTGAAGCAAAAATTGATTTATGAAGGTACTTCAATTTGCTTTTTCCACAATTTATACAAACGCTTATTTTAAAGTGTTTGAAAAATACAGTAGACACACAAAAATCTTGCTTGACAAGTTAAAAAAAAAAAGGAACTTCCTTTTCTGGTAAAATTCAAAAACAGGAAAATCCTTGTCTACCAGGAAAAGTTCTTCTTCTTCATCTTCTTCCTATCACTGGACTGGGCCTCACAGCGTTTAAAGTCCAACTTGGTACGCGACTGACAGGCGGCTGTGTGCTCTCAATGCCTAATTTTTAAAACTTGAATAATAATTTGGGATCCATCCCTAAAACTTGAGGTTAAAACTATATACACTGGTCCACTGGGAGATCAGCAGAGGGAGGCCTGCCTGGTGGCTGATGTAAATGCCACCTAGGCCGGCCCTGAATGCATCGGGACAGATGGTTTCAGTCAGGATATATCCACTCATGTATATCTGTATGATTATACAAAATCTTAGAATGTTATACACGCACATTATGCACACACATACATGCACGCATGCACGCTCGCACACACACACACACACACATTTTTAGAATAAAAAAGTACACTTTTAGTTTCAAATATTTTTCTTTTCAGTGCTTTAGGTGAAAACTGAAGACCATGTTCTATTTGTAAGCAAACGCTCACACATTGCACTGCACACAGCTGTGCACGCAGTATAACAAGTTCATAAGAACTAACATCTTTGGTAAGATGGTTCTTTTCAGCGATTTTTTGAGGGCTACAAAGGGGGTTAACCTACACCCCTTAACAAAAGTTAGGGACCTTTTATTTTTACAAGTGCGAAGAACAAAGGCATTTAAAGTAAAGAAAAAAAATCTCAACCAAATAACTTCGTATTTTGAAGATGGCTACTTCAATAGGCTGTTTAGGTGGACTTATCAACCTCAGCCCTTGACAGCAGGTGGTGTTCCATTTAGAGGCTGTTTCTAGGAACACAGAACTCACACTCTTTCTTTCTTTCAGTGTCGTTCTCTCTTGATCGTGCGTGGCAAAAATCAGCAATGAAAATTTGCCTCATCTTTGACGAAGGGAAGTAATATCATCTGGAGGAGTGACGTCCAGTCTGGCGGCCAGAGGTGCTCTTTGTTATTGACACTAAAGTCTCAAATTTTGTTGCGCTAATCTGATCAGTTTTGAAGTAATAGCTCAGCAAATAACATTTGCGAACAAGTGGCCCTTCACTTCTACTGGGAATATATCTTGAAACCCTTTTTCAGATCTTGAAAGACCCGTATGAATGCATGACAGTGAAAAAGACACACAAAACACCCAGATGCAGACAGACAAACACACACTCACAATGAAGGTGGTGTTGGGCTGCGCTCTCTGGGCACTACCCTTTCCCGGGGCCTCTCCGGGGTCAGCGATCGACTCCTGCGTCGAACTCCGGGTGACCTAGACCTTGACCTCGAGTCAGACCTTGACCTTGAACGCTTTCTTTTCTGGGCGGGCGGTGACGGGGTTCGGGATCTGGATCTGGATCTGGATCGAGTCCTGAAATGTTCAGCAGAAATGCAGACTTTCTATTGTACATTTTTGGGTTAATGTAGGTTACCATGTCAAATTTGTGCAAGCTAATCAATTGGCTTTGCTCTGTTTTGGCCAACATTTGCAACTAGCCATGAACTCAGATGCATGCTACGGTCACAATAATCATGGTTTTCAAAAATCACTTATTTTGGTGAAACTGCAACTTTTATAAATATACAACAAATATAATCTATCCTAGATGCATTCAAGACAACAATAATTCAAAAAACAGAAACCTCTTTTCGTCTTCTTTCTCTCACCTGTTTTTGCTCCTCTCGTCATTTTCGCTGTCAAATCGGCGGCGGCGAGGCGGGGTGGCGGAACGCGATCTGGACCTGGAGTGGTTTTCCGCCTCAGCGTCAAACCTGCGTCTCCGGGGCGGGGTGGCCGAGCGGGACCTCGACCTCGACCTCGACAGCGACCTTGACCGTGACCTGGAGCGTGACCTTGACCTTGAACGGGAGCGGGAGTATCTTCGGCGTCCGCTCTTGGCGTGCTGTTTGGCCTTGAAGAACTCGTAGAGACCCAGCTTCTCCCATCCCTCGCTGCAGAGAGAAAAAATGCAAGGCCACAGGGAAACACTGTAATGAAATTTTGATAAACAACTTTACAGTGAAATCTATATAAAGTAAAATGTGCAGTGAAATCTATATAGAGTAGAAAGGGGGGTTGCATACCCCTTAACCCTTTCAACGCCAGCCGTTTTTCAGCCAAAACTTTCCATAAAACTTACCTGGGTAGAGAAAAGATTCTGTCTGCAATATTGGGGATTCCCTTGTGAGATGCATAAAACAGGGCCTATCCATACCTCCCAAAATTAAGAACAAAAGATCATTGGTTAACAGACCCTCAGTTGATGCCTTTCAGTGACATAGGTGTCAAATCATTGTGGTGCCAAGAGGCGACAGTGGCGATGAAATGGTTAAGGCATTATTGTAATATGACGTCAATTTGTGGATCTCCAGTTCGACATTGGAAAAGATTTAGATCACCAGTGTCTGTTAAAATGTTCCTGCTTCCATTGTATGAACGCTCTACTTTGTAACTGAAAGCGGGTTTTTTAGAAGCAAGTGGATTTCTGAAGACTATGACAAATTGGTCATTGCGTGGGGTCCTAAATTTTAAGTTTCCCCCCTTTTCCTACCTGCCTCTGGGTCCATCATTTCATCCTTTGCGTCTCCCTAGGAACAATTATAACAAAGAGCAATTCCAAAGAATAACAACTCTGGAGAAACCCTGAGGAGACGCAAAAGAACAATACATTCTAAAGATCGCATTTCATTCTACATCCCTTTTCAGCTATCTTGTACTTTATGCACCACCACCATCACCACCCCCTCAAATTTTCACTGAGAAGCAACATTCTGCCATTCTTGGTAAAGGGATAGGGATAGGATCAGCCTAGGATTCTTTTCATAAAACTGAAAGACTTGGTGATTAAGGGAAGTAAACATGAGCGCTATCTTGTACTTTATGCACCACCACCACCACCTCACATTTTCACTGAAAAGCAACATTCTGCCATTCTTGGTAAAGGGGTAGAGTTAGGATCAGCCTAGAATTATTTTCATAAAGAAGAAAACTTGGAGATTGAGGGTTGCAAACATGAATGCATGGAGGGGGAGGTGTCCTAAAATGCAAGTTTTCCCCCTTTTCCTACCTGTCTCTGGGTCTCTCCCTGGAGGGAGGGGTGTAGAAGGCGTCCACTGCGGCCAGGAGGCGTTCGCTGGGAGCCATGGGGGGAGGCAGGCGGATGTCCTTGGGGTCCAGGGGCTTGTACTCCGTCTCCTCCCACTGCAAAACAAAAATCACACCACACCTGTTTACCCCTGTTTTGCAAATTTGTAATTTCTGAAACAAAAAATAGTAATTTTGAGAAGAAAAAAACCCGTAATCCAACGCGCGGCTGATTCTTTTTCTTCACAAAACCCAGTTAAACAAGAAAACGTTTTTGTAATTACACAATTATACGCAAGCAATAGTGCACCCTTAAAAACATTTTTTAAACCATATATTTGCCTTTTCTTTGGTGTCTTTCCATCAGATTTTGGATCATTTGACCTAGAACTCTCACCATGCGGTCGCCTTGACGCCATCTTGAAACAGAATGAAAAGAAATTGACGCGCGTTGTATGCTAAGGAACCTGGAATGACTTTTCATCGCATTGTTTCAAAAGCATTGCTTGCCGACGCAACTGCAGTGGTGTTTTTTTGTTGTTGTTTGTTGTTGTTTTTCGTCACCTTAATTCTCATAATTTGACTTTTGTTTCGTAAAAATTACGGCAAAATCGTGAAGGTAAACAGGTCTGCCACACACACACACTTATGTATAATCAGTGAATGTAATGATCTACCTAGTTCATTAGCAGTGCCACTAACTCATGCGTAAGTTACTGTGAAATTGTGTTTGGAAACAAGTTTGGATCAACACAAACAGATAAAAGGCCTATTAGGTCTGATCATCAAGCTGCATTCATATATCATATCATATATATCATATCATGACATCTATCTCAATCTGAACCTAAAAAATGGAATGCTGAACGCGTTTCAACTGTATACGATTTGGCAAAATGTCTCTATGTTTTCACTGCTCACTGAGCAGAAGCTGCAACATTCAACAGTTGCAAAATATGGAGAAGCACATACACAAATGTTCATCCAGCAATGATCTGTGCCCATTCTGTTGCTTACATTGTAGCTTTTCACCACAGACGTAGTAAAATCGGCAATTTTCATCTCTACTTTTGCTTACTTTGTTTGCATACCAAGTGTGAGTGTTGGGTATTGTTGGACAGAACAAGTCTCTAGCTATACCTACATCACATTTCTTCGACTATTTTTTCCATTTTCACACCAAAACTACATGAATACAAACATACTCATCTTGTTCCGATAGTGTTTTTTGCCCCTTTGCTACCATTGGCTGCGCTTTCGGTTAGTCTTTTCAAAAGCTGCTTGTGACACATTTAGACCAATTTTGCTCAAGGGAAAGCACTCAGAAGACAGATAACTGATTGCTGAATATAGTTAAAGAAGTTTTTTCCCTTAGACCATACATAGATGTGCACTGTTCATAGACAAAGTCACCACACGTATATGCGTGCTGCGTACTGAACGGAGGAAGCTTCTACCAGGCATATGTGCATGCTACGTAGTGAAAAAGTTAACCATTAATTCAGCATGCCTATAGAACCACACACACATTTCCATTTTATTGGACGAATAAATATTGTGATTGTGATTGTGTGTGATTGTGAGAAGAAAATGGTGTCTATTTGACAGGCGATTCCTTAAAAGTTATTTTAATGTTTGGTGTGTGTGCCAGTCTGTTGTATGTATTTCTTCCATAGTAGTAGTACAGAGGAGACAGCCGCTACTCTAAAGGGCTGGGTTGGAATTTGTTTGTGGTGGAGATACTTTGAGAAAGAGGAACATAGGACAGGTTGATGTTGGAGAAGAATGTAGGATACAAACAAAAAAGAAAATCTTCTTCTGCATTCCCAACCCATTATGACCATAATGGGTGAAGTACAAATGTATCCAGTTTTCAACCTTTCACGGGTCTACTCGCTGCATTCAGCCAACATATTCCGATTTCCGAGGAGCTCGAAGGAGAAAATTATTTGAGAATTTTCTTTGAAAAATGGCAGGAGAATGGGCCAATAAGTCAGAAAGATAGCAGACGGCTGTAGGGAAAGAAAAAGGCCGAGTCAAAGAGAGTGATATATAAGAGGAAGTTGCTAGCACAGATCTTCCAGAAGATGGGGAAACCTATTTGTACTGAAAGATATCCCCATGGGGGGAAAAGAAGAAAAGAAAACAAAACAAAAAAACAACAACAGTGGAACCTCCCTATAAGACTCCCTCCCATATAAGACCTACTCTGAGACATTGCCCTTATAAAACCCCTCCCTTATAAGACCTCATTTTGGATGATTTTTGAAGGTCTTATAAGGGAGGTTCCACTGTAACAGTACCTTGACAAGAGGCGCCATGAGGCCGGCCGGCAGTTCGAAGTAGGGCACGGTGGGGGTCAGGTCCATGTCGGTGGGCAGCATGGGGGGTGGGAGGGGACCCCCAGGCCCGGGGGGAGGGGGCAGGGCGGGGCCTGCCGGGGGGAACCCTGGGGGAGGCTTGCTCAGGTCCGGCAGGGCAAACGGGTTGGAGGGCATGGCTGTGGGAGCTGCAACAGAACAGCCGACTGCCACCTCAACTACAAGTACAGTGGAAAGCCTGTTAACTAAAAATGGGTACCACAAAACAATTAATAGTCACTTTTTTTCTGGTCCAAATTTAATCCTTCTTATGGCAAAACTTTCTAACATCTCAGAATGGGAAAACTTTTTTAGACCTCAAAATATGAATTATCTAAAAAAAAATTCCAGTCCTTTTAATTTTGACTTGCCAGATTTCCACTGTAGATAAGAATTTTGTTGACGTACAATGAGGCTTTACAAAGATTTACACCTTTTTTAACAGCTACTCGTTTTATCTCTCAGCCTTCACTACAACAGATTTCATCAGGGCTAATGTGTTCTTAAGATTCAACGGCTGCTAGGATACTGGTATCCTGTCCATTCCATACCTTAAGCAAGACTAACGCATGACAAGCTGATATGATTTGTTCAAAACTTCAGCATGTTCAATGCAAGACCCCAAGCTTCTTCATGCATGACTTGCACATATGCTAAACACAATACTAAGCATTTATACTTGAGCTTTTGTAATGCATGTTTATACAAGACTTAGGTTTGTTATACATGACTTCAGTAAGTCTAAGACTTCCTGATGATTATACAAGACTTAACCCCTTGACTGCCAGAGAAAATTAAAGAAAAAATCATTGGGCAAATCATGCCATGAAAAAGACAACTGATAGGGCCAATCTGGCAAAATGGTCCGGGGATATTACTCTCTTGACTGTGTTAGAGCAAAAGCCAGCATATTAGAGTTATTCCTCTTCATCTGATGACGTCATCACTGATGTCATCAGGTCAGTACGTGATACGTTGGTGGCAGTCAAGGGGTTAAGCTTGTTTAATGCAAGATTGAAGCATTTTAGGTCACTCCTCTCTCAAGATACCGCAAGCGCCTTGCTGCTCCTTACCTGGTAAGATGTTTGTTGTAGATTCTACGGAATCTGTAGTGTAGTCTGGCACATGGTGCAATATGTTATCTCACCTTATCGCCCGCTTCCAGTCTTGAGAGTGCAAAGAGTAAACAAAGGATTGGTTGTTATGCCTTTAACCCTTTCGCCGCCAAAGTCGCATTTTAGCACCACAGTAATTTAACACCTATGTCACTAAAAGGCATCAAATTGGGGTCTATTATCCAAAGAGCCAATTTTCTTAGTTTTGGGAAGTAAGGATAGACCTTATTTTATTATGTCACTGAAGAATCCCCAATACTGCGGATGGATTTTGTTCTCTACCCAGGTAAATTTAATGGACAATTTTGGCTGAAATATGGCTGGCGGTGAAAGGGTTAATCTTGTTTTATCAGGACTTAAACATGTTCATATTCTTCTTCTTCATCGTTCGCTCAGAAACATGTTCATATATGACTGAAGGCTTACATGAAACAGTTATACTGACCTCCCATGCCGTGGCTGTACTCAAACTGCTGGGGTGGTGGGGGCTGTCCCACTACGCCAGGCGGGGGTGGCAGCCCTGGAGGGGGGATGTAGGGGTCGTAACTGGGGGGCGGCTTCAAAAGAAACAAAATGAAACATTGTTAAAAACATTATCACATAACACAAGACATTTTTTCCCACATATGATTCGCTAACATAAAAATGAAAGAAAATGGATAACAGCACCAAACTCCATCCATCCTCGTCTGTTGACTGGATTCAGATCACTGTGTGTTCAGGATGAAGGACTGGATATTACTTGTGTGTAACTTACATTTTCAACAGCTGTAATACAAAACTGTTACAACTTCAAACATGCCCATTTTCAGAGTCTTATGAATGTATGTGTGGGCTTTTTTTTAACAAAACATCTTGCACGTTTTGTGCAGTGTCTGTGTCAATGCTAACTTCAAACCTCAAATACTTATTTTACAAGGATAAGAATTTAGGCTGGGTGCTAAGATGCCATAACATATTAATATTATTAGGACTTATTTTACAAGGATAAGAATTTAGACTGGGTGCTAAGATGCCATAACATATTAATATTATTAGGACTTATTTTACAAGGATAAGAATTTAGGCTGGGTGCTAAGATGCCATAACATATTAATATTATTAGGACTTATTTTACAAGGATAAGAATTTAGACTGGGTGCTAAGATGCCATAACATATTAATATTATTAGGACTTATTTTACAAGGATAAGAATTTAGGCTGGGTGCTAAGATGCCATAACATATTAATATTATTAGGACTTATTTTACAAGGATAAGAATTTAGACTGGGTGCTAAGATGCCATAACATATTAATATTATTAGGACTTATTTTACAAGGATAAGAATTTAGGCTGGGTGCTAAGATGCCATAACATATTTGTATTATTAGGACTTATTTTACAAGGATAAGAATTTAGGCTGGGTGCTAAGATGCCATAACATATTAATATTATTAGGACTTATTTTACAAGGATAAGAATTTAGGCTGGGTGCTAAGATGCCATAACATATTTGTATTATTAGGACTTATTTTACAAGGATAAGAATTTAGGCTGGGTGCTAAGATGCCATAACATATTAATATTATTAGGACTTGCAACCCTGGCTCCATGACCAAGACATTATTGTCATCAGCAGGGGGCGTAGCAGGTGGTGTCCTGCATATATTAGCTCAGAACAAGCTCCACTGAACTCCACCAAAGTGACTCAGCAGCAGCGCAGTGTCTCCTCTGGTGGCTGCCTCTTGATGACCTACCAACGATTTGTTCCTCTTGGACTGCTGGTTTCTGATTCTGCAATCTGTTGCAGTTTCCAGGGACAAACTGCTTAATTCGTTCAAGTCGTTCCGGCCATATATGTCCTGAATTAATAGATAGCTGTCAATTTGATGCATTTGCTTCAAGGGAAGTAAATCTGTGTGCACACCATACCTTGGTCACTTCTAAATTCGCTTTGCTCTCTTAGACCACAATTTTGTTTCTGACTTTGCTTTTGTAGTGGTTTGTTGTGGGGTAACCAATCAGTGCAGAGTTTTTCTATATAAAGTATTAATATTATTTGTTAAAAAAAAGCCCACACATACATAAAGTCTCTATATAAAAAAGTCTGATCTACCACTTTCCTATATCTAAACCTGAAGTAAAATCATGTAATCTTCTTCCATTTCTCTTTTTCTTTATTATGTTTTGTTTGTGTGTATGGCTGGAGTGATTTGTGAGTGTTTTTAATCATTCAAAATCATTGCGATGCGAATGAGTTAAAAACCAGGGACATACTTATTTCCAGGGACGAACATCGCAATTTCATGCATCATTAACCCTTTCACCGCCAATGTCGCATTTTTGCACCACAATGGTTTAATACATTTGTCACTAAAAAGCATCAAATCAGGCCCTGTAATCTGAAGACCCTATTTTTGTAATATTGGGAGGTAAGGAAAGGCCTAATGTTATGCATATTCACAGAAGAATTCACAATATTGCAGGGGTTTTTTTCTGTACCCAAGTTAAGTTTAATGGTATTTATTGGCTGAAAAATGGCTAGCGGCGAAAGGGTTAAATACATTTGATGATCTAGCACAAAATTCTGCAACTCTGGATATCTTGGGTAGTCTTTTTGTTGCTTTTCGGTACCAACATGCTTCTATGGCTCCAACCCACCTGCGTGCGCATCTCGACCATTCCAACGGAAGTGTCGCCATCTTAGTCCTTATTTGTGTGTAAACAATGTGAAAATGTTATCTAAATGTGTAAAGAAAACATCCAGATGTTATAAATACAGTTTAGATGAAGTTTCGAATTGGAACAGCCAAATACGCAGCATCGATCTGGCATTTTTCAAAAAAAGTAAGGACTAAGATGGCGGTCTCCCATAATATGGCGCTCCTTGTGGCCGGATATGACGACACGTGGGTACCAGCAATATTCAAGATCTTTTGGTGCTAAGTAACCTAACTGTAAGAAAGTTTCCACAGTGCTTCTTGTTTTGGCTGTTCATGTGTTTAATAGCAATGTTAGCTAATAAGTGACTGCTCTACAAAATTTTGATTCTACTCAGTTTCCAGGGACACCAGAGAGAAAAGTGGATTCCAGGGACAGGGTGCCCATTTTAACTGTTTCCAGGGACAAATACCCCTTAGGGGGGACGGTTGGCAGCCCTGAATCTCACAACCCGGAAATGGTACTCGGCGTGAGCGGCATGGAAGCAAAGCACTATACAGCCCAGAAGATGGGACAGCAAAAAAAAACACACAAAAAACTTGACTTGCATGCACAAGAACAGTTTATTCCATATTCTTCTTCTTCTGTGTTCCCAGGCCATATGGCCATAATGGGTAAGGTATGTATGTGTCCGTTTTTCAGTTTTCACTGGTCTCCCCGCTGCGTACAGCCGACACATTCCGATTTCAGAGAAGCTCAAAGGAGAAACATTATTTGGAGGATTTTTTTTTTCAAAGGCAGGAGAATGGGCCAATAAGTCAGAAAGGTAGTACCGGTAGATGACAGAAAGCAAAGGGAAAAGGCAGAGTCACAAAGTGGCAGATCAGGGGAAGCTTCAAGAACAGAACTTCCAGAAGGTGGGGGAACTTTTTATGAAAGAGACCCCCCCCCCCCATCCCCCACCCGGTATCCCCACGGGGAGTATTGGTGTATAAAAGACAGCTGCTCCCAAAGGAAAAAACAAGGTGTACAAAAGAAGAGATAATTCTCTCCACTCCTAGTCCTTCCTACCTGAGATGCAGGGTCCACTGGAGGGGCACCTGCTGGTGGTTGATTCTTCACTGAAACACAGGAAACATTGGTGAGGTACAAGTTCATGCCACCGCTAATACTGAGAAGAAGAAAAGAAGCAAGCGTACCATGTCATTAGTGCTAAAAGGTTTCATTACAAAAGTATAGGTCTATACTGCGACACACGTTAAAAAAAAAAGCAACACAGTAACAAACAACACACATGCATTTCCACCCCTCCGACCCCACTCATCCTACCCCCCCCCCCCCTCCCCTCCATACACTAAGTTTGCTGCTCCCGGGCCAGCAGAATGCAGCAATCAATACAGCTGCATGTTGAGATGGAATTGATGAACTCTATCTCTCTGTCTCTCTGTCTCTCTCTCTCTCTCACTTTGCTGTTCCCGTGCCAGCAGAATGCTAGCTGTTGTTGTAGTCCAGACCGCTGCATGTTGAGATGTAATTGCTGAAATCTCTCTCTTTCTCTCTCTCTGTCTGTCTGTGTCTCTCTGTCACTCACTTTGCTGTTCCTGTGCCAGCAGAATGGCCAGCTGTTGCAGCAGTCCAGACAGCTGCATGTTGAGATGTAATTGATGAACTCTCTCTCTCTTTCTGTCTCTCTCTCACTCACTTTTCTGTTCCTGGGCCAGCAGAATGGCCAGCTGTTGCAGCAATCAATACAGCTGCATGTTGAGATGGAATTGCTGAACTCTCTCTCTGCCATATGGGAAGATGGCCTTCACAAATATATGTGTCAATGTCAGTGTCTCTCTCTGTGTCTATCTCACTCACTTTGCTGTTCCTGTGCCAGCAGAATGGCCAGCTGTTGCTGCAGCCCAGACAGCTGCATGTTGAGATGGAATTGCGGAACTCTCTTTCTCTTTCTGTCTCTCTCTCACTCACTTTGCTGTTCCTGTGCCAGCAGAATGGCCAGCTGTTGCAGCAATCAATACAGCTGCATGTTGAGATGGAATTGCTGAACTCTCCCTCTTTCTCTCTGCCATATGGGTCGATGGCCTTCACAAATAAATGTGTCAGTGTCAGTGTCTCTCTCTCCGTCTGTCTCACTCACTTTGCTGTTCCTGTGCCAGCAGAATGGCCAGCTGTTGCTGCAGCCCAGACAGCTGCATGTTGAGGTGGTTGCTGAACACTCTCTCTCTCTCTCTCTCTCTCTCTCTTTGTCTGTCTCTCTCTCTGTCTGTCTCCCTCACTCACTTTGCTGTTCCTGTGCCAGCAGAATGGCCAGCTGTTGCTGCAGCCCAGACAGCTGCATGTTGAGGTGGTTGCTGAACTCCTGGTGCTGCTTCTGCAGCGCGGCGTACTGCGTGTTGATCTGGCTGCTCACTTGCGTCACTATGTCTGCATTGTCCGTGATCAGCCCAGCCTAGTATTATCGGACCGGAGGTCACAGAAAACAGAATATTTTGAAGTGTGAAACCCACATGTACAATCAGCCTTCTTCATTCCTTTTCAGATAGCATCTTCTGGCTTTTACCAAAAACGATTTAATCTTTACTTCTGCTAAAGAAGCAAAGGTTGTTGCCTTTATTTCCCTTGTCTGTTTGTGGAAAAGTCGTCGGAAATATATGTCGTCTACCTCTGTCAAAGAAGTTTGTTGTTTGTTTGGTTGGTTTACTTTTCTGTGAAGAAGTCAGACAGAGCAGCTGTCATCAACCTTCCCTCTTCGGATCGCATGGTACCACTGCCCTTAACCCCTTGACTGCCAGAGAAAATTAAAGAAAATATCGCTGTACAAACCATGACATGAAACAAACAACTGATAGAGCCAGTCTGGCAAATTGGTCTGGGGATATAACTCGACTGTGTTAGAGCAAAAACCAGAATATCAGAAGTATTCCTCTTCATCTGATGACGTCATCAAGTTAGTACGTGATACAGTATATGGCAGTCAAGGGGTTAAAATGCAGTGAATGCAAAGAAAGATGTCGGAAGAAAATAGTATCCTTTGCGCGCGCGCGCGCGCGTGTGTGTGTGTGTGTGTGTGTGTGTGTATGTGTGTGTGTTTGTGCCCTGAAATGTTTTCCTGGATTTTGTTTGTGTGTAGTTTGTGGCTTTTTTTTAAATGTGTATAAGCCTTTTCTGATTTTGTACACTTGATTTGTGCAGTTAGGCCTACCACATGTTCCCAACATTTCTGTGTTCAGGAGATGAAGCATGTGAATAATATTGTTTTGTTCATTGTTGTTTTTTCCCCCCTGAATATATACAGTGGAACCTCCCTTATAAGACCTTCAAAAATCATCCAAAATTAGGTCTTAATTGGAGGGGGAGTTGCATAAGGTAGGGTTAGTGGGAGGGAGTCTTATAATCAGGCATGGTGGTGGGGGCAAAGTGGTTTTCAAGGAAAATGGCCGGGGGTCCAGGGGGCCGAAGAAAATTCAATAAAATTCAATAAATGAGTGACATTTTCACTTTTTCATGCCATTTCAATGCATTTTTTAATAATTTTGTTTCAAACTGTTTCGCGGATTTTTCGTGATTCGCGGAGGTCTACAATGCTTGTATAATGCAGGGTCTTATAAGGGACGTTCCACTGTATTGTTTAGATGTGCGTGTTAGAAAGAGTTAAGAGAAAGTTAGAGACAGATATGGAACAAAAGAGCATTATCATATAACTAGTACATCAAATCAAAGTCACAAAAGAGAAAGGGTGTTAAAGGACCGCAAGGCCCTAATTACTACTACTACTACTACATGACCAGGATAAAAGTTTGCGTTTCAAAGTAAAGGGAAGAACTGTCCCATTGGCTTACCTGGTGGGCTGACAAAGCCTGGGCAGGATCATGCAATTTCTCCAGAGTTTCTTTGTTCAAATAGCCATGATTCTCCCACAGCTTCAGTAACTGAAAAAACACAAAGAAAATGATTCTCCGTGATTAAAAACAAAATACTGATAAAAGATTGCATGGTTGTTTAATACATACAAAACAAAGTATTCCAAGGATGTTAGCTGTATTTGTAAAAACATAATTTCTATCAAACATATATTAAAATTTAAATTGTTCATACTGAAATAAAAACTGCTCCACGAAAAAGATAATTCATATTTGGTCAACCTAGGACAAAACATTATACACAGTCCAGTGGGATACTTGTTATAATGGGTTTTCAATTGCATGCTAGTATATTTTTTTTTAAATGCCCATTTGTTTAAATTTCAATTTTGTTTGTGTAATACATGTATTACTGTAAAGTGAACACACGTTAACCCTTTCGAAGTATGTGCAATGTTAGAATTTCCTCTGCGACATGTGTAACATTACGCCTATTCTTACCTCCCAAAATTAAGAAAATAGTGTCTTTTGATAACAGGCCCAGATTTGATGCCTTTTAGTGACATGGGTGTTAAACCATTGTGGTGCAAAACTGTGACATTGGTGGTAAAAGGGTTAAATAAAAGATTCATTCATTCATTACACCTACACCCAAACAGACTGTACCTTGTCCAGTTTCTCAGTCTGTGCCCCCTCCTCAGCCCCCAGCCGGGCGGTGCAGAATATGGGCACTACCACCTTCTCCAGACTCTCCTTCAACCCCTCCACGTTACGTCGAACACTGCACACATACAGCCACCACCATGAGGCCAACAAGAAATGCCTCAAAATACAATGATCTGCCTAATCCCTCCACGTTACGTCGAACACTGCACACATACAGCCACCACCATGAGGCCAACAAGAAATGCCTCAAAATACAATGATCTGCCTAATCCCTCCACGTTACGTCGAACACTGCACACATACAGCCACCACCATGAGGCCAACAAGAAATGCCTCAAAATACAATGATCTGCCTAATCCCTCCACGTTACGTCGAACACTGCACACATACAGCCACCACCATGAGGCCAACAAGAAATGCCTCAAAATACAATGATCTGCCTAATCCCTCCACGTTACGTCGAACACTGCACACATACAGCCACCACCATGAGGCCAACAAGAAATGCCTCAAAATACAATGATCTGCCTAATCCCTCCACGTTACGTCGAACACTGCACACATACAGCCACCACCATGAGGCCAACAAGAAATGCCTCAAAATACAATGATCTGCCTAATCCCTCCACGTTACGTCGAACACTGCACACATACAGCCACCACCATGAGGCCAACAAGAAATGCCTCAAAATACAATGATCTGCCTAATCCCTCCACAGTACGTCGAATGCTGCACATATATAGTCACCACCATGAGATTAACAAACACTCTCGTCTCAAAGCACTACCAAAAAAGAGAGAGAGAGAGAGAGAGAGAGAGAGAGAGAGAGAGAGAGAGAGAGAGAGAGAGAGAGAGAGAGAGAGAGAGAGAGAGAGATGACGGGAGAGGGAGACTTAGGAAGGTGACACAAAAATGTATTCCCAAGCCAAGTTTGACTGACAAAGAAATCCATCAGCTTGGTCTGTCTACAGAGCCCACATGTGCATGTGTCAACTGACCCCTCTATGACATAGTCACAATGGAATTTTTGACATTCCGTTTTGAACAGAAAGCAACTGTCTTTGCCATTAATATTGGATCACTGGTTGAAGTAATATAACAGGCATCATCATCGAGACATCAGGGACAATTCTGCTAATTTTCATTAAGGTTTGTTCAGTAGTTTAGGCTCAGGAGGCTTGTATTAAAAAACAAAATGGCAATGCCATATAGTCCCAGTTACCAGCAACACCCCCACCTTCAAATTGTCTTCCACTGCATTCCCCCAATGATACTGATCACGAAAATATATAGTTAATAGTGGCCTAACGCCAACAGTTTTGAAACTATGAGCACTTGTTTTCAGGACCCCCTCAGCTCTCACTCTCACTGTGCTATTGGCCCCTTGAAAATGTCACGGGCGGCATCTAGGCACCCTAAGGAACAATTCTGCCAAGTTTCGCAAGGATTGGTTAAGTTGCTTAGGCGCTATGAAGGGGAACATATTTTGGTCACACACAGACACACATACATGTATACAAACAGCAGAGAAACGCAGCCCTCGTCCCCATAGAAATGTAGTCCCGTTCTTATAGAACTGGGACTACAAAAAGAAGAATACAGCTAAGTACTAAAGTAGACACAAAAACAAAAGGAGATGTGTTTTGTTTTCTTTTTGTCTTGCTTTTCCCGTCTTTTTTAAAATTCCAACTTTTAGCAACAAAATAAAATAATAGGGCACATAAAGGGAGATAATTACATATAATTACAGAAAATATTTATCTCCTCTGTGTCAAACCGTTATCACCTTTTCATGTCCCTTACTTATGTTTGGGCACATATTATTTTTGTATTGGTCTCGAGGGAAATTATAATCTCTTTATCACATCTAAAACTGCAACATTATTTTCATAACATAAAAAACAACATTATCTTCAAAAAGTGAGAAATAGATCAAGCTGCAAACAAAATGATTGACAGTGAATGAACCAAAAGGGACATAACAAAATAATCAAGAAAGAATAAAATAATATGTAACAAATTAAACAGTTTGCATGCACTAACTTATTGCTAAAAGGATTTTATGTAATAATTTTGAAAACATAACTTTTTATGGTCTTGTTTTTGTGCGTGTGTTTTTAGTTTCAATAATATTATATACCATAGGTACAAAAATTTTTTTTAAAGAGCTTTAACATTCTTTACTTTTTCATTTAGAAACAGAAGGAGAAAATTAGAACAATAACAATTTAATCACTTTTAAAGTTTTATTGTAGCTTAGCATTTTCTAACATAATTCATTGAACCTTTTAGTTTTGTAACCAAAAATACCAATTATACAGTTTTGTATGTAACAGCAAAACCTTAATTAACACAACAATGTTTGAATTCACTAGACAGAAATATTAAACCTAAAATTGACAATGTTTATCCGATAAATGTGAAATAAAGTTACATTTTCTATTATGCAAAAAAAATAACCATTGGATTTTCAATACAAAAACATTGTGGATCTGTCATACGACACTTATAATTTCACCAACCATATCAACCAGCCATATCATGAGCATCAAGTCTCATTTATGGCACTATTTGGGAAGCATGTAAATGCTTCAGATACATAAAAAAAGAAGAAGCAAATAGCTTTCTCCTCCTCTCCTTAAACACTATGAAATAACACAAATTGTCTTCTTAAACACTTTGAAATAACACAAATAATTGTCTTTTGACCATAACATATGTGCTCGGAGGAATAAAAGTTAGTTTGAGTGTGTGTTGTCATGCGTTTTTTCTTTTACTTTAGAAAAAAAATAGGGCAAAACAACGTTCTTATAATTATATAATCTATGTACTAATAAAGATTCAAGATTCTTTAATCAGCCAATGCACCGTAATACAAAGGAAATCGTTTTGGTTTTGCACAAGACACAATCCAACAACAACGAAAGCATGCACATCGAATGGACAAATTACATCATCATATATCAGTCTCTCTCTCAGATTATCTCTTTCTCTCAGATGCACACCTACACACACACATACACATTTATACCAATACATGTCCCACCTCCTCACATGCACACACACACACACACACTCACACACAAGACCATGAGCATGCAGGCACACAGATTGACACAAGTCTGGGCAAAATAGGATAAAGAATTCCCCTAGGGGAATGAGCCTACTGAGTATTGATGGCTCTGACAGCAGAGGGGGTAAAAGCTGTTCTTCAGGCGGTTAGATTTGCACTTAAAAGAGCAGAACCTTTTACCAGAAGGGAGAGATTGAAACAGATGGTTGGCTGGGTGTGTGCTGTCAGATATGATGGATTTAGCTTTGCGTCTTATGCGCACACAATAGATGTTATCTGGGGATGGCTGTTTGTGGCCTATGATTTTTGAGGCTGTCTTGACGACTTGATGGAGTTTCCTTTTATCTTTAGCTGAAGCTGATCCATACCAGACAGATATTGAAAAACTGAGTATGCTTTCGATGACAGATCGATAGAACTGTGTCACGACTGCTGTACTTATCCTAAATTTCTTGAGCTGTCTTAGAAAATATAGTCTCTGCTGTGCTTTTTTGCAGGATGATGTGATGTTGACTTCCCAGCTTAATGTATTTGAAAATATGCACACCAAGGAATTTAAATGATTCTACTTGCTCAACTACCTGACAGCTGTATTGCAAAGATTTTCTATTTAAACATCGTGATTATGTTACAGAAATAATGAAATACATTACATCTACCCTCAGTCTCGAACCAAACTCAAAAGCATTAACATAACAGAACCATGTACAAGATTCTTCATGCATCAAAGCTGGAATCATTACTGCTTGCAGGTAGTATCTCATTAAAAAACAATTCCCTGTACATATAGTTCAGAAACAGCAAGCAATATCCTTTGCTTTTCGTAAAAAACATTTCTCAATACTCTGATGTTGGTACGATGATCTTACCAGTGGTGAATGATGTCGTACATCAGGTAAATGAGATGCAGCCTCAGTGAAAATGACGCTTCTTTGCTCGTCAACCTGGAATTAGAAAAATAGCACACATATTGTACATATTATAAGAGCTTACAGGAAGGATTATCGACTCATAAAATGTCCCAATGAAAAATGGCGGGACAGAAATATAACAAAACACAATTTGCGTAATGCAGTCACGATCCTTTGGTAGATACAATTTTATACAAGAAGCATTATCAGGCAAACAGAACATCACTGTAAAACGTTTTACTTTTTTCACCCGCTTAGTCACTTGAGTGTCCAGTGAACACAGTTATAATAAACATACTAAACCTATTGTGTTTTTTAAGAATATTACCAACCATCTCGTCCCATACTTTCATTTTCGTTTGACCGAAAACATCAACAAACTCACGATTACCTTCATAAGAGGCCTTCAAACATATTCACTAACATCCCATAAATCTATCACCTGCCCAGCATTAGATTCCAAGTTCTATCTATCACAGCATGCAAAGCCAGCCACACACATGCATAAACATGCACAAAAGGGACATTAAGTTGCAGGGCTAATTTCTTACAATAGGCTTGCAAAGTCAAAAACCTCATGTTTTATCAATTTTGAGTAATAGATATTTTCGTGTTTTCAAACATCGAATATTTCATATTTATTATCTTTATATAGTAGTAGTAGTAGTAGTAGTGATAGGGACAGGCATCATGGCCTAGGCCTCACGGCCTATAAATCGTCCCATCATTGGTACACTCTTTATGTATGGTGTCTGATTTGCATACATCACTAATGTATAAGCAATTTCATAGCATCAATCAAAGTCATAAAAAAGATCTCTATATTTTGGAATTTCATCCAAAAGGTTCTTGAAATTGTTAATATTATATGTAAATTTAATGTTAGTAGGTAGGTTATTCCAGTGATTAGCAACTCGGTGCGAAAATGAAAACTTCCTTCTATTAGTCCTGCTGTATCATATAATAAAAAGGCAAGCATGTGTCCGTGTGTGTCTGCAACACAAAAAGGGCCTTATAACTCCGCCGTTTTTCGACCGAATCGCTTCCAATTTGCTGTGAGCCCTGACGGGGCGATAGCAACGGCAACCGAGGCGCGTGTCATTTGCGCGGTTTGGCAAATGCGCGAAACGCGCATCTGCCGGCCTCTCGGCGCCCGTATCTCCGGTATTTCTGGACCGATTGCCTTCAAATTTGGTAGGTAGATGACCGGGGACGGTGACTATCGATGCGCCAAACCGGAAGCGAATCGATTCAGAAACACATGCGATATACGCCACTTCACCTTTTCACAAATAACTCCACCATTTCTTAACCGAATTGCTTCAAATTTGCTGTCAGGCTTGCTGTGGCCGGGGCAAAGCCTGGCAGCCGTCACTCTCAGAGCAGCGCCAACGGGAAACTGGGCCTTATAACTCCGCCGTTTCTTAACCGAATCGCTTAAAATTTGCTGTACTCAGCGTTACCAGTACTTGGCGTTACCGTTACTAGGCGTTACCGTTACAAGGGAGAGCGCGTCACTCTCACAGCAGCGCCAACGGGAAACAGGGGCCTTATAACTCCACCGTTTCTTAACCGAATCGCTTCAAATTTGCTGTACTCAGCGTTACCAGTACTTGGCGTTACCGTTACTAGGCGTTACCGTGACTAGGGAGAGCGCGTCACTCTCAGAGCAGCGCCAACGGGAAACGGGGCCTTATAACTCTGCCGTTTCTTAACCGAATCGCTTCAAATTTGCTGTACTCAGCGTTACCAGTACTTGGCATTACCGTTACTGGGCGTTACCATTACTAGGCATTACCGGTACTCGGCGTTGCGCTAGTTGAATATAAATTTTACCTTCTGAATTTCTTGTGTTAGTGCAATGAGAAACAGAAAAAAGTGATTCAATTGGAGTGTCAACTAGGCCATTGAAAATTTTATACGCCTGAATGAGATCCCCTCTTAAACACCTACCTTTAAGTGAATGCAGTTCCAGACAATTTAATCTTTCCAAATAAAACATATTTCTACATTCTTTAAGTAATTTGGTAGCTCGTCTCTGTACTCTTTCTACTTTCACTGACTGCCGCTTTAGATATGGATACCATATTATGTTAGCATATTCTAAATGAGGCCTAACGAAAGACTTATACAGCTTAAGAAATGTATCTTTATTCAAATACACAAAACTTCTTTTAATCATACCTAACGTCTGATTGGCCGTGTTAATTACTCTCTGAATGTGAGGGTCAAATGATAACTTACTATCGAAGGTGACACCCAGATCTTTCTCTTCTGTTAAATAGTTTATCTGATAATTTTCTTCATTTTGTTTCATGTAATAAGATTTCTCTTGATTATAATTGCCAAAATGTAAAACACCACATTTTGTTACATTAAAATATAAATTCCATGTATTGGACCACTCCTGCAATTTATAAATATCATTTTGAAGTACAGAACAGTTGGATGTCTTATCATATAATTTAGTGTCATCAGCAAAGATTTTACAAGTGCTTTGTAAAGATTCTGGCAAGTCATTTATTATGGTCTCTAAATACTCAAATAAGTGCTTTAAAATGAGTAGCTTGATGCATTTTCTTCAGCTAGGCTAGACTATAGACTGTGATTTCTGAAAATGGCCGACTCTCACCCTACCAACTTTAAATGCTCATAACTCTGGAATGAAAAAAGATGCAAGAATGTATCATTTTTTCTATCATTAGAAAGAGAATTGTGTGAAGTTTCCAACTGTACCATGTTCTCAGAATGGTCACTTTGATGTATACTAATGTCCATTTTGTGGTGATGGGTCACATATGTGCACACATATGCACCCCTCCTCCCAACACACACACACACAATCTTTGTCATATACACATACATCCATTCTCATGCGTGTGCGCACACAAACACACTAATCGACCATGAAGCAAAGGGGACGCAACAAGCTGCTCAGAAGCAAAGTATGAAGCACCCCCCTAAACCCTTTCGCCACCAGCCATCTTCAGCCAAAAAATACTATTAAACTTAACTGGGTACTCAAAAATAATTCTGCAATAATATTGTGAATTCTTTTGTGACATGTGTAACATTAGGCCTATCCTTATCTCCCAAAATTAAGAAAATAGGGATGCCTTTTAGTAACATGGGTGTTAAACCGTTGTGGTGCATAAATGCGACATTGGCGGTGAAAGGGTTAAAATTAAGTATTATGTCTATGTAGAAATATAATGTACATTTGGGCTACTTTGGCAATGTGATATGGACAAAAAATCCCCTTCTGTTTATCATCGCTGTCCGACGCTAACATTGTATCTGCAAAATCAGTAATTTTACAGGAGCATCAAAAAACATGTTGTCATCTGCTACAATGTCATTCCCCATTTGATATACGCTCGACTCTTCTTCTTTACCGATGAGTAAACATGTGACACAATAAAAGTTGCCTAACACCTAAAGTTTTCGTGATAATTCAGTTACACGCTTAGCGCCGGAGTTGCAAAGAATGGGAGATCGACAGCTTCAATCTCTGTACCGGCAGTTACACGGTTAGCGTGTCAAGACTGTAGGATTTCCAGTGATTTCCAATAGACCATGTGACAAATTTGAACATTTCCATTGGTCACAGACACAAGATACTTATAGAAGGCCTGTGTGAGGTCATTAGAAGGGGTTTCAGTGAAAAGTCTATTTTTGTCAAATTTTGCAGATACATGGTTAGCATCGGACAGCGACGTTATGCAAAAATGCATTCTGGTTGACTTTAACTTTTTAAGCCCCTTATAGCCTGATTCCGCCCATGACATCCATTACTTTCTCCTACCAAGCCGTCTAAAACCGCCCCCGTACACCCACTTCGTTATGTATTTTGGAGTTAAAATTGCAATATGAAAAAATAAAAAATATCACATAACAAAAAAAACATTGCAAGTTAAACATGTTTCATTTATGCACAAACCCTGAACATTTGAAGTCAATTCATCAAGTAGTTATTTTTTAACAATTTGTTTAACAAAGTACCCCATTTCGGGCCCAGTTTACCAACATTAATTTGGTGGTTACAGGGAGTAGAGTCGTCATTTTAATCGGGGTTACAAGTGTTAATGTTGGGAAGTCCACTTCTTTTTTAGTCTGGTCAGATATTTGTGTATAGGCAAGTTACCACTGGCCTCTGAAAAAAAGTCTTTATATACTGCTATAATACAGCACAATAGCAATTTATAGAAAGCTATTTTTACACCTAAAGAAACAAAATTTACATGCACTTTATAAAATCTATCATAAATCAAAATTAACCATTATAAAATATTTAAGTTGAGCTATTTTCTCCAAATAAATTGAACCCGTATCATCAAATATAAATTTTGAGCAACTGAGCATTCGCCCAAAGAAAAAAAAACTACCGTATTTTACGGACTACAAGGCGCACCTGATTAGAAGGCGCACGCCCCAAATTTTACACAAAATTCAGATTTTGTTATTATATTTTCTTATTATATTATCAGTCATATTATAAGGCGCAGGGGTCTCAGTATAGGGGGAAAAAAGTATTACCTTATAGTCCGTGAAATACGGTAAATATAAAATCAACAAATGGAAAACAGGACAAATCAATAAGTAAACAAATGACTGAACACATAAACAAAAATATAACATTATCCCCCAGTCAATGCCTGAATTTGTTTGAAAAAATTCAACCTTTCCCAACATTACTTACATTTTTGTCTTATGTCCGAAGACCCTAAAGATAGAGGAGAAATAACAGCAAAGGGAGCTAATTTCATATTTTTAGCGAAATACAAAAGGATCTTAGAAACGAACCACACATCCAGAAAACAAGTCAATATGAATGATCGTTCACAAACCAACACAGCAAAAAATGTATTAAAACATTAAAGATAAATGTAAAAATCTGCAGTTGTTGTTTTCGTTCCCCAGCTTAAACGCTCTGGGGGCACACCCAGTGCCATGTGAACATTTCGCATGGCCTTGGGTGGGAAGATTACGTGCATGGCTGCTTTTAAGGGCCCCTCCACATGGGCGGCCATACTCAGGGGACTAAATCTGCAGTGGTTTTAATGCATGTCATCAAGGTTCCAGGTCAAGGATATTTTACACACATTTGTATACTACTGCTAACTATTTGACTATTGAGTTGATCGGCTTTACGCTTCAACGTTTTAACCAGACAGCTTTCCACCCCAAAAATAGATTTAATATAAAATAATAAAGCATAGCATTTCTATATGTAGAGCCTTTCTTCAAATATATTTAAACTCAAGGTGCTTGCATTCACTGGGAAATTACAGACAAAAAGAAACCTGAAGCTTGGCCTAAGTTTAGTTTTGAGTCCAGACAGTAACCATAAAGCACTGATATAGCACAACCTTCCCCTGTCTTGTCAAAGGGGCAAGTTCCCCTCTTGTCAAAGGGGACTTGCTTGCTTTTTTGTCAAATACCTGGAGTTGCTTCCCTTGGACCATTTTGGCAACATTTGAATGTTAGTGCTTGAATAAAACAAAAATAAACTTCAAGGTGAAGGTCAGCACAGTTTTTCTTGGGTTTTTTTTTTACAGAACACTCCCTGCATGATGCACCACCACACAAAATTTGAAGCGATTCTGTTCACTGGTTCATGAAATACAGCTCAGAAATGAAATATATAGGAAATTTTGGTTCTCAAGGTCAAACTTCAAGATCAAGGTCAGCACAGTCATGAATATCGAAAGGAGTCTTCCTTTTCACGATGTCTACCCATCTGCCAAATTTGATCGAAATCCGTCTAGCAGTTTTTGCTAAAATCGACGCAGTTACACACACACACACACAAAACCATACAGGCACTAAGAAACATACTGTTGCCTTTTTGGCACCAGAAATATCACTGCATGATTATGAAAATCAACAGTAGTTATTTCCTCCTTTCATGTCCTTGTATCAAATGTGACAGACCATAAGTGTTCACATATAATGACAAATTAGCTGTATAAATACAAACTACTGTTAAATCTTCAATGGGCCCAGGCATCACTAATGAAGGGTGCCGTACAAGGGCTAGCCAGGCCTAATGCCAAAGAAAGAAAAAACAAACCTTCTGTCAGCAGTTTTTAAATCCACTAAAATAATTTACAAACCCCCTCAGATAATTCTGATGCCTGAACCAATGTCAGGCATGCAAACTGGCCTAAGACGACCAAAAAGAAAAACATTTAAGGAAGATGGCATGGGGGGACAAACTATACAAGCATTCTGTTAAGGGCTTCGCACACTAGCGTCAGGCGTCAATGAGAGACTTAGTGCGATTTTTCTCACGCCAGAGGGCATGACGCTCGTGTGGGGCTAATCCTCTCTATATTATTAGTTGGGGATAAAGAAAGAGAGAGAGACAGTGAGTGGTCCTACCATCACTCTCTCTCTCACTACGCCCAAGTAAGAAAATCGCGTGATAAGCCCCTAGTGCATTGACTGCCTCCTGGCGTGAAAAATATCGCCATAGGTTGACCATTGTTTCTCAGAGCAACGCCTTGACGCGTTGACGCCTGCATCACAGCACACATTGTAGCGAGGCAGTGGTGTTCTCACACACGACTCTTGTCGCTTCGCCTCTTGTCGCGCGAACTTCCTTATTTGGAAAGCAAGGAAAGATTACTCTAGCGTCAAACCTCCTCCTAGAAACGACAGTATTTTTTTCTTCAATCAGAGTTATGGTCCTTCCGTCCGTTGTGATTGGCTAGTTTCACGATCTCTGCGATCTTGAGCATCAAAATTAGAGCCGGTTCTATTCTCGAGCAACAAAAAATCGCGCAGCTACGCATCAAAAATCCTGCCGCGCCGCGAATCTCTCACACGCAAGCGGCGCATCAAACTGCGCCTTGCAGCAAAAAATCGCCGCGATCTCGAGATCTTGACGCTAGTGTGCGAAGCCCTTTATAACACTCACATGGGTGCAACTACACAAAACGAAAAAAACCCTGAAAGGCCGGGGTCTAGGGGTAATGTCCTCCCTGCAGCTGAAGAAAAAAATGATTTATGAAGGTATTTTAGTTTGCCACCCAAAGCTAAAGTGTTTGAAAAATACTATAGACACAAAAAGATCTTATTTGACAAATGATAAAAAAATGACATTTTTTCTAGTAAAATTCAAAAACAGGAAATCCAGTATAGCAGGAAAAGTTGCACCCATGCAATCACAAAGGATGTTATACTGTCATACTACTATATGAATGGAGGTTAGGCTGCTACGCTGCTTACTGAGAGAGACAATATAGCGTTACCTGTCCAGGAAATAGTGAGAGATCATGTTGCAGTGTTGTTCCGAGAGCGCTCTCGCCATGATCCACGTCTTGCCATTCTGACATGATAGACAAAATCAAAATCAGATCAGGGGTTATTAGGCAAGAACATACCTCAAATCAGTTTGCAGTAGAAAGGCGCATAATTAAAAACTAAACACCCTACAAAGGATTTTTTTTATTTGACTGTTCCATCGTCTGTGTGTTGCTGTCATGAGGATGATTTGTCAAAATGGAACAAGAATCATCTTTTGGGGTTTAACTATGTTGCAAAGCTAATCAATCAAAAACGATATGAGCTGTCTGGTTAACCCTTTCACCGCCAAAGTCGCATTTTAGCACCACAGTGATTTAACATCTATGTCACTACAAGGAATCAAATTGGGGTATATTATCCAAAGACCCTATTGTCTTAGTTTTGGGAAGTAAGGATAGACCTTATTTTATGCATGTCACAGAAGAATCCCTAATACTGTAGATGGATTTTGTTCTCTACCCAGATAAATGTAATGGCATGTTTTTGCTGAAATATGGCTGGCGGTGAAAGGGCTACAATAGATGGATGTAGAAATGAAGGCGGATGTGCTTATCTGTAAATGAAGAAAGGAAGTTAGGGGGAGAGACAATGCACAGTCAAAATACTGTATTTTACAGACTCAGGGCTGGCCCAAACTACTAGCCTGGTAGCCATTGGCTAGTAGAAAAATCTGTGGGCGAGTAGATTTAAAAAATCACTAGCCCGATGGGCGACTGAAAATTTCAGTATTGCATGGCCCTGGTTTTTTACCACCGAGTCTCCCCAGACCATCTCTTCCTTCCATGCAGACCTGTTTACCCCAAATCCTCAGTCAGTAATCCCAAGCTCTGAACACAGCAATTTCAGGCATCTGTCCATAATTTTGCTGTCCGATAAATCCTTTCACCAGAATTTTTCACTGCTGCCAAACCTTTTGTTGAGCGGTGGTGGGGGCGTACATGCATGCTGCAACTTCCCATCCAAACCCAACTTCGACAACTGCCGAAATTTTGCACTTCTGTACCTAGAAAAATGTCAGCATGGAGAAATAAACCGGAAGTATCCATTCAAGGGACATCACTCAAAGTGATACCTTTGATAGCAGACGACACAGTAGCAAGTACATCTCAAACGCCATGCCTTCTTTTGATTTCTTCTTCTTTTTTTTTTCCCGCACTCCTTCAGCGGAAATGCGTATTTTGTTGTTGCTGACCGTAATAGCGTAATCGGAGGTTTCAAAACATAATAATTACAGACAAATCCGTAGGAAAAACAGGTCTGCTTCCATGTAACCAACTGTCAAAGCAAGCTCAACTGTCTGCTAAGATAACAACATGCCAGCACTGGTACTGAAAAGAAAGGAAAGGCAGCCTCCTCAGTCTCCTCCTCCCCCTTCTCTCTCTCCCCCACCTCTCTCCTGAAATCGTTTCTTTACTTTTCTCCTTTCCTTCTTTCCCACTCTTTTTTTTCTCTTTCTCTCCTTTCCCTTCTTTTCCTCTCTCTACTTCCCTCTTCCCTCTTCCCTCTGTGTGTGTGTGTGTCACTGTGTGTGTGCGTTGTGTGTGCGCGCGCGCGTGTGTGTGTGCGCGCACGTGTGTGTGTGCACACACATGTGCACGTGTGTGTGTTTAGGGATTTTTGTTGTTTTCTTCGGGCTAGTAAAAATGTGTTCGGGCGAGTAGAATTTTTAATTTACTCGCCCAGAGGGCTAGTGAAACATATAAAGATTGGCCAGCCCTGCAGACTATAAGGCGATACTTTTTTCTAAGACTGAAATCTTAATTTTGTGTAACATTTGGGGAGTGCGCCTTAGAATAAGGTGCACCTCATAGTCCGAAAAATAGTATTCATAAAGAGGCTTAAAATGGCAACATCTGTGCTACTGATATCTATTATGAGCATGATTTAAACAAATTCTTTGTTTTATAAAAACAGTTTTAAAAAACGCAACATCTGTACTACTGATATTACTTGCAAGATTAAAAAAACAATTCTTTGTTTCTTAAAACAGGCAAACATAACCAAAGACGGACAAATAGCGCAGACCGACCAAGATGGCGTCCTTGGTGCAGGAGTCAATGATGGGCTGCACGGCTTCGTCAAACTGGCTCAGGTCCACCTCGCACTGCTCCGCCAGCTCCTTCAGCTGCTCCTGACGTTTGGTCAGAATCAGCTCCTCAATCTGCACCTGCGCACGTCAAACAGCACTGTGACCACATGCCAACAGTGGGTCAGGGCTCCCAGGGACCCCCATTTGGGGGTCTATGAAATGAAGCACTAAAATTCTAAAGGACCCTCTAAAAGAATGTGCAGACTGTCCCAGGGAAGCACTAGAAAAATTCTTGGTAAAGGTCAAGATGTGCCACCCCCCCTACCTATCTCGGTTAATTGTATTTTTCCGTTATTGCCTTTCTTACCATACATAAAGCTGTATTTTAGGAACATTTTTAGCTAATAACCTTTTTGGAATACTAACCCTAACCCTAACCCTAGCCCTAACCCTACCCCCCACCGTATAAGACGGAAAAACGCAACGAACCACAACTGTGACAAATCGCGGTGTACTGCAGTACATAGTGGGGGGTAGGGTTAGATTTAGGGCTAGGGTTAGGGTTAGGGTTAGTATTCCAAAAAGGTAATTAGCAGAAAATGTTCCTAAAATACAGCTTTATGTATGGTAAGAAAGGCAAAAACGGAAAAATACAATTAACCGAGAAATGCATGGGGGGTGGCACATCTTTACCTTTACCAAATTCTTTTTAGCATTCGCAATGCCACTGGGACCCTCTGTCTCTCCTCTAGGACCCTCTATACTAGAAGTGAAGGAGTCCCCGGGACACCATGTTTTGCGGAACGATTGGGAGCCCTGTGGGTACAAACATTGCTTTAATTCTAATTTCTTTTAACCTTTAGCAAGCCAGATATTTTTCTGCGTTGTTTCCCCTGCAGCCATATTAATTTTTATGACAAGTTCTGAGCTTCACACTACCAACATTCAATCACTTGTGACTCCCATTGGAACAACGCAATTGATATGAAATTATATATGTGGACAGAATAAACATTGATAATAATGCTGAAACACTTTTCATGTTGCGGTTTGTTTGCTTGAAATAAAAAATAAATTTAAAAAAATAAAATAAACAACAGAAACTGAAATTGTGTCAGTGTTCACTTGTTTGATTGAAATGTGGGGAGCATGTGTATGATTTATGACCTTATTCATAATAAAGTGCCTTTCTGCACTCAGTTCTGATAATTTTTGAAGATAATAGATCAACAACATTATTGGTGAAATGTAAAAAATCAAAGAACATGCCGCGCACATATTTTCGAAAACGATCGATGGGTCCGTCAACTTAATTCGGTCAACCGATCACGAGAATACGACTCAGAAGGCTGCTTTACCAGCACTAATATCATCCAACAATAATAATTAATCGACAGGCTCTACTGAACTCCACCGAGGTGACTCAGCAGTAGTGCAGTGTCTCCTCAGTTGGTTGCCTCCTGACGGCATAACATAGATGAGCTCCCCTTGGACTGCTGGTCTCGGATTCTGCGACCTGAACGTGCGGAGGTGTGGCTGCGAGTTGGGACTCGGAATGAGCAGCGTGGGAACAACGCCACTGTACGGCCCAAAAGATGGGACAGCAAAAAAAAAAAATTTTAAATAAAAAAATAAAAAATGAATCGACTGCATCGTTGTGATAAAGTGAAAATCAAAAGAGAATTTGCTTCACTTATCTTTTGGGGAACGACTAAAGGCCCGACAAGTACAAATTTAGTCTGCCGTTGCAAGTCTAGGTCTAGCACTTGGCACTCTCGGTACCACCCCCCCCCCCCCCCCTCCCTATTCAACTCAGAATAGCTATCACATCGATTCACTGTCTTTCCCATCGTTCTATCACCTGTATTTTGAAGATAATTGCATAAATCTTTCAAATTATTCACCAGAATCAACGCTGAATATGATTGCTTCAACACCGCAAACGCCATCTTGACACAGTTTGAAAATTCTGGTCTCAAAAAGATAGAAAAACTGCAATAACTGAAATTACAACCGCCATAACTGAAAGATTGACAAGGAGCCTCGTTCTGAAACCAGAAGCATGTTTAATAAAAGGTCAAGGCCGAAGCTAATGGAAAATTCCCGGCGACAATTTCACATCCCCTTATTAGTGTGGCAACCTGTGTCGCCGCTGGCTGCAGGGAGAAAGTGCACTTCGGCAACACAGGTCATCGTTGGCGTGCAAAAGGCTAATAATAATAAGAATTTAAACGATCCTCACATTATGAATTTGAAAATCTTGATACTTTAATGCATCATGTTCATGTCTTTGGGGATCATGGCTATGAATGTCTGTACAAAAATATAAATTCATAATTCTCCCTGTAACGTGTTAGGCTCTGACTTTAGCCGAACAGGGAAGAGGGAAATTCTACTGCACCAACCTGCTGCTGACGCATCATGCTCTGGTACTGGGCGGCCAGGTTGTTCTCGCTCTGGCTGATCTGCTCCGCCATCTGCCCCTGCAGCGTGCTGATCTGCTGCTGCAGGCCTGCGATCTGCTGCTGCAGTGCCACGGCAGCCTTCTCCTGCTCCTGCTGTGCCAGCGCCTGCTGCTGCTGGGCTAGCAGCTGTTGTTGCTGCTGCTGCTGCTCCTCCATCATCTGCTGCTTCTTCAGGACTGGGCAAAGGGCAAACATCAATGTTCAACTTTACAGGGCTCCCAGGGACTCCCATTTGGGAGTCTATGAAGTAATAGAATTCTAAGGGACCCTCTAAAAGAATGTGCAGGGGGTCCCAGGGATGCACTATAAAAATTCTTTTTAGCATTCACAATGTCATTGGGACCCTCTATCCCTCCTCTAGGACCCTCTATACTGTAAGAGAAGGAGTCCCTGGGACCCCTTGTTTTGCGGAACGATTGGGAGCCCTGCTTTAAGTGTCAGATGTACTCATGCACCTACACAAAAAATCCTGGCTATCTTGTACTTTAGGCACCCCCCTTCAAGTCATTATTGCATTGCAAATTTTCACTGAAAAGCAAGACTGCTATTCTCGGGAAAGGGACAGGGTTAGGACTTAGGATCAGCCTAGAATATTTTTCATAAAACTGAAAGAAGCAGACTTTGAGACTGACTCACTGGGGGTCGTAAACATGAGGGGGTGTCTTTCATACACCAGGTCTCTCAGTCTGTTTCACTTAGAAAATGTTTGTGTAGATTCCACCGTTATCAATTATAATGTTAATCCCTTGAATATTTTGCAGTTTATAGCTCACATAACAATATACAAGACAGAACTTTACTACAGCACTATTTCTTAATCCCTTGCAACTTTTACAGTTTCTAATTCTAGCTGAGCCCTTTAAAAACTAAAATAATCAAGACAGACCTTGTAAACACAAAATTCTTGTTTCCAACAGAAACCTTGGCATGCATCATGCATTTTCACAAACCATTTTACTCTGTAGTAACTTCAGAAGTTAAATTTTGCATGTGTGCGTGTGTTAGCATGCCATGCATCTGAGCACTAGTTCAAATACTCACTAGCCTGTTCGGTGGTGACCTTGTACTGATAGTAGTTGAAGTTCTCTCCTCCAAACAGGAAAGAGAACTTGGGGTTGTCACGCTGCTTCTGTTTGGTCATCTGCTCAAATTCCGGGCCATTCCGAGCCACAAAATTGGCCAGCTTATCAATGATTTTAGTCATCTCAGGATCTGCAAAATCAAAATGGAATGAATGGATAAATGAATAGCAAATAAGCAACACCCATGTTATTTGTAATACTGTGTCTGTCTGTCTGTGTGCCAGGAGTCAATGAGTGAATGAGTCAGCCGTGTCCAACTATGACTTGCAGAAAGCTGATGAAGCAACTGCTAGTGCTATTCTGGATGGAAGGGCTGAAATTTATTTATTGTGATTACAGGGGAGGCATAATGTCATTAATGGTCACAAACACACACAAAGTTGTATTGTACTTGTAGTTTATACACATGTCATGAGGCTGTATTGCTATAATATAAAAAATCAATCCTTCTCTCTGTCACTCTGTGTGTGTGTGTGTGTGTGTGTGTGTGTGTGTGTGTGTGTGTGTGTGTGTGTGTTCACGCGCGTGTGTGTGTGTGTGTGTGTGTGTGCCACTTTTCCCGTAAGAAAACGAGGCAAAATGTCGCAACATCAGTAGGCTTGATGCAGTGGATGTAAGAAAAGAATGACACGATAGAACTAGAAGTTTTAGAAAAACTTTGTGAAATTCACTAGAAGTAGAACTAGAAGGATTCATCTTTTTATAGTAATAGGTATTGCTTAGCCTGAGGTGGGCTCAAAAATCAAGCGGACAGCTGTTTCACTGAGCACTTTTTGGAGTCGGTAAGTTACGTTGCGTCGATTGCCGATCAACCAGAAATAATATTTCAGCTAAAAATAGAGGAAGCTGATTCTTTCATACACCCGTCACTACTTCTTTTAACCCTCTCGCATTCACAACGTAACGCTACGGGAATTCAATGTTTTCACAGCGTAAATCGCCGTGACCTTCAACCTGGTAGTTTTCCATCACGTGCAGATCCTGTGAAAGTGTGTAGAATGGACCAAAAAGTTGGTAGCATCCTTGGGACAGACCAATGAAACTGCTTCTAGTATTATGGGATAGTAATTCGTGTCCATTCATAGACGAAGAGCTAAAACTGCATGCGTGTCAGTGTAGCAAAGCGTGGGACCAAATGTGTCGTCTGCTCGAGCACTGCTGTGTGTGATTGTAAGGATTTCTCAGCATTTCGGAAGATGAGTAGGATAATATTATTGAAGAAATCGAAAAATATGACCATGAAGAGTTAGAAGAAGAGTCAGATGTGGATTTAGGTGGTGGTGTAGAGCAAAACGTTAGCAATTACGAATTCAAGTTGTCAACACTCAGCTTGCATTGCGCCAAACAAAATGGCGGCCTAGGTACGGCATGCCAGCACAGCATGCATTTCGAGAACCAACTGGCCCATACACGCATTTCCAAACACTGCGGCCCCTCTCGATTATTTATTTTTGTTTTACCCCACCCATTCTTCAAAACAGCAGCAGACAAAACAAACAGATGCACAACACACAAGCAAGTAAACAAAGGTCCACACTTGACCCACTTTTGTGGGTCACAGCAGACGAAACATATAGGCCTAGGCCTACATGTTTGGGGCATCAAGCGACAGTGACAGTCCATCTTTGGCCTACATGACTGCTCTTCTGTCAGCTAGTTCTCTGTTATCGCAAGAATTAATGTTTTTTGTGACTACCATGACACAGTAGTAGAATGTATACATGTGGGGTGGAGGGTAGGGGGTGGGGGTGGGGTATGCACACCTGTATGATGGGGTGACACCAATGACACAACGACAGTGGTGGTACACACTGTGACTTGTCACTGTACAGCTCTGGTTGAGTGTGTGTGTGAATTTTATAAAGTGTATTACAGTGTGTGAAAGTGTATAAACAATGTACAGTTGTGGTTTGAACTACATCCAAATAGGTGTTATTGGTGACAGTTGACAATTTTCTGTGTCACTCACTGGATTAGCAGTATGAACTGAAGCAACGGACAGAGTACAGACTAGGTCAGGTACCTTCAGCTTTCATTCTCACCCTACTAACGTGCATGCGCATACATAAACTGCATGACAGTGTGCTGTTTTACAATGTTAACCATAATATGACACATTTGGTGACATTTAGTTGACAATGACATGACCCTTCACTCTGACTCAGAGACACACAAAACACACTTCACACCAGCGAACAAAGGCTCATGACCACACATGCAAAATTTTATGGCTGTAGACATTTATTTCTAGCAATGGTGAAGCATAAACCACACAAACCCATTTTGGGCTACATTTGCCAAAAGAATACGAAATCTAGCAGAAGTTTGGTCTCAAACAATCCGAATAAAAGAGGGTCAAACTAAGATTAATGCAGCAACACCAAAAAATCCTTCTTTATTCAAATTGGCCTGTTTGCAAACTCGACAATTTTACTTTTTCTGATACGCTAAAATTTAAATAAAGGGGCGCAACTCTGTGTGTGACCTGCGACTTTGCTATCCTCTGTACATCACTGAGTGTTATTGATTTGCTACATCCATTGCTCAAAAACAGAGATACAAATAGTAGTAGTAGTAGTAGTAGTAGTAGTAGTAGTAGTAGTAGTAGTAGTAGTAGTAGAAGCAAAGGGACTGGCTTCTGCCTAAGCCTCGCGACTTATAAAACGTCCCATCCAAATATTTTTCTTTTCTTTAAAGTTTAATTAGGTTGCATTTGCATGCGGAAAACCCCTAACTATGTATGATTGCAATTTCAATCATCATAATCATAAAACATTTCACTAAAATTTTCACTTTTGTCAAGTAGATTTTTGAAGGCGTTAGTACTAATAGTAGATGGTGCATTTTTTATTCCATTTCCAGGTGGCAGTGAGTTCCAGGAGTTAGCAACAGTTACTGAAACAATGCTTACATTTGTTAGTGTTATACCGTTGAATAGTGAAATACTAGTACCGAAATAGTCAAATACTGAGAATCAGTGAGACCTACAGTACTAGCACGGCAGCTATCTCAGATCTTCTGTCGCACTCAGTACCGACAAGCCAGCTTCCTCCCACGTACAATCCGGGACTGGAACGAGCTGCCCCAGGAAGCTGTGCAGGCCAAGACCATCGGCACCTTTGTGTCGATGGTCTCCAAATAATTATCCAGCAAAACTCCCCCCCCCCCCCCCTCCCCAATTCCCTCCACCTCTACCCCTCCCCCTGTATTAAGGCCTCTTCCAATTTCTAGTGACAGAATAGTCTACACTACACTGATAGAGAGAATATGAAACTAGCCTATATATATAGTCTGTGCTAGACTACCAGTCTGCTGACTAGTGACTGACTGCTTAGTAAGTTAGTTTAGTACCAAATTATATCTGAATTTAATTCAGAATTACCATCTAATCTATATAAAAAAAATAAGGGTTCCCGGTTACACCATCGGAATTAAGTACATTATCCTCAAATTTGCATTATTAATAGAATCAAATAGCTTACCATCTGGGGGCCTTGGTAATTCCATTTTTTTATCGGATAAAATAGACTTTCACGGATTGCAATGCTTGCTTCTTGCAGACTTCCGCTTTGAAAGATTGAAAGATTCGCAGTAAATGTGAGATGGGGGGGGGGGGGGGGGGTAATATTAGAAGAAGAAAAAAACAGGAAGGTAAAGGTAGCTTGTAAAGCTTTCGAAATTACTTGAAAGCTTTAAGATAAATTGTTTGCTTAAACTCTTTTAGCCGAGGCTCTAGTCTAGGCTTCTAAAAAAAAAAAAGGCAGTGGCTATTCTCCCTGTAGTGAAGATATAGAACTCAAGGCTATTTTCCCTCACTTCCGGTCTTAGTAATGGATTTTCCCATACGGGGCCAGGAACGAACATTTCTGTATGCACACGAATGTATTTGTGCTATCCGCGCGCGCTTGCGTGCGTGCGTTTGCGTGCGTGCGTGCGTGCGTGCGTGCGTGCGTGCGCGCGCGTGTGTATGTGTGTGTGTGTGTGTGTGTGTCATCCGTGTGTTAGCATCGCGTTTTTGTTTGAATGCGCTATGAATGCTAACGTGTGTGTGCGCTTTGATTTGATTTCTATCAAGATTCAGCGCCGTATAAATACTGTATGTTGTTGTTGTTGTTGTGAGAGAGAGAGAGAGAGAGAGAGAGAGAGAGAGAGAGAGAGAGAGAGAGAGAGAGAGAGAGAGAGAGAGAGAGAGAGAGAGAGAGAGAGAGAGAGAGAGAGTGTGAGTGTGTGTGTGTGTGTGTGTGTGTGTGTGTGTGCGTTTTTTTATTTAACATCTATATCTACAATTTGTAATATTAGACGAGAAAAATATATATAAATAAAAGTGTGAGAATATGTGTGCGAACATGTATGCATGTGCGTGTATTATGCAGGTATGTATATATATGTGGATTATGAATAAGTGAATATTATCAGAGAAGTCTAAACTATAAACATAGAGAAAAAGCATAATATTAGCAACAAATAAACCAAATTAACAGCACTCCCCTCCCCTTGGCCTTGTATGCAGGTATGCTTTTAATGCCTGAAGAACTGATTTTGAATCTACACAGAAAAGAACTTGAAATATATTTATTTGAAAAATAAATGATAATGTAAAGCCATAAGTCACATTGCGGTTAGTTCTGCTGTAAATATCGATTTGCTTAATCCAATGTAAAAGGATTTCTCTGTTTTTAAGTCTAGTGTGAACTATCCCCTTACCATTTTCCTCTACATGCGCATTTATTTATGGTGCTTGCTTGTGGTTTTGTTTAAGGGGGCACCCTGACAGATACGTTTTTGCAAGACTCACACGTCGAGATCACCAGCAAAACACCCTTTACAGAGATCGCAACACTCACTTTGCTCTGGTTTTCTAGAAGTCAAATCGGCGATTCCTCCTTGGCGGAGGTGCTGGAAGTCAGATTCTTTCAGTAAAAGAGAAAGAATGGCGCCTGAGTTAGACCAAATCGTTTGCATGAAATTTCCTCAATACAAGCCTTTTTATACAGTTTTTATTCAGTTTACCAAAAGGAGTTTCGCTCACAATAAGGAAACAGCTCCTTTTTTTTTTTTTACAGTACTACAAAGAAGAAAAAGCTTCAACCACTCTCAGTGGCCTCCACCCACCCCATCCAAAATGGCTTCTCTCTCCGGCAACTCTGCCAAAGAGGAATCGCCGTTTTGACGGTTTGATTTATAGGAAACCAGAGCAAAGTGAGTGTTCTGATCCTTGAAAAGGCTGTCTTTCTGGTGACCTCGACGTGTTTCTTGCAAAAACTCATCGGTCAGGGTGCCCCTTTAAGTCTCCCCAGTGTAAAAAAAAAAAAAGAAGAAAAAAAAGGCTCCCAGTGTGCCATAAGTATTATTGTAAGAGCACCCTGAATGGTGTTTGCTTGTGTGTATTCTTGTCAGTCATCATAGTTTACTAAAGTGATAATTAAAGTCATTTAAAAGCATTGTAATTATTGCTTTTTGCCTTTCCCGCTGTTCCCGTACGGCTCTGGCGTTCATGTTTAGTTATGACTTAGCCCTATGGTAGTCTTGATTGTTATTAGTATTACTGAATCATTAACTCAATTAGCAGTACATTATGTTACTACAATATGTTGGATTTATCAGCCACGTAATGTTTATGTTGAACTCGCCAGTACTGAAAGTGCGTGTGTGTGTGTGTGTGTGTGTGTGTGTGTGTGTGTGTGTGTGTGTGTGTGTGTGTGTGTGTGTGTGTGTGTGTGTGTGAAAGATTTCCCTTTACACCCCCTCCCTTCTTATTTGTTGTGTATAATATTTACTATAAATTGTCATCATAGTTGTTGAAATGTAGTCAATGCTATTCAGAATAATGGTAATGAAACTTCTGTTTTGCATTATAGTATCATATCATAACTTTTCTTTTCAATGCATCATTTTGACAATTTTGAACAGTTGAATGATGACGTTTCTTTGATGCTTACTCGAAATCCCACCCTTCTACTTTATCCTTCTCTATTATATCTTATGTAACTCAGGGCTTCTGAAAACGTACAGATTAAGCACTAGAGCTCTCAACTCACCCCCTAGAATCTGAAACTGTGCGTGAGATTTACCCTTTAAAACGTCATTTAGGGGGTGAGATGACGCATTAAAATGATGACGCATGCGTGAACACAACCGTTACTTATCAGTACCGTTCTGCCACAAGCTGTCTAGGATAGATATAAAATTCTATGGGATTGCGCAGAAAGCCCAATTAAATCATTGAAAGCTCATTGCTCATCTGTGTCTCAAAGGACATTATGTTCAGTTGTTTTTTTCAGAAATGAGTATTCTTTCATAATTTCATTCTACAGTTCATGCCAACTTGGCAAATTTATCTTGTTTTCTTAACTTTTTCGGTGCAAACCAAGCTGGCACTTGTTCTCTGAGAGTAAAGCCAAAGATTCTAAAAGAGTAAGATGGACTACTTAAGAGCTCGGGGAACTGGGCTGATAGAGTTATCGTTAGTGGGGACAGTACACTATTCACAGTAGAGGCTATCCAAAAACTCAGACTGGAACTTGAACGGAGAATTCAACTGGCCTATCGACGTGTAAAATGTGTACTGTTTAAAAGGGACATAACCAGTGTTTCTGTCCTCACTACTCATATAGGGAAAAGAGACCAGATGCTTGTCTTCCCCTATACAGTCTTTGGTAAAGCATAGGACGAAGCATTTTTTTTTTTTTTACAAACTATGACCGCAGGCGAATTGTCTTTTAGTTGCTTTGTTAATGTATAAGCAAACATATGAGCATTTTTTTCCGTATACATCAACCTAGGGAATTTCAAGGGTTTTTTGTTCTTTTGTTTTTTACAAACCAAGATGGTGTGGATTCTTTCAGTTGTTGCTTTTTTTTCATGCAAAAGCAGAGTGGGTTTTTTGTATTTTTTTTTTTTTACAAACCAAGATATCGAATTGTCTTTCAGTTGTTTTCTTAATGTAAAAACAGATCTACTGCAGAGGTATAAGCATTTTGTTCGGTGCACATCAACATAGTCAATTTCATGTTTTCTGAATGTGTAAAAGCTACGAAATTCAATCACTTAAGCTTCTCTGCGCATGTGTGTGAATGAATGAATGAATGAATCTTTAATTTAATGTCTTTTCACATAGATCGTGATTTTAGACAGACGTGTGTGTGTGTGTGTGTGTGTGTGTGTGTGTGTGTGTGTGTGTGTGTGTGTGTGTGTGTGTGTGTGTGTGTGTGTGTGTAAGTGAGTGTGTGTGTGTTTGTGTTTACACACATGGGGGGTGGGGTGGGGGTGGGGGAGCAGGGAATGGAGCTTCAGTCTCTCATGATTTCGCCTTTACCCCTTAAAATTTGCAACTGGGGGTGAAAATACCCGTTAAAATTCTAAACAGGGTGTGAGCGTACCCCTTAAGAGGGGGAAATATCAGAAGCCCTGATAACTTTTGTTTATCTTATGATTAATACACACACATAGGCTACACACACACACACACACACACACACACACACACACACACACACACACACACACACACACACACACACACACACACACACACACACACACACACACACACACACACACACAAGCGCGCGGGTGTGTAATACAGGCACAAAGCCTAATCAATAAAATGTTTGAATTGGGGGGGGAAAAACGAACTTCAGCAAGGCTAAAACTCTATGATTGATAAGCCTACTTCAGCCGGAAGTTACTTCAGCAATAATTGTCGAAATCGGATAGACTCAGTGCTACAAAACCATGTGAGAGAAAATAGACTGATTTCTATTTCCCCTCGTGAGGGAAAATAGCCCTCGGGAGTTCTATTTTTCCACTAGAGGGAGAATAGCCACTGCCTTCTTGGCAGGGAAAAAAAAGGAGAAAAAAGAACAGGCTAACTAGACCAACCATACAGAGGCATCAAACTTTATTGTTAAATTTACATGATTGTTTGTTTGTAAAAACTGAGGCAACACATTTTCTTCTTCTTTTGCTAAAGAGTGACTATAGGCCCTATCTAGCTAAGTTTCCTCACTGTGTGCCTTCTGCTAGGCCTAAACAGCGCGCGTCTGCTAAAGTTATGCGTGGCGTTCATTGGCTGAAAAACCGCGTGACTCGGTTCCACGTTGCGGGATGTCAGAAAACAAAACTCCCGTCGGGTCCCCGTTTGGTGTCAGTTTGTTGCTATCAGGATGGGCAGGTAGAAGCAAGAGAAGAAGGAAACGGTTTTTCACTTAGGCGGAGCCCAGCTTTTGGCTGTGGTTGTCAGCGTCAAAACAGAGAAAGTCAAAGGAAGAGTTTAGTGCAGGGAAAAGTTTTGACCATTTTTGATTTTGTAATCCTCTAGGAAGTGTTTAGAAAATAGGTTTGGTTTTAAAACTGCCGTGCTAGGAACTCGTTTGCAGTGCTCAACTCGACGACCATTGATCTACATTCGTTCTATGCAAGGAAAAGAAAAGATGAGGAATGTAAGTGCACCTAAAATAGTATCGACATGTGCCATGTGCAAGTGCTTTTATTTTTTACATGCATAAAAACACATTATTGAGTCGTTTCATGGGCATTCCAAACAGCACGCTTCGTCTGCACAAGATTTCATATTTAAACAATAACAAACCAATGGTCTTGTCGGGACAATCGAATTTTCATTGGCAGGCAAGCTGACTTCACTTTCTATTTATAGCCCAAAACAGCATCGGAAGAACGTGCTGATGTTCATAATGACAAACAATAACATAGCCACGTGCCTGTAATCAAAACAAAGCTGTCGAACCGTTATGAGTCTGTTTGCATGTAGACTTCTTTGGCTGAGATGATCATCATGTTGATTAATTCATATCCCCTTGTTTTGGAAGTGATATTGTTGTTATTAGTCTATATCAGAAGTAGAAAGTGTTCTTGTTTATTAAATTTAAGCTTTAATTATGGTAAAGGTCAAGATGTGCCACCCCCCCTACATTTCTCGGTTAATTGTATTTTTCCGTTTTTGCCTTTCTTACCATACATAAAGCTGTATTTTAGGAACATTTTTAGCTAATAACCTTTTTGGAATACTAACCCTATCCCTAACCCTAACCCTACCCCCCACCCTATAAGACGGAAACATGCAACGAACCACAACTGTGACAAATCGCGGTGTACTGCAGTACATAGTGAGGGGTAGGGTTAGGTTTAGGATAGGGTTAGTATTCCAAAAAGGTTATTTGCTAAAAAATGTTCCTAAAATACAGCTTTATGTATGGTAAGAAAGGCAAAAAGGGAAAAATACAATTAACTGAGAAATGATTAAATAAGATACAAAAATAAGCACCACTAAAGTAATACATAAATGATACAACATGAATAAATAAGCATTAATTATACAGTACATCCATAGGCATAAACACAGATTATATAAACATCAAATATAGGCAATATAATTATATTCAATCACACGCAGACAAACAAGGATCAAGACATTAGTACATTAATATGAATTAAAGAAATAATTTAAGCATCAAAACCTAATCTTTCCTTCACACAGAAATATGCACGCACCTTTAAGGTCTATTGAGATGACGTGACCAAGAACTTTTGAAGATTTGAGATTAAAGAATCTGTAGACAAAATAACCTCAAATTCAAAATTGTGCTTTCTATTTTTTCCAGTTTGACGAAATAGTTTTTACGCCATCAGCCGCCCGCCCAGACTCTTTGGATTTTGACAATGATTCGCCCACGGACATGGATACCGTCTTTCCGGACATGGACAATAACAATGTACAGCTCTCTTCACCAACTCCAAATTCTAGGAAAAAGAAAAGGCGGGCTGATCAGCCAATAAAGAAATTTTTAGGTACGTGTTTCCCTTGGCTTGTGTATCTTGCCTATTCCTAATGATTCATATTATTATGCATAATCTTGTAATGATATTCTCGATTGTGTGCCATGTTATTGACAATTTTAAGTTAAAATCTTCTGTCTGTCTGAATATCTCTCTCTCTCTCTCTCTCTCTCTCTCTCTCTCTCTCTCTCTCTCTCTCTCTCTCTCTCTCTCTGAAATCATCTGTTACAGACTTACACTCATGTTTTTATCTTATTGTTAAAACTGTATATAAAAGTATATTGTAAGATCTTATCTGCATAGCGGGTTAGGCCACATTTATATATAAACTCTGAAAAACGAAACAAAGCAAAAAAACTCCCGTTTTCCCATGTAAAAATTGTGACATTTTAACTTTTCAGATATGTATGATGCGACAGGGGAGTTTCTAGGAAATGGATCTTACGCATCAGTGCAAGCCTATAGAAATAAAACTAGTAGAAAGGAGTATGCCGTAAAGGTAAGCAGTTTATACATGTGCCTCTGTGTGTGTGTGTCACTGTTGTGTGTGCGAGTGCATGTGTATGCGCACACATGTACAACACTTGCATGCGTGTGTCTGTATCTGTGTCTTGTGGGTTTTGCTACATACATTGTTCTGTATTTGGTAGTGCTGCTCATAAGTTCTGGCTGTAAGTGTAATGTTTCAATTGTACTTTTTTTCTTTCTTTAACCTGGTGTAACACTAAACAGGGTTCGCACGGTCTTTGGGAAACGGAGTGCCATTTTCAAGTCTTTGTTTGAAAGTCTTTGAAAATTGGCTTTGATCTGTGAAAATCATTAAATGGCTTTTGAAGTTCAAGTACAAGTTCACTTTAATATCTCCAAATGAGAAATTCAGGTTAGGTGCAACAACATGACAGAAATACAGCATAGCTGAAAGAACATTAATCAAACGTGTGAAACGAAATTATACCAACCAAATAATTATTAACATTCATTACATCAACTTAGAAATGTGCACATTTAAAACACACACACACACACACACACACACAGAACGCGCGCATGCACACACACACACACAGACAGACAATGAGAGAAGAGAGAGTAAGAGAGAGAATGACTTTTGAGAAAGTCATTGACACCTAAAAAATTCATTGACGCCGTAATTTCTTTTACTAAATAAAGAAGCTATTTAATTTGGCTTATTTTCCAATACCCGCGGTTCAATGATATAATTCCATCTAGCAGATGTCTTGGATTTGTCGAGAGTTCCTTCCCTTTAGTATATCCTTGTCGTTTGGCTACCCGGTGCAACGTGAGTGATCGTAATTGAAGCAATCATCATTGCATGTCATGACAGGTCTTTGAAAATAGGATAAAGAGTCTTTGAAAAGGTCTTTGGGGAAAGTTTGTGAATTTTGGTATGAAAAGCCTGTATGAACCCGGCTTGTGTAATAAAGAAAATATGCTTTAACATAGAAAAGAAAAGTGGGCCATGTTTTCCATGCTTTAAAAGCCATCCTTGTCCATATGATACATCGCTGTTCCTCGCTTTGCTGTTTTCAGATGATCGAAAAGTGCAATAGCCTGTCACGCGGCAAAGTGTTCAAGGAGATTGAGATCTTCCACATCTGCAAAGGGAACGCCAACATCCTGAACTTAGCGGAGTATTACGAGGAGGAGGACCGCTTCTACCTGGTCTTCGACAAGATGATGGGGGGCACCCTGCTGGCCAACATCGAGCGCCGCGGACACCTGTGCGAGCGGGAGGCTAGCCTGGTCATCCAGGACATCACCAAGGCCCTGGACTTCTTACACAGCAAAGGTGAGAGCCGGATAACAATGGAGACAATAAAGAGTTACATAAAATGATAATAATAATGATAAAGCAGTCATTCGCTGAAACTAGTAAAAGGTAAGCGTCAGTTATTCTACTTCTTTTGCTGATATTGATCAAGGAGCAAGCATTTAAAAAAACCATATCATAATGTACTGCTTACATACATGTGAAATGGGGAAAATATTCTTAATACAATTAAGAATTTTTTAAATTTTAAATACTGTGCAGATCTATGAAACAGAAAATATTCTTAAACTCCCTTGCTTAAAGAGCTTTTGAAACTGAAAAGAACATTCTTAAAATTCTTTGCTTATGTCTTGCTGAAAGAGACTATCAAGCAGTAAAAACATATCCTTCAAGCCACTGGAGTTAAAACGAGAAAAAATAATAATAAGGAATCGTCACAAGAGATTTAAAAGCAGAAAATATTGTCCTCCGCAGGAATCGCTCACAGAGACTTAAAACCAGAAAACATTCTGTGCGAGCATCTGGACGAAGTGGTGCCGGTGAAGATCTGCGACTTTGACCTGGCCAGCGGGATCAACTGCGACGGGGACGGGACCAACACGCCGGAACTGCTGACGCCCGTGGGATCAGCGGAGTACATGGCCCCTGAGGTGGTGGACGCCTGGGTCGGGGAATCGTTCTCCTACGACAAGCGATGCGACATGTGGAGCTTGGGAATCATCCTGTAAGCTGGCTGCTCTCTGATACGGCATAGTGACTGAGAAGTTCGGTTCAGTTCAAATCAAGTTTGTTGTGAGACAGCATAATAACTGCTAAGTTCAGATCAATTAAAAAATCAAGCTCATAGTACATAATAACTTCTAAATTCAGCTCATTTAAAATCAAATGAGCTTGGTCATTATTTAGTAGCAAACCTAACAATCTGTATATAAATGAATTATGCTTTGGTAGTCTTAAAGTTGAACCATTCTGGTTGATTATAATAGAAAAGTACTGTTCTTATGTCGCGTATTATGTGTTGCCTAGGCACAATGTTTTGTGCTACCATCATTTGACTACCACTGCAATAAGTTTTGTTCCAGGTACATCATATTGTGTGCATACCTTCATTTCAACTGTACCAATGCAATTGCTTCTTTCTTTCAGGTACATCATGTTGTCTACGTACCTTCATTTCAACTACCAATGCAATTGTGTCTTTCTTTCAGGCTCATCATGCTGTGTGTGTACCCTAATTTCAACTACCAATGCAATTGTGTCTTTCAGGTACATTATGCTGTGTGGGTACCCCCCTTTCTACGGGCAGTGTGGGGAGGACTGCGGGTGGAACCGGGGCGAGGCGTGTCAGGACTGCCAGGAGATGCTCTTCAACAGCATCCAGGACGGCAACTACTGCTTCCCGTCATACGAATGGAACTCCATCTCCTCCTCCGCCAAAGACCTCATCCGCCACCTGTTGGTCCGGGAGCCCAGGAACCGTTACTCCGCCGCTGATGTCTTGAAACACCCCTGGGTGTGCAACCCCCCTGCTGCTGCCTTGGCCACACCCCACATACTTACCAGGTTTGTGGTGGCTTTTCCCCCCCTCCCCTTCAAAGAGAAATTTGGTGGATTCGATGCCACATTGATGATTCTGAATGTGTGTGCCCAGATCTAGCTGTCATCAAAGTACTTTAGGAATTTTACCAAAGTCCATTCTCTTTGTATGCAAAATTCTTAAAATCAAATTCACAGATCATGTTGCAAATAATCTGTTGCCACTCTTTGGATGTAAAAGGTTTTGGTGCGTTGGTAGAACCTGGGATGGATTATCCTTAAATGTATTGGTGTTGCGTTGAGCAGTGTGTCAACAATAGAATGGGATCTAATGTTGACCATAAGATAGATAAATGTCTGATGTTTATCTCAACAATAGAGTAATATATGAAAATAAAATGCACTTCTACGTTTCTATGACTTAAAAATAAAATATATACTGCAGAAATCTGTCAAAGAGTTTACATTTAGAACTGTTTGGTAAGTTTGTAATTGTCTAAACACTTAGCGAGAGATTAATCAGTCACTCATACTAACAGTTTAGCTGTGTGTGTGTGTGTTTGCAGGAACAACAGCACCAAAGACCTGGAGTCGTTTGCGGAGACGGCCATCTCCATCAACCGCATGATGCAGCAGCACATGCACATCAAGGAGGCCCATGCCTTCCCCCTCTCCCTCCACTCCTTCAGCAGCAGCGCCGCGTCCCGTTACCGCGTCGACGATAACCATCATGCGGGCGGCGTCAGCATCCTCTTTCCGCCAGACAGCGCCAGCAGCAACGAGGACGACGAGCACGGGGACAACTCTCTGTCCGATTTCCGCGAACGCTTCACCGGCCTACAGCTGTCTTCACCTGCCGAGTCCAAGCTGGCGAAACGGCGGGCCACCCTCCACGACTGTGCCTACCAGTCCAGCAGTGGCTCCGGCGACAGTCTGTCTTTGAGTTCCGGAAGCTGGAGGATGTGAGGCAAACAGTGCTTGCCGTGTGTTTTAAGTTCAAAGCTTGGAGGAGGGTGTGGCGAAAAATGCTTGAGGTGTGTTTTGAGTTCGGTATATGGAGGGTGTTGGTCAAAGAATGCTCAAGGTGTCTTTTAAAGTTTGGAAATATAGAGGATGTGAGACGAAAGTATTGCGGAGACCCATCCTGAGGATAGAGATGGTCAATCAATCCTGCTAGGAAGAATATTGTGAAAGGAGGAAGGAATTAAAAAAAAAGAAAACCTAATCTTTTCTCAGCCTCATGATTCCTCCTCCTCCTACCAAAGACCATCCTTTTTTTTTGTGGATGGTGTAAAGTTGGCATTATTCTGGTAACTTTTGTTACTGCCGCTCGTACACCACGCTGTATTGGTGTGGGTGGAAATGAAAGGTTCTTAAGATCTAAGTTTGCCAAGCTGCTTAAAATTGGTACCTTGCAAACATAGTAAAATTTGAAGAAAAAAAAAAGGTTTGCTGTGCATTTTGCGACAGTTTGTTTATGGAGAAAATAGACAAATATAATTGGCATTATCATGTTTGCCATTGTAGTGAGCTTTGTTTGTAAAAAGAAAAAAAAGTAAAAAATTGTAATTAAGTTCACAGTTTGGTTTGCTCATAAACCCACTTGTATTTAACAGTGTTAATTTTACTTTTTGCAAGTTACTGTTGACTGTATTAATTTTTTATTTTTTTTAGGAAAAGGCTTGGGATATAAATATGTTATGGGATGTTAGCAGATTGGTATCTGCTTTGTATAAAAATGTTATGTGATTTGTTTAAAGACTACTAACAGTCAGTTTGGAAGAGCCTTAAGGTGGCAGAGATATCAGAGCTGCATATGTTTTGTAAATTCTTTCTTGTTTAAAAACAAAAATGTTTGTATGAAATTACAAAGGAGCTGGGGGAGGGATGTGGGTGGGGTATTAGCAGTTACAAAGGAAAATGATTTTTTTCAAGTATAATTATGTACATTGAGAATCATTTATTTTCAAGTGATTTTGAAACAAAGATTGATTTTATTTTATTTTATTTTTGTTCTTTTGCAAAACAAATTGGCTTGTGATTAAGTTTTTGTTCTGTTTACTTTTTTGGCCATTTATACCATTACAAATGATACATTTGTTACATAGAGATGAGTTTATTATTTCTAGTTGTTCGATCATTATTAATTTTTTTCTCAATTTTGATGAAAGTTTTGCTACGAAATGTAGCCAGTGCATGCTTAATATTCCTGGACTTTCTTGCAAAAAAAAGGAGGCTGTGAAGATTGGTCTGGGATCATTGCCAAGATGAAAAAAAATCCATGAGTGTGTCCATTTTTTTCCTTCCATTTTGAGGAAACAGTATGGAACCATTCCTTCACTCACTCACTCATCGCTGCGATCAAACTTGTATGGGTGGTAATAATGTCAAGTGTGGTTTGGTTTCAAAGTTTCTTCAAGTTATAAAAAAAAGTGTGTCCTGGAGGCTTTGATTGAATGAAGAATGAGGTTGTATTTTTATGTCATGAACTAAAGGAGATACTTGGTTTGTTGATAGTTTTGTTTTTTACATTTTTACTACGTTTCATAACATCAATCACTCTTGACTATTACTCAAAAGTCATAATCCATCCATCCAACTTGTATTTTTTTCTTCAGAGCAACATGGGAAAAGTGCCAGTGTATGTGTGGTATATTTTGAAGCTGAGGAAATGTCTCGTAAATAAGTGATGTTTGTGGGGAGGAAATTGACTTACAAATGCGTATACTTTTTAAAGAGATAATCATTCCAGGGGCTGAGTTGAAGCATCATTGACATGCGTGTGTATTTCGCTGTAACAGCTTGCAGCATTTTTGTTGAGTTTTTATTAAAAAAAACAGGGTGTCTAGACAAGAGGCTGTTAAGTATTTGTGTCTGTTCTTGTCTGTCTTACCCATGTTTGTCTCACTGTTCATGCTTGTGTTTTTGTTCTTGTTTGTCAAGTCTGTGTGCATTAAGAAGTGAGATATGAGACATGTGTCTTTCATCCTACCACATAAGATAAACACTGCCTAGTTTTGTTTTGAATCCATATAAACTAGTTTTTACTGTTCTCTTTCTCTTTTTTTCGTCTTCATTTTTTCGTGATGAACTGGAATCAAGAAATGAGAAAAAAAACTTTTACAAGTTTATTTTCAATGATTTATCTTGAAAAATGAAGAGTTTAATTTACATACTGCGCGACCTCAGTAAAACTAAAGAGAAAGAAAAAAACGGTACCGTTTAAAATTTAAATGTCCTGTGAAGTTATATTTTGAGAGGTGCCTTCAAGAACTGCCTTTCTCAAAAGGAATAAAGGAAGAGGATAGGCAGCTCTCGCAGGCACCCCTCATTGTTTTTGTTGTCACTGGTTTTGTCTGCTGAGATCAGCGTGTGACATGTTTGCATAACTTATAATTTGTTTCGGCGATTTGTGTTTCGTGCAGTTTGCAAAGCTTAAGTGTTTTGTTTGTCACAAGAGATTTGGTTTTACCAGGAAGAACAAAGATTTGTTTGAGCTTGCTATTTTGCTGGTTTTTTTCTTCTTCAGCACACTCATGGTGTGTGTCTGTGTTTGTCATGGGCACTATCTTGTTTTTCTAGGTGTGGGAGATCAGTTCATTAGTTTGGATTGTTTCATTTTAAAGGGGCACCCTGACGGATGAGTTTTTGTAAGAAACACGCTGAGATCACCAGGAAAACACCCTTTACAGAGATTGCAACACTCACTTTGCTCTGGTTTCCTAGAAATCAAACCGTCAAATCAACGATTCCTCATTGGCGGAGGTGCTGGAAGTCAAATTCTTTCACCAAAAGAGAAGGTGTGTGCTGTCTCTTTTCTAATGGCTGCCTGAGATTAGACCAAATCGTTTGCATGAAATGTTTGCAATACAAGCCTTTTTATTTATTAAAAAAAATTTTTGATTCGGTTTATTTAAAGGAGTTTCACTCACAACAAAGGAAATAGCTCCAATTTTTTTTTTACTGCACTACAAATAATTGAAGAAAACGCTTCAACCACAATGGGATTGACCTCCATCCACCCCATCCAAAATGTCTTCTCTCCGGCATCTCTGCCAAGGAGGAATCGCCGTTTTGACGGTTTGATTTCTAGGAAGCCAGAGCAAAGTGAGTGTTCCGATCATTGAAAAGGCTGTCTTTCTGGTGATCTCGACATGTTTTTTGTAAAAACTCATCCGTCAGGGTGCCCCTTTAAGAGACAATTTGTGTGTGTGTGTGATTTGTTGGTTGTGTGTGTGAGTGTAACTAAGATAGTTTTTGCTAGTCATTGTATGCAAGTCAATTGGTAAAAAAGCAAAGCAATCATTCAGGGAAGAAGAAAGAAACAGACAAAAAGATATGGCTGTGTGAGTGGAAGTATGTGTGTTCAATGATCACCAGATATAGTGCAGTCTAGATCAAGGTCTGATCATGATCATACAGCCTGGCTGCAAGAACAGTTTCTTCTCTGGAATATGGGACAGGTTGAATGGAATTTGTGTGGTATGCTTGATAATTGATACTCTCCAGCAAACTGTGTAAGTCTATAGATTCTTGACTACGATAGTTAGTCGTTTTGTTACTATGTTTCGCACCCAACAACAAAATTTAAAGTTTTTCTTAACTTTGTCAAAATCCAAGAATGTAAAAGCAGAAGTGAAAATATTTTATTGGAATTGTTTGCCATGTATTTTTTAAGATGCAGTTTGTTTTGTCTCTGGACAAAATAGACCAAAAGATTTGTTTTGTTGAAATGTGCCAAATTGTAGAACTTTGATAAAAGTGAAGCAAAATTACCATTTTGTCCTGCATATCATTTATCATTCATGTGCGTGTCTGATTATGACATTTTCCAAGCTTTGCGGTTTGGAAGAGTTGAAACTAGCTTGAAATGATAATTTTGTGCGTTCTTTCAGTGATTCAGTATAACGTGTTCAATAATGTCTGTGATAAAGTGAAAGAACAAGAAAACCTGGAATTGTTTTTTGTTCCTAAATAAAACTGTAATATTGATTTTTTTAAAAGTTGTGATCAGCTCCCCTACAATTTGCTAATAGAAGAATTACAACTATTGATTGAAGGCGAGAAATGATGATCTTCTGGTGCACGTAAAACATATTTTCCACCTTTCTTGAAAAGGTTTCATTTTGTTTCTAGTTTACAGATTTAAAATAAAATAAAAACTATATTTTGATTGTGAAGTAATCAAGTTATAATGTGTTTTACTGTTTAGTACAATTTCATTTTCTTTGGCTACAAATAATAATAATAATAATAATAATAATAAATAAAGCTTCTATAGCCAACAAATATCAGCCAACATACTGAAATAATTTTGTCCAATGCCATTTTGGATTGTTTATTGTTTGTTTTGTACTGTTTTCTTGTTTGTAATGGAAGTTGTTGTTACAGAGGTTTGACAGGGGGCTTTTTTGTCAGTTTTTTTTTTCCTTCTGGTTTATGTGGAGTTTGGTGGTTGTGTATGAAATGTGCCTTGTCTTGTTAGAAAGAATCTCAATCACGGCGTGTCAGGGAATGTGGATAACATTACATTGTAAAATCTGTTTGCTGATTATTGATGAAACGAATTGATTAATCCATTTTGGGAACGCAGAAGAAGAAGAAGATTAATCCTTTTTTCTTTTTTTTTAAATTTTAGTAAAATTGTTCATTTGCAGAATCGGAGAATGTTTAACTATTTGCTCAGTTATATGTATGCTTCTGCAGAACGACAGAGCATCTAGCCATGAAACATACACACTTACTCAAAGAAGTTCCTGTTAAGATACACACTTACTCAAAGAGGTTCTTCTTACAATGTTTTGCCTTGTTTTAGTTTTACAACTTGAGAAGTTAGAGAAAAGATAGAAGTGCGTGTACTGTGTAAGGAAAAAACCCGGCATTAATTATTCCACAAAATGTATGAACATTGTGGAAAGAAAACAAGGCATGCTTTTTCAAAGTTCTTGCATTTTAAATTCACTTATTTTATCATATCAAACATGGAATATATGTGCATGGATTTGGATGTGTGTACATGCCTGTGCACGCACATACTTGCACACACCTACACACACATTACATTTTCATGTACTGTATAGCTAACTTTCATTGATACTTACACTGTTGAATGAGTTGGTTCGGGTTTTCTTTTTGTTACTTTCTTCTTTTTTTATACATTTCAAAGTGTTGCTGCTAACGAAGGCGGCACGCAACAACAAACAAGAATAGTGGCTTAAATGACAGCAAGGAGGGCTGTCTTGGACTTGACTGACGGTGCTGTTGCAATATTTCACAGAAACAAAAATCGAGCAAATGTTCAGCTAAAGCTGAACAGTGTGACTGTTACCACCTGGGGATTGTTTTGCCTGCTTACGCTGCTCACTGCAGGCAAAAGAAGAAGTTTGCTCAGAAGTTCGTAGGAAGAACTGAAAATCCTACAGCAGTGTGTAATACTAGTACAAACACAGACCTGTTTACCCTCCCGGTTTTGCCGGAATTATCCCGGGAATTTGCAAAAATTCTGGGTAAGATAATAAATTCCAGGTGAACGCTGAAAATCCTGGGATTTCGAAAAACCATCTATTATTTGTTTCCGTTTGTATGAAAAGACGCAAGGGTTGTAGTTTTGCGCCAAACATGTCATCATGCAAGTCAACCGCAGGCAGCAAGCGCCAGAAATCTTCGACAAACGACAGCAGTGATAGGGTGAAACGGCCAAAAGTGAAGCAGAAGTTTTCTCAAAAGTATTTGAAAGTGCCAGGAATAACAAGATCGCGTTTGGGAGACGAGCATGCACACTGCAGGTACTGCAACGTGGACTTCAAAATTTGGCATGGCGGCATAAGCGACATTGCTATGTGAATTCTGGGTTTTTTTCTCAAATTCCGGGTTTTTCTGTGGCAAATTCTAGGTTCATTATAAGGGTAAACAGGTCTGCAAACATCAACAAAAGTTAAGGACCACTTTGCCTAAATTCACCGAACATCATGTGGAACGGTAGTTTCTATTTAGGCTAGAGAATAGCCAGAGGTGTGCTTTTGCATGATTGCAGCTTTGACTATCTGAACACACAGTTTTTATTTATGGAGCAAATAAAATGTATTCAGTCATTTTGCCTAAATGCATGGACTTTACCATCATATTATTCGGTATGTCATCCTGATCCATACTTTGGGGATATGCCCCTAAAAAGGCTTTGTTCATTTTACACAAATGCAGAGAACAAATGTTTTCATACTGTACACAACAAATTTAGTTTGAGTTTCTTTTTTTTAAACAAAATAATATCGAATTTGAACTGGTCCTTAATTTTTGTTGATGTCTGTACAAAAGCATGTTGTTTTTGTCCTCAGGGTTTATAATGATGATGAAATTTTTGACAGCATGCTGGGGAAAAAACGATGATAAAATGTGCTGACCAAACATTCAGCAGTTGTTGAGTTTTGTAACTATAACAACAGCAAAAAAAAGTTTGGTGGGTATATTTGTTGTTATTTTTTTCTGTAAGGGGGAGATTTTTATGAAAATAAAGATTTCTTCAACGACTTGCGTGGACTTGGTGTGAAATGTGTTGCGGTGTAATTTCTGTGTCGATATATGTCGTCTTTTGTCAAATGTAAACACTCTCTCTTTCATTCTCTCTCTCTCTCTCTCTCTCTCTCTCTCTCTCTCTCTCTCTCTCTCTCTATCTATCTATCTATATGTGTGTGTAAGTGGATTTTTCTTAATGATTGATGGCTGTAATATTTTGACACAAAATACTGGTGATATATCTTGCAGACGTAAACAATTATCAGTATCAAAACAGACTCGCATGTCTCGAATCTCCAGCTTTCAGAGCAAGACAGGGTGTCCGTGAAGATAGACTTGGTTAAAAACATCTATTTTTGTTTTAGATAAGAGGAAAGTTTTTCTAAATGGTACTCAGTTGATTGCAGCCCGGCCTGCACAAATCAATGACCTTCCCACAGAGACTGCAAACGCATCGACACTAAACATTTTCAGAAATCACATTTACCAAAAGTAGAGGGCAAAGGGCTTATACACAACAAAAAGCCTGTAGTGCCAAAATGCTATCACATTTGATTTACCCCAAAATAGAGGGCAAAAGGCTTATGTTATACACAACAAAAAGCCTGTAGTGCCAAAATGCTATCACATTTGATTTACCCCAAAATAGAGGGCAAAAGGCTTATGTTATACACAACAAAAAGCCTGTAGTGCCAAAATGCTATCACATTTGATTTACCCCAAAATAGAGGGCAAAAGGCTTATGTTATACACAACAAAAAGCTTGTAGTGCCAAAATGCTATCACATTTGATTTACCCCAAAATAGAGGGCAAAAGGCTTATGTTATACACAACAAAAAGCCTGTAGTGCCAAAATGCTATCACATTTGATTTACCCCAAAATAGAGGGCAAAAGGCTTATGTTATACACAACAAAAAGCTTGTAGTGCCAAAATGCTATCACATTTGATTTACCCCCAAAATAGAGGGCAAAAGGCTTATGTTATACACAACAAAAAGCCTACAGTGGCAAAATGCTATGTTCTGCTCTGCTTTGTTATGCAGTATTTTTTGGACCATTACACCTGTTACACAAAGAATGTGTTCTGCACACACATGTTTTTGCTTGTTCCTTTATAATTTGGTAAAAAGCTTCACATTGTACACATGACAAGTAGTATTAGTACCGATCATCTTGTTTTGAATTTGTCCTTTGCTGAAATGGGTGACCTTGCCACGCCAACCAGTTCGCGCCAAAAAAGCTACCACCCTCTCACCCTTAGTCACAATTCCTCCACCACTTTTCATGATCCCCACCCCCTCTCTTTTCCCCAATCCCTTAGGCTTTATCTTTGACCTTTTAAAACCATACACAGTTACACACCACCCACCCCATCTGCTCTTCTCCCCCACCTCACCCCCACTGCCCCATTCTGCTTTCCTCTACCCCCCTACAAAGCGGGGCACCTCGACTGTCCCGAATCACGGCTCTTCGATGAACGGCTGTCCGAAACACGGATGTCAAAATCACGACTGTCGGAGCACGGCTGTCAGAATTTAGAAAGACATGTAGACAGACAGACACACACACACACATATACACAGAGCCATCTTTTTACGGCAGTCACATTTTAATACATGATTTAAGACAAAAATAATCATACATCAATAGCATGGAATGTATGTTGCTCATGGACACACAAAAACACACACACATACACATACACCCTCCCACACACGCACATTCTCTCTCTCTCTTTCTCTCTCTCTCTCTCTCTCTCTCTCTCTCTCTTTCTCTCTCTCACTCTCTCTCTCTCTAATGTACGCACAACTTAATGTACCCACATACAGATACACACGTAAACGCATACATTTAAACAATCACATGCAGGCCCATACAACATACAAGCATACACAAATTGCAAACGTTTCAGTGCATTCGGACAGCCGTGAGACTATCGTTCTAACAGACGTGATAGTTTGGTCGTTATGACGTCACTGATACGGAGCAGCCAAAGATCAAGTTTCGGAGAGTCGTGATTCGGACAGTCGTGGCGTTCCCCTACAAAGAGAGTTAGTTGGGCTTTTCCCCCCTCCACGAATGAATTAAATGATGATAAGGTTGGTTGTACGTAAAGAATAATTGGATAGATGGAAGAGCTCGACACACGTTTGACTAACAATACTCCTCCATGCTGTCTGTAAAGAGCATTGAGAGACCTATGGGCATCTATGTTCCTCCTCCCCCTTTCTCCGCACAGCAGGAAAGATTGGCACATGTCCAAAATAACTAACTGCAGTGGCAGCATTCCTTCGGTTTTTGGGGGTTTTTTTTTGGGGGGGGAGTTTGGGAGGAGGAGGGGAGGGCAGTAGGCTTGTGTGTCTGATGTTCCTATAATTATTTGTATTATTTATATGTGGTGATTCATTATCAAGATGGATAAACTCGTTCTGTCTCTCTGTCTCTCTCAATTAGCATAATACAGATACGTACGTGCGTAGTGTGTGTCTGTTGTGCGTGTGTGCGCGCGCGTGTGTGTTTCAATGCTGATTGTAAAGCGCTTTATGCTCGATAAAAAAGCGCTATATAAGTATCCGTTTATTATTATTATATTACTATTATAAACACACGCGCGCGCGCAAGCATAATATGCAACACACACACTCATACGTAGACCCGCAGGCCTTTATGCACTCGCCATTTGGTTTGATTACATTGAAAACTACGAAATTGTGCCAGGTTATATTAATAATGTCGCATGAAAAGGCAAAATGGGAAAAGGCTGTTTGAAAACACGAATCTATTTGATCTTTCATAGCACAACATGGGGCTCTGAAGCAGACCAAACTGTAAACATAGTAGGTCCTATTCATTAATTTCGTTAAATGTAGGCGGCCTATGTGTGCGCAATGTGCACGTGGCTGTCACATGGATCTATATAGTTCAGCAGCGGGTGGGGGGGGGAGGGGGGGGGGGGGGGGGACAGAAAAAATCCAACGTCAACATCCAGTCATCCAGTTTATAACATCATAGCAGGACACCTGTGACGGTGACTTTGGCATT